>CM040125.1:133509447-134109447 GCA_022559845.1 Amorphophallus konjac
GCGGCTCGAAGGCGGCACGAACGGCGGCGGCGGCGGCACCGGTGATGATCAGAGGTTGAGAGGGGATGAAGGGAGGTAGAACCACTCTAGATCTGGGGTTGAAGGTGGAAGAACAGCAGGGGGAGGAGAGAGGGGCGCACCAAGCTCCAAGAGACTTAACAATTTTCTGATTTTTCCATTGAATTTCATATGAAAATACAAGGTTTTATATGCTAGGTTTCTAATCCATTCTAGGCCCTTGGATCAAGGGTTGATGAGTGAATGGCTGAGATACAATGTGAATAACACACTTAATACATTTGTTTAATCTAATTTGACCATCTCCATTCAACCTTGGACTAATTCCATTCAAACACCACCTAAACCACAACTACCATGCCTAATAAGACAAGGAAGCTTGCGCCCCCTTCCATGGGCCAAGGCCATTCATGGGCCAAGAGCCTCCCATTAGATCATGCTAGTCTTGGGCCACTCCCACTTACATGGCCCATGAGAGAGTGGAACCCAATTTGGGCCTTAAGTGCCTTAATGACCCATTTGAAACCAAATGACCCAATATGAAGTAACACTCTTAATGGACTCTACTAATGACAACCTAGCCTTGGACTTGACATAACAAATGGCCCATTGGCTTGATATAAGCCTTACAAGGATGGCCCAAATGAAAGAAATCAAAAATTACATACACTTCAAGCCAATACAACCCATAATACACACCAATCCAAGCCAATACACAAAATACAACTCATAAGCTCTTGATGTCCTCATCAATTCTCCCCGGGTGGGAGGAACTCGACCCCGTCGAGTAGGGGTATGGCTGCGCGAGTACTCCGGTAGATCCGTCACCGTGCCAAGTAGCGCGGGTATGCTCCACTCCAAGTGATCGGCACCTGCTCATTTTATATATACTCGATATGCGAACTGCCATGGCTAAAGGTGGCCACTCCGAAGGGGCACTCTCAAAAGGAAGGAAACAGCTCGAAGACTCAGTAGGAATCACCGCTGAGTCCCTATAGGTGACTGATCCTGGTATAGATGTAGAACCGATCTCATACTCATCAAGTGAGTCGACTCGCTTCACACTCATAAGAGAACGACAACGAGCTTGCACAAGACACATGCAGACTCACCATGCACTGACACATGAATGAAAACCACGCAAACAATCGACTCAAAATCACCACACAAACAAACCACACAAAGAAAACATACCGACTCATGCACGACTCTAGACTAAGGTGGTAGCATCAAGCCCACTAGGTGGCGGTATCCTGGGCGGCCGAAGGGTCGCCCAGCTCTTCCCCCATGGCATAGTACTCATCGGCCAGTGCCTCATCGGCCTCGTAATCGACACACTCAAGCTCGGGAGGTGCGGATCCTCCAACACCTAAGGCTAGGGTGGTGCGAGCGGGACACTCACTAGCGATGTGGCCATACCCGTGACAGTGGAAACACTGTATTCGCGACCGACTACTCTCTCCTATAAAAGGGGCCTTACCCTTATCATCCCGTCGGGTAGGGGGTGTAGGCAGTAATGGGGGAGATGTAGGTGCTTTGGACAATAGTGGAGGGGGTGCCGGTGCCAGAGGACGGGCTATAGGAGCCGGGGAACGGGCAACGGGTGCCGGTGGTTGGGGTGGAAATAGATCCCGAGGTGGAGGAGGACGGGGCCGTGGAGCGAAGTGCTCCTGACGGGTGGACTCCTGAGGTCGAGCCATGGGAGGCCGCTGATGCGGGCCTATGGAGTGACGGGGCTCGGCACTACGGAGAGGGGTGGGGCCCAACCGATGGCTAGACTCGAACTCTCCCTCAAATTGCTCCATCTCGAGAGCAACCTGATATGCCTCTTCCAACGTCTTGGCATTGCGGCGGAAAAGCTCATACTGGTAGTGTGGCCGCAAACCACGTCGAAAGCGGGACACGGGCATGGTACTCTCCTCCGTGACACCACATCGTAGAAAGTACTCATCAAACTCTGCGATGTATTCGGAGACGGACCGGTCTCCCTGGCTAAGACTTTGCCATCTATCGATGAGTCGCTGGCGGTATGTGGGAGGAAGGTACTTTTGCCGAAGTTTATTCTTCATCTCGGCCCATGTGTCGATCGGGGGTTCTAGCCGCTGAAGTAGCAGGCTCTCCACATTCTTCCAATAGGTTTGTGCCTGCCCCATGAGTTTCATGGTGGCGAATCGGACCCTTCAACGCTCCGACATATCATACCACTCAAAGTAACGGTCCATGCCGAACTCCCAATCTAGGTAGACTTTCGGATCCAAAGACCCGTAAAAAGCGGGAGGGTCCGCTCGCACGGTCTTAAGGACCCGATCATCATCCTCATCTCGTTGTGGATGAAAACCACGACGGTGTTGCCCATATCCCTCATAAGCATTGTCGGAACCATAGTCCTCGAGACCAAGGTCACGGTGCGGTAGTTGGGGAACCCGAGGAAGGGCGGGTGGAGGAGCCTGTGGTGGCTGGTTTTGGGCCGCGGGAGCGGCCTGGACTTGGACCATGGGAGCGGGTTGGACTTGGGCCACCGCGGGAGGAGGTGCGGGTGGGCCTTGGGCTGCCCCTGGAGGGTCCCCGTGTGACATCCTATCTAACCGCCCAACGAGGTCTTGGACCGACCTGTCGGAGGTCTCCAAGCGCCCCTCCATGGCCCTAAGGCGACCATCCATATTATCGGAGAAAGTCCGAAAGTTAGCATCGGATTGGTCCAACCTAGTCATAATGGCCATCATCGCCTCTTGTAGGGAGTGAAGTCTCCCGAGGTATCCCGTGGGTTGGCCATAGGTGGTGGTGGGGGTGAGTACTGAGTACCCCGACGAGTGGGCATGCAAACACACCGACTAGAAGACGCCGACTAAAGCAAAACACACTGATGCAAGATGATGCGCCTAGACTTAACCAAAACGCGGTACACGGCGGAGGTAATCGACCCGAAGGTCACTCGCGCAAGTGTGCGACCTTCCCGATAGGCGTAGCCTAACGTTCGGACAACACCTTTTGATATACTGAGTAAAGGGATGTAAATGCAAAAGACACTTTTTTTTTGTGTTTTAGAATTATGCTGACCCTAAACACGACTTAGACCGACTAATGACTAGACGTAAATGACTAATGAATGACACTTTTTCTTTTCTTTTTTGACACCCTAGACTCAACCTGGCTCTGATACCAAATTGATGCGGGACGAGACACGGACACGACAAGCTCGCGATCGTCCCTTAACGAGGGAAGCGTCGGACGTGCGCGGTTGAGAAACCGGCAAGAGCTAGGGTGGTCGGCTCTCTCTTTCGTGCCCGGATCGGGTCACGGGACGGTAATGCTCACTCTCACAGCAGCGGTGATACAAATAGAAAGCAAGCTAGTTACCCTATCATGCTCTCTAGCAGCGGCATAAACAAGTATATATGAAAATAAGTAAATGCCGAGTGTAGGGAGCGAGAACGATACCTCCACGCGCTCAGCGTGGGGACGACGGGCCCGGCCGAAACTCGTACTCCCGGAACAATATTACACAATATTACAGAAATGCAAGCCGCTGCCCACTCCACGCAGGGAGGTAAAGGGCTACACAATGGGGTCCGGGAGGACCGAATTCGGGTTGACGGGCGGCTTCTCGCGTTGATTCGGCAACGCCCGAACTAATGACGGTGGGGCCCACGTGCTGTCCTGAGGGGCCGTGTGGGACCCGGGTCACCGCTGTGGTGGGGGACACTGATGGAAGCGATCCCCGGGCTGGCGGCACGCTGAACGACGATCGGAGGCCGGGCGGCTCCGGCCGGCTCCCGTCGGGAAAACTTCCCACGGATCTGCAGTTTCTGGTTTTCAGCGCGCTGTCCGGCGAGAATGGACGCTGCGATCAGATCCGATGTCGGATTGACATGAAATTAGCGCCGTTGGAAAGCTGACTCGAAGTACTTCAATATAGGCCTAGAGATCTGGCCTGGATCTTCGCTGATCTGGACTTATGGAATTTACAACCTCCTGTTGTACAGTAACTGAACACTCAGATCTGCAGAGCTGATCTCTGATAACTGCCGTTGACCGCTAGGAAAACCTTAGATTCAGACTTCGACTTCTTCATGAAAGTTGTATGATTTTGAGTTGGGAAGATGTCAAAGTTGGTTTGGACACGTTTGGATGTGGCTATGAATTTCTATGATTTGTTTACTGGAAGAAGGTCGGATCTGGGAACTGGCTGAAAGTACTGTAGCTCTGGTAGAACATGAATTTTGAAAAATAGATAAAAGACTCAAACAAAATTAATAAAAATTGTGGAGGTAGGTAAAAATGGACAGAACTCCCAGTTAAATTGGGAAGTCTAAAAAAATTTAAAAGGGTGGTAGAAGGGGATGAACTCAAAGGTTCTATCACTGTAGACAGAGACATATCTGATCTGAGTTTGGGGAATGAATGAAGTGGAAACAATATGAAACGGGAGAATTTGAGCCTGAGTTTTTTTTTGGGGAAGGGGATATAAGGTAGGAACCAACCCTCAAAATTTGAAGTCGATCTGAACTCGTGGCTGACTTGAGGAATTTCCGAGCTTCACCTCTGTCCAGCAAGATAGAACACCGAAATTGATCCCGTGGCGGCTCGAAGGCGGCACGAACGGCAGCGGCGGCGGCATCGGTGATGATCAGAGGTTGAGAGGGGATGAAGGCAGGTAGAACCACTCTAGATCTGGGGTTGAAGGTGGAAGAACAGCAGGGGGAGGAGAGAGGGGCGCACCAAGCTCCAAGAGACTCAACAATTTTCTGATTTTTCCGTTGAATTTCATATGAAAATACAAGGTTTTATATGCTAGGTTTCTAATCCATTCTAGGCCCTTGGATCAAGGGTTGATGAGTGAATGGCTGAGATACAATGTGAATAACACACTTAATACATTTGTTTAATCTAATTTGACCATCTCCATTCAACCTTGGACTAATTCCATTCAAACACCACCTAAACCACAACTACCATGCCTAATAAGACAAGGAAGCTTGCGCCCCCTTCCATGGGCCAAGGCCATTCATGGGCCAAGAGCCTCCCATTAGATCATACTAGTCTTGGGCCACTCCCACTTAGATGGCCCATGAGAGAGTGGAACCCAATTTGGGCCTTAAGTGCCTTAATGACCCATTTGAAACCAAATGACCCAATATGAAGTAACACTCTTAATGGACTCTACTAATGGCAACCTAGCCTTGGACTTGACATAACAAATGGCCCATTGGCTTGATATAAGCCTTACAAGGATGGCCCAAATGAAAGAAATCAAAAATTACATACACTTCAAGCCAATACAACCCATAATACACACCAATCCAAGCCAAGACACAAAATACAACTCATAAGCTCTTGATGTCCTCATCAATGGGATTCTGATGAATCCTGAGGTCTTGCTGCTGTTGCTGTAGGGGTTGTTGTTGTTATTGTTGGAGGGGTTGTTGTTGGAACTGTTGTTGCTGGGCTGCCACCTGCTGCTGCCTGGCTTGTCTTCTTCTCTCTTTAATATCCTCAATTATCTTGTGCATTTGGGCCCAATCAATTCTCTGGCCCTCATGCAGATCATACACCAAATCTCTAAACTAAAAGCATCTCTCTATTGTGTGCCCGGGCTACCGATGGTAGATGCAATACCTTGACTGATTGGCTACCGGATTCCAAATCTGACGTTCCGGAGGCAATTAGATGTCACCTGTGTACATTAGAGCTGAAAAAATGTCAGGGAGGGTTTCTGGCAGGGGAGGATAGGTGACCCTCTTGGGTCTCGGCCGAGCAGGCCCATAACCAGCGGGTGGGGGAATATTGTGGTACTAGGGTGACTGTTGCGGCTGTTGAGGTGGTGGTGGTTGTTGTTGCGGGTGCTGAGGAGCTGGGAAAGTTGGTCGGGGAGCTTGCGGAGCGGCGAACTGGGGGTTGGGTGGGGGTTGTTGGAAACGGGGTGAAGCAGGCTGGTTAGAGGATTGAACAGCTTGGACCTGCTCGTTGACTTGGACTCCCTCAGTAACTGGGCCCTGGGATTTGCGGGTGGTCTTGGACTTCTGGGCCTCGAGCAATGAATGGATAGGGGAGTCTTTAAATTGGGTCTGGATAAATCGGGCCCGGCTGTACAACTGGTGCATGTTAGAAATGTCGTTCATTGCCAAAATATTTCGAAACGTCGGAGTAGCATTAGAAATCAGCAACTTTACTTTTTCTTCTTCTGGGATCTGCCCGGGCACACGCGAGGCCATCTGCCTCCATCTATCTGCATATATAGCAAAGTCTTCATCCGGCTTCATTTTTTCTGCAACCAGGTCGATGAAAGAATATTCGGGACCGACCCGATCCTAGAATCTCTGAATGAACTTCTCCTTGACTGTCTTGAAACTTTCAGCCTCCTCCAGAGGCAATGTGTAGAACCACCCCAGGGTGACCCCGTCCAAGGATCGACGGAACAAGTACGCCATCAGGTGATCGTCATGCTGAAACTGCGCCGATTCGTAGAGAAACTCCCTGACATGAATGAACGGGTTGCCATTCCCATCATACTTCTGATACACGGGGAGCTCGGACTGAGGGGGAAAATGAATGTCCCTGAAGTTAGGAATGGGGACATCAGCCAAAGACTGCGGGCCGACCCGCTTGTGGAGGAGGTCAATCTGCTGCTGCATGGCAGCCCATTTGTCAAGGAGTTCTCGTTCCCGGGAAGGAGGAGATACAGCAGGAAGGATGGAACCGGAGTACGGAGCCGAAGGGTATACAGACTGAGAGGGGAGCCCATGAGATGGATAATGGGCCAGGGAAGGGCCCATATCCGTGTGAGCCAACTGGGCGGCCTCTGATTGCAGACGGACGGAATCAGCTGGGGCCACGAGGGCCTGCGATGTTGGAGGGAATGTGGTGTAAGGATCAACATAAGAAATGGAGGGGATCTGGGTCTTCCCCTTATCAAGTGACTGATGGGCCGAGGTAGAAGCCTGGCCCACTTCCACGGTGGAGAACCGAAGAGCCTGAGGACGGATGGGAGTAAGGTCGATGGGAGCTGCAGAGGTGGAACCTAACCCAACACTCGGGGGTGTGTAAGTGACGGCAGCAGTCGTGCCAGAAGAAAGAACTGAGGGCGGGGCATCTGCCCCTTGCAAGGCTTGTTTCAGCAGGTGGAGTTGAGTAAGATCCAGCTGGGCCATCATCTCGAGAACCTGACTGGCCGAGCCGCGAGTGGATGGATCTGAGAGGGAGGGTTGAGCACCCTCGGCAACAATGGTCGGGAGAGGGAGGGCAGTCCCCTCTCTCCCTTGCACATGAGCGACCCTAGGTGGGTCCTCCAGAAGTCCCTGAGGGAGAGAATCCTCAGGGGGATGGGAGAAGTTGTAAGACGACATGATTGGGGGTGAATCGAACAAGGGATTGAGATAAGAATGGGAAGGTGAACCACCCTTAGGAGACAATCCTGAGGGTGTGAGATAGCTCCACATACACTAACACACCTAGAGAAGAAGACAGACAACCCTAACCAAAGTAAAACCAACAATTCAAACAAAATGCAAACAACGGAGGAGAGAGATAAGAGGAGAATCAACCAATTTAAGCAATCAAGTTTCTAAATGATGCACGACTATGTCTTTACAAATTCTTCTTTAAGCCCCTAGTGGATTAATTAATGTGTGAACTCACTCAACCACAAGGTGCCTTACCAGGGTAGGAAATGAGGAACTGGCTGACTCTAAAGGGCTCTCTCTCTCACACGGATGCAAACCCTAGACTGGGGGGTGGTACGGTACAACCTGCCCAGTGTCCCTATGGGAATCCATGGCTCATGGGGGCTTACGGAGGTCCTCAGCAAGGTCCCCTAGTCGGCTCCAAGGAGTATGGAGACGAGACGAAACCTTACCTCGGTAGGAATGTAACTACTAATGAGAGTGAGTATGATCCTATGTGCACCGGAGTGCATGCAAGATTGTAGCCTAGATCTAGCAAGCAATGATCAAGCAAATATGGATGATACAAATATCAATCATGCACTCATATGAGCAACAAAGGGGAGATCACTGATGGCGCCGAACGATATGAAAATGATATAACATGATAAAGTAAGGCTCGGATGCCCTGTGGCAAAGACAGATGGTCTACAGGAAACCGTTCAGGGAGGTAGATGGTTCTGTGTGAACCGTTCAACAGCAAGGGTAACGACAAAGGAACAGACCTTCAGCGACGCTAAAATAAACTAAAAAACATGAAATGGCTAGAAACGTACCTGGATGGACGGCCTGTAATAGACCGCAAGAACTATGGAACGGCCCTACACAAACCGCAGGCTGTCAGCAAAACCGACGGCGCAGATAGGTAGGCTTACCTGTGCGAGGAAGATGGGCGGCCGATATGTGACTGCAGGAGAGAAGCACGGGCGGCAGTTGACCGTAGAAGGCAGCAGGCTCACAGAATGAATAGGGCTGGAAGCAACGAAATGCGGACGATCCTTGGCCGCACTAAGTCCCAGACGGCTCTCACAGAACCACACAACCACCAGAAACACTTAAACTCAGATCCAGCAAACAACCTGTGACAACTCAACACAAAGGAGACTAACAAACACCAAACATGGGTTCAGCAAACACTAACACGTTGGGCATTATGCGTCCCACCGTGATCGCCAAAAAAGGGGGGTGTTGACATGTTTTCCTTCTTTCAATGGATTGAAGAAATATCTCTCCTATCTCTTCTACTAAATCAACGAGGAGGCTAAATGATTTAGAAGCAGGAGGGAATAGAAGTGTGTAAACCTGTGTGATCGCCACCAAGATGTCGAACGTGATGAACACGACGTACCTTGGAAAGAGGGGGAAGGTACTCGCCTTATGACCAGCCCTGCGAAGATGGGCGGCTCAGGAGGAACTGCCTCTAAGATGAGCGGCCGTACGACAGGCCGTCTGCAGGGGCTGAAGAGGAACGCGGGATGGAGAACGACTGGAAGATAAACGGCTCTAACACAACCGCAGGACGAAGAAGAACGGTCCAGAAGCCACCGCTCGTCTTCGTGAACGGCCAGTGGGGAACCGCCTAAGACTGCCACGCCGTGTGATGGGAATCGACTTCGAGCATTGACTATTTATTTTTGCATTTGTGTCCTTTAGTTTATTTTTATATCCTTTGGAAAGTATATGTGCAATTGTAAGGCTTTATAAGCCAATGTGTCATTCCCTTGGATTCTTTAGATTTTTATGCAAATTGTCAGTAGGTCCAGCAAGGGGGCCCTCACTCCTTCCCCATTGGTCCACATAAGCCATATGGGTCCATGTGGGGCTGGTCAAAGTCTAAGGTGGCATCTAGAAGGTCAATTGGACACATGGGAGACAAGTTGTTGAAAATGTCAAAGGGAGGCCACCTACCTTACCTACCTATAGTCAAAGGAGTGCCCCCTCCATATGTAATTTATTTATTTTTAGTTTTTGATCACATGGGGGAAGAAAATGGCCTCTCTCCCATGAAATTCCCAGCCCCCCACCCCTTGCCATTCTCTATATAAGCCTATGTATAGTGTCATTAGATAAATTAATGAAGAATTAAGTATTTTTGCCAAGAGCAAGCCCAAGGGCACCCCTTGTCTCTCCTCTCCCCCTTGCAGCAATGATTGCTGCCCATTCTAGGGTGTGAAGCCCTCATCTTGGTGTGACTCCAAGATCTCCAACCTCTGCTGGATGCTACTTCCGACCGCCGCCTTACGTTCGTGCCGCCAACACGCTGCCACCGCCGCTTCGTCGGAGTTCTATCTCCATCAGGATAGAACCCCAATCCCAAAATTCTAGTTATTTCTGTGGTTGTCTGATCGAGCCATTATTTTGAGGGTTTGTTCTGTCCATCTCTCTTAACCTCCAGTTCAAATTTTGTGTCATTTGGAAGTCATTAGGTATTTTTCCTATATTTTTCTTTGTCATCTCAGTAATCTGCCCTTTTGCAGATCTATGGGACAGAGTCACCTTGTGGTATTTTCCCCACCAACTTATCAATTTCCAAAAAAATCACACAAATTCCTCAGTGTTCCTCCAATATACCCCCTTCCACCATAATTTTCGTGGAGTCTAGAAAAATCATTTAGCCCTCGGTCAAGGGTCAGTTTCCGGTAGATCCTTTGCTGCCCTATGTGTCTATCAGTCCAAGTCAGAAACAAAAATAGTGTTACAGTCATATTCATTTTCAATCCGTTCAGTAGATGGAGCTGTCAAAATTATATGTTGTAAACCTATGAGTGCTCTTTCCAACGGTACCAGCCACGCCTCGAACAGCCTCCGGATCTGAGCGTCGTAATTCGTGTCGTCGAGGCCTACAGATCTGCTCCCTGTGCAGGTCCGAAATTACAGCCCAGAAGATATTCAGAAATAAATATCAAAAATCAACTTCATGAGCCGCCCCTTCAGGGAGTCGTTCAGGGACGCCCTGCCATTGTCCCAGCCAAGCGGCGCCTCCAGAAGATGTCAGGAAGGCGACGTTCCTTTAGAAATTGTTGCTTGCTGTCCAGTGAGTCAGTAACCGAGTTGGCGCAGCACCGAGTTGGAATTGTGCCGAGTCGGACCAGCATGCCGAGTTCGTGCCGTAGGCACCTCCAGATTGCTGCCCGTCAACTCAGGGTCGGTCTTTCCGGGCCCCACTTGTAGCCCTTTACCTCCCTGCGTGGAGTGGGCAATAAAATTCACTGTTGTAATTAACTTTTACCGTTATACCGGGAGTTACCGTACTTGGCCGGGAACGTCTTCCCCACGCCCGGAGCGTGGAGGTACACTCGCTACCCTCCTCGTAGGCATTGCTTTACTCGTATATTTTTGTATATGCCGATGCATGAGTGGTAGATTATCTAGCTTGTTATCATTTTATCACCGCTGCAAGAGCGAGAGTGAGTGACCGTCCTGTGACTCAATCCGAGTTAACGCGGAAAGGCCGATACCCAAGACTCACTACCGGTTTCTCAACCGTGCACGGTCCGCGTCTTCCCTCGCTTAGGGGCGATCGCGAGCTAGAGTCCCAGGTCGCGTGTCCGTCTCGCATCAATTTGGTATCAGAGCGCTAGTTGAGTCTAGGGTAGTCATTTGTAAAACTCCAAAAAAAAGAGTCATTGTCTAAGTCGTCTAGGTTGCATTTGCATACCATTAATCGGTATATCAAAAGGTGTTGTCCGAGCGTTAGGCTACGCCTATCGGGAAGGCCCCACACTTGCACGAGTGATCTTCAGATCGATTAGCTCCGCCACGTAGCGAGTCTTGGTTGTGTCTAGGTTGGTAGTCGAGTCGGCATTCCAACTTGCATTGTCGTTTAGGGTCATGTTTAGTCCATTGTCTAGTTGGTTTGTCTTGTCTCCACGTGTTTGCATGTCCATTCACTAGTGTCCCCGTGTCCCATGGACGACCAAGGGGCCGCATCTTCTGCATGGTGGCGATACTATCTAAAATGGAAGGAATACCCGAACCACCCCAAAAGGCCCGAAGCCCGAGACTTCTATGGCTCCGAAAACCCAAGTGACTACTTAGAGTGGGAAGCCGTTATGACGACTACTTTGAGTGTTATCTTATGACCGGTCCCGCGCAAGTCAACTTTGCCAGATGGTGACTTTTTTATGAAGCCGTCGAAACATGGAGGGACATCTAGTACTTCCAGGAAGATAGGAGGCTAAGGCCCATCGAGTCATGGTGGGATATGAAGAGAACACTTAGGAGGGTCTACCATCCCCGCCCACCTACCTCCAACCACGGGGGTCATACCACTAGCCAATCCCACCAACTCACCCACAATCAAGTGGGCCACACTTCCAACCAACCCCACCCCTTCACCTCCATCCAAGTCCACCAAAGCAACCCCAATCAAGTGGCCCTCCCTGTCGCCTCCAACCAACCACCCCTTGGCACCTCCATCCAATCCCACCCAATCGCCTCCAACCAAGTGGAAGCCCCACTTATAGTCGAGTCTAGGTCCGCATCCAGGCCGAGAGATCAGGAGCGAGTCCACCCCGAGGCCCCTACTCCAACCCGCACCTTAGATGAAATCAAGAAAATGCTTTCGATTGGTTGGAAAGGATAGAAAGGACACATGCTCCTTCACCACCCGTGAGTGCTCCATTGCCACTTTCTACTTCCGAACTTTATTCGGAACCATCTTATTTGGAGCCACCCAAGCCCGAGCCACCCTTGTTTCTAACGGGTACGCTTTTCATCGCCGAGCCGCTTCTTAGTTGGCTCAAGGATGGCTTGGTCCCACTTCCTTACCCATCCATGGACCCCACCTTACCTCTAGTGCCCATCAACTCCTACCATACGACAATCCGGTCTAGTCACCATGTTGATACCTTGGATGACCTTGTTATGGGATTAGACTCGCAATGGCAGTTGACGGACTCCTTCGCCCGAAGCTTCGACCAACCCACTAGTCTTAGCTTCACCCATCCGGCCTTAGAGACCATTACCTCCGTGTGCACCGTGGGTTGTGTCACCACAGAGATTCTCTTATTCTTCTCTATGTCGGTCGAGCCCGACTTCATACACTTTTGCCCGAGGGAGGAATCTTATTTCTTACATATGATCACCGTCCCATCTACCACAATGTATGAAGGTGACCATACACACCTTCAAGACTTCCACGCATGGGACCGTGACTTGTGGGAACCCACCACAAGGGGTCATACCTTCTTTGATCCCTTTGACCCATTGCCTAGTGGGCCCCTTGACCCTCCATATATACTTAATTTCTTCGAGGGAGTCCACTACCACACCCCTACCCCACGGGCCGGGTCATCTATACCCACCAAGCCCAATCTCGATACACCCACACCCGGCTCATCCACACCCGGCTCTCCTAGCCCTCTCAAGTCTCCTAAATCCAAAGGGTCGTTCATGCATGACTGGGTCATACTTGGGCGTCTAGGTGTTTCCCATACCACCAACCTTTAGGTACATAAGATGCATGCATGGCACATATTCAGATGTCCTGGTCCGCCGTCACCCATGTACGGGTCGGACTAACATTAGGTTTGTTTAGGGTCCTTGTGAGTCTTTATTTCATTTGTTTGTCGAGTGCATTGTGTGTCTATGCATACATTGAGTTGAGTCAGTTTTGTATGCTCACGTTGTTAGTCCCTTTCGAGTATGAGACTTGTCAGACTATTGGGATCGGTTCTACTCCACATATCGAATCTAGTCACATAAGGGACCCGCGGTGATTCCTAGTGAGTCTTTGAGCCGCCTCCTTCATTTGTGAGTGACCCCACCCCGGAGTGTCCACTTCTAGCCTCATTCCCATGGCAACGTGTGCATATCGAATCTATACGGGATGAGCAGGTGTCGATTACTTGGAGTGGAGCGTACTCTGCTCTTCATGGTACGATGACGGATCCGCCAGAGCTACTCGAGCATCCGCACCCCTTACTCGACGGGGTCGAGTTCCTCCCACCCGGGAGAGTTGATGGGAATCGATGTCGAGCACTGACTTTTTATTTTTGCATTTGTGTCCTTTAGTTTATTTTTATATCCTTGGGAAAGTATATGTGCAATTATAAGGCTTTATAAGCCAATGTGTCATTCCCTTGGATTCTTTTAATTTTCGTGCAAATTGTCAGTAGGTCCAGCAAGGGGGCCCTCACTCCTTCCCCATTGGTCCACATAAGCAATATGGGTCCATGTGGGGCTGGTCAAAATCCTAGGTGGCATCTAGAAGGTCAAATGGACACATGGGAGACAAGTGGTTGAAAATGTCAAAGGGAGGTGACCTACCTTACCTACCTAGTCAAAGGAGTGCCCCCTCCATATGTAATTTATTTATTTTTGGTTTTTGATCACATGGGAGAAGAAAATGGCCTCCCTCCCACGAAATTCCTAGCCCCCCACCCCTTGCCATTCTCTATATAAGCCTATGTATAGTGTCATTAGAGAAATTAATGAAGAATTAAGTATTTTTGCCAAGAGCAAGCCCAAGGGCACCCCTTGTCTCTCCTCTCCCCCTTGCAGCAGTGATTGCTGCCCATTCTAGAGTGTGAAGCCCTCATCTAGGTGTGACTCCAAGATCTCCAACCGCTGCTGGATGCGACTTCCGGCCGCCGCCTTCCGTTCGTGCCGCCAACGCGCCGGCACCGTCGCTTCGCCGGAGTTCTATCTCCATCAGGATAGAACCCCAATCCCAAAATTCTAGTTATTTCTCTGGTTGTCTGATCGAGCCCTAATTTTGAGGGTTTGTTTTTTCCATCTCCCTTAACCTCCGGTTCAAATTTCGTGTCATTTGGAAGTCATTAGGTATTTTTCCCATATTTTTATTTGTCATCTCAGTAATCTGCCCTTTTGCATATCTACGGGACAGAGTCACCTTATTGTATTTTCCCCATCAAGTTATCAATTTCCAAAAAAATCACAACAATTCCTCAGTGTTTCTCACATATACCCCCTTCCACCATAATTTTTGTGGAGTCTAGAAAAATCATTTAGCCCTCGGTCAAAGTCAGTTTCAGGCAGATCATTTGCTGCCCTGTGTGTCTGTCAGTCCAAGTCAGAAACAAAAATGGTGTTACCGTCATATTCATTTTCAATCCGTTCATTAGATGGAGCTGTCAAAATTATATGTTGTAGATCTATGAGTGCTCTTTCCAACGGTACTAGCCACGCCTCGATCGGCCTCCGGATCTGAGCGTCGTAATTCATGTCGTCGAGGCCTGCAGATCTGCTCCCTGTGCAGGTCCGAAATTATAGCCCAGAAGATATTCAGAAATAAATATCAGAAATCAACTTCAGGAGCCACCCCTTCAGGGAGTCATTCAGGGACGCCATGCCATCGTCTCAGCCAAGCGGCGCCTCCAGAAGATCTCAGGAAGGATACATTTCTTTGGAAATCGTTGCTTGCTGTCCAATGAGTCAGCAACTGAGTTGGCGCAGCACCGAGTTGGAATAGTGACGAGTCGGACCAGCAGGCCGAGTTCGTGCCGTAGGCACCTCCATATTGCTGCCCGTCAACCCAGGGTCGGTCCTCTTGGGCCCCACTTGTAGCCCTTTACCTCCCTACGTGGAGTGGGTAATAAAATTCACTGTTGTAATTAACTTTTACCGTTATACTGGGAGTTACCGTACTTGACTGGGAACGTCTTCCCCACGCCCGGAGCGTGGAGGTACACTCGCTACCCTCCTCGTAGGCATTGCTTTACTCGTATATTTTTGTATATGCCACTGCATGAGTGGTAGATTATATAGCTTGTTATCATTTTATCACCGCTGCGAGAGCGAGAGTGAGTGACCGTCCCGTGACTCAATCCGAGTTAATGCGGAAAGGCCGATACCCGAGACTCACTGCCGGTTTCTCAACTGCGCACGGTCCACATCTTCCCTCGCTTAGGGGCGATCGCGAGCTAGAGTCCCAGGTCACGTGTCTGTCCCGCATCACCGTGAGTTGCAAAGGTCCAACCTCTACCCTTTCCGGCCGACCGGAAAGGATGGGCCTCGCGTTAGTGTGTTGCTGACCTGTAAAACAACGTGTAGAACACAAAGGAAAACCCAAGTTAGAACTAGAAAGTATAGTAAATGCTCAAACGGATGAAAATGAACATGACTAAATGAAATGGGAGATACTTGGGGATTTTTAAACCCTTGGGGGCGTCAAAAAGCATAGGAGGGTGTGTAAGTGATGTATGAAAATGAGGAAAACGTGGAGGAAGCGATGCATGCAAACAAGAGAGAACGACGGAACTAAATGTACTAATGACTCAAAGAATAACTACTCCCTGAACCAGAGGCCTGTGTGGACGTAGAAGGCCTCCCTCCCTAGTGCTAGGTCGCTTAAAGATTCGGCAGGGCTTCGCCGTCGACCAAAGATCCCCCCTTTTCAAAGTTGGGCCTCAGGGTCTATCTATAGAGCACCCGGAGTCTTAGCTCGAAATTAGGGTTTCTATGCATTTTTAGGTCGAGATAATGAAAGAAAAGTTAAAGATAATTGAATTATCTTTCAACCAGAAGAAACGGCACCAAAATCGACTCAATATTCCCGGAGAAATGGTTGGATGAAGTTGGGGATAAATCCATGCATGGTGAGAGAAAATCTCTTAAATCTTCAGGATGTGGGCAGTTAAACGGTCATACGATAGACCACTCATCAGGTTGAGTGGCTATATATAAACCGTTTATCATTGTCGGTGGAAATTCAAATACAAACGAAATATCACTCAATTTATCCATTAAACCAACCGAGAATCTCGCCGTTGGACTTTGATAGATGCACGGCTAATTGAAGACCGCCCGTGAATAAATGCGGCAGAGGACCAACCGTTTGTGCTTTGTCGGTGATAAATAGATAATTGGATAATTATCTGAGAACCAACCGAGCTTCAGGACTCCGGAGGTAGAAAATGGCTAACATGGGACCGTATGAAAGCGTATCGGTGGCAATTCAGAAAATCAACCAAAATATCCCATAAATATATGGATGGCCCATAAGCGACCGCTCAAATGGTTGTGCGCCCGAGGATGAACTGTACATGTTTCGGGATACTTGAATGTCACAAAAATGCTTAATTAACCAAAATCAAGGCCCATTAAGCCCTGAATTGAAGGAGACCTAGCCAGGGAGGGAGGCTACCCATAAAGTAAGCCCAGAGTTATTGCTTGAAAATAGCCCAACGAGTAATGGATAACTCGAGGCATCAATAAATAGGAGTAAGAGGAATGCCTCAACTTATCGGTAAAAAACGGGTGTCAACACCAGGTTGATATGACAGAGTAAAATCATAATCCTTCATGTACTCCATCCACCTCCTCTGCCTGAGGTTAAGATCCTTCTGGATAAACACATACCTCAAACTCTGATGGTCAGTGAAAATTTTGAACTTCTCGCTGTATAGATAATGCCTCCAGATCTTTAGAGCAAAGATCAACACTGCCAACTCAAGATCATGAGTAGGGTAGTTCTCCTCATGTGGCTTCAATTGTCGAGATGCATATGCCACAAGTCTACCATGCTGCATTAGCACGGCATGTTGGGGTGCTATGGACGGATTCAGAGGGGGGGTTAATGAATCCGCTTCGATAATTATGGCCAATTTAAAGAATAAGATACAAACAGTAAGCTATGCGGAATTAAAGACTGGTTAGCTTAACTGAATGTGAGCTATAATGAAACATGGATAAAATAGATGATGGCTGACTCTGGGCTATAATGAGGCACATAGTCAAATAGATGGTCAGCGAAAGCAATGTACTACTCAGTAACTTGAAACGATTTGCAGAAGTAGATTACGCACACTAAAAAATCTTAAACCACTCGGACAGAACAATCAATTGAAACGCACCAAGGCATTCATCTAGCAAAAATCAGATAAGAAATCAAACCACAGTAGACAGGAGATTTTTAGGTGGTTCGGTCCTCCAGACCTACATCCACCCCACACTCAAAATTGAGTGTGGGTTCCACTGACTAACAGCTTGAACTGCTGGGCATCACAGCTTGCCTACATCCGCTAGGCCTCACAGCTTGCCATCCACTGATACACAGCTCCGCTGGGCCTTACAGCTTCGCCTCCGCTGACACACAGCTTGGAAAAAGGAAATGGAAAATGAAAAATAGCGGTAGAAAATAGCAACAGAAAGCTGAATAATTAAAGCTAAAAATATAGCTCACTGAAGAGCACTATAGCTCACAATGGAGCAATCGTAGCTTGGATTTAATCCAAAGACTACGAGACCTTCATCTTCTTTAGCTATGGCTGCTTCACTCTTTTTCTTCTTCTTTTTCTCTGCTCTCTGACAATAGCTCTCTTCTTCTCAGTTTCTGCTCTTCTCTGCAGCACTCGCTCTTTCTCTTTCCTCTCAGACTCTCACTCTCTCTTCTTCTTCTTCTGCTCTCTACTCATCCACACTTCGTTCTGCAGCTTTCCTCTTTTCCTTTTTTCTTTTCACTCTTTGGATCTCTCCTTTCTGACTGCTCACGCTTCTTCTCTCTTGGCCTTCTACTTCTCTCGATCTCTTCAAGCTCTCTGCTCTTCTATGCATTCGGCCACCTTTCTCTCACAACCTTCGATCCCTTTTTATAGGCAGATGATGGGCGCGTGGATATCACGTTTCCCGCCCAACTTTCACGCAAATCTGATCTCTTCTTTCCACGTGTTGTGATCTTAGCACCTTCACTTTCCACGTGGCAGGATCCTCTAGGCTGCTTTCCTTATTGGATCACGTGCACTTTACTCGACCATATGGCTTACCTAGCAAAGAGACAATTATGAAGATTAGCTGTTTGATAATATGCAAAGATCTATAAACATGCACTGACTTATAGCAAGAGTAAACAAGACATGCATTGACGTATGTCAGCATATGACACATCATGCACAGACCTTAAGAGTGCGAGATAAACACCAGCACTGACATTTCATGCATGAAACACTGGGATAGCACAAACCTTGTATGAGTTGAACCAAAGAATGCACCGACGTTGTGTGTGAAACAACGAAGTACGCACAGACCTTATATCTTCGTTGTAGAACACATGCACAGACTTCATCGTGAAGTGCACAGACCTTAGCGCTATTGCTAGCAAATGTGCTCGGACCTCCCATATCAGTCAGTCCACATGCACAGACCTATGTTGTGCATGCACAGACCTTATAACATGCATAGTGCAAATGTGTACCGACCTTGGAGACCTATATGCACAGACGTTATATGAACATGCACAGACCTGAATAGAGTGTGCACTGACTTTGCCACAGTAAAGTGCACGGACCCTGGGTATAAATGTGCTTGGACCTGTTCATGCATGTGCACGGACTCAAGATGGCATATGCACATACCTTGACTACGTGTGCACAGACCTCACATGCTTCATGCACTGACCTAAATGCACGTGAACAGTGATATGCATGGACCTTGTTGTGCACTTGGCCAACTAGCACTGACTTGGGTCGTGTGCGATGCAGAACATGCACTGACCCTGACATGTGTGAGACAATGCATGCACTGATTATGGTATGCAGATCAAGCAAATGTGCACGGACCTTTTCCTGAATGAACAGTAATGTGCACCAACTCCATACGGCATAAGAATGCATTCTAGCTTCGACCTTATCTACTAACGTCGACCTTAGTATGGCTAGATATGCACCACGGCATGATGGGCCCCAAGCAAATCCATGCCCAAAATCACATCAAAGTCTCGAAGTGGCAATGCATAAACTCTGGCCGGTAAGTTCTGCCCATCGACCCACACAGGCACCTTCTCAAGGCAATACGGGGTGAGCATGAAATCACCGGTAGGCAACTCCACTGCCAGGTCACAAGACACCTCAGTCACCAACTCCTCGGCACTCTGAGCTTAATCCTCCGAAATGAACGAATGGGACACACCAGAATCAAACAAAACACGAGCTACACAACCCATAATTGGAATAGTACCTTCCACCAACTGCGATGCCTCTGCCTCCGCTCTGGTCATATGTGTAACTTGACCTCGGGATCTCTGCCTCCCTACAGTAACCGATCGTGTCAACTATAGAAACTGACCCTACTGTTGGTACTACTGCGGCTGTGATGGTAACTGTTGGGCCTAAAACTGTTGTTACTGCTAAAACTCATGCGACTGACGCGGTCTCTGAGGATAGTCACATGCCATGTGCCCCTGTTGGTCACACCTGAAGCAGATCATGGGCACCGAGTACTGCCTGCCTAGATGAGAATCACCGCACCGAGGACATACGTCCTGAGAACCACTCACTGAGCCCAGACGCTGGTAGGGTGTGGGCTGCTGAACACTGCTCGCTGACACCTATCCCTGATCTCTATGATCTCAACGCCTCCTGCCAAAGCCAGCATCCTTGAATAGCTTCTTAAGCTTCGATCCAAGAGATGACGAATCTGCCGCTGACACAACGGACGGAGATGCCCTGAACTGCCTGCTGAGGGCTGGATAGTACTCTACTGCTGCACGGTCGTCTGTTGACTAAGACCCGTCTGCGTCTAACCTGCATTGCCCTGTCCTCGAGTCCTCTGCAAATCTCCCTCTAACGCTGCTACTGCTCTGCAAGTTGTATCTAGGTTAGCCACACCCGACACATGCAGGGGATGCCTCCACTCTGGCCTCAAACCCCTGACAAACTACTCGGTCTTCAGCTCCTCATCTGTCATAATGTGCGGCGCATAACGCCCCAACTCAGTGAACTTGGATCGGTACTGCATCACTGTCAGATCTTCCTGGGTTAACTCTAAGAATTGACGCATCTTCTGGGATCGGATAAAGGACGGACAACAAGCATGCTCGAAAGCCATGACGAACTCTTGCCACGCGATCTGCCGAAGAGGATGGGACTGAAATGCTACCCCCCACTCTGACGTCCACCATGTCCGGGCTGACCCCTGCAACTGATGGCTAGCCAACATCACCTTCTCCTTCTCAACACACTCCATAGAACTGCAAATCCTCTCCAAGTCATCTAACCACTCTCGTGCCATCTCTGGATCTGACTACCTGCTGAAAAGATGCGGTTGGAACTACAAAAACTCCTTTAGCACACAACCACAGTCGCCCCGAGATGACAAACCCTCGCCAGTGCCACCCCCCTTGCAGCTGAAGAACATACTGATACATGCCCCTGAAGAACTCCTCTACTCTGACAACTCTTGCCTCTTTAGCTACATCTTCTGGAAGCGATGCTCTACTCTACCCTTCCTGGCCCTCGCCTGACTCTCCCTGTTGGGAACGAGTCCTCCTTCTTGGCGCCATAACCCCCCCGGCTTTGATACCAACTGTAACAACTCGGGATCCAAGTATCGAAAAGGAACCGGCGCAACTCGAACATCAGCCCGCCACCCATGAGCCCGAAGACTCAGAAGGGTTAAAGGATTGTGTGAGGGTATAAGAGAATCTAAAATAACTGCAGAGCTTGCATAATGAACTAAGTAAAATGCATGGAATTAAACAATTACTCACTAAATAGCTACAAGGTCCAGAGTATCTCATGTCCAAAATAAGTACAGTCAACAGAAAGAAAGGTACAAGTACACGAGGCATACCCCGTCCCTGGCAATTGGCGACTAACCCTGGCTACTGGAACCATGCTGAAACTCTGACGTGCCTCTCGACGACCCCGCCTCACCTGAAAACACAGGGGTGAGTCTCATTTCATAGGCTCAGTAGGGATCCCGTGGACCCCCACCTCGCAACGAGAGAACGAAACAGCAAGGTACTCACGAACACAAAAATTAACGCTACCTAACGGGAGTATGGTAGAAGCAACAAGCAAGAATAAATGAACGGAAAATCTCACTATAACTAACCGTACCGAACAAACCGACCTCGGGCCGACAGGAAAACAAGCCCGTACCTGCCAAGAGATAGGAGCACCACCCACTAGAAGCAAAGCCGGATGCATCCCCTGACGTCTTATACCGCACCTCAGTGTCTCCCTACACGCCCCAGGCGGAGACTAAGACACACAACAAGTACCACGAACAAGGACTAGCTGGGGTCGCGCGCGTCAAAGCGGGTGTGACACTCCTAACTACGTGTGCACACACAGACCATGCGCCCTAGGTCAGATCCTCTAGCTGGTTATTCCCCAAAGCCCGGACTCAAGCTGCGCGAAGGGGCCCAACGTTAACCTGCCTAACAACCATCTCTCTCAGGTAAGCCGCTCCACCACTCCCGGGTGGGTCAACACACGTGTGCTATAAGAAGGCTACGACTAGTGGACGTGTCACTGGAGGTAAGACCCAACTCACGGAAACCACGGGTCAAAAGGAAACGGAGTGGCGGTCCTCCTAGGACCGTCTCTTAATCGGCGGCCCTCCCTGGACAGCAAGGCAAGCCTAGCGGTCTTCTCCGAGACAGCCAAGCCCAGCTAGGCGGCCATGCCATGGCCGCTACCATGCAAACCACGGGGTTGGCTAGCAGTCTATCGCCAGGCCGCTACCCCCACCAGGTGGTCATCTTCTGACCGCAAAACACCAGAAAATGGTCCAACCCTGATAGCAACCCTGCAACCGACTCCCCAACGGTCAAAAACACGCACCCGAGGGGGCTTTGACCAGACCAGGGAAACGGTCATCTGCTGGCCGCTACCCAAGGGGTAGCAGTCAGTCTCGAGACCGCTTACCAGATTCAAAAATGCTAAGCCCGACTGACATTCAAAAATGTCTCGCAGCCCCCCAGGGGGGCACCCCACGGAGAAAATGATCCCTAGTAGGACCACAACCCCGACTCGAGCACGGAAACGGTGAAAATGGCCAAAAAACCCGATCCACACCCCGATCATCCTTCGATGATGGGAAAACAAAGGGGATCTCTTCCCCAACCCTCCTAGCAGGATTCTATACCCATAGATCGGTCAAAAACCCCAAGGAACGTGAGATCCACCGCTCGAACCCCAAACATGCATTTTCACCCTCTCGGCACAAATACACCCCTCTCAACCTCTCCTTGGCCTAGAAATGTCGAGGAATGCAGGAAAGAGGGTAAGGATGCTTCCCCCCACCTCAAGGAAGCTCGAAACTCGCCAGAACACCGCCGGTCTCCAAATGTCGTTGAACCACGAACACCACGCCCCACGTCGCAAGAATGCCACCGCCATGATCACCTCGCCGCCACCATCATCACCACGCCGCCACCTCAGCTCGCCGTCCATAGCCGGAGAGGGAGAGGGTGCCGCGAGCTCGGACGGGGAAGAGAGCAACGGTTGGCTGCGGCTCACAGGTGAGAAAAGAGAAGAAGAAGAAGAATGAAGAAATAGATAAAGAAAAGGGGTTATTTATAGAAAATCTAGAAAATATGAAAAATATAGAAAATTAGGAAAAATTCATTTTCCCATTCCTCGGAACACACTCAACACACTGATAACGTCTCGGAGTAGGAGAATGCAACGGTTCGCCCTATACGGGGTTCCGAAGGCTCGTTAGGGAAAAACACGCGTAAACCACAAAACATGCTCTAGGACCTCCGAAAGTGATCTGAAACTCTCGGATCCATATCTAAAAAAAGACTGAAAAACCCAGGACATTGTAACTTCACTGAAATATGTTGGTGTACCGGTGACAAATGGACCCGTATCGGTGACCAATAGTCCCGTATCGGTGACAAATGGCTCCGTATCGGTGACAAATGCCTCTTAAGGGTGAAAAATGGGTGATAGGGCTGAAGGCTTGAAAAGCGAAGAAGAAAAGTCGACTCTATGAAGCCGTGGAGTCGACTCCACTTACAAGAAAACCTTCAACTTTGAAAGAAGATCATTGGGGTCGGTCCTATGAAGCTAAGGGTAAATAACAGATGGCTAAGGGTGAATACTAGATTCATAACGGTGAAAAATAGCTATTATCTGTGACAAATAGCTTTAAAGTTGTGAAAAAATAGCTGCTTCAAGTGAAGAGAATCACAGTCACTTCGATCCAGCACCAAAGAGGAAAGAGAAGAGAAGACCAAGAGAAGAACATGGGTTGACTCTAGTCAATGCTACGACAGTCAAGATGACTTTAGTCAAAGTCAACTTAGTCAAAGTTGACTAAGTCAAGATCAACTTCACTGAAGATCAAAAGCAGTCAAGATGACCAGTCAAAGTCAAGGGTCAACGTAGAGCCAGCCAGTGGACTCGGTCAGATGAAGGAAGCAACGATGAAAAATAGTCCTTTAGTGGTGACAAATGACTAAAGGCGACGGCTCAAGCTCAATGGCAGAGGATTTAAGGCGACGACTGCTAAGGGTGATAAATGGCTACCTTAGGCAGAAAAATAGCTGTGTATGGGTGAAAAATACCCTGTTAAGGGTAACAAATGGATACGAACGTTAAAAACTTAAAGGAGTCACGTGCCTTTGATTTTCAATCATTGGCACATGATCCCAAGCACCTGAAAGCTCCGTATGAGGCTGAAATGTCATAACATTCCCTCCAAATCTTTTAGACGAATGAATTTTTCAAATTAAAGGAAATGTCAGGTCGAAGATTCAAATGTGTGCTATATATTTACCAAGTGTTCATGTTGTTCAAGGTAACGAAGGCGGGAAAGCTAAAGTGTGTATCTACTGTGAGTGAGAAATAGTTCTTCGAAAAAAAGAGTGAGAGCAGATCAGGAAGAAAGAGAGAGAGCCATCTTCGTGATCTATAGAAAAAGAAAGAGAGAAAGAAAAAAAAAGAAGAAGAGAGATTGAAGCAGTTCGAGAAGGTTTTTTCAGAGAAAGCTCTTGAACCAAGTTCAAAGCTACTTTCAATTTTTCTCTACTACTGTATTTTGCTTTTGTTCAATGTATTTTACTTTTCTTCTTTGAATCTAGTTAAACTGTAGTTCTCTGATAGTGCATTGGAGCACTGATCGGAGCTGTGATCAGTGGGTTACTGGTCACGTTCTAGTTTGCATACTAGAGTGTAAGGTGGGTTCCTCGTGTGCTGCCTTTGTGCAGTGTTTCTAGCTCTACTGGGTAGAGTTAGGGGTGTGCTCAATAGGGTGTTGAGCACGGTTCTTCCCTCTGGATTGTCAGAGGAAGGGAGGAGGTTGTTCCTCTGTTGGGAAGCTGTGTGATCAGCTTTTGTAAGCGGATTCATCCGTGGTTAGCCGTGTGCTAGTGAAGCCTCATCTGGATTGGGTGAGGGATGGACGTAGATTGCTAGAAGCAATCGAACCACCTAAAAATCTTGGTGCAGTGTGTTTGATTTCCATTTCATCTACCCCATTCTTATCTGGACTAGGTATATAAAAAGGTGCTACACCTTGTATGAGGAAGTCCTCAGGCTTGTCCTCTGCCTCGTACCAGTCCTAGCATATTGTTTCATTGTGGGTGCAGATTGAGTGTTTGTGAGTGTGTCTGCTCCATAGCCTTAACTAAACGCTTTTTATTATATTCCTGTTTACCTCTATCAAATCTGAGCTTGGCGAGAAGTTTTTAAGCTAGTTTGTTTTTAAAAGGGGCTGATCTATTCACCCCCCCACTAGATCCACATTGCCATTCTCAATAGGTTAGTCTGAGTAGCTTGGAACGTAGCTTCTCTCTCACTTGCTCCCGAATGATCACTTGTTGCTCGAGGTTACATCATCACCTCTGTTGTGTGCCTTGCACTTGTTTATATTTTTGATGATAACTAAACCTTATGTATGTTCGCATATGATTTTGATGATAGTGTGCATTGTTTATGTTTTTTATGATAACTAAACCTTATGTATGTTTGCATATGATTTTGATGATAGTGTGCATTCATGATCATTGCCATGTTTTATATGTCTCAGAATCTAGATGATTTGCTTCATGCTATATAATGAGATTGTAATTCTTGGGATGGTAATGAGCTTAAGGCTTTCGTACAACCTTGGTGATATATGGCTTCATGATGTGTTCTTAATGCTCTTGATGTTAAAATATGGTTGAGTTGGCAAATGATTTTTGAGACTCAAACATTTTGTTTAAATTCATGGTTTTCATGGATTTTTATCATGAGTCCTTAATGTTTTGAACATACTCAATCCATGTACTTCAAAGAGGTTTTTGAGCTTCTTTGGTTATATGCTAAGAGTGTTCGTTTAGCAAAACTGAGTTCTTGCTTGTGCCTTCATGTATATTCTTCATGACTTTTAAAAGTCATAATGTGCGTAAGTGATTCAATCAAACATGATGGTATTTGGCTTCTTCATGCAAACCTTGGAATAAATGAGCTTGAATGATATTCTCTTGGTGTTTAAAATTGGCTTATGCTTGTGGGCTAGCATCATGTTCAATCTATTCAACCAAAACTTGAGTGAATGTGAATTGAATGGTTAATACATGATTTTCATACCTTGGTTGAGTGAATGGCCAAATTGGCCTTGGACTTTGTATTGTGGATTTACATGAAAACACTTGACTAATTGGTTTCTTCAAAAGCTTGCTTGTTAAGAACTTGAATGGACTTTCATGTATCAAACCATGTTAATCTCTTGATGTAAGATGTGAGTTTGGGTCTTGGTGTTAAGATTGGTATGAAAAGGTTTAATAGACTCCCAAGACACCAAAATATTGATTAAGTGGTAGATGGCATCGAAGTGATTGAACTTGCATTATTTTGACTTCATCTATTCTATTATGCAGGTTTAGAAAGCAATGCCAATCCCATATGCAAATGTATCACAAATCATGGTGAGAATTTGGCACTTGGCATATGTGTGTTTTTGGGAAAAATGGTAAGTTTCCATTTGGAGTTTTTAATCTTGATGGAGTGTGGAATTGATAAGCTTGCATATTTTAATCTCATTTGTTCATGGATATGTTCATAGGACCCTTGAGCTAGAGTCCTATTCTTCTCGTGTGAATCTTGATGGAAAGTGGTTAGGATGTATTTCTACATTATTTAATACCAAGGAATACTTGGTTGTTTGTTGTTTATCATCTAACCATTTCAATCATTCACTGGGTTTTAATTTTTTTTTTTATCCAACACCGACCAGTCAGGATGAGCACAGGTTGAGTGCACCCTCCCTCAGAGAGGGAGAATGTTCTCACTCCTCCTGGCAAACCCTGTGGTCCTAATTTTATTTATTGATAGAGAGAGCAATGTACACTATCAAAAGGGGCCTACTCCAAATGAAACAAAGGGCATATAATGTATGCCCGAACAGAACTAAAATTGAAATACAAACACTGAAGCTGCTTAGTAGTGCTATGCAGTCCACCCACCTCTACTGGGGGAGCAAATCCTCCTAAGATACTATAAAGGAAAGCAAAAAAACAGGGACTACACTCTCTGAATATGGATATTCGGAATACTTAAGGCATCAGCCTTAGCGTGACCTTTAGCCACTACTGGGAGCTCCCTTATTGAGAAATACTCAGAATTGTATCCCATATCTGCAGCATGTTTTGCCAATGAGTCTGCCAGTTGATTAGCTTCCCTGTAGATATGGATCAATGGGCATTTGCAAATAGTAACAAGCTCCTTCAGTTGTCTCCACCAGGGAAGCAGTGACGATGGTGGGTTGCTACTGCCATTCACAAGCTCAATCAATATCTTAGAGTCTGTGTAAATAATGGAGATGGGTATGTTGTGAAGTTCGGCTAATCGGAGGTCATCAAGAAGTGCTCTCCCTTCAGCCATCATGCTAGTACCTCTATCATAGTAGTATGAAAATCCCAGCAACAAGTTACCTTGAGAATCTCTAAAGCAGCCTCCACTATTGTTGTGCCCCTTGTGCTTTGTTGATAATGTGGTGTTTTAATGATAGCAACATGAATGAGTCACCATATTGTTTTGCTAAGAACAACACATTGAGTCATCACATGAATGCATATGACTGATCTGTTCCGTGGAGAATGCATGAGTGTGCTATGTCTGATCTATTCATTGCTATAGTCTTTGTGTTTAGCATACACTGCATCAGTGCAATAACAGTTGCGGCATGCGTCTGTTAAGAAGTCTGTGCATTGCCCTGCTTCAGGCTGAGCAAGTCTATACACTGCTGCATGATCATCAAGTCTATACATTGTCTTGCACAGCATGCAGGCAAAGTCTGTACAACATTTGCACATTACATACGTTCAAAGTCTATACAGACTTGGTCCATGCGTAAGCATAGCAAGTCTGTACATTGGTAGCAAGTATGTACAACGTCCTTAGCATGAACACATTCAAAGTCCATACATTGCCCTGTAGTTTGCACGAACTCAAGTCTGTACAGCCAATGCCTGCACACAATGTCTATACATTCATTTGTTGATAATCGAGCAAGTCTGTACATTGTCAGCCTGCTCATGCATCGTCTTGGTGGTAAGTCTGTACATTAGCCAAGTCTATACATCGCCAATTGTTCATGCATGTGAGCAAGTCTATACATTCTTCCATCTCACTTAGAGTCTATACATTGCTGCATATTCATCAAGTCTGCACATTGCTGTCTTTACCTACGTTCAAAGTCTGTACATTTCTCAATGGCTGTGCAATCCTTCAAAGCAAGTCTGTACATTGTTTATACATTGCACGCAGAGTCTACACATTCATCTGCATGCCTGAGTATCCATTGTTGTTGTGCATACTTTGATAGATGCAAAGTCTATACCTTGCTATCTGCATTTGTGCACTCCTTCGATATAAGTCTATACATTGCTTCATGCATTGCACAAAGTCTGCACATTGTGTGTTGCTATGCTCACACATCATTTGAGTAAGTCTGCACAATGGTGCACGCTGAGTCTGCACATTGTTGCACGCTAAGTCTGCACACTAACAGCATAACAGTGCATTCAACTTTCATTATGCACACTTTACTATATGCATATTGCATTAAACTATCTTGCATGTAGAGTCATGCACATCACACACAAAGTCTATTTTGCACACATGCACTGAAGTCTACACATCAGGCATTTAGGCTTACGTGTTAAGCACAGAATGTCTGTGCATCGTTTGCACACTGCACGTAAGTCTGTACACTCATGCTGGCCTGTCTATGCATTCACTCTAAATGTATATACTTATGCATAATGCAAACTACATCTCATGCACTTAAAGTCTATACACTCTCTCCTGCACACCTGTTGTCAGCTTCGCATCCATTCAAGAGTCTGCACACTTGGTCTGCTTCACAAGCACCCAAGTCTATACACTCTTTATGTCTGCATCATATGCTAGCAAAGTCTGCAAAGTCTATACATTGCTGTCGCACTACAAAGTCTATACATTGTTGTCGCATTGCAAAGTCTATACACTGCTGTCGCATTGCAAAGTCTATACGTTGCAAAGTCTACACACTGCATTGCACACTACAATGTCTGTACATTCAACCTTAAACTGATAATTCTCTTCGACTGACTGACGGAGACTCTTTGCAAAGATTAATGATTGGCTCGTGATCCAAGAATGGATAAGGCGCCCAGATTGTGACACGTCTACAGTAGCGAGCCAGGATGGTGCCACGTGATCAAGGTGCTCTGGGCGGGAAATGTGGAAGCCACACGCCCTCCTAATTGCTGCTGGTATAAAAGGAACACTTCTTCCTCAGAAGAAGACCTGATGGTGAAGCTCGAGTAGACAAAGCTGTAGCAGCAGAGAGCCATCGAGAGCAGAGAAGAAAAAGAGAAAGAAGAGAAGAGCAGAGAGGAAAAAGAGAGAGAAGAAAAAGAGTGAAGAAGAGGAAGATAAAGAAATAGAGTAAAGAAGAGAAAGAAGAGAAAGAGATTAGCAGAAGAAGAAGAGAAAGAAGTTGAGGAGAGATAGTGAGATCGAGAGAAGAAGAGAGCAGTCTGAAGATCTGTCTCTACTGGACCGTGGATCAAATCCAGGCCAGTCAACTCTCTTTGAGAGCCATATTGTGCTTCATAGTTTACAGCTTTCCTGTTGCTATTGTCTCTTATTTTTGTTTTCATTTTATACCTTTCTTCAAGCTGTTTGTCAGTGTTTTGCAGTGGAGGATTCCACTGGACGGCTAAGCTGTATTGCCCAGCGGAGCAAGCTGTGATGCTCAGCGTTGCAGAGGTGGACTCCTCTGGACAGCAAGCTGTGATGCTCAGCGGGATGGCAAGCTGTGAGGCCCAGCTGATGTAGGCAAGCTGTGATGCCAGCCGTTCAAGCTGTGAGTCCGCGGAATCCACACTCAGGTTTGAGTGTGGGGTGGATGTAGGTCTGGAGGACCGAACCACCTAAAAATCTCTTGTCTACTGTGGTTTGATTTCTTCTATCTGATTGGCGCTAGATGAATGCATAGGTACGCTCCACATATTTGTTTACTGGTTCAACAGAAGACTTGATTAGTTTTTCAGTTTGTCTAATTTTGTCTTGATAGCTTTCTTAGATTTTAATTGGGAGAAATTTTTAAAGGGTAGATTCATTCACCTCCCCTCTGAATACATAGCACCGAACCCAACACTGGGTTTTAATTCATTAGACTGAACTCTGCATAAATGTATAGCAGCAGAGTTCGGTGATGGGAATCAACTCCGAGCATGTACATTTTATTTTTGTATTTGTGTCCTTTTATTTATTTTTATATCCTGGGAGAAGTAGATTCACAAATGTAAGGCTTCATGAGCCTATTTGTTCTTCCTTAGGATTATGTGGGTTTATGTGCAAAATGCCAGTAGGACCTGCAAGGGGGCCCCCACTCCTTCCCCATTGATCCACCTCATCCATGTGGGGCTGGTCAAAAGCCAAGGTGGCATCTAGAAGGTTGGACTAGTCAATTAGACACATGGGGGGACAAATGGGTTAAATTGTCAAGGGTAGGCCACCTACCCTTACCCCTTGGTCAAGGGGGCGCCCCCCCTTTTTTATCCATTTTAATTTTTGAAAAACTAGTCCATTAGAACTAATTAGTTCTAAACCTTGTATACCCCTCCCAACCCAAGATCTGAGGGCATTAGTGGTCATTTTCCATTTATTATATAAGGCTTGTATTTCCCTTTTTCATGAATTAATGAGAAGAAAATATTGTTGTATGCTTGGAGCAACCTGCGCCCCTCCCCTCTCTCTCTGGTGTTCTTCCTCCTCCTTCTGCATTTCAGGGTGGAAACCCCTTCTATCTTAGCCCCTCTATCTCTAGACTCATCTCTGGTGCCGCCGCCGCCGTTCGTGCCGCCATCGAGCCGCCGCGAAGCCGCTTCCGAAGTTCTATCCAAGGGTCTGTTTTGCTGGACAGAGGGTTACTCCTGGATTTTTAACTCCCAACTCCGACATCATCTGGAATTGATATTTTCAGGGTTGGTTCCTATTTTGATTCCCAACCTCCAGTAAAAAACTCACATCATTCAGAGTTTTTTTTTATTTTTCTATTTTCGTGTCTTTCTGTCTTCCTGATCTGTCCCTTTTCAGATCTGTGTAGCAGAAGCTTAGTTCTTCCACCTTTCGACCCCCTTTTTGATTTTGTTTGGGATCCCCAAATTTATTGGAGGTTCTTTCCACCTTCCCCATACTCCAAAATTTTTTGTCAAATTTCTAAAGCTATGTACTTATTTTTAGAAATTGTGTCTTTTCCCCAAATTCCATTATGTCTCTGCTGTCCAGATCCGACCCAGGGTCAATATAAAATCCACAACAAATCGAAACTTCCACCAAAACTTTCATAAGATATACCCCCGTTTTCCTCTCTTCGATATCTACAACTGTTATGAAGGACTCAAAAGCTGAATCGAAGGTCTACAATGCGGTCAATGCCAACACTCAGGAAAACTTGGTTCTGCCCTGAGTTTTCAGATCTTGTGAGCCGGCAGCTTGTAAAATCGACTAATGCTAGATCCGGTAAATTCAATTTTATCTCACTGGCTCTAGATCGAAGTACTTCGAAAGAGATTTCCAACGGTACCTCTTATGCATCGATCTGACGTTGGGAGTGACCGCAGCAGCAGATCTCGTCGGGTCGCGCGTTGCAAAATAGAATTGCAGATCCGTGGCCAGCAACTCCGACAGGTGATGATTGGAGCCTTCCGGCCTCCGGCCGGCGAACTAGCACACCGCCGTCCCAGGGATCACCCCTCCAGGTGTCCCCACCACAGTGGTGCCACCCCGGTCCCACACGACCCCACTGACCAGCACGTGGGTCCCACGATCGCGAGTACAAGTGCCGCCGAAGCTACACAAGAAGCTGCCCGTCAACCCGAACCCGTTACTCCTAGGCCCCATTGTGTCACCCTTTACCTCCCTGCGTGGAGTGGGCAGTCATATTCATTGCTGTAAATTAATTACTTGTTATTCCGGGAGTATCGATTCGGCCGGGGTCGTCTTCCCCACGCCGAGAGCGTGGAGGTATCGTGTTCGCTCCCTTGACTCGGCATTTTACTTTATTCGTATATGCTTTATATGCCGCTGCTAGAGAGCATGCTAGGATCGTAGCCCTCTTTACTTTTATATCATCGCTGCTGCGAGAGAGAGAGAGATACCGTCTCGTGACCCGATCCGGGCACGAATTTGTGAGTTGACCACCCTAGCTCTTTGCCGGTTTCTCAACCACGCACATCCGACGCTTCCCTCGTTAGGGATGATCGTGAGCTTGCATAGAGTCCAAGGATCGCATTTCAATTGGAGTCGAGTCTGTGGTCCGTCCCGCATCAGTTTGGTATCAGAGCGCCAGTTTGAGTCTAGGGTAGTCCTTGTGTCTAAAAAAAAAAAAGTGTCATTTACGTCTAGTCATCGTCTAAGTCAATCTAGGTTGCATTTCATCCCAATAACCCGGTATATCAAAAGGTGTTGTCCGAACGTTAGGCTACGCCTATCGGGAAGGCCGCACACTTGCGCGAGTGATCTTCGGATCGATTAACTCCACCACGTACCGAGTCTTGGTTAAGTCTAGGTGCATCACTTGTTTGCATTGGTCTGTGTCTCCTAGTCCTTGTGTCCTCTGCATGCCCACTCGGCGAGGTACCCAATACCATCGCCCTGCACCTATGGCCAACCCACGGGATATCATCTCGGGAGACCATCAGTCCTTGCGCGAGGTGATCATGACCCTCGTAGACCGGATGGACCAAACCGAGGCAACCTTTAAGAGCTTATCGGACCGCATAGATGGCCGTTTTAACACCATGGAGGAACGGATGGAGTCATCCGACAGATCCGTCCAAGGTCTGGTCGGACGGTTAGATAGGATGTCACACGGAGACCCTCCTATAGTGGACCAAGGCCCACTCACACCCGCTCAAGCGGCTGCCCAAGGCCAAGCCATTCCCATAGCCCAGGCCCAGCCCGTCCATGTGGCCCAGGACCCGCCCGCACATGCTCCTCAGCCACCACGGGATCCTCCACCCGCCCCTCCTCGGGTCCCCGAACTACCGCGCCGTGACATTGGTCTCGAGGACTATGGGTCCGATAATGCCTATGAGGGGTATGGTCAACTCCGTCATGGCCTCCAACCATAGAGAGATGAGGAGGACGATAGGGTCCTTAAGACCGTGCGAGCGGATCCTCCCATTTTTTACGGGTCTTTAGATCCGAAAGTCTATTTAGATTGGGAGTTCGGCATGGACCGATACTTCGATTGGTACGACATGTCGGAACGTCGAAGGATCCGATTTGCTACCATGAAGCTCATGGGACAGGCACAAACCTATTGGAAGAATGTAGAGAGCATGTTATTTCAGTGGCTAGAGCCCCCGATTGACACATGGGGTGAAATGAAGCTTAAGCTTCGGCAAAAGTACCTTCCTCCCACGTACCGTCAGCGACTCATCGATAGGTGGCAAAGTCTTAGCCAGGGAGATCGATCCGTCTCCGAATACATTGCTGAATTTGATGAGTACTTTCTACGATGTGGTGTCACGGAGGAGAGTACCATGCCCGTTTCCCGCTTTCGACGTGGTTTGCGGCCCCACTATCAGTATGAGCTTTTCCGCCGCAATGCCAAGACGTTGGAAGAAGCATACGAAGTTGCTCTTGAGTTGGAGCAATTTGAGGGAGAGTTCGAGCCTAGCCATCGGCCGGGTCCCACCCCACTTCGTAGCACAGAGCCCCGCCACTCTTTAGGCCCACCTCAGTGGGCCCCCATGGCTCAATCTCAGGAGCCAACCCGTCAGGAGCATTTTACTCCACGGCCTCGCCCTCCCCCACCCCGTGATCTACCTCCATCCCAACCCCCGGCACCCATTGCCCGCCCTCAGGCACCAGCACCCCCACCCCTATTGCCCACAACACCTACAGCTCGACCCCTGTTGCTTACACCCCCTGTCCATCAGGAGGATAAGGGTATGGGCCCTCTCATCGGAGAGAGTAGTAGGTCCCGTCTACAGTGTTTCCATTGTCATGGGTTTGGCCACTTTGCCAACCAATGTCCTACTCGTGCCACATTAGCCCTAGGGGTTGGTGAAGCCACGCCTTCTGGACTTGTGACTGTCAACTACGAGGCCGATCCGGAACTAGCTGATGAGTACTATGCAGCGGAAGGTCTAGAGGAGCATACCGACGCTCAGGATGTGGCTCTCGGATGACGGCCACTTGGTGGGTGATGTCATTGCATTAAGTCTAGGGTCATGCATGAGTCAGTATTGTTTCTTCTTTGTGTGGTTTGATTGTGTGGCTTGTTTGTGTGGTTTGTGTGTGGTTTGTCAGGAGTCTGCATGTGTCTTGTGCAAGCTTGTTGATGTCAGTCCCTTAAGAGGCAAGCAGATTCACTCGAGGAGTATGGGATCGGTTCTACATCTATACCCAGATCTAGTCACCTACAGGGACCCAGCGGTGATTCCTAGTGACTCTTCGAGCCGCCTCCTCCCATTTGAGAGTGCCCCACCCAGAGTGTCCACCTCTAGCCTCGTTCCCACAGCATCTTGTGCATATCGAGTATATACGGAATGAGCAGGTGACGGTCACGTGGAGTGGAGCGTACCCACGTTACTTGCATGGTGACGGATCCGCCGGAGCGACTCGAGCAGCCGTACCCCTACTCGACGGGGTCGAGTTCTTCCCACCCGGGGAGAATTGATGAGAATCAACTCCGAGCATGTACATTTTATTTTTATATTTGTGTCCTTTTATTTATTTTTATATCCTAGGGGAAGTAGATTCACAAATGTAAGGCTTCATGAGCCTATTTGTTCTTCCTTAGGATTGTGTGGGTTTATATGCAAAATGCCAGTAGGACCTGCAAGGGGGCCCCCACTCCTTTCCCATTGGTCCACCTCATCTATGTGGGGCTGGTCAAAAGCCAAGGTGGCATCTAGAAGGTTGGACTAGTCAATTAGACACATGGGGGGACAAATGGGTTAAATTGTCAAGGGTAGGCCACCTACCCTTACCCCTTGGTGAAGGCCCCCCCCTTTTTTATCAATTTTAATTTTTGAAAAACTAGTCCATTAGAACTAATTAGTTCTAAACCTTGTATACCCCTCCCAACCCTATATCTGAGGGCATTAGTGGTCATTTTCCATTTATTATATAAGGCTTGTATTTCTCTTTTTCATGAATTAGTGAAAAGAAAATATTGTTGTATGCTTGGAGCAACCTGCGCCCCTCCCCTCTCTCTCTGGTGTTCTTCCTCCTCCTTCTACATTTCAGGATGGAAACCCCTTTTATCTTAGCCCCTCTATCTCTAGATTCATCTCTGGTGCCGCCGCCGCCGTTCGTGCCGCCATCGAGCTGCCGCAAAGCCGCTTCCGAAGTTCTATCCAAGGGTCTATTTTGCTGGAAAGAGGGTTACTCCAGGATTTTTAACTCTCAACTCTGCTATCATCTGGAGTTGTCATTTTCAAGGTTGGTTCCTCTCTCGATTCCCAACCTCCAGTAAAAAAATCACGTCATTCAGAGTTTGTTTTATATTTTTCTATTTTCGTGTCTTTCTGTCTTCCTGATCTGTCCCTTTTCAGATCTATGTAGCAGAATCTTAGTTCTTCCACCTTTCGACCCCCTTTTTTGATTTTTTTTGGGATCCCCAAATTTATTGGAGGTTCTTTTCACCTTCCCCATCCTCCAAAAATTTTCGTCGAATTTCTAAAGCCCTCTACCTATTTTTAGAAATTGTGTCTTTTCCCCAAATTCCATTCTGTCTCTGCTGTCCAGATCCGACCCAGGGTCAGTATAAAATCCACAACAAATCGAAACTTCCACCAAACCTTTCATAAGATATATCCCCATTTTTCTCTCTTCAGTCTCTACAACTTTCATAAAGGGCTCAAAAGCTGAATCGAATGTCTACAATGCGGTCAACCCCAACTCTCAGGAAAACTTGGTTCTGCCCTGAGTTTTCAGATCCTGTGAGCCAACAGCTTGTAAAATCGACTAATGCCAGATCCGTTAATTTCAATTTTATCTCTCTAGCCCTAGATCGAAGTACTTCGAAAGAGCTTTCCAACAGTACCTCTTATGCATCGATCTGACATCGGGAGTGACCGCAGCAGCATATCTCGCCGGGTCACGGGCTGTAAAATAGAATTACAGATCCGTGGCCAGCAACTCCGGCGGGTGACGATCGGAGCCGCCCGGCTTCCGGCCGACGAACCAGCACACCGCTGTCCCAGGGAGCACCCCTCTAGGCATCCCCACCACAGTGGTGCCACCCCGGTCCCTCACGGCCCCACTGACCAGCACGTGGGTCCCACGGTCGCGAGTCCGAGTGCCGCCGAAGCTACACAAGAAGCTGCCCGTCAACCTGAACCCGTTACTCCCAGGCCCCATTGTGTCGCCCTTTACCTCCCTGCGTGGAGTGGGCAGTCATATTCATTGCTGTAAATTAATTACTTGTTATTCCGGGACTACCGATTCAGCCGGGGTCGTCTTCCCCACGCCGAGAGCGTGGAGGTATCATGTTCGCTCCCTTGACTCGGTATTTTACTTTATTCGTATATACTTTATATGCCGCTACTAGAGAGCATGCTAGAATTGTAGCCCTCTTTACTTTTATATCATCGCTGCTGCGAGAGAGAGAGAGATACCGTCCCGTGACCCGATCCGGGCACGAATTTGTGAGTTGACCACCCTAGCTCTTTGCCGGTTTCTCAACCGCGCACGTCCGACGCTTCCCTCGTTAGGGACGATCGTGAGCTTGCATAGAGTCTAAGGATCGCATTTCAATTGGAGTCGAGTCCGTGGTCCGTCCCGCATCATTCGGTCAACTAAGCTGGGCAGTTCGGTCGACCGATTGAAACAAGACTAGCTGTTTGTATCCCGCTAGCACGGGCGCATCGAGATTTTGACCTAGACTTTCCGACGGCGCGAAGTCTCCGTCCATGGCTGACCCCAGGGGGGCCACCCGTGCCCCCCGTTCCTTCCTCTTCCGTCGTTCCTGGTCCCTCTCGTTCCTCTCATCCCGGGGGCTCGTCTTCTCTCCCTGCTATCACCGGCTCTCCTCAGGCACTCAGAGTAAGAACTTTTGCTGAAGTCATTTCCTCTTCCATGGCGCCACCGATGGTACAGGGTATCGTTCATGCTCCAGCGATGACTGATAATGGGGAACCTGCTGTTTTCTTCACTCAGGAGGAGATTTCAGCATCTCTTCGTCCTTTTGCCTTCTCCTTGGTAGCTCGCACTCCACAGGGAAGACCGGCATTCTCAGACATCAGGGCTCATTTGACTAGCAGGTGTGGGTTCAAGGTGGATTACATGATCAGCGCTCTTGACAATAGACATCTTTTCTTGAGATTCAAAAACTATGATGACTACCTTCTTTTTCTGCTCAAGGAGACTCTTTATGTTCATGGTCGGATTTTCTGTTTCTTCAAATGTACCATGGATTTTTCACCTTCAACTGATTTGCCCATTCTTCCGGTATGGATTTCTCTTCATGGTCTCCCGGTTAATTTCTACATTGAGCCTTTGCTTCGGCCCATCGCTGGTAATATTGGTCAGGTTTTGAAAATTGATCAAACAACTTTGAATTTATCCCAAACGAATGTTGCACGTGTTTGCATTGAGCTTGATTTAACTAAAACTCGACCATCTAGAGTTTGGATTGGTTTCCTGGGGGGTGGTGCTTGGCAGGATATTCTTTACCCTGATCTTCCACTTTATTGTTCTGCTTGCTCCCGAATTGGTCATAATGTGGTGAACTGTAAAGGATCAAAGAACTCGACAAACTATGGGAAGCCTCAACAGGTTATTACTACTCAGGCTATTAATGGTTTAGATAACAAGGCAAAGGCTATATGGCAACCTGTAATCAATAAGAAGGATAGAGCAGATGATAAAAAGCTTAATGCCACTTTGAATCTTCTAGCTTCTAAAGGTCGCATCTCTTCAAACAGTTCTATTTTGGTTGATTCAAGGATCACTCTACCAGGGGAAAGCTCAAAGCAGCCCTCAGATAAGAATGGGATTATTTTAGATGAATCCAATATCAATCTTATTCCAGCCTTGGGGGCCTCTGATAAGTCACTCATTCAATTCCAGCGAGGAATTGAACCTGCGAAGCTTTTGTCCTCTAATAATGTGGGGCATTTTAATGGTTGTGACTCAGACTTGCCCCCTTCAGAGTCTACTTCAATTGCAAATGATTCCTCCTTGATGGTTTCACATAGACCACAAGATTTTATATTGGCCGATCAACCTGATCATATGGTCAATCCTCCTCTGGAGCTCCCTTCAACCCAAAACACTGTCCAAGATGGCACAATTGCTCTTGTTCCTCAACTAGCAGTTGTAGATTCCTCCCTTTCCCGGTCAGAGGCACCTCCCAATGCTATGCATAGGAATGAAGCATCACAGATTGTTGAGGCTGTTACTAGTAGGCCGGCTATTGCTATTCTTGCAGTAACTGACAATATTCTTGTTCTTCATAATGAGCGTTCAGGGGTTATTACCAGATCAATGATGAGGTCAGGCTCCGCAGGCAACATTACTGATATCAAACATTCCACATGAATTTTATTATTTGGAGTATAAGAGGTATAGGGAATTATATATCTATTGGCAGAGTTAAGTTCCTTATTAAAACTCACAACATTGACTGCATTGTGCTTTTGGAACCTAAAATAAATGTTAGCAAGCTGGATAGTATTTGTAGAAGATTGGGTATGGACAAAGCTGCTGCAAACAATGATGGGTTGGCACACATTTGGGTACTCTGGAAAGACCCTCTGAATTTTGATGTTATTTGTAGGGATGATCAGCAGATTACACTTCTTCATTCTAATACTCTCCTTCCAGATTTTCATACATCTTTTGTTTATGCCAAATGCACTTCTACTGAGAGACAAACTTTGTGGGCATCTTTATCTAATATCCATTCTCATATTAAAGGCCCTTGGCTTGTTGCTGGTGATTTCAATTGCATTCTAAAAGTGGATGAGAAGCTTGGTGGTAATCCTCCTAACAATAGTGCTATGTCAGATTTCAGTAATTGTGTTTCAGATTGTGCTTTGGTTGATGCTGGTTTCATGGGCTCTAAATATACCTAGCACAATAATCAGATTGGAGGCAGAGGTATTTGGGCTAGGTTGGATAGGGTTCTTCTAAATGCAGTCTGGTTAAATGCTTTACCAGTCTCTGTTGAGCATTTATCCAGGGAGGCATCTGACTATGCCCCTCTTTTTGTTAAATTGCTTTCTCAAGATAAAAGATTAAGCAGATTCTACTTTCAGAAAATGTGGACATTGCATGAGCAATTTCTTGGGGATGTCCAGACTTGTTGGCTCTCTAGCCCTTTAGCTTCCTCCCCCATGACTTCTTTATACCTTAAGCTTAAATCCCTAAGAAAGATGCTTCGGACTTGGAATAAACAGACCTTTGGTAATGTCCATTTGAATTTGATTGCTGCTGAGGATGCTGTTATCAAAGCTGAGCATGCTTATGACATGCTTCCTACTGATGCAAATTATGCTATTTTAGAAGAGGCTAAGAATACTCAATCTGACAGACTCTTACAGTAGGAATGTTTTTGGCGGCAAAAATCTGGAATTAGGTGGCTTCTTGAGGGGGATAGAAACACAAATTTTTTTCATATGTCTACCTTAGCAAACAGACGCAAGCATAAAATTAATCACCTTAGGAATTTTGCTGGCAGTCTTACCTCAGATCATGAGGAAATGAAGAGAATAGCTACCTCTCATTTTCAAAATGCTTTCTCCATCTAAGACCATTACATTGAAGATAATTTCCTGAATTGCATTCCCCGACTGATAAACCAGGATGAAAATGAATGCATGTGTGCAATTCCTACTGAAATAGATATTCATGATGCAGTCTTCAGTTTGTCAGCTGATAGTGCTCCTGGGGCTAATGGCTTCACTGGAGCTTTTTTTCAAAAGGCTTGGCATATTATTGCCCCTCTAGTTGTCAGTGCTGTGCAAGAAGCCTTCTCTTCTAGGAATCCTTTGCCCAGAGGTGTGACTTCTACTCTGATTGCTCTTATCCCAAAAAAACCAAATGCTGTTGACATTAATGACTTCATGCCGATTTGCCTTCGTAATTTTTTTTATAAGATCATCTCTTCGATTATTAACAAAAGATTGGCATCCATTCTTCCCAAGATCATATCACTTGAACAGTCTGCATTTGTGAAGGGGAGACAGATTGTTGAGAACATAGCTCTTGCTCAGGAACTTACACTTGAATTGGGTTGGAAAACCAGAGGATCTAATGCTATATTCAAACTTGATATGGCTAAGGCTTATGACAGGTTAGAATGGGATTTCCTCTTCATAGTTATGTTCAGATTTGGGTTCAGCAACAATTTCATTAATGTCATTGAACAATTGATTAACAATTGCTGGTTCTATGTATTGTTGAATGGGGATTTTGCTAGTTTTTTCAAGTGTTCAAGAGGTGTCCGTCAAGGTGATCCGATTGCTCCTTCCTTATTTATTATTGCTGAGGAAGCCTTGAGTAGGTCTTTAAGAGAAGCTTTCAGCACTGGCCGGGTGGAATGGTTTATAGGCTTTCCGAGATGTCCAAATATATCACATCTCTTGTTTGCCAATGATACTCTGATTTTCAGTAAAGCCACCTCAGCTTCTATCAGAAATTTGCTTAAACTGCTCAAAACCTATGAACATGCCTCGGGTCAACTTATTAATGTTAGCACAAGTGGCTTCTTCATCCCTCAAAGATTCATAACTCTGTTGCTAATCGAATCCACAGTCTCACTAGGTTCTCCAGACAGTCATTCCCTCATAAATATCTTGGCCTTCCATTGGTGCTTGGTAGAACTAAGAAGATTTATTTTGCTGGGATTATCAACTCTATTCAAAAGCGCATTGCTGGGTGGAAAGCAAGCTTATTATCTCAGGGTGCCAAACGGGTCCTTATTAGGCATGTGTTGACATCTCTGCCTATTTATTCTTTGTCTTCCACCCCTTTGCATTCTGGTATTCACCATTTGATTGAGCAGGCCTTTGCAAAATTTTTTTGGGTCTTCTCCCCTTGGTAAAAAAAGGTATTGGAAGTCTTGGCAGGCCTTATGTAGGCCTATATTAAAGGGTGGTCTTGGCATTTTGTCCCTTAAGCACATGGAAACAGCCCTGCGGGTAAAAATGATGTGGCAGGCTATTCATACAAATTCTTTATGGGCTTCATATTTCAGAGCTAAATATATGCAATAATGTCATTTACGAGTTGTTCACTTTAAAAGTATGAAGGGGTTTGTGAGACGGAGCTGGCTCAAGGCAAAAGATCTCATTCTTCAATATAAGAAGGTTGTTCTTGGGGATGGTAACAATACAAATTTTTGGCATGATAAATGGCTGGGCAACAATTGTTTGACTGATTATGTTTCTGTTAATCTCATTCCAAACCCCAAGGCTTCTGTCAGAGATGTTCTACTGCACCCAACAAATGAAGAAACTGATCTGCAGGAAAACATGCTTTCTACTGGTATAAAGCAAGCCATCAAAAATGTGAAATTGAATCAGGAAATGGACATGAATGTATGGAGTCTTTCTTCATCTGGGTTGTGTTCAGTGGCCTCCACCTATAAAGTTTTCTCTATAAACAATCAAATATATACTACTATTCCTTGGTCTCGGCTGTGGTCAAATTGGCTCCCAATTAAAATCTCAGTACATCTATGGAAGATTATGAACAACTGTCTACATATTGATGCTAATATCTAGCGAGTGGGTGTTGTTCTCTGCTCGAAATGCTCATGTTGCAAGGTGCCGCATGTCGAAGAGATAAACCATTTATTCCTATACAGTGAGTATGCAGATTATGTATGGTCTACTTTCAAAGCTGCTGGTATGCAACTTGAAGGCCGCTCTGTTAGAGAGTTTATTCTGAATTCTACTTGTCATATCCAGCCAGGTTCTGCCTATGCTCTTTTCTGTCTTGCTGTCATTGGGTTTGGAATGTGGGAACTTTAGAGATCTAGAAACTCTGCCAAGTATGATGACAAATCTATTTCAAAGCACAGCCTCATTCACCAAATTACCTCCCAAGTGAAGAAGGTTTGTATGATCGCTGATCTTAAGGAACCCAATTACAGTAAAAGGAGAATCTTGGAATTTTTTCGAATCAAAACACAGTCCCCTAGTCGACAGCAGCTGAAGATTGTTAAGTGGCTTTGTCCTCCTTGGCCTTCCCTAAAACTCAACATTGATGGTGCTTTTAAGCAATCTGGAGACTCTGGAGGAGGTGGCATTATTAGGGATTCCAGAGGCAAGGTCCTCCTTGCTTTTTCTCATTTTTATGGACAATCTAACAGCTTAATTACTGAAGCTCGTGCTCTTCTTGATGGCATAAAATATTTGCACACTGTGGATACAAAGCCAGCCCATATTGAATGTGATTCGCTCACACTTATCCGCATTATCAAAAAGGAAATTCATTGTCCTTGGTCATTTCTCAACTATGTCAAGGATATCTGGAACATTCTTTCTCAACATGATTCTATCTCCCATATCTACAGAGAAGGCAATACTATAGCGGACTTACTTGCTTCTTTAGCTTGCACCTCAAAATGTAATTCTTTTTATTCTTACAACGAGCTCCCTTCAATTATAAAAGGTGATGCTCGGCTTGATACTCTAAGCATGCTTAGCATCAGATTGATGTAACGGTTATTCTTTATCAATAGTAATAAAATTTACCCCCTACTGGCTCGATGGTGGAGTGGCCATTCCCCTTACCTCTGGTAAGGGGTGCACTCACCCATTGACCCCTAGGCAGGGCTTCTCCAAAAAAAAAAAAAAGTTCGGTCGACCGAACTTCCCAGAGTTGACTGGTTTCAGCTCTATAAATTTTAGGTCGACCGACCCCTTCAAACGGTTGACCGATTGCGGCGTAAACCCCAATACGTGAATCCGAAAACCCACTAAACCCAATCCATTTGTGCTCAAACCTTTACCCTTTTGCACCTTGATTCTTAGGAGTCATATAAGGGTGTTTTTGGAGGGTTCTAGAAGGGTTATAATGGTCTTTTCATATCTTCTATATATACATATATGTGACCTACGAATTTTATAGGGAATCCCATGATATGAGCTTATCTTTCTATCTTGTAGGAGAAGAAGGCCAAGGAGGAGAAAAGAAGATCTTGGGAGAAGGTTTTGATCTCCATCAAGGCATCTCCGGGGTTCGTGGAAGAAGAAGAAAAGAAGCGGATCGATGAGGGGAACAAGAGGACGCGAGAATCGCCATCATCCGACTTCATCCCGATCGGTGCTTGAAAGAACATCATCAACTGGGTTATGAAAACCATGGGGGATCCTTCCTATATCTTTTCTATGTTGTTCTTGATGTGCTTCATGATCTACATCTTAGGTTAAGCATGTGTTGAATATTTGTGTTTATTTTTCGAACCTGAAAATACACTGTGTGTGTGTGTGACCGTCTGCGTATGGTTGTGGATTCATTATGCTGCGGTTGTTGCAGCGTGTATGTGTATGTTTTGATATGTGGTCGGATCATGTGGGAGACTCTATCTCTCTCTCTCTGTGTGTGTGTTGGGGCGTGTCCCCGTGTGTGTTTGGAGCTTCGCCTCCATGTTGGGGATTTATCCCCGAGTGAAGCCTTACCGGTTTGGCAAGGGGTGGACGTAGGGAGCCCGTCGTGGTCCCGAACTACCTTAAAAATTCTCTTTGCACTGTGTGATTGTGTGGTTTGCTTGTTATATCCGTTTGTGTGATCGTGTGGGAACGAAGAGATTGAGATAATTTAGTTACCATGTTTAGTTAATTCTTCAATCTCGTTAAAAGTTGTCAATTCAGCTACGTAGTGTTTTATTTTTCCATCTAGTGTGGGAGACAATTCAACCCCTCTTCTTGCCTGCTCGCCTACCCCGGGGACCAACAATTGATATCAGAGCGAGGCTCTGCTATTTCAAGATCTAACGATCTTTAAAGAGATCCCTCGGCGACCTTTTTATTAGCATCATGTCTAATACATGTTTCTCTTCTCCTCCTCCATGTTTTAATGGTTTAAATTTCAATGAATGGCTTGGGAACATGAGTCGTTATGTTAAAACCATTGATCCAAAACTCTTGGATCTAGTTAAGCATGATTCATATGGAATGCCTAGTGATGAGTCTAAGTGGGCTGTCGAACATGTGAAGAGATACAAAGACAACTCTAAGCTTTTACACATTTTTAGAAGCTCAATCAATCTTCACAAATTTTCACTTGTTTCCTCATGCAGGACGACCAAGGAGATATTGAAATGCTTGATCGAGAACTACAAAGAAAAGAAGGATAGTGAGTGCTTGATGGCGACAAGCACGATACAACAAGCAAGGAAAGCTTCGAGCTAGACTCGGAAGGTAAGGAAGTTTCTTTTGAAGAACTTATGGATTTATATGATGAATTACTTGAAAAGTACAAAAAGTTTAAATTTGAAAATAAAAGGCTTAAAAAGAAACCTGAACATGCCTTCCATGATAATGCTTCTTGTGATAAGTGTTCTGAAATTGAAGAACTGAAAAAGGAAAATAGTACTTTATTAATTCAGAACTCTTTACTTGAAAGTAATGTGAAACATCTTGAAAAATCTCTTCTTGAAAATTCTTCATGTGATAAATGCTTAGAATTAAAAACTGAAAATGAGTCCTTATTGATTGATATCAAAAAGCATGAAGAAACCATTTCATGTATGAGAGAAGAGAATGAGAAATTGAAACATCTAAATACAACCATGTCTGAGAAACTGCTTATTTTGAAAAGGGAAAAAGTTTGGTCGTTGATGAATGTGAAAATTTGCATGTGCTAGAACAAGAGTTTGAAAGTTATAAAATTGCAAATAAAGTTTTGAATGAATGTGTTGTTTGCAGTGAACAAGAAATAGCTAGCTATGAATTACACATTGCATCTCTTGATAAAGAAATTATTGACTTAAATGCATCTTTATCTAAGTTTGTGAATGGGAAAGATAATCTAGATAAAATCTTGGGGTCTAAGGTCAATTTCTAAAGAGAGGGGCTAGGCTATAATCCTGCGAACAAAAAGAATTTTTAAAAAAAAATTATACATCATCTGTGCACAGTTCAAACATAGCCAGCACATCAAATGGGTCTCCAAATCAATCTGCTCCTCAAACAACAAAGAGATCAAATGAAAATCTGAAAAAGAAACAAAACCTGCATCAAAAGACTAGAAATGTCATTGGTGTCACGGTGAATGCCAAGAAAAATCAAGTTACACACACATGCATCCACAAAGAAAATCTCATATTTTTATTGTGGTAAAATTGGCCATATGATGCATGACTGTTTTGTCATGAAATCTGATGAATTTGATGCAAGCAAGAAAATGAATGGTTTCACAAAGTCAAGAAAATTTTCAAACGCAAAAAGAACTTTTGAAAACTCTCATGCTTATGAAGAAAATTTCATGCTGATCATAAGAAGAACACTCAATGCTTTTACTGTATACAATTTGGTCATGTGATGCATAATTGTATTCTTATGAAAAATGAAAATTCTTGTGCTCGTGAAAAAGGGCCATATGGAAGAGTTGTCCCATTGCATTGTTATTATTGTGGGAAATATGGTTACTTGATGAAATCTTACTTTCAAAAGGAAACTGACAACCATCGTGCTATGAAAAAGAAAATTTTCCATGTTAAAAATAAAAATACTTTTGTAAAATCACAGAAATTCAATGCTTATGCATACAAGAAAACTGTGAGATCTTTTGGTTGTTGTCATTACTGTGGTGAATTAGGGAATACTATGCATGATTGTTCATTAATGAAAATTGATGATTTGAATGCCTTAAGAAAATTGAGTGCTTGTGTTAACCATCCGGGACCCAAGAAGGTTTGGGTACCCAAAACTGTCAAATGAGAACTTTGGTGCAGGGATGCCTTGAGGCCAAGTTGAAGGCTTGGAAAATAATGGTTACTCAAGGCACAGGTTTTGAAAATAAATTTTGAATTATTTTTAAAAAATTAAAATTTCTTTTGATTAAATTTTAATTCATGAAAATCAAGAAAAATCTATTTTTCTTATGAGTTTGCATTGCAACTTTCTGATTATCATTTGCATGATTACATAGTATATCAAATGGTGACCTGAGGAAGGGCAGGTCATTCTTGTCTGAAATCCATCATCATGCGTGAGAATGTGTCTTTGCCTTGTACCATGAGTCACTTGCTCATATAGGTCATAGGTTGCATGATTTTCAGAAAAATGTCAATTGTGAAATTTATGCATATAGAAAGGGGGAGTTTGTTTTTTAATGAATGACATGGTTTGTGAATCTAACTCATTTTTGTGGAAATACATCTCATGCAAATTGGTATACTTAAATTGATCATGATGTTATTATATGATTTTTGGATCAACCATTGTGCTTAACAACTTGATTGAAAATATCTAAAATCTCTGTAGTAGCTTATGGCACTTAGTGATGTTGTTCTTATGACAGGTATTGCTTCTAAAAACTTGAACTGTTTGTTCCTCCATTCTACTGTGATGAAAATGTCCAAATGACTTCTTGAACAATTCTAAATGCCACTTTGAATATTTTTCAATTGGTTGTGCATGAGCCTTTGAGATTAACTGAGTTTCTGATATATAAAATGGTGTGATTGTGGAAGAGTGGATTACATCCACTTGAAAGCTCTCACCATATGTGAGTCGGGTCTTCAGACCTCAAACTCCGCCTTGTACCAGAACTTCAAGAAATCAAATGGCTAACTTGTGATTGGATTCATTTTCTTCTTAAAAGTCATTGAAAATTTATTTTTGAACAATTTTAGAAAATATTTTGGTTGTATTGCTTGATTTTGATCATATTTGCACCCTTGTTCATAAAGGCCATATCATGGAAAATACTTGTTGTTCATCATTTGAATGTGAATGCTTTCTTATGCAATCTGTCGTGATATTCTAAAAATCAAGCTTTTACATATTGTGTTTGCATCTTGCATTGCATTCTCATATTGTTATAGGTTGCATTGCATTAGAAGTCATGCATTTCGTGCATTTAGTTAATTCAAATGAAAAATTAAAAATTCACATTTTGCACCCATGTCAAGTTTTCAAATAAAATATGAAATTGTGCATCACATTACATTTTGCATATTTCTCATTGTGTGCTTGCATGTAAATATATATTATTTACCCCCGTCCTTGAAACTTCTAAGACTTCATACTTCTTGCTATATAATGTTGCATATGAGTCATCACTGGTGTGTTTCATGTTACACACTTAGGGAGAGTAAATATTTGATAAGTGCATCTATTTAGGGGGAGCTGCATTGTTATGTGTTCATATATTTTCAGTATACATGCTAAATCAAATTCATACACTTCTTGGACAAAATGTGGAAATGAGTGTTAGAGATAATGATATAGGAATTTCATTTCAACACTCTAGAGATTTTAAACTTGTTGCATGAATGTTGAAGAGGCAGTTGAGGAAAAAGCTGTCTGCCTATTTTTGTAGAGAAAATCTGAAAAGAAAATAAATGGCAGAGTAATGCTTAGTCTCACTGAGTAAACTAGATACACGTCACCTGAGATGTGATGTGGTTCATTTCTGAAAAGTGTTGACTAAAGTACCTCTGTTCAAAATGATGTGAAATGGTTCAATATTCTGAGTAACCGGGGAGTCTAGCATGAGCTCCATGTGTCTACTCGCGTAAAAATGAATTATTTGAACCTGATCATTCTTAGAAAAATTCTGATTCTTCTTTAGTTATTAATGAAAAATTTGGTGTGAAAAAGTCATGAGATAGAGCGTAGCCTCCAACATGCTGTTCTCTTAAAATTAAAGTGCAGTATATATAATCTCTCATTGTGTTGATCTGAAAATATAAATATCCATATTGCTAGAATCTATTGTCATGTTATTCACCTACACATATGAAAATTTGATTTAATATGTATTCAAAAAATTGAATGACTGCATTGACTATTGCATGATTCTTCTATTTGATTGCACAACCTCCTATGTTCTATATTTGAACATTCCGGTCGTCATGACTCTCATGCACCTTTCTTATACATATTCCCTTCTTAAATAAGTAAGGGGGAGCTATGTTGCATGTGTATATACATATATGCTTGGTTGCATTGTGTGCATCTCATATGTCATCATTTGTTTGCATCTTGCTTCATTCATTTCAAAAGAAAACTGAAAATCTAAAAATCTGAAAATCAAAGAAACACATTGATGTGTCAACTTGTCTATGCTTTGTAATTGCATCATCTGATGTAATATCCCAAATTCTTTTAGAAATTAATTAGAAATTTATTTGAATTTAATTAGAAATTATTTGAATTTATTTGAATTAATGGGAATTAATTCAAAATTAATTATATTAATTCTTTAATAAATAGAATAAGTCACATTTTGACTATTTTATAAAAATCCATAAAAATCATATTCTTGTAGAATAAATTATGTTTAACAATTTTATCTTCTATGACTAAGCCTAATAAAATCATTAACTAGGCCGAATCAGTGGGATTAGTCAAATTTTGACACTTAACCAAATTCGTGCTCAATAGTAACCACCACCTTAAAACATCAAATTTGAGCTCATTTCTCAACCAAATGAGGTGATTCTAAAGGCAAATGAAAGGTATTAAAGAGAGGATCATTTCCCCTCTCATAATGCCACGAAATTTTGAGCTTATGGGGAGCATTTGGTCGCGCATGGGCTAGGTCAACTTTGGCAGCGGTGGTTTGAACACGCCACTTCAAAGGACGATTTCTCCCTTCCTGGAAGGATCCAGAATGAGTATGATCAATTAAAAGAAAGCCCCATGTGTCTATTTTCATTTGGTAGCAGTGGTGTTCGCAGTGGATTCCGATCTAGAGAGATCTCTCGCGTTTATTGGAGGAGTGTCCGAGTTCGTGGGTTTTTCTTTGGCCCTCTTTGTTCCAACGATTAAGGTAGGTACCCTCGACCAAAATCTACACATGAGTATACCATTTTGATCCTCTCGGAGAGATCTTTCCATTGGTAGTAAAAGCCCCAAATTCTATTAGGTGTGGAGGGAGATCTCGTGGAAATAGTGAAGGGATGTCAAACGGGCATTCTTCGTTCTAACTTCTAAATCTCTCTTCGATTCAGGTAGGTTATAACAAACCAAACTCTAATTAACATATATGGTTGTAATCAGCAGCATGTTAACTTTCATTTGGCGTAGAAATCTCTAAATTTTATTGCGCATGTTTAGAGAATTTCTGATCGGAGTAAGAGCATGTCTAGACTTGGTCTTTAATGTGTTCTTTTGAGTTAAGTTGCGATTTCGAGTTATTAATCTTGATTCCCATATAGCATGTCATATATGGTTGGAACCAGCATCGAGTAAGCTTTCTTTTGATATATAAAGCCCCAAATTGCATTATGTATATTGTGCGAATTTTACGATTTAGTAACAGCATGTCAAAACTAGGGTTTCTAGTGTTATTGTCTTTATAAATCGTGATTTCAGCAAGTAATTATGAAATTGACCTTACTGTTAGATAGCATTTTTCATAACCTTTCCAACGGTACCAAAAGCCCCTTGTTTCAAGTCCGTTTCCAAGAGATATTAGTGTTTTAGTTCAACCCCCTGCAAGCCCCCATCAACCCGAATGCATTCCTGTTAAGCCCAGAAGATATAAGGTTCTTTCTGAACCGTTTATCCCTGCAGTTAATGACTTAATACTAGTTCTAAATGATTCATCTTAGTCTCATAAATGATAATTAGTAAATTAGAAACCCACATGATAAGTGGTTAATTTTGTAACTAAATTTCTGTAAATTGCATATTGTTCATTCCTACGCGATCTTGTTCATTCTCTTTATCATCATGAATCATCTTTTTGGCAATTTGACTTAATGTAAACGATAATCCTTGATAAATTAACATGGAAATTAGGTTTATAATGAACTTTTAGTTGCTGGATAATCATTATATTCTAGTAGAACGTTGACCAAATTACGGACTTCTAGTAAGCCATTAGCCCCATTAAGTTGGGTTAACCTTGAACTTATCACCGGAAACTCCATCCGGCGAACTTAGCATCACGGGATTTCCTTATATCCCTGTTAAGAACCTAATGACCACCAGAACTACCGTTTTACGTGACTGAACCGCTTGTTTAAGTTTTTGGATCCAATTGGACTATGAGAGGCATGCGCGGCCAATAGTGGACCGCATATCCTCATAGGCGGCCCCATAATGACCGCATATCAGTAATACGGCCCAGTATGGACCGTATATCATGTTCATGGGTCTTAATGTCTTCTGGACATGAGCGGCCCAGAACACACCGTTCATACTTTAGAGCGGCCCACTGTGAGCCGTTCGTTCTTGACCTCGTGGGCTGAGTTTCAGTCCAGTTCCCGTATGCGGGCCCTGTATTAGCCGCATATACCCTTGAGTGGCCTCTGTATGACCGCACATCTCTAGGAGATGAGTTTTACCGTGTTTTATGCTCTTGAATCCAAGGACAGGTTAGTCCTTTAAATCTTGAACTTCTTGCAGTAATTCCTCTGATTAAATTGGCCATTTAACTTGACTGAATGTCTAGACAACGTGGAATCTTGGATCCAATAAATCAATGCCAACGCATCATAAGGGCCCGGTCTGGTCCTGGGGAGAGCGCCCGAAAAGTTCTTGTGCCCATGGGAGTTTGTAATGACATGGTGAGACATTGCACCGAGTGCATGACAAGTGTGACGTCTATGACATGAAAATCTCTTGTTACTCTTGTTACTTGATCGTGCTTGAAATGATGTTTAAATTATTTGCTTGTTGGCCAATTCTCTATTACTATCTCCTGTTGTAAATTCTTATACTTGATATCTTGTTAATTCTTGTCGTCATATATTTCTTGACCTTGCAAGATCTTTTATTACGTTGTTTCATTGTATCGTCATTTATTTCTTTTATTTACATGGCATATGAAAATGTAATTAAATTGTTAATCACGTAAACTTGCCTGTTATTTCCTACTGAGCGTCAGCTCATAGTTGTTGTTTCCCCCCTTTCCAGGCTGTTCAAGTGATGACGCGCATACCGATGGGGAGGGACAGGAGTGATACTTTTGAGTGTACATGTTAGTAGATGCCGAGTTGGCATAGTTATCCTACTTGTAGTTATTCCTTAGAGTTGTGTTAGTACTTTATTACTTTTGGAGTCAGTTATTGTATTAGAATCAGTTTGGAAGTTATGTTTGATCATGTTTAAGTGGTTGATGGTTATTGTAATAAGTTTGGAATCTTCTTGATCAATAGATTTACTTCTTTCCATAGCACCTGTGTAATTGTTTAGTTTAGAATATTTATATGATTTCTAGCTAGTTTCTAACTGTTTGACCCGATATTCCGCGTCGGGGCGTGACATCTGAACTTCTCATGTGATCTTTCATTGATTCATGAATCGGTTATGCTAAAATTTGAACTTCAATGCCTTCCTCCCACTTTTTGATAATGTCAAAGGAGGAGAAAGATTTATGTTCATGTCAAAATGTAGAGAAGGATCTTTGTGTCACTTGTGTCAGGATCTTTGTGTGACTTGTGGCATCATAAATCATATTGTCATGTCAATCATAAAGTCATAAAGTTTGTCATCATCAAAAAGGGAGAGATTGTTGTGTGCCTTTCACTTGTTTATATTTTTGATGATAACTAAACCTTATGTATGTTTGCATATGATTTTGATGATAGTGTGCATTGTTTATGTTTTTGATGATAATTAAACCTTATGTATGTTTGCATATGGTTTTGATGATAGTGTGCATTCATGATCATTGCCATGTTTTATATGTCTCAGAATCTAGATGATTTGCTTCATGTTATATGAGATTGTGATTCTTGGGATGGTAATGAGCTTAAGGCTTTCATACAACCTTGGTGATATATGGCTTCATGATGTGTTCTTAATGCTCTTGATGTTAAAATATGGTTGGGTGGGCAAATTGTTTTTGAGGCTCAAACATGTTGTTTAAATTCATGATTTTCATGGATTTTTATAATGAGTCCTTAATGTTTTGAACGTACTCAATCCATGTACTTCAAAGAGGTTTTTGAGCTTCTTTGGTTATATGCTAAGAGTGTTCGTTTAGCAAAACTGAGTTCTTGCTTGTGCCTTCATGTATATTCTTCATGAATTTTGAAAGTCATAATGTGCTTAAGTGATTCAATCAAACATGATGGTATTTGGCTTCTTCATGCAAACCTTGGAATGAATGAGCTTGAATGATATTCTCTTGGTGTTTAAAATTGACTTATGCTTGTGGGCTAGCATCATGTTCAATCTATTCATACAAAACTTGAGTGAATGTGAATTGAATGATTATTACATGGTTTTCACACCTTGGTTGAGTGAATGGCCAAATTGGCCTTGGACTTTTTATTGAGGATTTACATGAAAACACCTGACTAATTGGTTTCTTCAAAACCTTGCTTGTTGAGAACTTGAATGGACTTTCATGTATCAAACCATGTTAATCTCTTGATGTAAGATGTGAGTTTGGGTCTTGGTGTTAAGATTGGTATGAAAAGGTTTAATAGACTCCCAAGACACCAAAATATTGATTAAGTGGTAGATGGCATCGAAGTGATTGAACTTGCATTGTTTTGACTTTATTTATTCTCTTATGCAGGTTTAGAAAGCAATGTCAATCCCATATGCAAAGGTATCATAAATCATGGTGAGAATTTGGCACTTTGTATATGTGTGTTTTTGGGAAAAATGGTAAGTTTCCATTTTGAGTTTTTAATCTTGATGGAGTGTGGAATTGACAAGCTTGCATATTTTAATCTTATTTGTTCAAGGATATGTTCATAGGACCCTTGAGCTAGAGTCCTATTCTTCTCATGTGAATCTTGATGGAAAGTGGTTAGGATGTATTTCTACATTGTTTAATATCAAGGAATACTTGGTTGTTTGTTGTTTATCATCTAACCATTTCAATCTTTCACTAGGTTTTAATTCATTGGACTGAACTCTGCATAAATGTATAGCAACAGAGTTTGGTCGACCGAACTGGGAAGTTCGGTCGACCGAACTTCCCAGAGCTGACTGGTTTTAGCTCTGTAAATTTTAGGTCTATCGACCCCTTCAAATGGTCAACCGATTGCGGCGTAAAACCCAATACGTGAATCCGAAAACCCACTAAACCCAATCCATTTGTGCTCAAACCTTTACCCTTTTGCCCCTAGGTTCTTAGGAGTCATGTAAGGGTCTTTTTGGAGGGTTCTAGTAGGGTTATAATGGTCTTTTCATGTCTTCGATATATACATATATGTGACCTACGAATTTTGTAGAGAATCCCATGATATTAGCTTATCTTTCCATCTTGCAGGAGAAGAACGCCAAGGAGGAGAAAAGAAGATCTTGGGGGAAGGTTTTGATCTTCATCAAGGCATCTCCGGGGTTCGTGGAAGATGAAGAGAAGAAGCAGATCGACGAGAGGAACAAGAGGATGCAAGAATCGCCATCATCCGACTTCATCCCTATCGGTGCTTGAAAGAATATCATCAACCGGGTTTTGGAAACTAAGGGGGATCCTTCCTATATTTTTTCTATGTTGTTCTTGATGTGCTTCATGATCTACATCTTAGGTTAAGCATGTGTTGAATGTTTGTGTTTATTTTCCGAACCTGAAAATACACTGTGTGTGTAACCGTCTGCGTACGGTTGTGGATTCATTGTGCTGCGGTTGTTGCAGCGTGTGTGTGTGTGTGTTTTGCTCCGTGGTCAGATCGTGTGGGAGACTTCGTCTCCGTGTGTATGTGTGATTGGGCGTGTCTCCGTGTGTGTTTGGAGTGTCACCTCCGTGTTGGGGATTTATCCCTGAGTGAAGCCTTACCGGTTTGGTATGGGCTGGACATAGGGAGCCCGTCATGGTCCCGAACCACCTTAAAAATCCCCTTTGCACTATGTGATTGTGTGGTTTGCTTGTTATATCTGTATGTGTGATCCAGGGGACCAACAACCTCCATTGTTGAATCTGGCGGCATTTGGGATCCAGTTTTAGCTAGTGGGTAATTATCTTAGGAGGGATGTCGGGGGCTCATCCTCGGACTAGGTGAACACGTCCTGATTCGCCATCAAGAAGCATTAGTAGACCACTTTCTCTTCCTCAGACAAGAGCAAGCCGATTCGCAGCAAGCGACATGGACTTTCACCCAACTAGATGCGGAAAAGGTCTTCTACTGGTGCTCCATTTGGTCTGGGCTCATCCGTCTTGGCCTTCTTCTCTAGAGGGGTTTCTTCCACATTTCTCTCCTTAGTGGAGATCAAGTAGCACCAAAAAGATTCTTTCTGGTCCCCTTGGACTTCCCTGCTGGCACCCAAAATGTGATCGTCGGCGACCAAGCCATAAAGACGAATGATGCGGCCCGCTGAAGCACGGAAGCCGATAAAGATCAACATACTGAAGACTTATCAAGCTGCCAGAGCCTCAAGTCACCCCGTATGAACGCCAGGGACTTCACCTCAGGAGAACCGAGATGAACTCACAACCAACCGGCAGTGCGACCAAGCCTGCCCAATGAACCGGCATTGACTCCGTCGTGCCGCAAACACTATACCTGTTGTCCGACCAAGGACGACGGTCTACCCAGTGGCTACCCACCTCATGAAAGATTCTCTTGAGATGAAAGAGTCCCCTTGGCTCTTCAGAACGGAGGACCGAAAGCTCTGTCGACAAAAGATCCCGATCACCCGGCACGGGTACGGCTTCCTGCCCAGATGGGCCCCTTAGTGGCCGAATGATCACCCAGCTCAGGCGAGACTATCCCTGGCGTTATCCCACCCTCCAAGGAGCTTTGAGCACAAGCCAAACCGAGCCAGCGACACTTATCAAAGTGCCGAGAGCCGTGTCAGCGGAAAACCAGCATGATCAAACCAAAGTCATCGGAAGTTCCGAGAATGGCCGTACGTCGGCCTGAAAGCTTTAACAAGGCATCTCTTCAAGGTTTCAAGGAGCATTGGTGAGATAAATGTTCACGGTGACCCTCGGAATCATGCTTGGACTCATCGGCTGACTCGCAACGTGTGTAGAGCATTAACACGGTGCGCCCTAAACCGGCGCGCCCCCATCTGGCGCCCCTTATTCCGGCGCGTAAAGAATCTTCCACTCAGCGCCCTCCTATTTCGGCGAGCAAGGGATGGAGCTCCCTTTCCCGGCGCGCCATTCTGCTCGCCGGGTTAAAGACTTCGAATCTGCTCCTATATATAGGCAGCCGTTCGATTGATAAAGAGAGAGACATTTTTTTGGAAATAGAAGAAGAGGGGCTTTTGGAGAAGAAAAAAAAGAAGAGAAAAGGAGAAAAATCGAGAGGAAAGATAGAGGTCTGAGAGCCAATCGTCAGGGGGGAGAGAAGGGTTTCTTGCGAGTGAAGCAGGGTTCCCCTAAGTTCCCATCGCCGCCGTCTTCCCTCCTCTGCCTGAAGCCCTCCGGAGCCGGAGAAGAAGAAGGCATCCCGATACTCTGTTCTGGGAACAGGTGGGCGCCTTCGTTTCCGTTGATTCCCGGCCTTGCTTTCTCTCTGTCGAATGTAAGCGAGAGGGGGGGGATGGCGATGATATGAGCCAACCCCTCCCCCCTTCTCTGCATCCTTTTTTTTTTATTTATCTGCTCTTCTGTGAACTCTCTTGCGAGTAGAATGGTGGCCGTGTCGCGATGCCGGCACCAAACTCGGGATATGTGGGTGTTTTCCCCCCGTCAATGGAATGATAGCATGTGTATATGAATGCACCAATGGGTTGAATGTTTAACGTCTTGTCTTCCTCCTGCATTATTGTTTCATTTGATAGATGTATATATCTATTACGGTCTTCCCGTATACGGCTTCGAGATCCCGGTTTCTCCAGATTCTGAACGCGCCCTGGTATGCCATGGGCTACATGGATAACCCCTCCCTGGGTCCTCTGCGCCTGTGCCTGTGCACACATTTCTCTCCATTTTTATACGAAATCTGACCTTCGCCTCCCCTCCTCTTTGCATTTCTCCGTTGTTCAGAGGAGGCCGGTGACGTTTCTGGGATAGTGAAGTCCGCTTCGCGACTACTGCATTCCAGTCATTTATGGGTATGCTTGTGTAGGCAAACTTTTCTAGTTGCATATCGATCGTCTCTTTCCGTGACTGCTGTTGCATTCTATTCTATGAATGGCAACCCGGTCTCGTGAGCATTAACATCTTAGCCCTCCACCAGGGAGGGGGGGTATCTCCCATCGTTCCACAGAGCTGCTAATTGGCCAAGGGAACTCCACTCTCGAGTGATGGATGTTTCTCATGAGTCACGAAGCTGACAACAATAGGGGGCTCCAGCCCAACAATCTCAAACCCACAGCCCTTCGGGACCCTGTGGTGACCAAGGGGTAAATGCTCCTAGCAGGCTAGTCCTCGAAGCCTCTTTCCCTAAGGGTCTCTCTCTCTAGCAGTGCAGTGTGTGCTGTAGGTCGCACACCCCTTGTAGGCCAGTCCTCGGGGTGCTGCTTCCGTCACGAGCTGCCTCGGTCCTCTGCTTCCACCCACGGAGCTTTGGTGCCCCTCGTAGCCCAGTCCTCGGGGTATCCTATCCGTTGGGAATTTGCTGGCTGTCACCATGCAGACTGGCAGTTTAGGGGCTTACTCCACAAGTGAGTATGACCCTGTTCCTCTCCTGCAACCTTTCAGGTTCAGGGGAGATGCTGCCCAATTTTTGACAGGTTTTAGACGATCAAGTCATCTCTGCGGACCGGCCATAATAAAAACATTCATTCTGAATCTGGGACCCTAGTGCTCGAGTATGGATCTCGCACTAGCTCATCACTTCATTCTGGAAGGTTTCTGGACTTCAATTAAACAAGCAATCGGCCCAACTAACTTCAAAACTCTCAACAAAATCTTAGTGAACTTAAATGGTTTCAAAATTCATCAAAAATAAGCTAAAACGGCGCGGTCCTAATCCGGCGCGCCCTAATACGGCGCGGGACCCCCCCCCCCCACGTCGGATTAACGATAGACTCATATCTTCTTATTTTTCTTTGGCTTGTTCCCGGCGTGCCCTAAACCGGCGCGCCCCAAGGCCATCGTGCCGGATTAACTTTGCCATGGCCGCGCCGGATTAAACACTTTCACCTACGTTTGGCCGCGCCGGGGAAACCTACCCCTACGCGTGGCCGCGCCGATTTTGAACCCTTGTGCTGTTTTAATCACTCACTCGCCTCCGGAGCGATCCTCGTCTCCCGTGGTCGGAGTTAAAAAACCCTAATTAGTGATAAACTGAATAGGGAAGGGATGTTCGAGTCCGAATCGTCTTGTTATCATGCTTTCACTACCATGTCCGTCAGCACTTCGCTTTCGTTATCATGCTTGTGTTACCATTCTCGTTCCCGTTGGCGGAGATTAATAAATATGATTGATCACTGTTTGTTTTCATAACTCTAGTGCCATGCTTAGCACAGTCACGAACATCATGCCTGCATGCTTGCATAGACCCTCGGGTATATCAAATGGCATTGACAGAAGACCGGGTTACCCCCGATCGGAAGTCTCCGCTATGCGCGATGGTGGTCTTCGAACCTAAGTCCTCCGCCACATACCAAGGGCCTCCAATTTAATGAACCATGCCTCTCTTGCATGATAGATAAACGCATCTCATATGATCCCGTCATGCTCACAACATCGCATCTTTATTCCGGTCTCGACAGCCCACTATCTCGGTAATTAATCAAAGGTTTTTCCTCCTCGCGGGGGATGTAATTAATGCCATAGCCTTTATGGTATGGCGGACTGCTGGTCCCGACCGAATCTCACTTTCGCCCGACACGGGTCAGAATGAGCGCATAATAAATTTGTCACTCACGTGACTGGCATGCCCGCGCAGTCAATCAGTCAGTTAATTACCAGTCAATTAATTGATTGATCGACACGTGAAATAAACCAAATAAACCCAAATGATAATCATAAATAAATAAAAATAAAACCGGAGAGAACGGAAAGATCCCATCGCAAACAGTCTGGCACGCCCGGTGGGACCAGTGTCACCTTTCATCTCTTTGCCGAGATACTTGGGCTTCGAGGCCCTCCCAAAGGCTGTTGATCGTTGGTTTGTCTGTCTTTGCAGGTGAGCGATGACGACGACTGGGTTGACTGGTGTCGGCTTTGGCCCTTCGATTATTGCCGGTCATGCGCAAGGGCACCTGGTGGTGCCCATGGAGTTCGGTAGTTTCCCTGCCGCTGTTGGCTTCCCCAACTTCTTGGGGTTAGCCTTTGTGGATATGCTAGAAGTGGAACCCTCGGAGCCTGTCGAGGGAACTACAAAGAACATGGAGCCTCTGAAGGCTCGATGCCGCCACGACTCGTTCAAGAGTCCAACCTCGGTCGCCAGCTACTTGGTGCACCATGCTATCCGTGGGGCCCACCCCAATGCTGTCAACAGGAACCCCGGTGGACGTCAGCGCAGGCAGATCCAGAGGAGTACTGCTGTGGTTACCGGAACCCTCTCCCAATCCGAAAAATCTATGATGGTTGGTGGCATGCGCGTCTTCCTCAACGGACGCGACACGCGGATAGTTCCGGATCGGGTTGTCCCTTCCATCCCCGTCCGTAACTCATATCAAGCCCTCGCTGGAAGGAGGGCAGAAAGAGAAGAAGCCAACCATTACGGTCGAGAGAAGTTGGCCCCCAGGCTAAGGAAATTTAAGCAGATGTGGGTCCCCAAGAGGGTCCAACATGTTCATCAAGTTGCACCTGTCCCCCACCGTCTTGCTCACGATGGAGGGGAAGAAAAGAGAGGAAGGGGCCTGGCCCCGAAAGAGCAAGAAGTGGTTGCGGACCCTCCGCGCCGCGAAAGTTTTCGGGCCTGCGCCCGTCAAGCCAACGCCCCAGCTATGGGACGAAGGTTCCAACAACCTACCGACAGAGCCCGGCTAGCTTATACCCCTCCTGTGGGAGGTCGGCAACTGTCCCCCTTGTTACATCAAGAGCGGGGTCAAGAAGAGATGACATGTCTGGTCAGGAACTATTTTCGAGGGTTAGGCAACCCCTCGCTTGGGCAACAGCGACTGATGCAAGCAGCCACCGCCAATGAAGACTACTGCCCGTCAATGGCAGATGAAGAAGATGTAGGAGAAAGAATGAGGGTGTCGTCAGTCGACGACAATGGATATGATAACGGCTTCGAGATCGAAGCTGATGAAGCCGTCCCCAAGCAGGAAGAAATAAAAAGGACTTCTGTGTTCAAGAGGCTGACCTTCCCGCATCAGGCTAAGAGAAGGGCCCACCAACATAGAAGAGAGATACGGGTTTTTACCTGCAACATGGTTGGTATATCCAACCGATATGGGGGGCTTCCCGAAGACCCCCGCGAGTTGGCTAAATTGGCCGCACGGCCGGGGCCGAATACTCGCAGAACAGAAGCAGCAAGGGAGCTCCTGATGATGACTAAGGGAAAACAACCCCGGGTCTACCACCAGTGGGATGATAAGGCCCCCGTCCTGACCGCCAATGTGGTGACGGCGGAAGAAGAAGACGACATCCCCCTCGACATCCTGCCCGAGGGTACGTCCGGGGAGACAGCAGAAGTTATCCCCACTACAGCCACTATGGACCCATCAGTCTTGATACTACTTCAGAAATATCGGCAAGAGATAGACTTGCTAAAGAAGTAGCTGATGGAGAAAACTGAACTGTCCTCAGCTTCCAAACCACCCGAAGTCCAGGGTGAATCATCCTGGGGAGCGGTTCGTCATGATGACCCTCCGCCGCCCTACACACTGCCTCAGTCGTTAGAACCAAGCATGGCGACGACGCAACAGCGGCCACCACAACTCCAGCCGCTGCTACCACCGGTGCTCCCTCAAGTGCACCAGACAGCCCCGTTGCTGCATCCTCCACAGGTGACCACTCTGGTCACCCTGTACCTGCAGCCGGCACTCTTCTACCCAGAGCCAGTTGACCCTGCAGTCATGAACCGGATGATGGTGGAAAGAATGATCGAGCTGAAGCTCGCAGAAAGGGGTGAAGGCGACTACGTCGCGTTCGATGCCTATCGGGTGCCATACCCGTAACACCATGCTGCTAAGTGGCTTCCCCCGGGAATCAATAAGCTGCCCAAGTTTGACAAATTCAACGGGAAGGGGTCCCCGAGATAACATATTGCCTATTATATGACTATCATGGGCGACTTGGTCACCGATGAGTCATACCTGCTAAAGTTTTTCAGATCCTCGCTGACGGGGCTCGCATTTGAATGGTATTCCAGCCTCTCGGCCGGGTCGATCAACGACTGGCCAGATATGCAGAAGAAGTTCGGAGAAAGATTCCATGTTACAGAGAGGGAGGTCACAGTGGCCGAACCCTGCTCAACAAAGCAGAGGGCCGATGAGACAGCCCTCGATTATATCAAGAGGTGGAGGAACCTCGGAATGAGGTGCAAGCGGCCCCCGTATCAAGAGGACGATGTGCAAATATGCAAACAGAATCTCAGAAGGGAGGTTCTAGAAAAGATGATCAGAATGGAAATACGATCGTTTGATCGATTGAACAATGTCGTGGCCGAGGTGGAAGCTTTTCTGGCCAGACCTGCCCCTACATCTGCTGCCGGCACGACCCAGAAGGGCAAGGCGGTGGAGCGGCGCTCGTCGCCTAAAGAAACGTACGCTCTTGACATAAAGGCATTCCAATAACAGAAAAGTTAAGGTAAGAAGGGAATCACCCCACAGCTTGCAGAAGCCCTAGACGGCAAAGAAGGTCCTTCGCTCAGGGACAAGATGAAGAAGGCATATTCATTTCCAAAGGACAAGACCCAGGTTCTGTTCGACTGGGTAACGGAATATGGCATGGTCACCCTTCCAGAGCCAAGGAGGCCGGAGGACCTCAAGAGAAAAGACAGCCCAAGATTCTGCCCCTACCACCAGATGTTGGGGCATCCAATCGAAGACTGCTATATTTTCAAGGACATCATCGAAGGGATGGTGAGGAAAAATGAGATCGAGCTGGGAGAGTACAAAGTGGATCCTCCTCAGCCACATGAAGCCCCTCGGAGGAGGGCAGGAGTCAACATGATCTCCCTATACCAGGCACTACCTGAGGAGATCTCTAAGACAAGTACGCGGAGCACCTATGAAGCTCATTTCTTGGAGCCCGCAAAAGAACAGCAGGGATGGCAGCAGGTCCCTGTGAAGCATAAGAAAAGAGGGCACCCCGCCCGAAAGAGGGGGCACATATCCGTGGTGTTACACCCCAGCCTGCTCCGCCAGTGGTAGCACCCGTATGGATCACTCCACCTACAACTGTCAGGATACCTACACATAATCGGAGGAGACAAACTCCCCTGCCAGTGATTAAGGAAACCAATCCTGGGGTCCGTCGACTGGAAAACCTCATTAAGGGGCTAGACGAGTACGTGCAACCCGAATTGAAGCCCTTGCTGGTGCGGGACCACGTCCCGTGGCAAGAACTAGAGTAGCTCTCACTCGAACAAAAGGAGGAAGCTGAAGTGGCACCCGATAGAGAGGGCAGTCTGTTCTGGGGGCACCCGCCCTCTGAAGCAAAAAAGAAGAAGAGACAAAAGAAGAAGAAAAGGAAGGCCACTGAGGCCGATAAAGTGCAGATTGTCTCCTGTCATACTCTATCAGCACTCTTCAACCTGCCCGGAGAGGAGGAAGAAGAGGAAATTTGTTTCGCACCCCATGCTGGGGGAGGCAAGGCCGAGGCTGCAACTGCTGCACATGCCACCCGGTCAGGCTGAAAATGGGGGCGCCAGCCACCACCCAACTACAACATCATGTTCAGGGGGGAGCAACCCTACAAAACACCTCCGCCGGAGGTCAAGGGAATCCAAATCCCTCCTCCGCCATGCCTATATAACAAGAGCGGGGGCAAGGGGGTCCCTTCATTTCTTGAATTCATGAAGATGTCCAAGGGGAAGCAGCCTTGTCAGGAGGCTAACCCCACACCCGGGGACGTTCGCCCGCAGCTAGCACAATTTGTCGAAGATCCAAGTGCAGATCGAGCTTGCCCCGCAGCAGCTAACAAATAACACCCAGGAGTCGGTACTAGCTAGAAGGGCGTCGAATCCGAGGAAGATGAAGCAGGTATGTCAGGGTCTGCAAACCAAGACTTCCCCAAGCCCAGATGGGCTGAAGAGATGAAGCTCTCCAATGTCCGAGCTGGGAGCCGAATATTGAAGCTACTCAAGAAGCTCCCTGCTCGATTTACAATCTGGGAGATTCTTTCTTTGAGTGAAGAGACTCGACAAGCGATTATCACTGCTCTCCAGACGCCTGCTCATTTTGAGACATGTCTGGCTGAAGCAATGCCGGAGGCTAGTAAGACCTTCACTCCAGACGATATGCTGCTGCCCACCATCAGCCACAGCAGGCCGCTGTATATCAAGGGGCACCTGAATGGAAGGGAGCTGAACAGGATTCTGGTTGATCCCGGTGCAGTGGTCAACATCTTGCCTTATAGGATATACGAGAGGCACCACTTTAACGTGCATCACGAGAAAGTCAGAGATATGCGTATCGCCGGCTTCAATAAAAAATGTGAAGTGTCAATGGGGGTGGCAGAGTTCACCCTCACCTTAGCAGATTTCACTACGACGGTGCAGTTCCATGTCATTGACTCTCGCACCTCGTACAAGGCACTGCTCGGCCGCCCATGGCTGCATGAAAATATGGTGGTGCCCTCCACGCTCCACCAATGCATCAAGTACAGTCTCCAAGGGAAGGAGGAGAGGATATTTGCAGACCCCCACCCGTTCGAGGTGTTCGAATGTCATTTGGCGGATGCCAACCTATATACAGGGCCTTCCCAGAAGACCTCTGAAGCTAAGACCCCTGCTGGGACATCCAGAAGCACGTCCGGCGGCAGTTGGTATCCACCACCGCCGCGCGGGTATGTCAAGCCCAAGGTGGTCTCCCATATCACAACATCCGGAGATGTGGGCAGAACAGCACCCCCAACATTATACCCTGAAGCTAATGAAGTACGGGTCGCTCGACGGCACAATCATATTGAAATCCCAGATGGCCTCATTAAGCCAACTCCCGGCCTTGATAACCCTACTGTCGAGCCTTTCAGAACTTGGGAGGTGGCACCGGAAGAGGGACCTGACAGCTTGTTCTATACGGCTGAAGAACACCCTACTCGGGAAGACACAGACTGCAGCCTCCCCGAAGATATAAGCAACCCGCCGGTTCCCGTCAAGGTTCTGGCATTCACAACTGAACGGATGGCCAGGATGTTTCAGCAGCAACACATTCCCCCCGATCAGTCTCAAAAGTGCAAGGAAGCTTTCCAGAAAATGTGGTATCCCGCAAATCTGGATAAGGAAATGAGATGCGTCTCTCAACATCCGGGGTTGGGCTTCACCCTGGAAGAATATTATCACAGTGGGCGATACGAGGTGGACACCCTCTCCACCTTCTACCCTGCTGAAGACAGCCCGTCGGGGGTAACCTTCGACGAATATCCAGCGGAAGTTGAACAGACTGACCCGGGGCAACCCGGAAAGCAAGAAACGGGGACCATGACTCCTTGCCGATGTTGGGAACATGTCTATCCCGAAGAGGCGGCCCTGCAAGTCGAATTTGATACGGCTAGCAGCAGCGAAGCCGAAGGTGTTGAAGAAGTAGGGACCTCCCCCTCCTATGGAGTCCTACCAACAAGGACCTCTGCACCTCTTATGTCAATCGGGGAAGCCTCGACCAGCCCCGACCGGGAGGTGTGTGCCATCGTCAATGGGATTGCCACTCCTATTGAAGATGCAATTGCCCCAAAAGGTGGGATCTCCTCACCTTTTGCTGCAAGGTTGCGTTGCTATTCCGGCCCAACAACAAGCAGTCGCCGGTTTGGCGCGACTGCAACCCCATCCGCAGTGACTAAAGCTGCTCTCTTACCCTGGGAGACTGCAATGGCAGTGGATTTGCTGAAAGAGCAATACATGCGGCCACTATCAAATGAAACGGAGGACTCTCAAGAAGCTCTGGTGGTGTCTGATGAGGAGGTCGAAGTATTCGACCCTCAAGATGGTATTCCAGACTTCGTTGACCTCCAACCGGCACCTCCGGAGATAGAAGACGGAGGCCAAGCCACAGTCGACGAACTGATAGAAGTCAACTTGGGAAATGAGGAGGACCCTAGGCCTACCTTCCTCAGTGCCCAACTGTCCCCAGAAGAACGGGAGTTGTACACCCAGCTGCTGCTAGAGTACCGGGATTGCTTCGCCTGGACTTACAAAGAAATGCCCGGTCTAAATCCTGTCGTCTCACAACATGAGCTAGCAATCAGCCCTGAGGCCGAGCCGGTGAAGCAACCACCGCGGCGCATGAGGCCAGAACTCATTACTCAAATTTGTGCTGAAGTCGACAAGCTTATTGGCGTGGGATTTGTTGAAGAAAACCAGTACACCACATGGCTGGCGAATATCGTCCCCGTGAAAAAGAAGAATGGACAGATCCGGATATGTGTCGACTTCCGAGATCTAAATAAAGCTTGCCCCAAAGATGACTTTCCGGTGCCAATAACGGAAGTCATGATCGATGCTACAACCGGGCATGAGGCCCTGTCATTCATGGACGGGTCATCCGGTTACAACCAGATTTGGATCGCGGAGCATGACCGAGTTCACACTGCCTTCCGAACCCCTAAAGGCATCTATCACTATAAGAGGATGCCGTTCGGACTAAAGAATGCTGGAGCAACTTATCAGCGCGCAATGACCAGAATATTTGATGAGTTGCTCTACCACAAGGTCGAGTGCTACATAGATGATCTGGTGGTCAAAACCAGAAGAAAAGAAGATCATCTACAAGACCTCCGGATTGTCTTTCAGAGGCTGAGGCAGCATGAGCTAAAAATGAACCCCATGAAATGTGCGTTCGGAGTGTCGAGCGGGAAGTTCTTGGGCTTCATTGTCCGATATCGTGGGATCGAGATAGACCCCGCAAAAATCAAAGCAATTCAAGAGCTACCTGCACCAAGGAACCTCTCCGAGTTGAGATCACTACAGGGCCGCTTGGCTTATATCCGGCGGTTCATTTCCAATTTGTCAGGGCGATGCCAGTCTTTCCACAAACTGATGATGAAAGATGTTTCCTTTTATTGGGATGAAGATTGCGTGATAGCCTTCGACAAGCTGAAAGACTATCTGAAGACTCCTCCAGTGCTGGGCGCACCGGTGAAAGGACGGCCATTGATACTATATATAGCAGCTACACATAACTCCCTGGGGCAATGCTGGCCCAGAATAATGAAGAAGGGAAAGAGCAAGCCCTCTATTACCTCAGTCGGAGACTGGTCAGAACTGAGGAGAAATATACTTATATTGAGAAGGTCTGTCTAGCACTGGTCTTCGCAGTTAAGAAGCTTCGACACTACATGTTGTCGCATGAAATCAGCTTGGTATCCAAAGAGGACCCCCTGAAATATATTATGTCCCAGCCGGCACTCAAAGGTCACCTGGGCAAATGGGCAGTAATCCTTATGGAGTTTGACATCTCCTATGTGCCGCGCAAGGCCGTCAAGGGCCAAGCTATTGCAGACATCTTCGCTGAGCACCCAGTACCCGCGGACTGCCCGCTGGAACCGGAGCTTCCTGAAGATGAAACCCTGGAAGCCGTTCAGCTGCAGCCCTCCTTATGGCAGCTATATTTCGATGGCGCTTCCAGAATTGACACCTCTGCCACTGGATCGGCCAGGGTCAGGGCAGGAGCAGGCATAGTCCTGAAGTCCCCCGAGGGGGAAGTGGTGCACACATCTTGCTCGATAAACAAGCATTGCACGAACAACGAAGCAGAGTATGAAGCCCTGATAATCGGGTTGCAAATCGCCCTATCCATGGGAATTCAGATGCTGGAAGCATTCAAAGATTCCATGCTAGTTATAAAACAACTGGAAGGAGAGTTCGATGTGCGAAAGCAAGAACTTCTCCCCTATCATCAGCTGGCAACCCGCCTGATGTCGAGATTCTACTTCATCAGCATCAAGCATATCAACCGAGGCCAGAATGCTGAGGCAGACGCCCTCGCTAAGCTGGCCAGTTCGTTGGCGGTCCCTCCAGACACAAGCCTGAACATAATAATGATCAACCGCCGGCAAGTCCCCTGTATGACCGTGGCCTTAGACGACGAACAGGAGATTGAGGTGGTAGCCGTCGAAGAGGCTCAACGGCCCAATTGGCGAGAACATCTCCTACAGTGGTTTCAGCACCAACAACTCCCAAGAGAGAAAGAACAGAGAATGAAACTCCTGAGGGTCAAAGACTCTTACGAGATGAGAAGCGGAACCTTGTTCCGAATAATGGCAGATGCCCGAAGGAAAGTCCTACTTCATTGCTTGTCTTCAGCAGAAGCGGGACAGGTGATGCAAGAAATCCATGCAAGATCAGCTGGAGCACACCAGGCTGGCCCAAAGATGAAAATTGAGATAAAGAAATTGGGTTACTATTGGCCCACTATGTTTGATGATTGCTGCAAGTTCACCAAGGCTTGTCAGAAGTGTCAAGAGCACGCTAACGTGGCAAGGAGACCTCCAGTGCCATTACATCCGATCCTACCAAGCTAGCCGTTTGCTCAGTGGGGCACGGACGTGGTAGGGCCGCTACCAGCATCTTCATCAGGGTGCAGATATATCTTACCAACTACAGACTACTTCTCCAGATGGGCAGAGGCGGTCGCATTGAGAGATGTAACGGGGGAACTGGTCGCAAGATTCTTCCGACAGGATATAATATTCTGGTTTGGGATCCCCAGCCGAATCATCTCTGATAATGGCAGCCATTTCAGAAACCAGAAGGTTTATCGGATGGCCGACAAATACAAGATTAACTAGAGGACATCGTCCCCCTACAACCCTCAAGCCAATGGACTTGCAGAAGCCTTCAACAAGACACTATGCACGTTGCTGGCAAAGAGTGTCAAGTCTAATAAAAAAGATTGGGAAGAAAGGATGTACGAAGTGCTCTGGGCCTATCGCACTGTCTACAAAACCCCAGCCGGCTGTTCACCTTTCTCCCTCGTCTATGGGTCGGAGGCTTTGGTGCCAATCGAATTAGAAGTTCTTCGCTGCGAGTTGCCACCCAGCATGGATTAGTCAGCGGTGAACAAACCAATGCAGAAAGAAGATTGGAAGAGCTCGCTGAGCTCGAAGGAAGGCGCCTCCGTGTGCAACAAAACATCCAACTCTACCAAGCCCGCATGGCCCATGCTTTTGACAAGCTGGTCAAAGGTCGAGAATTCAAGAAAGGAGACCTGGTAATGGTCAAGAGAAGAGAAGTAATGGCCTCTAACCCCAAATGGAAGCTGGTCGAAAATTGGGTCGGACCATATGTCGTCCACCGAGTATATGAAGGGGGTGCCTACGTCCTGGTAGACCACAAATGAGTCATCCAGTTCTCTCCCCACAAAGGAAAGCATATAAAGTTGTATCACATGGCCCAACCGGCATTCCCGGAATGACCTACCCTTATCTTGGTCTAGTGGCACTCCGCCCTGACCGAGCTATCCCTCCTTGGGTTAGTGGCACTCCGCGCTGATTGAGCTACCCTTATCTTGGTCTAGTGGCACTCCGCCCTGAACGAGCTACCCTTCCTTGATTTAGTGGCACTCCGCCCTAGCCGAGCTACCCTTATCTTGGTCTAGTGGCACTCCGCCCTAGCCGAGCTACCCTTCTTTGGTCTAGTGGCACTCCGCCCTAGTTGAGCTATCCTTCCTTGGTCTAGTGGCACTCTGCCCTGACCGAGCTATCCCTCCTTAGTTTAGTGGCACTCCGCCCTATCCGAGCTACCCTTATCTTGGTCTAGTGGCACTCCGCCATTGTCACGCACCGAGCGCGGAAGGTACCCGGAGATGCGCGACGAGTTTATATCAATCATGTCAATCAGAGTAGTAGTGTATTCGACACAAAGACAGAGTGCGCAAATATAAAGATAACCCAATCCATTAATTCTTTAATAAGAATATGTCTATTACAAACCCTTGCAAATACTGGACTCAATAAAATAAAAATACAACGCTTGACTCAAGAAAAATAGAGAAAAGACAGGACTAATTGACGCTTGAGGAGCTCTAACTCTTTCACTCTTGACTTTCCCGATCAGATTGAATTCCCTCATCGTCGGATTTACCTGAAAAGTAGGGAAACACTGAGTGAGCGAACGCTCAGTAGGAAATTATATCTCAAGAACTAGCAATGGGTTTAAGTAATTACATTTTTCCATGAATGCACTATAGCTATGCATGCTCGCAACACGACAAGATAGAGAGAGTGGATAACAATAAGATAGCAGGAAGTACTAGTCATGAACTTTCAAGAACTTATATCAAAAGACATCAAGATATTTAAGCAAGTAAACTCATCATGTCATGTTGGAATTTGGCTATTTTGTTTCAAGTCAAGCAAGTATACAATTACCCTTTCTCGGGCCACGCAAGTCATGTAATATCAAGTCAAGTACAAGATTTGTGGAATGTTCAATGAAGCTAGTCATGCACTTTGGTATAATGTCAATACCGTGATCAATCAACTCCCATGGGCACAAGCACTTTCGGGTGCTCTCCTAGGACCAGATCGGGCCCTATATGCGCAGGCATTAATCATGTATTTTTAACATCCACTTTTGTATATAGCCAATATGAAATTTCAAGGATAAAGCTTGTAGACACGTATGATAGAATTTGATAGAATAGAGTCCAAAATATGACACTTGACATAGATAGGCGATAATAACGGTACAATCACGATTATCGATAAAACTAGGTGAAATTGGTTCCCTAACTTGGGTACCATGACAAGCAATTATGGGCACTCTTTATATAGAATTGGGGTCCACATGAACAGCACATCAATGGCAAGACGTCCTCATTCTTAATATAGAATTGAGGTCCACAAGAACATCATGTTGAATATAGAATTGGGGTTTACAAGAACAGCGTCAAATGGCATGATAACCTTATCCCATTAAGAGAATTCTCATGATACGCACTTTGCATAACATGAGGGCCGGTATACCATGTTTCTTTAGAGTGACATGGCAATCAAATAATGTAATGGATTTTTATGGTACAACCAGCTCAGTCGGCCTTGAGGGAATCCAAGGCTCGAGGAGTCTTACGGATGTCTCTATGACTAACTTGCTAGTCCACAGGAATGGAATGTCCAATGGAGAGCTTGTATGTCAATGAGAATTGAGGGTAGTGCGATAAAAATATCATGAAACATGGGACTATATTCACGGACTGGAATATAGTGCTGATATATATATATATAAAACCCTTCGGTGATAGTAATCAGTGTAAAACAGTAATACAGAAAATAGCGACTTAAGCTAAGTCATTAATTATCCAATTAACGCCTTACTCAGGGGCGTTTATTCATAATTTGACGACTTATACATTAGTCGTCCCTTCAATATTTCTATTCAGCAGAAAATCAATATTCTAGAATTTTAACAAAAACGCGCCCTGGACAGGGGCGTTACTTGTCAATTAGCGCCCTGGTCGGGGGCGTCAGTTCAATAAGACACGACCTTGTGTAGGTCGTTAATGCAACAATTTTCCAAATTTCAGATAATAAATTTCATGAAAACAGGTAAATGGTCAGGACCAGAAAAATAGCAGGATTCAATCAGGATGAACATGCATTAGATTAGGTTCATGGTTTCATAGATATAGAATTTCTAACATGGGTAATTATCGATTTATATGAAATTGACGACTCCTAGGTAGGGCGTCAAAACAAGAAATAGCGTCCTAGTGTGGGTCGCTTCTTTAAATTAGCGCCCTTGTCAAGGGCGTTTCTTTTTAAAATTACATGGAAAACATCTGAAACCATAATAAAACTATATGCATGTATGACAGAAGGTATTACTAGCAACTGGAGTTAGTTTGGCTACGTTCTTGAGAAAACCTACCTGATGATCTGTGTGAAGACTTGGTTAAGTTTTGTGAAGAGAAAAGGACTCTCTGTTAGCAACAGAGTCTTCTGATTACCGGAGGAAGAAGGAGAAGATGATGAAGAACCACGTTCTTCAATAAAAACTATCACAGGCTACCTGTAAAGGAAGAAGGAGAAGATATTAATAATCTTCACATACGTAACCTGAAGGCAAGGGAAGAAGAACATCACATGTTCTTCACGTACGCAGCAGCAGAGCTTCGACCAAATAGATTTTAGGGTTTGATGGACAAGGATTATTTATAGGGTTTTTAGAATCCTAAGGGGGTTAGTATTGTATTGGGAGTAATATTTCCCCATTAGAGTTCTTTCTATAATCAATCTCCCTCGTAGTTATCCAGAACTTACTCTGGATAGTCTCCTGGGTCGAACGAAACTCGAACTGAATTGACGTCTTAAGTGAGGGCGTTGAATTTAAATTGACGCCTTTGCCTATGTCGTTTCTTGTGAAAAACGCGCCCAAGTGGAGGGCGTTACATTTACTTCCCCTTTTTTATTATTTTGGCCGTTTGAGAATTGACGCCTTGTACAGTGGGCGTCCCTTTTTCAATTCACGCCTTATCCAGAGGCGTTTAATTTTTAATTAGCGCCTTGAATCAAGGCGTTATTCACATTTTTTTGGTTCTATTTATTTGTTCCTCTTGATTTTTCTTTTACTTACTTAAATCTTTTAGCCTATTTTGACTAATTAAGAATTTATTTATTCTAATTTGATTTATTTTAAAAATCTTTTTATTTTTTTCCAGGGTTGCTACACCCTCCCCCACGTAAAAGAATTTGGTCCCCAAATTCAATCGCATATACATGTGGAGAGTGTAGAGCCTATTACCTTAAAATAATTCTGGGAATCCCTTCCTCATGGATTCCTCGGTCTCCCATGTGGCTTCATGCTCGGAACTCTTATTCCATTGTACCTTTAGTGTGGGAATAACCTTATTCCTTAGGGTACGTACTTCACGATCTAGTATCTTTATGGGCTTCTGTTCATATGTGAGATCCTTCTGGATAACTAAGTCTCCATGTTCAATAATATGTGATGGATCGTGTACATACTTGTTCAACATAGATACGTGGAACACATTATGAACATCGGACAATTGAGGAGGCAATGCGATGCGATAAGCCACCTCGCCAACTCTTTCCAGTATTTCAAAAGGTCCAATGAATCTTGGTGTAAGCTTGCCCTTAACACCAAATCTCCGTATGCCACGTCCGATTTGGAACTCAAGATCTCTCCTTCTCGTGTCGGCATAAGCCTTTTGCCTAGATTGAGCAACTTGCAGTCTTTCTCGAATCAATTGTATTCTTTCAGTGGTAACCCTTACCATGTCTGGACCTAGCAGTTGTTTCTCTCCAACTTCGTCCCAGCATAAGGGTGATCGGAAACTCCTTCCGTATAAAGCTTCGAAAGGTGCCATTTGTATACTTGCCTGGTAGCTATTATTGTATGCAAATTCCACCAACGGCAAGTGATCATGCCAGCTTTCATCGAAATCAATGATGCAAGCTCTGAGCATATCTTCAACCACCTGATTAGTTCTCTCGGTCTGACCATCCGTTTGAGGATGAAAAGCTATACTAAAGTTAAGCCTTGTTCCCAACGAATGTTGTAGTCCCTTCCAAAAATGATAAGTAAAACGGGGATCTCTGTCAGACATGATTGAAACAGGAATACCATGTAATCTGACTATTTCCTTGATGTATAATGCAGCCAAAACATCAACTGACCATCGGCTCTTTATTGGCAAGAAATGCGCCGATTTAGTCAATCGGTCAATAATAACCCATATTCCATCATGTCCTCCTTTTGATTTAGATAAACCCATAATGAAATCCATACTAATATTCTCCCACTTCCATTTGGGAATATCTAGAGGATGTAATTTTCCAGCATGCTTTTGGTGTTCTATCTTGACCTGTTGGCAAGTGAGACAGCGTGATACATAGTCTGCTATTTCCCTTTTCATGTTGGGCCACCAAAAATTCCTTTTCACATCTTGGTACATTTTTGTTGATCCTGGATGAATCGTGTACCTTGATCTATGAGCTTCATCTAAGATCTTCTTCCTTAACTCGGGACAATCCGGTATGCAAGTTCTATTCCTGAACATTAATCTTCCTTCACAAGTTATTTAGAAATCAGATTGTCCTTCCATTTTACCTTTGATCTCTACTAATATTTGGTCATTATCTTGAAGCGCTCGTATTTCAGATAATAGGTCTGGATGAATGCTTATATGAGATAATGTGACACATTGAAAGTCTGTGTCCATGCTTATATTGAGTTCAGAGAATTGCTCTAGCAATTTCCATTCTTGAATCATACAATTGGCTAACAGTGCTCTCGGCTTTCGACTAAGGGCATCTGCTACATGGTTACCCTTTCCGGGATGATATTGTATATTGAAGTCGAAGTCCTTGAGATATTCTAGCCAACGTCTTTGTCTCATATTTAGTTCCTTTTGTGAAAAGAGATACTTGAGACTCTTGTGATCAGAGTATACAGTAAACTGTACTCCATAAAGATAATGTCTCCATATTTTGAGTGCAAATACCACCGCGGCCAATTCTAAGTCATGGACGGGGTAGTTCTCTTCATGCTTCTTCAATTGACAAGAAGAATAAGCTATAACCTTTCCTTGTTGCATTAGAACACATCCGAGGCCAATGCCAGAAGCATCAGTGTATATCTCAAATTTCTCTCCTTCCATTGGTAACGCTAAGACCGGAGCTGTAGTTAGATGATCCTTGAGATTTTGGAAGCTTCTTTCACATTCCTCACTCCATTCATAACGGATCTCCTTGCGAGTTAGCCTAGTAAGCGGCACGGCGATCTTAGAGAAATCCTTGATGAATCGCCTGTAATAGCCGGTAAGACCTAAGAAACTTCGGATCTCGCTAGCATTGGTCGGTCTTTCCCAATTCTTCACAGCTTCAACCTTTGATGGATCTACAGATAATCCATCCTTTGATATCACATGTCCGAGGAAAGTTACTTCTTCAAGCCAGAACTCACACTTGCTGAGCTTGGCATATAATCGGTCTGTCCTTAATATTTGTAATGCAATCCTCAAATGCTCCTCATGCTCTTCCTTAGTCTTGGAATATATTAATATATCATGAATAAAAACCACCACGAATTGATGTAAATAAGGTCTGAATATACTATTCATTAACTGCATAAAGGCAGCAGGGGCATTTGTTAGTCCAAAAGGCATAACAACAAACTCATAATGGCCATACCTACTTCTGAATGCGGTCTTATGAATGTCATCATCCTTGATCCTTAGTTTGTGGTATCCTGACCTGAGATCAATCTTTGAAAAATACTTGGATGCAGATATTTGATCAAATAACTCATCGATTCTCAGCAGTGGATACTTGTTCTTGATAGTGAGATGATTCAACTGTCGATAGTCGATGCATAGTCTCATGGATCCATCCCTCTTCATTATCATTACAAATAGCACAGGCGCTCCCCACGGGGAAGTACTCGGTCTAATGAATTCTTTCTTAAGAAGTTCCATTAATTGCTCCTTTAACTCCTTGAGTTCAGCAGGGGACATTCTATAAGGTGCCTTAGAAACAGGTCCAGCACCAGGGACTAAGTCGATGGTGAAGGCCACTTCTCTTTGTGGGGGTAATCCAGGCAAATCTTCCGGAAACACATCTGGAAATTCTTACACAACTGGGATATCTTCTATCTTAGTTTCCTTAGCCTCCTTAATCGTGACAAATGCAAGGAAAGATACTCATCCTTTCCTTATTAACTTGCTAGCTCGGAGAGCTGAAATAAGAGGGGACTCGCTCCGACTCTTAGGGCTAGAATAGACTAGTTCTGGAAAGTCCTTGAAAGTAACCTTGCTATTGCGGCAATCGACTGTTGTCTGGTATTTGGATAACCAATCCGCTCCCAGTATGACATCATACTCCTTTAGATCTAAACATATGAGATCGATAGGAAGATTTCTTCCTTTTACCAAGACTTCACAGTTTTGATAATGGTGAGTAATATCGGTTTCGTTTCCGAGAGGAGTAGATAAAATTATTTTCATCCATTCCGGTTCCATAGGTAGTGGGTTAGCAAACTTCTTGGAAATAAAAGAATGTGATGCACCCGTATCAAATAAGACATGTGCATACTTGGAACAAACTTTCAGTGTACCTTCTACTAGTCCGCCTTCTTCTTCTTCGATCTCCTTAATTGCATGAAGATGAGTGTTCTTGGTTACCGGGCGCTTTCCGTCACCGGTTTGATCATTAAGTAATGGGCAGTCGGGAATCCGATGCTCACGGCTCCCGCAACGGAGACATGCTCCAAGTTTCCTCCAGCACTCTTCGGCTTTATGACCAGCCTTGTCACAATGCTTGCATATTATATTCGAAGGTGTAGTAGTGGTGATGGAGAAGGGCTTGGTCTTCTTAAACTTCTGGTCTTGAGAAGAAGTACCTCCAGTGCTAGGCCTCTTCTTGAAGTTGGGTTTAAAGGAACCCGAACTTGTAACTTGTTCCTTCTTATCCTTCCCACGGATTCTATCTAATAGCTCCGTGGCATCTTCTAACAATTGAGCTCGGCGTACTATATCTGAGTAGACCTGAATATCCATTGGCGCCAGCTGGGTAATATATTGGGGCCTGAGCCCGTTAAGGAACCTCCTAGCTTTCATCTTCTCGGTGCTAACTAAGTGCTTAGCATACCGAGACAATCTAGAGAATTATGCCTCGTACTCCGCCACCGATAATGTCTGTTGCTTGAGTGCGGCAAATTCGGTAGCTTTCTTTTTTTGGACTTGGTCTGAAAAATATTTATTGTTGAAATGTTCAACAAATTCTTCCCAAGTAATTTGGTCTTGATTTATAGTAGCTTCGACTGACTCCCACCAGCATCAGGCATCCCTTTCTAGTTGGAAAGTAGCTAATAAGACTTTATCTTGATCCGTGCACTGCATAACATGGAATATACGCTCCGTCTCCCTGATCCAGTGCTCTGCGTCATCCGGATCAATAGAACCCATGAATTTGGGAGGGTTCATGCTCTTAAAGACTTGGTGGAGACTTCCGGCTCGTTGTGCACCTCCCTGTGCTACTTGTTGCAGCACTTGGGTCATGCCTTGGAGTGTACGCTGTATGTTGTGCCACTAAGCACGTTTGGCAGCCATTATCCTACAATTACAATAACTATGTTAGTATACTCGCGTTAAGGGCTATTAAGTTTTTATGTTAACTCAACCCTTGGTTCTACCCAATCTCACTGGTTAAAGGTTTGAACCTATCCTTGGACTTGGGTTTTCCTAGGAATTGAATACCCTAGGCTCTGATACCATAAAAACGGTCACGCCCCGAGCGCGGAAGGTACCCGGAGATGCGCGACGAGTTTATATCAATCATGTCAATCAGAGTAGTAGTGTATTCGACACAAAGACAGAGTGCGCAAATATAAAGATAACCCAATCCATTAATTCCTTTAATAAGAATATGTCTATTACAAACCCTTGCAAATACTGGACTCAATAAAATAAAAATACAACGCTTGACTCAAGAAAAATAGAGAAAAGATAGGACTAATTGACGCTTGAGGAGCTCTAACTCTTTCACTCTTGACTTTCCCGATCAGATTGAATTCCCTCATCGTCGGACTTACCTGAAAAGTAGGGAAACACTGAGTGAGCGAACGCTCAGTAGGAAATTATATCTCAAGAACTAGCAATGGGTTTAAGTAATTACATTTTTCCATGAATGCACTATAGCTATGCATACTCGCAACACGACAAGATAGAGAGAGTGGATAACAATAAGATAGCAGGAAGTACTAGTCATGAACTTTCAAGAACTTATATCAAAAGACATCAAGATATTTAAGCAAGTAAACTCATCATGTCATGTTGGAATTTGGCTATTTTGTTTCAAGTCAAGCAAGTATACAAGTACCCTTTCTCGGGCCACGCAAGTCATGTAATATCAAGTCAAGTACAAGATTTGTGGAATGTTCAATGAAGCTAGTCATGCACTTCGGTATAATGTCAATACCGTGATCAATCAACTCCCATAGGCACAAGTACTTTCGGGTGTTCCTCCCACGACCAGATCGGGCCCTATATGCACAGGCATTAATCATGTATTTTTAACATCCACTTTTGTATATAGCCAATATGGAATTTCAAGGATAAAGCTTGTAGACACGTAGGATAGACTTTGATAGAATAGAGTCCAAAATATGACACTTGACATAGATAGGCGATAATAACGGTACAATCATGATTATCAATAAAACTAGGTGGAATTGGTTCCCTAACTTGGGTACCATGACAAGCAATTATGGACACTCTTTATATAGAATTGGGGTCCACATGAACAGCACATCAATGGCAAGACGTCCTCATTCTTAATATAGAATTGAGGTCCACAAGAACATCATGTTGAATATAGAATTGGGGTTTACAAGAACAGCATCAAATGGCATGATAACCTTATCCCATTAAGAGAATTCTCATGATACGCACTTTGCATAACATGAGGGCCGGTATACCATATTTCTTTAGAGTGACATGGCAATCAAATAATGTAATGGATTTTTATGGTACAACCAGCTCAGTCGGCCTTGAGGGAATCCAAGGCTCGAGGAGTCTTACGGAGGTCTCTATGACTAACTTGCTAGTCCAAAAGAACGGAATGTCCAATGGAGAGCTTGTATGTCAATGAGAATTGAGGGTAGTGCGATAAAAACATCATGAAACATGGGACTATATTCACGGACTGGAATATAGTGCCGATATATATATATATATATATATATATATATATATATATATATATATAAAACCCTTCGGTGACAGTAATCAGTGTAAAACAGTAATATAGAAACTAGCGACTTAAGCTAAGTCATTAATTATCCAATTAACGCCTTACTCAGGGGCGTTTATTCACAATTTGACGACTTATACATTAGTCGTCCCTTCAATATTTCTATTCGGCAGAAAATCAATATTTTGGAATTTTAACAAAAACGCGCCCTGGACAGGGGCGTTACTTGTCAATTAGCGCCCTGGTCGGGGGCGTCAGTTCAATAAGACACAACCTTGTGCAGGTCGTTAATGCAACAATTTTCCAAATTTCAGATAATAAATTTCATGAAAACAGGTACATGGTCAGGACCAGAAAAATAGCAGAATTCAATCAGGATGAACATGCATTAGATTAGGTTCATGGTTTCATAGATATAGAATTTTTAACATGGGTAATTATCGATTTATATGAAATTGACGACTCCTAGGTAGGGCGTCAAAACAAGAATTAGCGTCCTAGTGTGGGTCGCTTCTTTAAATTAGCGCCCTTGTCAAGGGCGTTTCTTTTTAAAATTACATGGAAAACATCTAAAACCATAATAAAACTATATGCATGTATGACAGAAGGTATTACTAGCAACTGGAGTTAGTTTGGCTACGTTCTTGAGAAAACCTACTTGATGATCTGTGTGAAGACTCGGTTAAGTTTTGTGAAGAGAAAAGGACTCTCTGTTAGTAACAGAGTCTTCTGATTACCGGAGGAAGAAGGAGAAGATGATGAAGAACAACGTTCTTCAATAAAAACTGTCACAGGCTACCTATAAAGGAAGAAGGAGAAGATATTAATAATCTTCACATACGTAACCTGAAGGCAAGGGAAGAAGAACATCACTTGTTCTTCACGTACGCAGCAGCAGAGCTTTGACGAAATAGATTTTAGGGTTTGATGGACAAGGATTATTTATAGGGTTTTTAGAATCCTAAGGGGGTTAGTATTGTATTGGGAGTAATATTTCCCCATTAGAGTTCTCTCTATAATCAATCTCCCTCGTAGTTATCCAGAACTTGCTCTGGATAGTCTCCTGGGTCGAACGAAACTCGAACTGAATTGACGTCTTAAGTGAGGGCGTTGAATTTAAATTGACGCCTTTGTCTATGTCGTTTCTTGTGAAAAATGCGCCCAAGTGGAGGGCGTTACATTTACTTCCCCTTTTTTATTATTTTGGCCGTTTGAGAATTGACGCCTTGTGCAGTGGGCGTCCCTTTTTCAATTCACGCCTTATCCAGGGGCGTTTAATTTTTAATTAGCGCCTTGCATCAAGGCGTTATTCACATTTTTTTGGTTCTATTTATTTGTTCCTCTTGATTTTTCTTTTACTTACTTAAATCTTTTAGCCTATTTTGACTAATTAAGAATTTATTTATTCTAATTTGATTTATTTTAAAAATCTTTTTATTTTTTTCCAGGGTTGCTACAACCCTAGCCGAGCTATCCTTCCTTGGTCTAGTGGCACTCCGCCCTGACCGAGCTATCCCTCCTTGGTTTAGTGGCACTCCGCCCTGACCAAGCTATCCCTCCTTGATTTAATGGCACTCCGCCCTAGCCGAGCTACCCTTATCTTGGTGTAGTGGCACTCCGCCCTAGCCGAGCTATCCTTCCTTGGTCTAGTGGCACTCCGCCCTGACCGAGCTATCCCTCCTTAGTTTAGTGACACTCCGCCCTGACCGAGCTATCCCTCCTTGGTTTAGTGGCGCTCCGCCCTAGCCGAACTACCCTTATCTTGGTCTAGTGGCACTCCGCCCTAGCCGAGCTATCCTTCCTTCGTCTAGTGGCACTCCGCCCTGACCGAGCTATCCCACCTTGGTTTAGTGGCACTCCGCCCTGATAGAGCTACCCTTCCTTGGTTTAGTCGCACTCCGCCCTAGCCGAGCTACCCTTCCTTGGTTTAGTGGCACTCCGCCCTGATCGAGCTACCTTTCCTTGGTCTAGTGGCACTCCGCCCTAGCCGAGCTATCCTTTCTTGGTCTAGTGGCACTCCGCCCTGACCGAGCTATCCCTCCTTGATTTAGTGGCACTCCGCCCTGATCGAGCTACCTTTCCTTAGTCTAGTGGCACTCCGCCCTGATAGAGCTACCTTCCCTTGGTCTAGTGGCACTCCGCCCTGGCCGAGCTCTCAAAAGAATACACCATATTGCCATTACGAACCTTACGTCCGAACTGGCATGGCACCCTTCCCCTACGTTAGCATTATCTTCGTGCTAACGAATAAATCCTTTCAGCTTAAGACTTCGTGTCCCAGCCGGCCCTCTCACAATGTTGCCATTACGGGCCTTACGCCTGAATCGGCGAAAGATCATTCCTTTGCGTTAGCATTCAGCCCCTGCTAACGAATGAACCGCTCTACTCGGCATAAGGCCCAGTGCTCCAGCCAACAGCCGTCTACTGTCAACCAAGGGTCAGACATCACACTTCGACCTACCACCTTTTATATCCTCAAAAAAAAAAGAAAAAAAAGAAAAAAATAGGGTTAAAAATAAAGATACCCCGCCAGACTTGCTCCTATATTAGGACAAGTGCACAAATGGCTATAACCCAGCTGTGGCGAAAACCCGAAAGGGCGCTACAGGCATAATCGGGTACTCCACCACGTGAAAACCCAAAAGGGCGCGTGGGTAAAAGCAAGAGGGGGCTGGCTTCGGTGAAAACCCGAAAGGGCGCTTAAGTTAGAAAAGTGGTAATTTAAAAATTCCTCTTTTGTTCTCCCCCCGATGAAACTCCAAAAAGGGACAATCATCAAAAGTCCCACCGGAGATCCTCTAACAAACCCATGTTCGACCCTCGTCATCATCGGTGAGATCGGTCGATCTCTACCCCTAACTTGGACCTTCCGTCCTTATTAATAATCCTACCTTTGCTTCGGCATGTAACCCATGTTGATGAATAAATCCGTGTTCGACCCTCATCATCATCGACGAGATCGGTCGACCTCTACCCTTAACTCGGATCTTTCGTCCTTGTTAATGAACCATGTCCTTTGCTTCGACATTTAACCAGTTTCAACGAACTAAACTAGGGACCAACCCTTGTCATCATCGGCAAGGCCAGTCAGCATTCTAGCAGTCAAGTTCTTCTGTACTCCAGATTCAAAAAAAAGAGAGAGAAAAGAAGAAGAAGAAATAAAATGGGGTTAAAAATAGAGATACCCCGCCAGACTCGCTCCTATATTAGGACAAGTGCAAAAATGGCTATAACCCAATTGTGGCGAAAACCCGAAAGGGCGTTGCAGGTAAAATCGGGTATCCCGCCACGCGAAAACCCGAGAGGGCGTGTAGGCAAAAGCAAGAGGGGGCTGGCTTCGGTGAAAACTCAAAAGGTTGCTTAGGTCAGTAATGTGAATAAAAATTATATAAATGAATGATGAATAGTGATGATCCATCCTCCATCCTGAAGACCCTTTACAGGGTCGAAGCGGAGTCTTCATCCAATGTCCCACCTATATATATATATATATATTTCCTACCCTTTTTGGTTCTTGTCATCATCGGCAGGACCGTCTAACTTTTCGACCCGTGTCACCATCGGCAAGATCGGTCGCTACCCTTCCGATTCTTGTCATCATCGGCAAGACCGTCTACCTTTTCGACCCTTGTCACCATCGGCAAGATCGGTCGCTACCCTTTCTGGTTCTTGTCATCATCGACAAGACCATCTACCTTTTTGACCCTTGTCACCATCGGCAAGATCGGTCGCTACCCTTTCCGGTTCTTGTCATCATCGGCAAGACCATCAACCTTTTCGACCCTTGTCACCATCGGCAAGATCGGTCGCTACCCTTTCCGGTTCTTGTCATCATCGGCAAGACCGTCTACCCTTTTCGACCCTTGTCACCATCGGCAAGCTCGGTCGCTACCCTTTCCGGTTCTTGTCATCATCGGCAAGACCGTCAACCTTTTCGACCCTTGTCACCATCGGCAAGCTCGGTCGCTACCCTTTCCGGTTCTTGTCACCATCGGCAAGACCGTCTACCGTTTTCGACCCTTGTCACCATCGGCAAGATCGGTCGCTACCCTTTTCCGGTTCTTGTCACCATCGGTAAGACTGTCTACCTTTTCGGTCCTTGTCACCATCGGCAAGGTCGCTCGCTATCTTTTTCAGTTTTCATCTCCTAGACTCACCGACTTTCTATCGACCCTTGTCGCCTTCGACAGGACCGGTCGACTTTTCCCCCTAACCCGGACTCCTCGTCCTCATTGAGCAGCAGATTGTTTTTGCTCCATATAGACTATGTTGATGAATAAGCCCTATCCTCAGTTTCCATCAGCTTCAACGGATTCGGCTGATGGCCCATCTGTCCTTATTTCCTAGCCTTGAAGAGGCCTCTATACTCTTTTGGGTCCTCTGGACTCTCGGCTTGCACTGGCCGTTGTTTAATCTTGAGAATAGTCACGGCGCAGTGGAGCAAACACCTCGCCCCTTTGCTGAAGGCGTGAGCGCTCTCCTGCCCTCGTGACCCACACGCTCGGACTAGAATTAACTGGCGAATGGAAAGGAAAAAGAAAAGAATAATGAAAGAATGGAGTAGTCATTTAACAGCAAAATGAAGATTTTCATTCCTATAGAATAAAGGGTACATGTTACGCGAGGCATTCCCCGGAATACATGAAATCCATCAAAAAGAGGTGAATAGAAAAGGACTATGGCAGAGGGCGTCGGAAGATATCCTCCAGTGCCGGAATGCCCAGGGAAGGATGGCGGGCTAGTTCTTGCAGTTTGAACTCAATGGCCTCCAGCTGAGATAGTCTCTCCCCGAGGGAAGCAACTTGTCCCTCGGCCATCTCTGCCTCCTCCACCCTTTGGACTTCCAGGCGTTCTACCTCTTGAAGCTCAGCCTCTGCCCTTGAAAGTTCGGCCTGTAGTTCTTCTATTCGGGCCGTGAGAAAGCTTCGGCACTGCAAAGAGGCATTGGCGTCATCCCTCATCCTCGCTGTAGTCCCTTTTAGAGAGATGAGAGCTGTTCGACATTCAGCTCCCTCCAGTGTTACGGCCGCCAGCTGGTCAGCTGCCTCCCGGCCTAAGAATTCCCTCCTGTTTACATATTTTAGAAGCAAAATCACCCGTGGAGTCCAGTCGTCCATGGGGCAACCAAAGGCCAACAGCGAGCGGGATAAGTGCTCTATCAAGCCCCTCAGCTGAACATAAGTCAAATCTCTGCTGGCCGTTATGGTCTGCTGAAGGGTCCCTAAGAACTGCCACACAAGGTCACTCGAAGACTGGAGATCGAGCGGCGACGTCTCGGGTAGTTCGAACTCCACTCTGCTGTCCACAGTGGCCCAAAGATCGTCGCCCATCTTAGAAGATGACGACGGCATGAGCTGCAGTACACTGGTGTGGGGAACAACCGTGGTGGCCGATACGGCAGCTGGAGTCTCAATGACGATAATTTCCCTCCCAGCCCCCTGGGATGGAGCTGCAACAGAAATATCAAGAGCCAAGGACATATGTTCTTCGACGATCTCTCCGGCCTCTATTTCGGAGGGGCCATCCTTCTCCGAAGCCGACTGTTGTGCGACTTCTAAAGGCTGAGAGTCCTCGACTACTACCAAACTATCAACCCTCGCAAGTGCTCCGGGTTCAGCTAGAGCCACTGCCGCTGCATAGTCCTTGGGGTATCGCAGTGGGATAGGCCGCAAGATGGACGGGAAGGTTGCGTGACCCGCGCCTAGAGTCGGGAGCGATATCTGCACCATCATGGTTGGCAGCACCACCTCAGTCTGCACCAGAAATATGTACATTAAAAAAAAAAGCTAAAAGGAAGAGAAAGGAAGGGCAGCAGGCGCCGACCATGGGTGGGTCCTTACCTCAGCCGGTACTAGGCTCAAATCTCTAAGGGCAACTTCTCCGGCGCTAGCCTCTCCGCTCACAAGCGAGCCTGACGGCCCAGGACCACTCCATGACAACCGGGGTGGGCTAAAAGTCAGATGATCGCTTTCACAGGCCGAAGACGCCTCGGCATCCTCAGTCTCTGTGCCAACAGGTGGGAACCCCTCATCACTAGAGCCGCCACCATAATCGACCTGCTCAGAGGAAGAGGACTCCTCTACTCTTTCGGGACGCTCCACCATCGGAGCAGGAGCCTCGCCACGAGGAGCATCACCCGCAGCAGGAGCTTCCCCCGTGCACTCCACACCAGGAGCAACAGTGGATGGGATCTCAAGGGCAAGGTCACCCTGCCCCTGGATAATCGCTTCTTCTGCACTCTCCGAGCCCGGAAGTAATGACGGTTGTATATCAATTGAAACTTATGGCAAGAAATGGTCAAGCCGGCTGAAGACATGAAGATTCGTGGCGGCGTCACAATTAAACTATAAATTACCTTCCATTTCCAGTCCGGGCGTTGGAGAAGGCAGATCTCCCTCTATGGGAGCAGCAGGGATTTCCTCTGCCCCTTCCCTAGCCGCGACATCTACCGTCGCCTCCAGCCCGACGACCGCGGCAACTGTGTCGGCGACCGTCAGCATGGGCTAGCCAAGGCAGTCAAAGTGAGCTAATGAACTTTGAAGAAAAGGAGAGCCTACCTCCAGCTTCTGGCCTTTGTGTGCGAGAAGCCTCGAACTCTTCAAAGGATACAACCGGAGGAAGAACGGTTGTTGATTCCCTTTCTGCGGCCTTCTTTCGGCGTGCCCGTGTCACCCGGGTCACCGTCGCTTTCACCTTCCCGACGGTCTCTCTCAACTGGGATCGAGTCCGCTTTCTCGAATCGTCGGGAGGCAGTGGCGTTGTGGTCGGGGCCGGCTCGGGAACCTCAAAGTATGCTGGCTTCTGAGCCTTTATTATCAGCTCCCTAAAGTTCCGGGTCTCCTCCGAAGTTGGTCGGACTGCACATGCACAAAGGTGAGAATAATGCACCACAATGAAGAAAGGAAGCTGGCCGAAGGGCCTGAATGAAGAAATGGAACATACTTGCCTGCCCCGTGTAGAAGGGGAAGAGAGGCCAATAATATAGTGATGGCATTTTGTCTCTTGAAGCTACCTCGCGAATAAGCCAACATAAGTCCCCTATCTTCACACTCGGCTCAGCCAGCAGCGCCAGGTCCTCGTGGCCATGAGAAGACAAGTGATAATATAAGCTCAGGTGATCCAGCCCCCATCTGTCGGCATATTTGAATGAGATATGGAGGGGCCGGTCCAAAATGGCTTTGCTAGGGCCACCCACTGAGAGACCGTGTGAGCAAAGGAGCGCAAATAGCCATGGGGTGTTGTCATATAAAGCATCTCGCCTGTCTTCCCTACGGATGAAAGTTTGATAAGGGTACAACATATCCACCTCGAGACGCCAGTCAGCCACAGCCGAGATGGGCTCCTCCACCGATAGGGGGAGTTGCTGAAGGACCACCCTCTCGCTGCTTACCCGGCATAAGCCCCGAAGTGTTTTCACATAGTCATCCTTGCTGATTGTGGGCAACTTCGGGTCAACTTTCGTCCTGTGACTTTTCACGACCTTTCGGGCCTCCAGATAGGCCCTCACTTACGTACGGGTCCAGGATGTCAACTTCCTCAAGTAAGAAGACTCAATATCAAGGACTGGCTCTGGCTGGGAATCCAGAAACCTATGCTCTGCTACGGCCCAACAATCTCGCCGGGAGCTCCTGTAGAAACCCGTCCGCGCGTTCCACCACTTGATATACTCAGGCGTGACGCGGGGGAAACGGGCAGGGGTTGGCACCCTGAAAGAAACATCTTCCTGGCGGTGGAAGAAGTCCCACCATATCCGGGCATCATCATTTGAAACTTGCCCGGCCCTGTGCCTGTTAGGCAACGCAAACTGTGAAGAAGAATGTGGAATGTGTTGGCCGTAGCTGAAGTTCCGGCTGAAGCGGAATGGGTAGTACGGCTCCAACCATAAAATATCGCTCTTGCGGAATACAAGGACACTCGGCCTGATAGCCAGCGCCCAGTCAACCAACTCTGGCTCAAGGATGGGTCTGGTACATTTGGCCTCGGAAATCGGATGGATATACTCCTCAGTCTCAAAAAGCTTGCACTGCCTCGTCCTGTTCACCAGCGGGATGGAATGGGCAGCTAAGCTCCAAAAGTGAAGAACCCCCGACGAATCTGTGGGAATACGGGCCAACTTGCCCTGGATGGCGAAGAGCTTCTCCGCTAGTAAGGATGGCTCAGCACTCACGAATTCTATCATCCGTGGAACAAGAGGAACCGACTGTAACGCCCGAGGAGCCGCCTCCGGAAATAGGGTACAGACCCAAGCATTGAAAAAGTGTAACGGACCAACCATCTGAAGATTCCTAGGGAGACGTGTCTTATGCAGGTCTCCCAACATCTTGTAAAAGAGACACAGAGCCACCGGGCAAAGAGATAGCTTGGTACCCCAAGCCATAAGATAGGCAGGATAAATGGCCTCTGCCCTAATTACGCTCTCGTCACCTTACGGAAGAGCGAAAGAACAGATCCAGTAGACCAGGTACGCAACACAGTGGGTGACTGCGTCGACACCAGTAAGGTTTGGGTCCTCCATCTACCCTCCTCTTGAAGATGATGATGAGGCGGCCTGGCGTCGGACTCTCTTCTTCCGCCTCTGAGCCACTAGCGCTATCGGGGGAAAATCTTCATACTTCTTCTTCCCGCCGAAGAAATATTGGAGCCAGGCGCCCATCCGCACCCTCCGTTTCTCGCCCGGCTTCTGAGCTTCCCGCGTGTCGTGCGACGAATGATAGAGGGTGTGGTACGCCTTCATCAGATAGCGATAAGCGTAACCTGTCAGATACCGACCCTCACCGTCGGTCTGATCCTTCAGCCAGTCAGGCCAGTAGACCTCCTCATACGGTTCTCCATCGATGGGTAGGCCACTAAGCTGTGAGAGGCTCCATAGATCCAGAGAGGTCTCTCCTTCCGAGGTATAGAAAGTGTTGTACTCGGGGTAAAACACTTCGATCATGCCGTAGCATAAGCCTCGGGAGATGGGGAAGCGGTATCTCAAGGCATACACGCTGTGGTAGACGCCAGCCCTTGTCAGGATAGGAGCGTAATGATGCAGCACATAATCTGTGAACTCCACCGCTCCAGGTCTAAATGCGTGAGCGTCGGTGGCCCTCAGCTCGGCAAACCACCCCACAGATATCTGCTGCTTAAAGCGGATCGCCAGGCAGTCCAGCAGAAATGATTCTTCTCTGTACCCCCATTTCAACGGGGCAAGAAACAAGCCAAAGATCGGCTTCTCCCGGTCCACCCTACCGGCGGAACCATTCCATCGAGCGGGAACAAATTCAGGGGGTGTAATACCCCGGTTTTAAAAATCTGAAATTTAATTGAAATAAGTGAATTTTTAATTTAGATAAATGAATTTTTGAAATTTAATATTTAATTCCTTAGTAATTAGACTAGTGAAATTTAGACTACCTTATAAAAATCTAAAAAAATGCTAATTGGGTAAAGGACCATTTATTTAACAAGTTTTTCTTCTGTGGTCGACCCATTAAAAATCCGTGGTTAGATCTAATTAGTGATTAAGCCCAAAAGTGCACACTTTTTGACCCTTACCTAACCTTAGATTAAACCACGAAATTAGAGCTTAATACTCAACCAAATGATCTCAAATCGATGGCAAATGGAAGGCCACGATATAAGAATCAATAGCCCTCTATCAATCGAGCAAAACCCTAACCCTAGCACATGAGGCGACCGAGTTTTGTTGAAGTCAATCTTTTCGGCGCCGTTTTCAAACACCCATCTTGTTTCGTCGATTTCTCCCAGCTCCGAAGTCTCCAGATGATGTGTGAGCTATAGATAGAAAGCTCTACATGTCTATTTTCTTTTGGTAGCTGTGGTGTTCGCAGAGGTTTCATATCTAGAGAGATCTCGGGAGTTTAGTGGCGACGTGTCGGCGTTTGTTCTTTTTCCTTTCTTCTTCCTTTCTTCTCTGATTGAGGTAGGTTCTCTCGGGCTCAAACATCAAGTAATATATCAAAATGTTCAGCATGAAGTCCTCTTTCTTTTGATATATATAAAGCCCCAAATATCATGTAGTATCCTGCGAGTATTTTGAGGTTTAGTAGAAGCATGTTAAATTAGGGTTAACCTTGTTCCTTCTTCGATTAAGTTATGATTTCAGGATGTAAATATGAAATTGATCTACGCATCTCGTAGAGTTTTTCATGATCTTTCCATTGATTATAAAAGCCCTAAATTCTATTGAGCATGTTTAGAGAATTTCTGTTCGGAGTAACAGCATGTCTAGACCTAGCTTTCGACGTGTTCTTTTGAGTTAACTTTTGATTTCAAGTTACTAATCCTGATCCCCATATGGCATACCATATATGGTTGGAATCAGCATCGTAGTAGCTTTCTTTTGATATAAGAAGCCCCAAATTTCATCATGTATATTGTGCGAATTTTACGATTTAGTAACAGCATGTCAAAACTAGGGTTTCTAGTGTTCTTGCCTTATTAGATCTCGATTTCAGCAAGTGATTATGAAATTGACCTTACTGTTAGGTAGTATTCTTCCTAAGCTTTCCAACGGTACCAAAAGCTCCTTATTTGGAATCTGTTTCCATGAGTTATTAGCGTTTTAGTTCAACCCTATTAACCCTTAACCTTCCGGCGTCCATCGAACGTGGAAGGGATGACCGGAGACGATCCAGAGATGGACGATCTTACAATAGACCGCACAACTCAAGCCCATACTTTGACCAATTTTGACCTTGGTATAGCCTTAGTTAAACGGTTTCTCAGGAACCACACATCTCAGGATGAACGGTCCCAAACTGACCACATATCTAGATATAAGGTCCAGAACGGACCACATAACTTGGACGGCCTAGAACTGACCACACATCCCAGGGGATGGGCGGCCATCCCAGGACCACCCAACCCCTTGGGCGGCCCTTCAAGAACCGCCCATCTGATGGGCGGCCCTCAGGGAGCCGCCCAACTCCCCGTGTTGCCCCTTCAACCCCGTTTAGACCCCGATTAGCCCAGATGATATAAGGTTCATTCCGAACCGTTTATCTAGATAGAAAGTGGCTTAATACTAGTTCTAAATGCTTCATATTAGTATCCTAATGATAATTACTAAATTAGAAACTCACATGATTAATGGTTAATTATGTAACTAAATTTCTATTAATTGCACGTTGTTCATCCTACGCGATCTTGTTCATTAGCTTATCATCTTGAATCATTCTTTTTGGCATCTTGACTTAATATAAAATTTAATCCTTGATAATTTGACATGGAATTAGGATTAATGTGATTATTAGCTTGCTGGTTAGCTGCTATACTACAGTAAATAGCGTGACCAACTTACCGGCTTTTAACAAGTCATTAGCCGATTAGTGTTCTAGTCTTGGTTTTACCATCATCTTGGAACCTTTTTATATCCCTGTTATGAACCTAATGAACTACCAAAAATATTGTTTTATGTGTTTAAACCGCTGGTTTAAGGCTTGGATCGAATCGGACGACGAGAGGGATGCGCGGCTAGTCGTTAACCGCATATCCTCTTCGGCGGCCCGATTATGACCACCTATCTCTAATACTACCCAGTATGGTCCGTATATCTTATCATGGGTCTTAATGTCTTCTAGACATGAGCGGCCCATAATGCACCGTTCATACCTTAGAGCGGCCCACTGTCAGCCGTTCTTTCTTGACCTCGCTGGCTAAGTTTCAGCCCAGTTTCTGTATGCACGGCCCTTTGTTAGCCGTACATACCCTTGCACGGTTTCTGTACGACCGCACATCTCAGGAGATGCGTTTTACTGTGTTGATGCTCTTGAATCCAAGGACAAGGTTAGTCCTTTAAATATTGAATTTCTGGCAGTAATTCCTCTGATTAAATTGGCCATTAAACTTGACTGAATGTCTGGACACGTGGGATCTTGGATCCAATAAATCAATGCCAACGCATCGTAGGGGCCCGGTCTGGTCCTGGGGAGAGCGCCAGAAAAATTAGTGAGCCCATGGGATGTTATAATGACATGGTGAGGCAATGCACCGAAATGCATGACTTGTGTAACGTCTATGACAAAATCTCTTGTTACTTGTTACTTGATCGTGCTTGAATGATGTTTAAAATACTTGCTTGTTGGCCAATTCTTTATTACTATCTCCTGTTGTAAATTCTTGTACTTGTTATCTTGTTAATTCTTGGCATCATATATTTCTTGACCTTGCAAGATCTTTTATCATGTTGTTTCATTATATCGTTATCGCCTTTTATTCTTTTATTAGCATGGCATATGAAAACTGTAATTAACTTGTTAATCTCTTAAACTATGCCTGATGATAGAGTATAATTCCTGCTGAGCTTCTTGCTCACCCCTACTTCTAATCCTTTTCAGGTAATGCGGTATACGGTACGTTGCAATTGGGATCGGATCAGTGTGATCGAGTGAACCTGGAACCTAGAGTTTGGAGTCTGTCTTTTTATCTTCTTGAGTCTAGCTAGTGTCGTGAGTCTGGTTATTTCTTGTTGTTCTTTCCTCCTTTAATTTGAATCTTATATTGTAAGAGTGGGTCAAATTTATACTTTTGAATATTAATAAGAGCTCGTATTTTTCAATATGTGTGTATGGCCTCCATGTTTTTTTATTGTGGTTGTTTATCTTCCTCTCTTGCTATCATGACTGTTAACTGCCATGTTCCGAGCATCGCTTCCCGCGGCTATCGGTTCGGGGAGTGACAGAGGTGGTATCAGAGCCTCCTTGCCTGTGTCCTTGGATTTTGTCCAAGAGTATAGGTTACCCTAAGTCTTAAGACCCGTGTCATCTCTTGTCACCTGGTGAGATTGGGTAGTATCGTGGGTTAAGTAATAAAATATATGCAAGATTGCGTTGTGTTACACGTAAGGGTGATGAAAATGTTAACCATATAACTATTTTGCAGTTCTTTAAGCCATTCTTAAAATGAAACCGAGTGGGTCCATGAGTAAGCTAAGATTCGGTTCCGCTAGAGGCTGACGAGTCCGTCGTAAGGAAACCCGACGTAATAAGAAGAAGAAAAGCAATATTACGCCAAGGGAATGTTTTTACTGTCACAAACTTGGTCATCTCATGAAGGAGTGCTGGCGAAGGAGCGGAGCGTGCCTGCGTTGCGGAAATCAGGATCATAAAATGGTCAACTGTCCTAAGTTACTTCCACAAGCAAAACTATAAGAAAAATCGGAACCAACTCCTACCGAATGAAGAATTATATATGGTATCGTTCTCTTTTATCCCTAGCTATAGTTAATTTCTTTTGGCATTAATTGTATAATTAACATGTTATTTTGATAAATAAGATCATCTTAGTTCAAACATTCACATAATTGATAATACCCGGTGAATTTGGGGACCAAATTCCTTTAAGTGGGGGAGGGTGTAATACCCCGGTTTTAAAAATCTAAAATTTAATTGAAATAAGTGAATTTTTAATTTAGATAAATGAAATTTTGAAATTTAATATTTAATTCCTTAGTAATTAGACTAGTGAAATTTAGACTACCTTATAAAAATCTAAAAAAATGCTAATTGGGTAGAGGACCATTTATTTAACAAGTTTGTCTTCTGTGGTCGACCCATTAAAAATCTGTGGTTAGATCTAATTAGTGATTAAGCCCAAAAGTGCACACTTTTTGACCATTACCTAACCTTAGATTAAACCACGAAATTAGAGCTTAATACTCAACCAAATGAGCTCAAATCGGTGGCAAATGGAAGGCCATGATATAAGGATCAATAGCCCTCTATCAATCGAGCAAAACCCTAACCCTAGCACATAGTGGCGGCCGAGTTTTGTTGAAGTCAATCTTTTCGGTGCCGTTTTCAAACACCCATCTTGTTTCGTCGATTTCTCCCAGCTCCGAAGTCTCCAGAAGATGTGTGAGCTATAGATAGAAAGCTCTACATGTATATTTTCTTTTGGTAGCTGTGGTGTTCGCAGAGGTTTCATATCTAGAGAGATCTCGGGAGTTTAGTGGCGACGTGTCGGCGTTTGTTCTTCCTCCTTTCTTCTTCCTTTCTTCTCTGATTGAGGTAGGTTCTCTCGGGCTCAAACATCAAGTAATATATCAAAATGTTCAGCATGAAGTCCTCTTTCTTTTGATATATATAAAGCCCCAAATATCATGTAGTATCCTGCGAGTATTTTGAGGTTTAGTAGAAGCATGTTAAATTAGGGTTAACCTTGTTCCTTCTTCGATTAAGTTATGATTTCAGGATGTAAATATGAAATTGATCTATGCATCTCGTAGAGTTTTTCATGCATTTTCCATTGATTATAAAAGCCCTAAATTCTATTGAACATGTTTAGAGAATTTCTGTTCAGAGTAACAGCATGTCTAGACCTAGCTTTCGACGTGTTCTTTTGAGTTAAGTTTTGATTTCGAGTTACTAATCCTGATCCCCATATAACATACCATATATGGTTGGAATCATCATCGTAGTAGCTTTCTTTTGATATAAGAAGCCCCAAATTTCATCATGTATATTGTGCGAATTTTACGATTTAGTAACAGCATGTCAAAACTAGGGTTTCTAGTGTTCTTGCCTTATTAGATCTCGATTTCAGCAAGTGATTATGAAATTGACCTTACTGTTAGGTAGTATTCTTCCTAATCTTTCCAACGGTACCAAAAGTCCCTTATTTGGAATCTGTTTCCATGAGTTATTAGCGTTTTAGTTCAACCCTATTAACCCTTAACCTTCCGGCGTTCATCGGACGTGGAAGGGATGACCGGAGACGATCCAGAGATGGACGGTCTTACGATAGACCGCACAACTCAAGCCCATACTTTGACCAATTTTAACCCTGGTATAGCCTTAGTTAAACGGTTTCTCAGGAACCACACATCCCAGGATGAACGGTCCCAAACTGACCACATATCTAGATATAAGGTCCAGAACGGACCACATAACTTGGACGGCCCAGAACTGACCACACAACCCAGGGGATGGGCGGCCATCCCAGGACCGCCCAACCCCTTGGGCGGCCCTTCAGGAACCGCCCATCTGATGGGCGGCCCTCAGGGAGCCGCCCAACTCCCTGTGTTGCCCCTTCAACCCCGTTTAGACCCCGGTTAGCCCAGATGATATAAGGTTCATTCCGAACCGTTTATCTAGACAGAAAGTGACTTAATACTAGTTCTAAATGCTTCATATTAGTATCCTAATGATAATTACTAAATTAGAAACTCACATGATTAATGGTTAATTATGTAACTAAATTTCTGTTAATTGCATGTTGTTCATCCTACGCGATCTTGTTCATTAGCTTATCATCTTGAATCATTCTTTTTGGCATCTTGACTTAATGTAAAACTTAATCCTTGATAATTTGACATGGAATTAGGATTAATGTGATTATTAGCTTGCTGGTTAGCTGCGATACTACAGTAAACAGTGTGACAAACTTACCGACTTTTAACAAGTCATTAGCCGATTAGTGTGCTAGTCTTGGTTTTACCCCCGGAAACTCTATACGGCGGTTTTACCATCATCTTGGAACCTTGTTATATCCCTGTTATGAACCTAATGAACCACCAAAAATATCATTTTATGTGTTTAAACCGCTGGTTTAAGGCTTGGATCGAATCGGACGACGAGAGGCATGCGCGGCTAGTCGTTAACCGCATATCCTCTTCGGCGGCCCGATTATGACCGCCTATCTCTAATACGGCCCAGTATGGTCCGTATATCTTATCATGGGTCTTAATGTCTTCTAGACATGAGCGGCCCATAATGCACCGTTCATACCTTAGAGCGGCCCACTGTCAACAGTTCTTTCTTGAGCTCGCTGGTTGAGTTTCAGCCCAGTTTCTATATGCACGGCCCTGTGTTAGCCGTACATACCCTTGCACGGTTTCTGTATGACCGCACATCTCTAGGAGATGCATTTTACTGTGTTTATATTCTTGAATCCAAGGACAAGGTTAATCCTTTAAATCTTGAACTTCTGGCAGTAATTCCTCTGATTAAATTGGCCATTAAACATGACTGAATGTCTAGACACGTGGGATCTTGGATCCAATAAATCAATGACAACGCATCGTAGGGGCCCGGTCTGGTCCTGGGGAGAGCGCCCGAAAAATTAGTGAGCCCATGGGATGTTATAATGACATGGTGAGACATTGCACCGAAATGCATGACTTGTGTAACGTCTATGACATAAAATCTCTTGTTACTTGTTACTTGATCGTGCTTGAATGATGTTTAAAATACTTGCTTGTTGGCCAATTCTTTATTACTATCTCTTGTTGTAAATTCTTGTACTTGTTATCTTGTTAATTCTTGGCATCATATATTTCTTGACCTTGCAAGATCTTTTATCATGTTGTTTCATTATATCGTTATCGCCTTTTATTCTTTTATTAGCATGGCATATGAAAACTGTAATTAACTTGTTAATCACTTAAACTATGCCTGATGATAGAGTATAATTCCTACTGAGCTTCTTGCTCACCCCTACTTCTAATCCTTTTCAGGTAACGCGGTATACGGTACGTTGCAATTGGGATCGGATCAGTGTGATCGAGTGAACCTGGAACCTAGAGTTTGGAGTCTGTCTTTTTATCTTCTTGAGTCTAGCTAGTGTCGTGAGTCTGGTTATTTCTTGTTGTTCTTTCCTCCTTTAATTTGAATCTTATATTGTAAGAGTGGGTCAAAATTATACTTTTGAATATTAAGAAGAGCTCGTATTTTTCAATATGTGTGTATGGCCTCCATGTTTTTTTTTATTGTGGTTGTTTATCTTCCGCTCTTGCTATCATGACTATTAACTGCCACGTTCCAAGCATCACTTCCCGCTGCAATCGGTTTGGGGCGTGACAGGGGCCCTGGTCAGCAGCCCATCTTCTGGAGCCAGATCTTGCAGCCCCAGCACGACGCTCCATTTCCTGACCTCTCCGGGAAGATAAATTGGCCTTCCCCGCACCACACAGTCTGATAGGCTATCCCTCTCTACTAACAAGGCCTGCTCGGCTTTGCGGACGAGGAACAGATCTCTCTTCCCCTGAAGATTGAAACGCCGAAGGCAGTACATCAGGTGCTTGTCCTTGGGGTGATCTTGCCTGACGGTGTCTTCCCGGTCATAATGAAAAGAATCACCTTCGAGAATGAGGAGACGGCCAGTGTCCACAGTATTGGTCTCCGAGTCCGAAGGTTCTGCAACTATAGCAAGCTGATCGTGCCCCCGATCAAGGGAATCAACGTTCTCCCACGTCACAATGGCACGGGAGGCAGACGAAGAAGAACCGGATGCCATGATGGCTGCAAAAAGCACATCAAACAATAATCAAAGTCGGAAAATAGCTGATCAAAGGCAGATTTCTGACAAAATTTTGGCAGAGTCTCCCCAGCACGGGAGATTGCCAAAGAAAATCAGGAGCACGTCCACTAAGGGAACGGTCCCTAAAAGCAGCCATCGGCATTACACTGAGGCCAAAAGGAACACCCGGGGAAATAGCTCCGAGGGCAAGCCCTACCAGAAGCCTCCCGGGGCCCAAAAATGGGTTTAAAACCCGAATGAACGACACTCCACTCACCCCTGAGAAACTCGCTCTCACCCTCACCTCACTCGGCGCCGCAGGAAGAGCAGGAAGAGAGAGAAAAAAAATTTACAAATGAGGAAGAATGAAGAAAAAATTGAAGGGGGAAGAATATATACGTAGCGCGCCGGATTAACTTTTTTTTCGGCAAAAATGCGCCCCGGAATTGGCCGCGCCGAATTAAAACGTCAATGGAAAAGGCGCGCCGGATTACTGGCCAAATGCCCAGGACCGCGCCGGATTAGTTGTTAAAAGCCAAGGGCGCGCCGGATTAACCCGCGCCGTATTAACATTCAAATGGCGTCGGATTAACATCCGTGCCGGATCAACGGCCGTCCCAAGCTCCTGTCAACTGAAGAGGAGATCATTCCAGGCGAAGCACATCCGTCGGCCTTGTGACACTCGTGCCTTGCTTGCAACACCCACGTCTGGGGGGATTTGTTGGCACCCAAAATGTGATCGTCGGCGACCAAGCCATAAAGACGAATGATGCGGCCCGCTGAAGCACGGAAGCCAATAAAGATCAACATACTGAAGACTTCTCAAGCTGCCAGAGCCTCAAGTCACCCCGTATGAATGCCAGGGACTTCACCTCAGGAGAACCGAGATGAACTCACAACCAACCGGCAGTGCGACCAAGCCTGCCCAATGAACCAGCATTGACTCCGTCGTGCCGCAAACACTATACCCGTTGTCCGACCAAGGATGACGGTCTACCCAGTGGCTACCCACCTCATGAAAGATTCTCCTGAGATGAAAGAGTCCCCTTGGCTCTTCAGAACGGAGGACCGAAAGCTCTGTCAGCAAAAGATCCCGGTCACCCGGCACGGGTACGGCTTCCCGCCCAAATGGGCCCCTTAGTGGCCGAATGATCACCCAGCTCAGGCGAGACTATCCCTGGTGTTATCCCACCCTCCAAGGAGCTTTGAGCACAAGCCAGACTGAGCCAGCGACACTTATCATAGTGCCGAGAGCCGTGTCAGCGGAAAACCCGCGTGATCAAACCAAAGTCATCGGAAGTTCCAAGAATGGCCGTACGTCAGCCTGAAAGCTTTAACAAGGCGTCTCTTCGAGGTTTCAAGGAGCATTGGCGAGATAAATGTTCACGGTGACCCCCGGAATCATCCTCGGACTCATCGGCTGACTCGCGACGTGCGAAGAGTATTAACACGGCGCGCCCTAAACCGGCGCGCCCCCATCTGGCACCCCTTATTCCAGCGTGCAAAGAACCTTCCACCCAGCGGCCTCCTATTCCGGCACGCAAAGGATGGAGCTCCCTTTCCCGGCACGCCATTCTCCACGCCGGGTTAAAGACTTCGAATTTGCTCCTATATATAGGCAGCCGTTCGATTGATAAAGAGAGACATTTTTTTGGAAATAGAAGAAGAGGGGCTTTTGGAGAAGAAAAAAAAGAAGAGAAAAGGAGAAAAATCGAGAGGAAAGATAGAGGTCTGAGATCCAATCATCAGGGGGGAGAGAAAGGGTTTCTTGTGAGTGAAGCAGGGTTCCCCTGAGTGCCCATCGCCGTCGTCTTCCCTCCTCTGCCTGAAGCCCTCCGGAGCCGGAGAAGAAGAAGGCATCCCGATACTATGTTCTGGGAACAGGTGGGCGCCTGCATTTCCGTTGATTCCCGGCCTTGCTTTCTCTCTGTCGAATGTAAGCGAGAGGGGGAGGGATGGCTATGATATGAGCCAACCCCTCCCCCCTTCTCTGCGTCCTTTTTTTTTTTATCTGCTCTTCTGTGAACTCTCTTGCGAGTAGAATGGTGGCTGTGTAGCGATGTCGGCACCGAACTCACGATATGTGGGTGGTTTCCCCCCGTCAATGGAATGATAGCATGTGTATATGAATGCACCAATGGGTTGAATGTTTAACGTCTTGTCTTCCTCCTGCATTATTGTTTCATTTGATAGATGTATATATCTATTACGGTCTTCCCGTATACGGCTTCGAGATCCCGGTTTCTCCAGATTCCGAACGCGTCCTGGTATGCCATGGGCTACATGGATAACCCCTCCCTGGGTCCTCCGCGCCTGTGCCTGTGCACACGTTTCTCTCCATTTTTATACAAAATCTGACCTTCGCCTCCCCTCCTCTTTGCATTTCTCCGTTGTTCAGAGGAGGCCGATGACGTTTCTAGGATAGTGAAGTCTGCTTCACGACTACTGCATTCCAGTCATTTGTGGGTATGCGTGTGTAGGCAAACTTTTCTAGTTGCATATCGATTGCCTCTTTCCATGACTGCTGTTGCATTCTATTCTATGAATGGCAACCCGGTCTCGTGAGCATTAACATCTTAGCCCTCCACCCAGGGAGGGGGGATATCTCCCATCGTTCCACAGAGTTGCTAATTGGCCAAGGGAACTCCACTCTCGAGTGATGGATGTTTCTCATGAGTCACGAAGCTGACAACAACAGGGGGCTCCAGCCCAACAATCTCAAACCCACAGCCCTTCGAGACCCTGTGGTGACCAAGGGGTAAATGCTCCTAGCAGGCTAGTCCTCGGAGCCTCTTTCCCTAAGGGTCTCTCTCTCTAGCAGGTGCAGTGTGTGCTGTAGGTCGCACACCCCTTGTAGGCCAGTCCTCGGGGTGTTGCTTCCGTCACGAGCTGCCTCGGTTCTCTGCTTCCACCCACGGAGCTTTAGTGCCCCTCGTAGGCCAATCCTCGGGGTATCCTATCCGTTGGGAATTTACTGGCTGTCACCATGCAGACCGGCAGTTTAGGGGCTTACTCCACAAGTGAGTATGACCCCGTTCCTCTCCTGCAACCTTTCAGGTTTAGGGGAGATGCTGCCCAATTTTTGGCAGGTTTCAATCGATCAAGTCGTCTCTGCGGACCGGCCATAATAAAAACATTCATTCTGAATTAGGGACCCTAGTGCTCGAGTATGGACCTCGCACTAGCTCATCACTTCATTCTGGAAGGTTTCTGGACTTTAATTAAACAAGCAATCGGCCCAACTAACTTAAAAACTCTCAACAGAATCTTAGTGAACTTTAATGGTTTCAAAATTCATCAAAAATAAGCTAAAACGGCGCGGTCCTAATCCGGCGCGCCCTAATACGGCGCGGTACCCCCCCGCACCGGGTTAACGATAGACTCATATCTTCTTGATTTTCGTTGGCTTGTTCCCGACGCGCCCTAAACCGGCGCGCCCCAAGGCCATCGCGCCGGATTAACTTTGCCATGGCCGCGCCGGATTAAACACTTTCACCTACGTTTGGCCGCGCCGGGGAAACCTACCCCTACGCGTGGCCGCACCGATTTTGAACCCTTGTGCTGTTTTAATCACTCACTCGCCTCCGGAGCAATCCTCGTCTCCCGTGGTCGGAGTTAATAAACCCTAATTTGTGATAAACTGAATAAGGGAAGGGCTGTTCGAGTCCGAATCATCTTGTTATCATGCTTTCACTACCATGTCCGTCAGCACTTCACTTTCGTTATCATGCTTGTGTTACCATTCTCGTTCCCCTTGGCGGAGATTAATAAATGTGATTGATCACTGTTTGTTTTCATAACTCTATTGCCATGCTTAGCACAGTCATGAACATCATGCCTGCATGCTTGCATAGACCCTCGGGTATATCAAATGGCATTGACAGAAGACCGGGTTACCCCTTATCGGAAGTCTCCACTATGCGCGATGGTGGTCTTCGGACCTACGTCCTCCGCCACATACCAAAGGCCTCCAATTTAATGAACCATGCCTATCTTGCATGATAGATAAACGCATCTCATATGATCCCATCATGCTCACAACATCGCATCTTTATTCCGGCCTCGACAACCCACTATCTCGGTAATTAATCAAAGGTTTTCCCTCCTTACGGGGGATGTAATTAATGCCATAGCCTTTATGGTATGGCGAACTGCTGGTCCCGACCGAATCTCACTTTCACCCGACACGGGTCAGAATGAGCACATAATAAATTTGTCACTCACGTGACTGGCATGCCCGCGCAGTCAATCAGTCAGTTAATTGCCAGTCAGTTAATTGATTGATCGACACGTGAAATAAACCAAATAAACCCAAATGATAATCATAAATAAACAAAAAGAAAACCGGAGAGAACGGAAAGATCCCATCGCAAACAAAAAGATCAAGTAGCACCAAAAAGATTCTTCCTGGTCCCCTTGGACTTCCCCCACTCCGTGAGGGGTAGGAAACTTCAACTTCTAGTGATACAATGAGGGAACCCCTTTCAGTATCCCTAAGTGTTAGGGTGCTAGGCCCGGATACAGAGGGGGGTGAATGTATCCCTCTAAAAATTATGGCCTAAATTAAAGACTCTAAAGCTCGGATATGCGGAATAGGGACAATGAGCTTTCCGAGATAAGATAATAATTAACCAATTGATCAAACAGTTGGACTGCAACAATGCAGCCACCTGATCAAACTAGAAATGCAGATAGAACAGTGCAACCTAAACACACCCAGCAAAGTGCAATGCTCAAGGTTACTGCTGATAGGAACAATATAAACAATCCAAGATAACACAGCTAACCAGCATGCATAACCTGTGAATGAGAGGTAGGAGGTAAGGAGTGAACGCACAAAACAAACCACTGCACAGTAGATTTTTAGGTGGTTCGGTCCTGCAGACCTACATCCACCCCACACTCAACCCGAGTGTGGCTTCCACTAGCTCACGCTAGAAACAGCAGACTCAGTCTGCAACAGGTGCTGCCACACAGCTTGACCAGGGGAACAACCTCCCCTCTTCCTCCAAACCGGAGGGAACCACTAGTGACACCAGTCACTAGCAAACCAGACGCAAGTCTCTCTTCCTCCAGACCGGAGGGAACACCTAGTCTTGCAACCCACAAGACTAGAACCGGAGGACAAATCCTCCCTTCCTCCAAAACCGGAGGGAACCAACCGGTGACTTCCAGTCACCAGTAAAGCAGAGGTCGAAGACCTCTCTTCCTCCAGACCAGGAGGGACCCCTGGACTTGCAATCCACAAGCCCAGAACCGGAGATCAGATCTCCCTTCCTCCAAACCGGAGGGAACCCACAAGTAGCACCAAGCTACTTGCAACTGGAGATAGCAATCTCCCTTCTCCTGAACTAACAGGAGGAACCCCGACCTCTCTACAGAGTATCGGAAATATAGCAAACCAGAAAACAAAGGAAAAATAATAAACGAAAATAACTTCAGCAAAACAGAAAGCTGAGAAACGAAATGCACAATGTGGCTCTCAACGGAGCTGACTGGCCTGGATTTGATCCACGGTCCAGTAGACAGATCTTCAGGTAAGTTTTTCTTCCTCTTCTCTTCTCTTCTTCTTCTTCTCTTTCACTCTCTCGATCTCTGCTCCCCTATTCTCTTCGGCTCACACTTCTATCTCTCTCTTTCTCTTCTTCTCCTTCTGCTCTTCTTCTTCTTCTCTTTCACTCTCTCGATCTCTGCTCCCCTATTCTCTTCGGCTCACACTTCTATCTCTCTCTTTCTCTTCTTCTCCTTCTGCTCTTCTTCTTCTTCACTCTTTCTTCTCTTTTTACACGAGCACTATCTCTCTTTCTTTTTCTTCTTCTGCTCTCACTCTCTTCTCTGCTCTCTTCTTTTCTTTCTTCTCTTCCTTTTCCTGGACCGGGGCTCTCTGTATGAGCTTTTCTTCTTGCCAACTCGATCACCTTCATCTGAGGACGAAGGGTTCTATTTATAGCAGCAACAGCAGGTGGATAGGGCACAAAACGCGTGTGCCTCCCACGCTCGATCCAGAATCTTCCTGCCACGTGTTCTTATCAGATTGGTTCCTCTTGTCTCGGATCACGTGCAGCCCAGGAGTGTGGAATGTTCTTCCTCGGACATGTAATGAGATTAAAACCATTAACACTGAGGGCCACAGAACTAAAGCTGCATGAGGTATGTAATAGTAATACTAGATGCACTGAGAACGACACGAGATACACAGGGTGACTACAGCACGAAGTAAGAAAAAAAATGACACGAGATACACTGTGACAGAACAGACACAACGAAGAGAACGACACGAAGTGAGGTTATAAAACAACACGAGGTAAAAAGAAGAACGACACGAAGTGGTTGCAACAACAAGCAAGACATAAAAGATGACACGAGATGCAACTAGAGAACAGAGAGAAGCGACACGAGGTTCACACAGAAACGACACGAGGTGGCACAGAAAGCAACACGAGGTGCTGCAATGTTCTACACGCAGTGGAACAAAAACGACACGAAGACAAATACAAAAACAACACGAAGACACGAATACAAAGACAACACGAGGACAAAAACAAAAACCGACACGAGTTGAAAATAACACGAAGACGAAACACAAGAATTGACACGGAGTGTGGTCAAGGCGAGAAGGACACGAGGTCTAAATAGAAAAACCAACACGAAGACACAAAGATAAAAACAACACGAAGACGAAGATGACACGGGATGAGCAACTTAAAAACTAAGGAAACGACACGAGGTTCACAGGGAAACGACTCGAAGTTCGTTAGAACAGTTCGAGCTGGTTCAGTAAACATTACGAGGACAGAAAGTGAAGCTACACGAAGTTTGAACAGCCGAAGATAAGACTCGGAGACTGGAAGACAAGGATGGAACAACACGAAGTATTGTAGGGACAAACGACACGAAATATGAAGGAAACAACACGGACACATGACGTACAACCTCATAGCAGTTTACCTAGTAGCCATGAAAAATTCAAACGAAGTGTTGTAAGCTCAGACGACACGAGATCTTTTCGTGTTAGTGAGGGGAATCAACACGAAGACTCAAATACAGAAACAGCACGAAGACGATGTACAGTCTGATGTACAGACTTTGAATAACAGTCCAATGTATAGACTTGAAGAAATGACTTGAGACAGACACGCTGCCCGCTGTACAGACTTTGAGTGAAGGCGTGAACAGTGAATCAATGTATGGACTTAGCTTCGTACATGCTACAGTGCATTGTATGGACTTTGAAGACTGATGCATGACGCTGAGACAATGTGTAGACTTGCTAGTTATATGAGCTGCACTGTATAGACTTTCATGAGACGCTCAATGTACAGACTTACTACCAATCAATGTATAAACTCTGTAAATGCATATGAAAGCTTTATGCAGCAGATAAACAGTCTGAACTTAAAATGCAATGACTTACACAACAAAATGACTCACAGTGATTAACATCAAACACCAATCATCAAAACCACAGCAATGAATGCTTTATGCATCAGTTTAACATGTAGCATGACTGAACATCAAATATGTTAATCTAAACTGAGCAGCAAGATGACTGAACATTTGATTAACTCACATCAACAACCAATCATCAAAACCATCATCAAAACCACAGGGGTACAACAATCTCCCCCTTTTTGATGATGGCAACACTTTCAATACAATGAGTCATTCTGATGATGTGAGGCAATCTGAAGACTCAAATTATTCTCCCCCTTTGACTTCATCAAAAAGAAAATAATTTGAGAAATTAAAGCAGGTGTAAAAGTTCAGTCAATTTCTCCCCCTTGCAAGAACATGATTCTGCCTTTTTGGCAAACAATCTCCCCCTTTGGTATAATCAAGATAAACCATGGTAGATGCAGATACAGCAAGAAATGCAATACTTTCCCCTGAGTATATGAATGCAAGGTCACAAATGATATGAACATGATTCAGTGTGACAAGGAATGCTCCCCCTGAATAGATGCCAATTGATATGAAATTGATGCAAGACATGGAATCTCCCCCTCAATAAGTGGAATCTTATGAGATGAATGAGAAGGAGACGACAGGGGCAAACAAGGAGAAGTTCAGTTCAGTGAACCAATAACATGAGCAGAAGAAATTCAGCCAGACATATTTTTCAAGGATGCTCCAAACATAAGAAATTTAGTCAGATTTTCAAAGAGATATCAATCTCATAAATCTAAAGCATAAGTTTTCAAAGTCTTCTATCATAAGGGCTTATGAATGACATTTATTTGAACAGCATGGTTTAAACATGATGTATGCAGAGTTTATCAATAAAATTCTGTATTGATATCTAAAACCATATTTTAATAAAAATGAACCAAACCCTCATATTTATCTTGATTATCCTCCCTTTGTCTTACACAATCAAATCTATTGACTTCTTTCAGAATTACATGCACTAGTATTGAAATTAAGCAATTATGAAGTCATATTATTTTGTCTAGAGTTGTAGCAATTTGATTTTTACATCAATATTCAGATATTTCAATCTGATCAATAATTTTCTTGCTTCAAATTTTACGAGCACTCTAGTTCAGTGCACACATTGTAACTAGGGGATATACCTTGATTAGAGGCCAATATCCCTAAGCCCTTAGTGTGACTAACTGTCATGCTATATATATGAACAGAGATAGCATTTACACATCATGATGCACTCCAAATCATTTCTTGATGAGTGAGTTATATTTCTCAGTGTGCATGCCATTGCTCTGCCTAAATTTTCAATAAAATTTATTCTACAGAGTTAACTAAGGCACCTCATGACACAGTCCTTTCGACATGTGTTTCTCAGTGACCAATGTCATTGCTCTGACATATATTACCCTTTAAACAATTCAGACAAATTCCTTTGCTTCAAATCAATAATAGTTTCATGTACTTAACCAATTAAAGTCATGTATTCAAAAGTGCAGATTTCAGAATTTTTCACAAGACATAGCATGAAACACATGGTTAAGGTTTATTAAACATGCTTCAGATATTTTTAAGAGATTTTAAAGTCAAACTCCATGAACATTAAACTTAAACCACATGAGTTATTTCAGACATTCATAAAACTGTATAATGGAAGATTTCTAGTTCAAAATTTTCAGATTTATGATCGAGATAGCCCATTGAAATCTTCATGAAGGACTGATAGAATTCTGAAGCCAAGTGATACCAATTGATAGGAGAAATACCAATTGTTAAGAGAGATTGTGAAGCACAAAATTTTTTTTTTCAGAATATGATCAAGGTTTGTCAACAAAATCACTAAGAGAGGATATGCTATGAATTCTGACAAATGTATGCATTTGACAACCTATATGCAATGCATTGACTCCCCCTCACAATATGCATTCAAACTCTCTTTTTGGCATTTTCAATACAGGGAGATGCAATGCACTATATGCATGCAGGGACATGCAAAGACTCAACATTGAATTGCTATGCAAGGATATGCAAGTGACTCCCCCTGAAAACATGCAATGCTTGCACTAAAAACTGAACATATGATTCCAAATGATATATGCACATTCAGACTGCCCTATCAAGCAACATGACCCATGGTACTAGGCGGAGCACTTGGTCTAAAAGACCAGCTCTCACATAGTAAGGACCTCCGGACAGATTTCCCTGCCTTTTGGTAGCTTACCATTTGATATACCATCGAGGTCATGAATAACAAGGTAAACTCAACAGTCCTATATGCAATTCAGGTTTTCAATGAATTATGCAACAGATAGTTTTCAAACAGCATTCACATTCAGTTCAGATTTTTCAGAAATTTCAGAGTGCATGATCAGAAAATAATGCAACTGGCAGATGATGAATGAATATGCAAGAATACATCAAACCAGATATGCAATAAGTTTCAAAATGGGAAATGCAGAGAGATTACCTGAACAGTGTGAGAATGGGGTTTTCATTCTTGAGTGCCTTGGATCTTTACCCCCTTTTATTCCTCAGCTTCCAAGGCACACCTGTAGCAGATACATCATTTTGATGTAACAGGTACCCAAGAAACCTTGGGTCCTGGTTTGGCAGTGACACTCCTAGCAGGTTTTCTCAACAGATTTTTTACATGTTTATCATCACAACACATGATATGACAATTATACATGGAATGCCCTACCTGCCCACAATGATAACAAGAGATAACAGATTTCATGTTCTCCTTGTATACATCAGCATTGGCGTGAACATGGTGTGAGTGAACATGATTAATTCTGTTATTGACATGAAAAATTTTCTTTTCATAACCGGCCAGCCAACAGTTAACAGCTCTGTGGCCTGGCTTCCCATAGTTAATACATGCAGGAATCTTTTCCTTAAAAATAGATTTATCCCTCCCATAATCATTCTGGTAAACATGATTAACATGAGAATAGAATTTTCTCTTGCCTTCAACTGACCAGCACTGAACAGCAACATGTCCCAGTTTACCACAATTATAACAATGAATTTTCTTTTCCCTAAGGACATGAGTTTTAGCATGATTTGTCTGTGAATTAATAGCAGCAAGGTCATCTAACTTCAATGATTTGCATTCATGCATGAGATGACCCATTTCATGACAGTAAAAGCATTTGGATTTCCTATTTTGAGCCGAATAGGATTTCTTAGCATAAGAAGTCCTAACATGAAATATATCATTATCATTCTTCATGACAAGGCAATCATCAAGTACATGGCCAGAACTTCCACAATAGAAGCATTCAACATTCCTTCCGTGGATAACTGGAAGTTTCCTAGCCTTAGGCTTGTTTGCATGAAATTTACTATTCTTCTTCAGTATTCTCATTTTCACATTTTCCTTCTGTTTTTGAATCTTCTGATCATCTGACTGTTTTGAAGAAGGTGCAGAAGTACTAGCTAAGTTTGAGCTACTCACAAATGTTGCGCATAGTTTGTTCCTTACAGCTTGCTTAACTTGAGAATTGCACCTTTTTTCTTCATTCAATTTGGTGACTTCCACATTCAAAGAATCTTTCATTTTTTCTTTACCTTTGGCAAATTTTGACAGAGAGTTGTTTAGGTTTTCAATTTCAATTTGCAAGATCATAATGTGGTCTTCACACGAGATAACCTGATTTTGTAACCCATCATTCAGACTTTTCAGGATCTCATTCTCCTGACTTAGCTTCAATTCAATGTTCACTTCTTTTTCTTTCAAAACTGATTTTTCTCTTTCAACCGTTAGCCATCTTTCAGATAAAACGGTATTATGGACCATTAGCTTCTTATTTTGCTCCTTCAGGTGGATGTTTTCTTCAATCAGCTTTTCTTTTAATTTATCAGTTTCCTTCTTCTGAGTCAGCAGAGAATTTTTTTCTTCTTTCAAGGAAGTGATTAAGTTTTCCTGTACATTATCATCAGAATGTAATTCTTTAATCAATTCCTTCAATTTAGATTTTAGATTTTTATTTTCAGTCTTTAGACCTGTGATTTCAGCATTTTTCTCTTTTCTTAATTTTCTCTTTTCTGACTTAACTCTTTCATATTTTTCCAGTAGATGCTCATGCAAGGCAACTAAATCATCATGACTAATATCCTCGGTCTCAGAGTTTACCTGGGATAAGGACCCATCTGATTGATCACACCTTCTTGCCATGAGACATTCATCTTCCTTTCCATTGTGGATGCGAAGCAATTCATCTAATATTTCCTTTGCCGAACTACAATCTGAGAAGGAGGAAAAATCATCAGAACCGATTATAGCCTTCATTAAATTTAGAGCTCTCACATTATCATCATTTTTCAACTTGTGGATATGAGTCCACTTGGACTGATCCTTAGGAAGTTCATGTGGACTGTGAGAGATAACCTTCCACAATTGTGGATTAATAGAGTTAACATGCTTGTGCATACAATATAGCCAGAATTTAATATTTGAACTATTGAATAGTGGAGGATGAGCCATGACAGCACAACAGATTAATGCAACAGGAATATTGATGCACTAAAAGCAAATTAGCACCTAAGACCGCAAGATCGATCTGCAGGTCGCTGGACCTTGTAAGCAGAAACCGGCTCTGATACCAATTGTTAGGGTGCTAGGCCCGGATACAGAGGGGGGTGAATGTATCCCTCTAAAAATTATGGCCTAAATTAAAGACTCTAAAGCTCGGATATGCGGAATAGGGGCAATGAGCTTTCTGAGATAGAATAATCAACCAATTGATCAAACAGTTGGACTGCAACAATGCAGCCACCTGATCAAACTAGAAATGCAGACAGAACAGTGCAACCCAAACACACCCAGCAAAGTGCAATGCTCAAGGTTACTGCTGATAGGAACAATATAAACAATCCAATATAACACAGCTAACCAGCATGCATAACCTGTGAATGGGAGGTAGGAGGCAAGGAGCGAACGCACAAAACAAACCACTGCACAGTAGATTTTTAGGTGGTTCGGTCCTGCAGACCTACATCCACCCCACACTCAACCCGAGTGTGGCTTCCACTAGCTCACGCTAGAAACAGCAGACTCAGTCTGCAACAGGTGCTGCCACACAGCTTGACCAGGGGAACAACCTCCCCTCTTCCTCCCAACCGGAGGGAACCACTAGTGACACCAGTCACTAGCAAACCAGAGACGCAAGTCTCTCTTCCTCCAGACCGGAGGGAACACCTAGTCTTGCAACCCACAAGACTAGAACCGGAGGACCAATCCTCCCTTCCTCCAAAACCGGAGGGAACCAACCGGTGACTTCCAGTAACCAACAAACCAGAGGTCGAAGACCTCTCTTCCTCCAGACCAGGAGGGACCCCTGGACTTGCAATCCACAAGCCCAGAACCGGAGATCAGATCTCCCTTCCTCCAAATCGGAGGGAACCCACAAGTAGCACCCAGCTACTTGCAACCGGAGATAGCAATCTCCCTTCTCCTAAACTAACAGGAGGAACCCCGACCTCTCTACAGAGTATCAGAAATACAGCAAACCAGAAAACAAAGGAAAAATAATAAACGAAAATAACTCAGCAAACAGAAAGCTGAGAAACGAAATGCACAATGTGGCTCTCAACGGAGCTGACTGGCCTGGATTTGATCCACGGTCCAGTAGACAGATCTTCAGGTAAGTTTTTCTTCCTCTTCTCTTCTCTTCTTCTTCTTCTCTTTCACTCTCTCGATCTCTGCTCCCCTATTCTCTTCGGCTCACACTTCTATCTCTCTCTTTCTCTTCTTCTCCTTCTGCTCTTCTTCTTCTTCACTCTTTCTTCTCTTTTTACACGAGCACTATCTCTCTTTCTTTTTCTTCTTCTGCTCTCACTCTCTTCTCTGCTCTCTTCTTTTCTTTCTTCTCTTCCTTTTCCTGGATCGGGGCTCTCTGTATGAGCTTTTCTTTTTGCCAACTCGATCACCTTCATCTGAGGATGAAGGGTTCTATTTATAGCAACAACAGCAGGTGGATAGGGCACAAAACGCGTGTGCCTCCCACGCTCGATCCAGAATCTTCCTGCCACGTGTCCTTATCAGATTGGTTCCTATTGTCTCGGATCACGTGCAGCCCAGGAGTGTGGAATGTTCTTCCTCGGACCTGTAATGAGATTAAAACCATTAACACTGAGGGCCACAGGAACTAAAGCTGCATGAGGTATGTAATAGTAATACTAGATGCACTGAGAACGACACGAGATACACAGGGTGACTACAGCACGAAGTAAGAAAAAAAATGACACGAGATACACTGTGACAGAACAGACACAACGAAGAGAACGACACGAAGTGAGGTTATAAAACAACACGAGGTAAAAAGAAGAACGACACGAAGTGGTTGCAACAACAAGCAAGACATAAAAATGACACGAGATGCAACTAGAGGACAGAGAGAAGTGACACGAGGTTCACACAGAAACGACACGAGGTGGCACAGAAAGCAACACGAGGTGCTGCAATGTTCTGCACGCAGTGGAACAAAAACGACACGAAGATAAATACAAAAATAACACGAAGACACGAATACAAAGACAACACGAGGACAAAAACAGACACCGACACGAGTTGAAAACAACACGAAGATGAAACACAAGAATTGACACGGAGTGTGGTCAAGGCGAGAAGGACACGAGGTCTAAATAGAAAAACCAACACGAAGACACAATGACAAAAACAACACGAAGACGAAGATGACACGGGATGAGCAACTTAAAAACTAAGGAAACGACACGAGGTTCACAGGGAAACGACTTGAAGTTCATTAGAACAGTTCGAGCTGGTTCAGTAAACATTACGAGGACAGAAAGTGAAGCTACACGAAGTTTAAACAGCCGAAGATAAGACTCGGAGACTGGAAGACAAGGATGGAACAACACGAAGTATTGTAGGGACAAACGACACGAAATATGAAGGAAACAACACGGACACACGACGTACAACCTCATAGCAGTTTACCTGGTAGCCATGAAAATTAACACGATGTGTTGTAAGCTCAGATGACACGAGATCTTTTCGTGTTAGTGAGGGGAATCAACACGAAGACTCAAATACAGAAACAGCACGAAGACGATGTACAGTCTGATGTACAGACTTTGAATAACAGTCCAATGTATAGACTTGAAGAAATGACTTGAGACAGACACGCTGCCCGCTGTACAGACTTTGAGTGAAGGCGTGAACAGTGAATCAATGTATGGACTTAGCTTCGTACATGCTACAGTGCATTGTATGGACTTTGAAGACTGATGCATGACGCTGAGACAATGTGTAGACTTGCTAGTTATATGAGCTGTACTGTATAGACTTTCATGAGACGCTCAATGTACAGACTTACTGCCAATCAATGTATAAACTCTGTAAATGCATATGAAAGCTTTATGCAGCAGATAAACAGTCTGAACTTAAAATGCAATGACTTACACAACAAAATGACTCACAGTGATTAACATCAAACACCAATCATCAAAACCACAGCAATGAATGCTTTATGCATCAGTTTAACATGTAGCATGACTGAACATCAAATATGTTAATCTAAACTGAGCAGCAAGATGACTGAACATTTGATTAACTCACATCAACAACCAATCATCAAAACCATCATCAAAACCACAGGGGTACAACACTAAGATCCCTTGACCAACTATGGCGTTGTAACCTATCATGCTTCGCAGGATTGTGAAGTCGTCCACAAAGGTCACATCTCTTAGGGCGGTTTCAAAAGTGACCGAAATGAAGATCTATCCCTCTGGGTAGACCGTGGAGACGGAGAAACTAAACAGGGCTGTATATGTGTAGTGGCGTGATGCAGGAGAGATCAATACCCATAAGGACCAGACAGTCATAAGAAATGATGTCCAGACCACTTCCATTGTCTACAAGTATACGATGCATTGTATATTGATTGATAGTTGTAAAGATGGCCAGGGTGTTAGAGTGTGGAGTGGTCACTCCCGCTAGATTTTCATCTGAAAAGGTGATAGGCTCCTTGAGGAGGCCCCGCACAGGAATTCAAGCTGGTGGGTCATGACGGCTATTGTCCTCGCGCTCCACTCAGCTGTGTATGTACACACAACGCCTGTTGGAGCTATCCCCACCTAACGTCGGCCCTCCGGAGGTCATCATGATCTTTTTTCCATTGGGTCAGTTGTCGATGGGGCTAGCTTGCCAACTTTTTGCTATTGTCACCCGACAGCCTTGGTGACAAACTTGTCCAGGAGCCCTCGACAGACTAGATCCTCGAGAGCATCCTTGAGTTGGACACAATCTGCGATGTAGTGCTCATGGTCACGGAGAAAGTGGCAACACCTTCTCCGATTCTTCATCCGAGGATCGAACTTCATCTTCTGGGGCTAGCGGAGGTAAGTTTCCTTACGGATTTTCATGAGGATCTGCTCTGGGGGGCCATCAGTGGGGTGTAATACCTATAAAAAGCTTTCTCCTTCGGCCCACTCTGGTCACGGCACTCCTGATCACAGCACACATGCTTTCCCCTCTCTCAGCGGGGAGACTCAACTGGCCGCTTATGGTCGGACTGATCGGTCCCAGTTGCTTGGTGCAACGCTGAATTATTCTCCTCGCAACTAACATGCTTCTTGGCCAAGGCAAGGAGCTCCATTAATGTTGCCAGGAACTCTACTCCGAGGGTCCTCTGGAGAATGACGTCCCACGTGCCTTGCGTCAATGTTGTCGTGGTGATGTTGACGTCTAAGTGAGGAATGCGGAGGCGAAAGTGGGCAACGAAGTCCCGCAAGGGTTCCTCATGGCCTTGCTTTATGGCAAGGAGACTCACAGCAGATTTGACCTCCTTCTTGCCACCGAGGAAGTTTTCCTTCAACATCCTCTTGAGTTGCTGGAAGAAGGTAATGGTCATGGTGGGTAACGACTCAATCTATGTTTGAGCATTCTCCCTCAAGGTGGTGACAAAGGCCAAACACTTCACAACATCCGAAGCTCGATGAAACACCAGGTTAGACTCGAAGCTGTGCATATGGTCAGTGCGGTCGGTAGTGTCGTCATACGGGATGAATGCCAACATTTGAAGCTTCACGGTAATTGGAGCCTCCATAATCTCTTGGAAGATAGGTGCGTGGAAGTGGGAGTTGTCGCCGATCAACCCTCTAGTCTATGTCACCTAGAGGATGTCATCTAGATAGCAAGCCTTACCTTCAAGCTCAAGCTCAACCTCCTCGTAGCATTGTAGTCATTCCACCATCTCGGGGTTTGAATACAGCAGACTGGTAGGGCACTTTGAGGGTTGGCTATGTGGGCATGGTGTGTGGGCGGTGGAGAGGAGTGAAGATTAGTGCACTCGGCTTGACTCTGCCACAGTCAGTGCACCTCCATTTTGGGGGGGGGGGGGGTGCCATCGGAGCATGGCCCTACTCCGCTTGCTGGTTGAGGAGGCATTGGTACGCCTCCATCAACAACTATATCTGGTAGCACATCTCCGCCAGTTCGTTCACGGCAGAAATTGGTGGAGCAATGTCATAAGATGGGTGAGGAGAAGAAGAAGCCCCCTAAGAAGTCCGTTGGGAACCCAGGGCCCCCTAGCGATTACTAGTTTTGCGATAGTTCCCACGGGACGCCATGACTTTTTGCTCATTTTCCACATACAGTGCCAAAAAGTGTGGAGGGTAAAAAGTGTTACCTCGACCTCGAACTACACCTTCATGATTTATTTTAGGGGAAAGAGCATCGGGCTATCCCGAGGCAGCCTACAATCACTAAATGAAACATTAAAAGGCACCCTGGGAATGATCTTAGGGGATAACCCTTCGATGCTTAAGTCAGAACTGGGCGAAAGGGAACCGAGGAAGTTAGAGACAAAATAAAATGAGAGCTCAGGAGGGGGAAGAGAGTGCCCGGCTACGTGGCAAGTGTTCGGGAGTGTGGACGAGGCCTGGGATTGGTGGAGAACTTTCTATCTCTCTCTCTCTAAATATATTTCTGGCTCGGTGCCTATCTTTCTTCTCTTTGTCTCCTTCTCCGTCTATGTGTGTCCTCTGCCTGTCCATGCCTGATATCTATTTATACTGGTAGTGGCGGTGTCTTCCCTATCCTACCTCAACGGGGGGCGTAGTTAGTGGAGTGAGACGTTGCTCAATTGTGGGATCATTCGTTGCCCACTCATCCGTCTACTAAGGAAGGGCATGGTGGCGGGAATCTCAGCGGCATGGGCGTGATTAGTTGTTTGCCAGAATAGGCCCTATGATCGTAGCCTGAAAGTTTACCAATTGGCGAGTTTCATGGCATCCGAGACGCACGTGAAGAAGACCCCATTTGTGGGTCGACCAGTCCGAAGTGTGCTTTAAGTAGACCATGGTTCTGGACTATTTGTCGACTGGTGATGGCCGCTACGAACTTGGCTATATTGGGCCATAATACGCCTGACGTTACTGGGTCGTGTTGGGCTTGGCACATTCTCCCATCCTCAAGAAGAAACTTCAATTTTTAAAATCTCGAGTAGATGATGTAAATGAGCGAGAGCTCGGGAGGGGGAAGAGAGTGCTCGATGACATGGCGAGTGCTCAAGAGTGTGGCCGAGGCCTGGGACTGGTGGAGAACTTGCTATCTCTCTCTCTCTCTCTCTCTCTCTCTCTCTCTCTGAGTATCTTTCTAGCTTGGTGCCTGCCTTTCTTATCTATTTCTCCTTCTCCGTCTATCTGCGTCCTCTGCCTATCCATGTTTGAGATCTATTTATACTCGCAGTGGCGGTGTGTTCCCTTTCTTGCCTCAACGGGGGGTGTGATTAGTGGATGTTGAGTCTCTCTGAGTGATTTTGATGATAACAAAACCCTGAACTTAGTTTCCATCTCGTGACGTGTCAAAGTGATCAAGAGTGAGCATTGAATGTGTTTAAGGCCATTTTGTATAATGGTAAAAGCTTAAATGTTTAAGATTTCCAAATGCATAAACAAAGCCAGATCAAACCCAAAATGCATGGATTGAATGAGGACATGAAGCTCTTGTCATATGAATAAGATTTACTGGGCTAACAACTCAATTTTGCAGGCAGTTCAGCGTTCGATCGACCAAAGAGCTGAGTTCGGTCGACCAAATTTTCCAGCAGGCTGAACTCTGAGAAATTACAGAGTTCGGTCGACCGATGGATCAAGGTCGGTGGACCAAATTTCCCCGCACTGAAAACTCTACAGGGTTTTACATTTCGGTCAACCGGCCGACGACTTCGGTCGACCGAACCCTTCGAGGCAGCAAATTTTGACTTTTTATTTCTTCAACGTGGGAAGCCCTTCTCTTTGGATTTTTTAATCCCAAAGTCACCAGACATGCCATGATTTGTGAATCTGGTTCCTGGCTTGTCTCTTGACCTCTTAAGATGTTTAAAATCATCTCCTTGGGGTCAAAAACCCCAATCACAAAAAGGGATATCAAAGGGGACTGCCAAGAGAAAAAGAGTGATGCAGGAAGAGCTCCGTGAATAGTTTTTCGTCCAAAGCTTCTCCATCCAAGATCAAGGTTTTCAAGATCAAGATGAGGCCATTAAAGTGTAAATCAAGTGGAGATTCAAGCTTCGATCAAAATATGCATCATCTACTCAGGGGGAGCTTAAATTAGACTCTTCTTTTCTGTTCTTCTTCTAAATCTCTTGAGCTTCAAGTGTTTTATGTCTATAATATCTAAACATTTGTGTATGCGTGTGGATCTACCTGGATTCGTGTGTGTGTGTGTGGTCTTTCTTCACATTTCTGTGTGGTTGGGTGCTTGTGCACCTTCGTGGGAGTTTCAAACTCCTCACGAGTGTGTGTGTGTTTTGATCGTGTAATCCTTTACAAGATAGTGTGTGAATCCTCACAGATCGTGAGGGGTGGACGTAGGTTGTCGTTGCTGCATCCGAACCACCTAAAAATCGTTGTCTCTTGTGTGGTTTGATCCTTTTTTCCTATCTCCATTCTGTGCAAGCACACACGTAGATTAGATTTTTTTGTATCTCTTGAGTTAGATCTAGCACAACTTATCATCTTCACATTAGATCTATGGTATATTAAAAGGTGGGTTCGGATCGACAAGGTAAACCTTGTTAGGAAGATAACACCTTGTGTAAGTAGAATCTTCAGATTCACACCTCCGCCAAGGTACCAAGGATTCGTTGTGTGTGATAAATTTTGTTAGATCTAATAGTTTCTATATAGATCCAAACTTCCTTGTGATTATTCTCCACACTTGTTTAAATCGGCTAAGGTTTTATTAAATTTTGTAATTACCCAATTCACCCCCCCCCCTCTTGGGTGTCATTGATCGCGGGACTTCAATTGGTATCATAGCTATGGCTCTATCTTTCAGATCTAACGATCTAGAGTTCAATCCAGATCAATGGCTAACAAGGGGATGATGTCTGAGGGTCACTCCATTAATCGTCCTCCATTCATTGATGGCTCGAATTACTCTTACTGGAAAAATAGAATGCATGTCTTTCTAAGGGCAGAGGAGTACGAGGTCTGGAGGGTTGTGGACAAGGGTCATTATGAACTTTCTGATGATGAGGATAAATGGACACCCGAAGAAATTAAGAAATCCACAGTTAATTTTAATGCAATGAATATCATGCAATGTGCCATTCATCCTAATGAATTCTCTCGTGTGTCCATGTGCAGCTCAACAAAAGAAATGTGGGACAAGCTGCGGCATATTTATGAAGGAACCTCCGAACTCAAGGAAACTAAAGCTAGTATGCTGGTTAGAGACAATGAGCTGTTTAAAATGAAATTTAAAGAGACGATCTCAGAAATGTTCGTGAGGTTAATTGAGATCACAAATGGTCTCAAAAGCCTTGGGAAGGAGTACACCAACTCCGAGCTTGTGAGAAAGGTTCTGAGATCACTTCCACCTACGTGGCATACTAAACCCACTGTCATTGAAGATTCAAAAAATCTGTCCACACTTTCATTGGACGAGCTCATAGGGTCACTCATGACCTATGAGATAAACATGAAGAGAACTGCTGAGGAAGAAACCAAAAAGAAGAAATCGGTGGCCCTCAAAGCCCACCAATCTGATGATGACTCCCAAGGAGAGGAGTCCACCGAATGAAGCGATGAGGGAGAAGACTTGGCTATGTGGACACGCCATGTAAAGAAGTTTTTGAGAAGAAAAAGAAATTTCCAAGGAAATTTCAAAAAGGGGCCAAGAAGGTCAGCCCAAACCAAAGGGGAGCCAAGCAAGTCCAACAACATCACATGCTATGAATGCAAGAAGCCCGGACACATGAGAAGAGAGTGTCTAGATTTGAAAAGGAAATTCAAGAAGTACAAGTTCAAAAAGCCCAATGCCATGGTCGCCACATAAAGCGACGAAAAGGACGAGCAGTCCGAAGAGGAGCTAGAATAGCTCGTGGAAAGCTTGTGCCTCATGGCACATGAGGATGACTCAGTCGAGGTAAATTCTGATCCTGATTTTATTTCAAATGAACAATGGGAGTCATAATATGAAAAGTTGTATGCAAAATACAGAAAAATCAGATCTGAAAATAAAACTCTCAAGAAGAAAATTGAAGATTTAACACATGAAGGCACTTCTGTTAAGTTTGAGAAACTGGAACAAGAATGGTTTGAATTAACAGAAGAAAAAGAAAGCTTGTTACAAATAATTTCAGACAGTGAGAAAAATCGAGAAGAATTGATGTGTAAAATGTCTGAAATGGAAAAGAGTTTTAAAAATTTGAAAAATGAAGAAGAAGTTATGAAATCCACAAATTCAGAACCTGAAAAGAAGAACGTGAGCTTGAATGAAGGAGTGGCTGAATTGCAATCCACTCTATCTAGGTTTATCAAAGGCAAACAAAACCTAGACAATCTATTGGGAGTAAAGGTTAACTTCCAGAAAGAAGGGTTGGGGTATATCCCCCAAAATAAAAAATTATTTGAGCACAAGATCACAACTTCTTTTGCTGATGAAAAGGACAATAATTGTGCTTCATGTTCTTACACAAAGCCTAAACATGTCCAACCAAAACCACGCAAATTTCAAAGAACGTTTTCAAATGTTAACTGCTTTCACTGTGGCAGGTTTGGTCATATTATTGCTAATTGTTGGTTCAAACAAAACACTCAAAGAAATCATGCTGCTTAGACCAGAAAAAGATATGTGCAGAACTGGACTAACTCCTATGGATCCAAATTAGTTTGGGTACCAAAAACAATTGCATGAGAATGTTGTTTCTTGTAGATATGCCTTGAAGCCAGGGGGAGCAAATGCTACCTGGACAGCGATTGTTCAAGGCATATGATAGGGGACAAGAAGGTGTTCTCTACATTGCAAGGCAAGGATGGAGGTTTAGTTACTTTTGGAGGAAAAGACAAAGGTAAAATCATCGGGATCGGCAACATAGGTAAAAATTCTGAAACCTTAATTGAAAATATTCTTTTGGTGAAGGGTTTGAATCATAACCTTTTGAGCATAAGCCAATTGTGTGACAAGGGCTTTAAAATTATCTTTGATGAAACTCACTGCCTTGTCACGAATAAAATTTCAAATGAAATAAAGTTCATTAGAAAAAGGAACAACAATGTATATACCATTGATCTTGATGATGTTTCCGGTGATGATGTGTGCTTGGTAGCAAGCAATCATGGTAATGCTTGGTTATGGCACCGAAGACTAGGTCATGCTAGTTTTGGAGTGATCTCCAAATTGTCTAGACATGATTTGGTGAATGGATTGCCAACGTTAAAATTTGAAAGTGATAAAATTTGTGAGGCTTGCATAAAAGGCAAGCAAACACGCATCTCTTTCAAAAATAAGAATATTATTTCTACCGCTCGTCTTCTAGAACTGCTACATCTTGATTTATTTGGCCCGACTAGGACATCCAGCCTAGGAGGGAAATCCAATGGTTTCGTGATTGTTGATGATTACTCCATATTTACATGGATGCTATTTCTAGCTAATAAAATGATGCCTTAATGGAGTTTCAAGTATTTTGTAGGAAAATCCAGAATGATAGGGATTATCTCATCACCACAATTCAAAGTGATCATGGTGCTGAGTTTGAAAATAATGACTTCAGCAGTTTTTGCCAAGAGCAGGGATAGACACACAATTTCTCATCACCAAGGACATCTCAATAAAATGTAGTGGAGAGAAAGAACAGAACATTGATAGACATGGCAAGGACCATGTTAAGCGAAAACTCCCTACCAAAATACTTCTGGGCCGAGAAGGTAAGTACTGCATGTTACATCATTAACAGGGCAATGGTAAGGCTCATTTTGAAAAAAAAATCCATACGAGCTCTACAAGGGTAAGTAACCGAACATCTCTCATCTTAAACCCTTCGGATGCCCTTGCTATGTACTGAATAATGGTAAGTCAAATCTAGGTAAATTTGATGAGAAAAGTGATAAAAGGATCTTCCTAGGTTATGCACTCAATTCTATAGCCTATAGACTATTTAATAAGAGGACGTTGGTTGTTGAAGAAAGTCCTCATGTGATTTTTGACAAATCTGAACTAAAACTGACAAGTCAACTTACTCCAATTGTGGATGCAGATGAAGCTCCCAAATGTTCAAATGATGCTAAGGCTAAGGATGAACCAACTGAAGGAAATCCTAGCAAGGCTGAAAAGGATGAAGATCCATCAATTGAAACACTTCAAGAATAGCAAATGCAGCACCCTGACTTGCCCAGTTTCTCTACGTTCTTGAAAGATCACCTCGCTGAAAATATTATCGGTAATCCTCAAGATGGGGTAAGAACCAGATCGTCACTTAGGCAAGTGGAAGAAGAGGACTTGATGCCCCTAATCTCACAAGAGGAGCCTAAGGATGTAATAGAAGCTCTGTAAAATGAATCCTAGATCCAGGCTATGCATGAAGAGCTGCACCTATTCGAAAGAAATGAGGTGTGGACTCTTGTGCTGCGTCCTAAGAATCAACCCGTAATAGGAACCCGTTGGGTTTTTAGAAACAAGTTGAATGACACGGGATTGGTTGTTAGGAACAAGGCCCGACTTGTAGCCAAAGAGTATAGCCAGGAAATGGGTATTGATTTTGATGAGTCGTTTGCCCCGGTTGCTAAACTAGAAGCAGTCTGGATTCTTTTGTCCTATGCTTGCTCATCAAACTTCAAACTATTTCAAATGGATGTTAAATTTGCTTGTCTAAATGTGTACATAAAAGAGGATGTCTTTGTATAACAACCTCTAGGTTTTGAAGACCCAAAACATCCAAAGCATGTGTACAAGTTGCAGAAGGCCTTGTACGGGTTGAAGCAAGCTCCAACGGCATGGTATGAAAGGCTCAACTCATTCCTAATTGAAAATAGGTTCAAAAGAGATAAGGTTGACCAAACACTCTTTACGAGAAAATCAGGTAAAGACATCTTAGTAGTTCAAGTGTATGTTGATGATATAATCTTTGGAGCTACTAATAATGCCTTATGTGATGAGTTTGCACAGATAATGCAGGGCGAATTTGAAATGAGTCTCATGGGTGAACTTACATTTTTTCTTGGGTTGCAAGTGAAGCAAACGCTAGAAGGCATTTTCATAAATCAAGCCAAGTACACTTTGGAGCTGTTCAAGAAATACAGGATGGCAGAAGTAAAACCCATGTCAACTCCGATGGCCACAACCACGAAGTTAGACAAAGATGAAAATGGTAAAACAGTAGATCCCACACTGTTTCGAGGCATGATCGGATCACTATTGTACTTAACAGCATGCCGCCCTGACATTCAATACAGCGTATGTCTATGTGCTCATTTTCAGTCATGTCCTAAAGAATCTCATTTGTTGGCTATAAAATGGATTTTTTAATATTTAATTGGCACATTAGACTTTGGCTTGTGATTTCTGATCGGTAGCTCATTTGATTTGATTGCATATACCGATGCGAATTATGCTGGATGTATTGTTGATCGTAAAAGTACTAGTGGGTACTGTCAGTTTCTTGGCGGGTGCCTAATTTCATGGGCCTCTAAGAAACAACATTCAGTAGCTCTCTCAACGGCCGAGGCTGAATATGTAGCCGCCGGAAGTTGTGGAGCCCAAGTACTTTTGATCAAAAATCAATTTCTTGATTTGAATGTTGAAGTAAATTCAGTTCTAATCTTGTGTGATAATACAAGTGCTATACATTTATCTAAAAATCATGTTCAACACTCCAGGACCAAACACATTGACATTCACCATCATTTTTTGAGAGATCATGTAGGAAAGGGGGATTTTGAGTTAAAATTTGTTGACACACACAATCAACTGGCAGACATCTTCACAAAACCCTTAAACCAGGAACACTTCAATAAAATCAGAAGAGAACTTGGCATGTGCAAGGGTGAGAGCATACATACCTAGGTCTGCACTAGGATGAGTGTTGCAGCTACATAAAATTCAGAAGCATGAAGGGTAGATTGTGTGAAATGCATGCATACGTTGTGTGTATTTTTATTTCTATCTATGATATCACCTTGTATGTGTGACTGCATATATATATATATATATTGTAGCGACAGGAAAATGGTTACTATACCACGTACCACCTTCTCTATTTATTTGTTGGGGAAGTCATCTCGCGCCTGTGGAGGCATGCAAACACCAGGAAACCAAAGAGGCGTCGGAAGGAGGCCCGGGTGTTACCCCAGGGGACAACCCTCCGATGCTTAAGTCAGTAAAGGATCAATGAGCAATAGAGAAGAGCGAAGTAAGAGAGAAGTCGAGTTTGTAGTAGACGATCCGAGAGGCGCATAGGTCCTCTACACGCGTGCTCACCCCTCCCAGAGGATACTCAGAGAGTGCTCACTGGGTGGTGAGGCCATGCAAGAGGAAGATTCTTTCTGGGCGTAGCGGGTAACCTCTCTGTCGTCGTGGCAGGTCTGGTCGCTCTATTCTCAGTAGGAAGCTCTTGTGATAGAAGTATACACCGTGTCTCTTCTATTGCGCAGTACTATGGGGGTTTAGTAGAAGAATCTACCCTCTGTCTTCTCTTCTGTCGATGTCCCTTTTATATGGGTTGTCCTGGACTGAGGGACCTCATCCCGTGAGAGGGAAGGGTCCGCTTAGTAGAGTAACGTTCCCCCGTTATATTGGCGAGAGTTTCCCATTGGGGGGCGATAGTCTCGGCGCCGGCCGGTCCCTGGGTGAGTCTAACGGCTCTCGTGGCGCGTGCTCGCCCATTACGGGGTCAAGGCCGACATCGTGTGGGCAACGGTCGATCGTCGGAGTGTTCTCCGACAAGGACCGCACTTCCTCTTACTATAGAATCCAATGTCGGGCCGGATGGGCCGTGCCTTGGCAGGCCGTATATGTCGGTTTGTGCGCTCATCGAGAGCACCCTTGGCATGGGTCGGTCGTTACTAGGCCGAATGCGAGCAAAACTAGATTTACCCTCCTCACGTCTCCCCCTACTCTCAGTCGCCGAGCACTCTGCAGGGGGCTGAGAGTAGTCCAAGAGAGGGTTCTTCTGGAGTGCAAGATCCGAAGATGATTTTCTCATACAACGGGAGTTTAGTGGCTTCGAGAACAAGCTTGGCGCGCAAGGTGCCTCTGGCGGTGGCAGAAGCCACGCTGGTAATGATGACTCCAAGTCTTGTCTCGTTCTGGGGGTGTGGGCTCAGAACGGTCATCTGGCATCTGTAGTCGTACCGCCGTAGCGGCCGGTGTCCTTTCACCTACCCTTCAGGGGATAACATTGATCCGCAGTGGGTGGTTATAAGAACTGATGCAAAGTCTCTCGTACACTATACCCACGACTTGCCTGTTGTCACGCTTCGTTGTAGGCGTCTTCCTCCCTTTACATGGTGAGGATCCTTCTTGCCCTGTATTTTTCACTTTCTGTAGCGATGCCTCCGCGTAAGAGAGTTCTCAGTGTCGATTCTTCCTTTCTGGAGGAGGTGCCTCACGGTCGGGGCGGTGTGCCGAGCACCTCGGGTGCGAGCACTGGTTGGTCTAGTTCCCTACCCCTAGTGACTTATAGGGTGATCCATGGGCTGCGGGAAGCCTTCCATATTCCTCCTGAGTACGACATCATCTTTCCCTCTGCGGGAGATGACATAATGAGTCACCCTTCGGGCGGGATCATGGTCCCGATGGTCTCCTTTCAGGTGGGCTTCCGTGTTCCAGTCCATCCCTTCATCGCATCTGTCCTCCATCACTATGGGTGGAATCCTGGGGAAATAACCCCCAATTCTTACAGCATCCTCTATGGATTTGTCTATGCGTGCCATAGAGCGTCGGTGTGGCCAAGTGTCGATCTGTTTCGACACTTCTTCCTCCTCCAGAGTTGCCCGTCTGATACCAATTTTGCCTATTTCAAGGCTTACACCCACTAGCATTTCATCACCATCTTTTGTACCGCGTCCAACGGCAAAGGCTGCGCGGAGCGGTACGTATATCTTGTCAAGTCGAAAGACTGGGCAGAGGCCTCTGATAGTTGCATGCGCAGTGGCTTCCACCACACCTGGCGTGATTCGAAGCCTTCTCTCGGGGTCGAGGACTGCCAGAAGTTGAAGGCTGTTCCCCGGTAACCCCTTGTTGATGCGGACTTCGTTCTGACCCCGGCGCTGCTTTGGGAGCTGGGGTTGTGTCCCTCGTTACCGCAGGGTACTAGCTTTATCCTTCCATAGGGTCACGTTGGTAGTGACTGGTGCTTGACTAACCTTGTTCAGCTTTCAGGGGAGGCAGAAGTGCAGGGTTGGACCTATGAGACTGTCCAGTTGCCGCGGTTTGCTCCTCATCCCGTGGACCATGTCGCCCTGGGTACTGGTCAAGTGTCGGTCGTCGCCCCTAGGCCGAGGTCGCGTTCACTCCGGGAAGGCTGCCGTATCCCATTCCAGTTGACATTCCTCTAATTCGCTCGCCTGAAGCATCCGTGGCCAGCGGAGGGCCTAGCCTTCGACGGAGTTCTCCTAAAGCCACCCTTATCGCATCTGGTGAAGAGCCTGCCATGGCTGGCGGTAGTCGAGTCCCTCTGACTGATGACGAGCTGGCAGAGATGGATAGACGCCGTCGGCCGACGAAGAGAGGGAGAGATTCAACCCCAGCCAGAAGTCGTGGCCCACCTTCCTCTGAGGCACCTCCCCCCAGTGTTCCTCCGCCGCCATCGTCTGAAGTGCCGACAGCTGCTATTTTGGTGCCCGCCTCCAGAGGGCGGGGGTGCGAAAGGGGCAAAGCTCCTGCTGCTGCTGAAGTTGGTTCTCTCTCTCCGCCGAGGGTCCCTTCGTGCGGTCAGTCCTCGCAGCCCGAGGACTTGACGGCGGGGCTGCCCAGGGTCGCGACTGTCGTCGACCTTATGGTGCGTAGTGCTCGCTGGCATGAGCATGTTGGGGAGCTCGGTCCTGAGACCGCAAATGAGTTGACGGCCATCGCTGCAAGGAGCGCGTGCCTGGTCATTAGTGCCCTCGGGTTGTGGAGGCATCGTTTCCTTCATGTCGTCCGTGAGCTGGAGGGTGGCCGAGCCCTTCAGTCAGAAGCTGAAGGGCGTTTGATGGAGTCTGAAGCTGCCAACGTCAGACTCCAAGAATAGTTGGCCCAACTAGGGTTGGCCCTCGCCGGCATGGAGCGCGATCGGGACTCCTTTTGGGAGTAGGCTGATGCGGTCGGGGAGCGAGCGGCCAAGTTGGAGGCGGCGGTCCGAGCCATGGAGGACCGTGCCCAGGAGGTCAAGGCAGAGCTCGCCAGGCTGCGTATGGCCCTGTCCTCATCCGGTGAGGAAGCTGTGAAGAACTTCCGCTCCTCCTCGGCTTACCCAGATGAGCTGACGGAGGCGGCCTTGGAGTTCTACGGGCCAGCCCGTGACCGTGGCTTCTGGGAGGGCTGGCGTGCTGCTGTGAAGGCCACAACGGAGCATCTTGGCATTACGGCCCCGAACATCCCCCCTCCTTCGACTCCTTACGGCTCAGATGCTGAGGTCGGAGAGGGGGAACCTAGCTCCGTAGAGGCGGGCGCCGAGGGGTTGATGCCAAGCATGGGTGAGCGAGCACTTGCTGATGTTTCGATGGCCGGGGACCAAGTGGTGGACTTGGGCGAGGAGTCGCCTCCTGCCAGAGTTGTAGATGCACGTGAGCCCGCTGGGACTAGGGCACGTGCCGATGTATCCGGGGTGCACCCTTAGAAGGGTGCCCCGGCTTATTTATTTCCTGGTTTCCTCTGTTTCTACCTAAGTGGCAGTCTTCTTTTTGTAAACCTTTCATTTTGGAATGGAAAGAAAGCTTCCTTTATTTCGCAAGTCTCGAAGTCCCTCCCGTGTACTTACTTTCTTCTGGGCAGTTATGAGATCTTCCGGGGATACGAAGCGACGTCCTCGAGGTAACCATGATGTGGCATGACTTTCGAGATCCATCGCTTCGGCTTCCACGGATTTGATTGAGGTGGTAGGAGTCCTCATACATCTAGGAACTCTGCTCCCCCTATAAATGGTGGCCTTTGCAGTGTCCCGGCGATCAGCCTTGCACAAACGAACCTTTGGGGGTAGCCTTCTTATAGGATGTCATCGGGAGAGTCTGGTACTTCGTCAGATGATGAATTACTGCAGGCTCGTCGTCAACCTTTGGTCCTCCGGAGGAACCCAGCGTCGGTACCATGGCGACCGTGGCCTACACCTGGAGAAGGTGGCCCGGCCTCTGAGCAGTATAGGCTCGGGTACCTGGACGGCTGGCGAGAGGCCTTGGAGAAGGTTAACTGCTTATACGTCGGCAGGGGGGTCCTGCTTCTTGAGTCGGATAAGTTCCGTCTCTAGAGGGATGGGAAGTCTCTTGGTATTACGGTCTTCTATCTCTCCGCGAGTTCCTGTTGCTTCCCTCTACAGTATGTAACCATTGTTTGCCTTTTGCAGGTGCTTGGTGAGATGCTCCCCGTTATTGGAACATCTTCCTATCTTTCGGTGGGAAGGAGCGTAAGGAAGGGTAGGGAACTATTTTCCCTTCTTCCACTCGGCAAGTATGGATCGAAGCATTTTCTGAGCCGAGGGGAGGACTCCTCCGCTTTGCAGATAAGGCCATGCGGCTGGATGATGGCGGTGGACTCGTTGAGCATTGGCCGTGGCGGTCAACCTCTTCATTCAAGGTGGATGCCGGTGGCAATCGGGGCAGCGGGGTCTTGCTTGTTTGAAGGCATGGCTAGTACGCCGGAGTGGCCTTCATAATGTGTTCGCCTCGTAGTACCGTTGCCCCCCGCTAGCTTGTGTAGGCTGGCTGGTTCCCTGTGATGGGTGGCCTAATTTTTCTGGTGCAGGCTTTCTACCAATGAGGCCCTTTGTAGGCCTAGGGGGCCTTGTCCCTCTTCTCTGGCATAGGAGGCTTTCTCCGATGGCACCCTTCCACAGAATAAAAATAGGTGCTAGGTGTCTGCTCAGAGACTCAGCATGATCGTTGGTAGAGGACGGTGCCCGAGAAGTGAGCCGTTGGAGTCGTATATCCCCATGGTCGAGCACGTTCTATCTCTTCACATACTTGTATTTAGCCCGCATGAGGGTATTTTGCTGATTTCTGGCAGCTTGTATTTTGACTAAAGAAATATAAATTCTTTATTTTTGAGCCAATACTATTGTGTACCTTTTACTGGAGTGCTTCTGCGTGCTTTCTGGGCGGCTCCTCGTGCTCGCGTTCCACAGTGTTTGTGTCCTCCATGGAAACCCTTAGGTTATCTCTTCGTTTTCAAGGTGAAGCGATGCTTGCCTCTAAGAAACCCTTAGGTTACCTCTTCATTTTCAAGGGGAGCAGTGCTCGCCTTTAGGAAGCCCTTAAGCTACCTTCGTTTTCAAGGGGAGCGGTGCTCGCCTCTAGGAAAACCCTTAGGTTACCTCTTTGTTTTCAAGGGGAGCAGTGCTTGCCTTTAGGAAGCCCTTAAGCCACCTTCTAGTTTTCAAGGGGAGCGGTGCTCGCCTTTAGGAAGCCCTTAAGCCACCTTCTCATTTTCAAGGAGAGCGGTGCTCACCTCTAGGAAAACCCTTAGGTTACCTCTTTGCTATTTGTAGGTAACTTACCTTGGTGGAGTACGGCTAGTGATGATTTACTGGAAGTATTTTCTGAGGTTGACGGAGTTCCACGTCCTAGGTACCTCTCTCCCCCCCCAGCGTCACTAGCTTGTACGCTCCTTTGCCGAGTGTCTCCGCTACCCTATACGTGCCTTCCCAGTTTGGTGCGAGCTTTCCTGCGGCTGCCCGTGGGTCGGCCACGCTCGCTCACCATAGAGCTAGGTCCCCGGAGAAGAAGTGTCGCTCCTTAACCCGGGCGTTGTAGTATTGAGCCAATTTCTGCTTGTATGCCACGAGCTTTACCTGGGCGCTAGCTCTCCCTTCTTCGAGCAGGTCCAAGTTTTCTCGCATTGCTTGGTTGTTCCTGGCTTCATCAAAGTGTCCCACTCGTAGCGAGGGGTTGGATATCTCCACCAGAACTACTGCCTCAACTCCGTAGGCGAGACGAAAAGGCGTATCTCTGGCGGCAGCTCTAGCGGTGGTCCGATGGGCTCATAGAATGTATGGGATCGAATCAATCCATGAATCGCCCGCTTGGTCTAGGTGGGTCTTGGTGCCATGGAGGAGAGTTCGGTTGGCGTTTTCCACCAACCCGTTGGCTTGGGGGTGCCCCATCAAGGTGTAGTGGTTCCATATCCCCAACTCCGAGCACTTTTCCTGAAAGGCAGTGCTCGCGAACTGTCTGCCGTTGTCGGTTGTGAGGACCATTGGTGTAATATCCCAAATTATTTTAGAAATTTAATTAGAAATTTATTTGAATTTAATTAGAAATTATTTGAATTTATTTGAACTTCTGGGAATTAATTCGAAATTAATTAGATTAATTCTTTAATAAATAGAATAAGTCACATTTCGACTATTTTATAAAAATCCATAAAAATCATATTCTTTTAGAATCAATTACGTTTAACAATTTTGTCTTCTATGACTAAGCCTAATAAAATCATTAACTAAGCCGAATCAGTGAGATTAGTCAAATTTTCACACTTACCTAACCAAATTCGTGCTCAATAGTAACCACCACCTTAAAATATCAAATTCGAGCTCATTTCTCAACCAAATGAGGTGATTCCAAGGGCAAATGAAAGGTATTAAAGAGAGGATCATTTCCCCTCTCATAATGTCACGAAATTTTGAGCTTATGGGGAGCATTTGGTCGCGCATGGGCTAGGTCAACTTTGGCGGCGGTGGTTTGAACACGCCACTTCAAGGGACGATTTCTCCCTTCCTGGAAGAATCCAAAATGAGTATGACCTATTAAAAGAAAGCCCCATGTGTCTATTTTCATTTGGTAGCAGTGGTATTCGCAGAGGATTCCGATCTAGAGAGATCTCTCGTGTTTATTGGAGGAGTGTCCGAGTTCGTGGGTTTTTCTTTGGCCCTCTTTGTTCCTTCGATTAAGGTAGGTACCCTCGACCAAAATCTGCACTTGAGTATACCATTTTGATCCTCTCGGAGAGCTCTTTCCATTGGTAGTAAAAGCCCCAAATTCTATTAGGTGTGGAGGGAGATCTCGTGGAAATAGTGAAGGGCTGTCAAACGGGCGTTCTTCGTTCTAACTTCTAAATCTCTCTTCGATTGAGGTAGGTTATAACATACCAAACTCTAATTAACATATATGGTTGTAATCAGAAGCATGTTAGCTTTCATTTGGCGTAGAAAGCCATAAATTTTATGCATCATGTTTAGAGAATTTCTGATTTGAGTAAGAGCATGTCAAGACGTGGTTTATGATGTATTCTTTTGAGTTAAATCATGATTTCAAGTTATTAATCTTGATCCCCATATAGCATGTCATATATGGTTGGAATCAGCGTCGAGTAAGCTTTCTTTTGATATAGAAAGCCCCAATTTTTATAGACCATGCTTAGAGAATTTCGTGTTTGATTAGAAGCATGTTAAGACTAGGTTTTTAAGTGTTCTTCCTAGATAGGTTGTGATTTCGATTGGTTTTTTGGTGAATTTAGGGTTCCAAAACCTTGTATTATGACCCTAATATGTCCATCAAGAACCTAGGGGCATGGGGTTAAGATCTCAGTCCAATTAGATCCCAATTGGGTGAGATTTTTCCATTTTACGGAAGTCACGTTCGCGTCTGCGAACGCAGGGGGTCGACCCATTGGGTCGACCCATACACCCCGGGGGTCGACCCATTGGGTCGACCCATACACAGACAGGAGTCTGTCCGTGCGAGGGTCGACCCACACGCTGGCAGACCCCTGGTTTACCAGGGGTCGACCCAAGGGGTCGACCCATACACCTTGGATTTTCAGGGGTCGACCCATTTGCTGACAGCCCCGGTGGGCTTGTTTTCGACCCGAGGATCGATCCGGACCGTGAGGGGATCGACCCATTCAAGCTTAGTCCAATTGAAAACCATATTTTGAGGAACCAATGACCCATACATGCAACCCATTGATCTCAAATTAAGCCCGACGTTCCTCAATCCAAAATTGAAGAACAAAGTGTATAAACCATCCCGATTACTATCTCCACTTCAACGCACACAAATGGTTAATTAGAAACCCATATAATAAAATGGTAATTTTGAAAGTAAATTGTTGTCTTGTATTACTGTCTATTGTCTTTATTGGCTAGTTCTAGTATCTTGAGTTACCATCTTGTAATTAACTTATCTCTTGAATTGAGATTTATAATAATTCACGAATCAAGGTATTTTTAAATGGCTGTTAGGAAATCAATTAAAAGCCCTTATACCCCGGTAGAATAGACTAATAGCACACTAACAATCTATATGGCATTACGGCCATCAAACCTAAATTGCTGTCCCTTAGTGCGATTCTACTCGGACACTCTATCCGACAAGTTAGAATCTGCCATTTTGAGACCCGTATGACCCGGCTACGACCTGGAAATTGTGACCAAATCGTTGAGTTATAAGTCATGGATCGACTTGGGCTAATCAGCACATGAGTAGCTCATAGTTGACCACTTGTCTCCATGAACGGTCTAGTATAGTCTGTATAAGTATCGTAATTGTGTCTTAAGGTCACGTACTGCTTATTTACTTGAACGGCACTGTCAACCGTTCATTCTTGACCTCGTGGACTGAGATTTGGTCATGTTCTTGTAATACGGCCAGTAGTAGCCGTATGTCCTGTCAAACGGCCCAAAAGTGACCGTATACCGAGTTTTTAAGTTAATGAATCCAAGGACAGGTTAGTCCTTTAAATCTTGAACTTTTGACAGAAATTCCTCTGATTAATTGGCCATTAAACTTGATTAAATGTCTAGACAAAACTTGAGATCTTGGATCCAACAAATCAATGCCAACGCATCATAAGGGCCTAGTCTGGTCCTAGGGAGAGCGCCTGAAAAATTATTGAGCCCATGGGATGTTATAATGACATGGTGAGGCATTGCACCGAGTGCATGACTAGTGTGACGTCTATGATATGAAAATCTCTTGTTACTCTTGTTACTTGATCATGCTTGAAATGATGTTTAAATTACTTGCTTGTTGGCCAATTCTCTATTACTATCTCCTGTTGTAAATTCTTGTACTTGTTATCTTGTTAATTCTTGTCATCATATATTTCTTGACCTTGCGAGATCTTTTATTACATTGTTTCATTGTATCGTCATTTATTTCTTTTATTAGCATGGCATATGAAAATGTAATTCAATTGTTAATCACGTAAACTTGCCTGTTATTTCTACTGAGCGTCAGCTTACAGTTGTTGTTTCCCCCCTTTCCAGGCTGTTCAGGTGATGATGCGCATACCGATGGGGAGGGGCAGGAGTGATATCTTTGAGTGCACCAGTTCTAGAGCTGGAGTTGGCATAGTTATCCTACTTGTAGTTGTGCCTTAGAGTGTGTTTAGTTTCAGTTATGATATTACTGATTGAGTTGTTATTGTCTCAGTTTGTATTAAGTTGGTTTAAGGATATTGTACTAGATTTGGAATATTTCATGATCAATAAGTTATCTCTTTTGTTAGCACATGTGTAATTGTTTAGTTTAGAATATTTATATGATTTCTATCTAGTTTCTAACTCTACGACCCGATATTCCGCGTCGGGGCGTGACAGTTTAGTTGGTATCAGAGCCCTAGGTTAAATATTCCTAGGTGTTCTAAGTTCTGGGTTTCCTAAGTTCTAGGATTCTAGGTGATGTCCTACAATATAAGGACCCGTAACTTTGGTATAAGTCTAAGGACCTGACCTTGTGAGATTTGGGTAGAAACTTGGGTTAAGTCCATACCTTAATTGTGATATTATCTATTCTTTAATGAACCTAAGTAATCTATTCCACGTGTAGGCCTTTGCAATGGCAGCTGATCGTGCGGAATGGAGGAACTTGCAGCGTACGGTTCAAGGCCTTAATCAGGCTTTGCAACAAGCGGCCCAAGCAGGAGCTGCACACCATGGCACTGGCGATTTATATCGGAACTTTCGGGGGATGAATCCGGCGAGATTTGCGGGCTCGACTGACCCTGATGAAGCTGAGCATTGGCTGGATGAGATGGGAAGGATATTTGAAGTAATGCAATGTAGCAATCAAGAACGTGTCCTTCTCTTGACCTTTCAACTGGAACGTGATGCAAGGACATGGTGGGAATCGGTAAAGGTGACTCTCGGTGATCAGCAAGTCACATGGGAGGAGTTCGAGGAGTTCTTCAATGGCAAATATTTTTCTGATAGAGTGCAAGAGAAGAAGGCAGCGGAGTTCGCGGCTTTGAAGCAGCGAAGTCTATCCGTGGCAGAATATGAAGCTCAGTTTTCTCGGCTTTCTCGTTATGCTACTCACTTAATATCCACCGAGAAAATGAAGGCTAAACGATTTCTTAATGGACTGAGGCTGCATTATATCAATCAACTGACACCGATGGAAATCTCAACCTATTCTGAGATGGTGAGGAAAGCTCAAGTCCTGGAAGACACTCTAGAAATGACGGAGAAAATCCATGGAAAAGGCGCAAAGAAGGAACAACCTACGGGTTCCGGGAATATCAAACCTGGGTATGGCAAGAAGAGGCCTATTAGTGGGCCTGGTTTGTGGAGTAGTTCTGGATCGTGGAAGGGCAAGATGCCGAAGCATGAAGACAAGAAGCCTGGCCCTATTGTTCCATTCAAGGGCGTGTGCAAGTTTTGTGATCGTCCTGGTCACAAGATGGAGGAGTGCTGGCGCAAGCTGGGCGCCTGTTTACGATGTGGAAGTAAGGAGCACCGTATCCCTAATTGTCCTCTTTTATCGGAGCAAGCTACCCCGGCAAAACCACAAGGCATCAGAAGGCTGCAAGGCAAGCTCCAAGCTTTGCACGCAGATGAAGCAGGAACCGCCGAGGATGGTGGACTCGTAGAAGGTACTCTTATTATTCTCGACAAGCCAGCATTTGTTCTATTTGATACTGGTGCCACAAATTCATTTATTTCTCAGAGATTTGCTAAGTCTTTAGCTGTGGAACCTGTTTTGATGAATTCTCCGTTAGAAATATCAACACCTATTGGTTCTAGATCGGTAATTCAGTATTTCTATCCTTCTAGTAAGGTTATGATTGATGAACAAAATTTTCCAGCCGATTTAGTCTGCATGGACATGAAGGATTATGATGTAATCCTAGGAGCAGATTGGTTAGCTAGATATGAGGCTAATGTTCACTGCAGTTCAAGCTCTGTGTCTTTTACTAGACACCCTGGACTTTCTTTTGTGGGAGTTAAGCACAATAACTCTGTACCACTTATCTCGGCTCTTCGAGCTGATAAGCTGATGAGACAAGGATGCGAGGCTTTTCTAGCCTTTGTCGGTGCAACCCGTGAGCAGCAGATTGAGATTAAGGACATTTCTGTTGTCCGAGATTTTCTTGATGTCTTTCCAGAGGAACTACCAGGACTTCCGCCTGAGCGGGAAGTTATCTTCTCTATTGATCTCATTCCTGATACATCTCCTATTTCCAAGGCTCCTTATCGTATGTCTCCTGCGGAACTGAGAGAATTAAAGCGACAGTTGATGGAATTGCTCGAGAAGGGTTTCATTCGTCCAAGTACCTCTCCTTGGGGAGCCCCTGTATTATTCGTCAGGAAGAAAGATGGTTCGATGATATTGTGCATCGATTATCGGCAATTGAACCAGTAGACTATCAAGAACAAATATCCATTGCCGAGGATTGACGAATTATTTGACCAGATAGCGGGAGCTCAGTATTTTTCTAAGATCGATCTTCGATCTGGATATCATCAGTTGCGGATTTAGGAAGAGGATATCTATAAAACAGCTTTCCGCAGCAGGTATGGTCATTTTGAATTTGTCGTTATGCCTTTTGGTCTAACGAATGCACCAGCAGCTTTCATGCAGTTGATGAACAATGTATTTCGGCCCTATCTTGATCAATGGATCGTGGTATTCATTGATGGCATCCTGATTTATTCCAAGAATGAAGAGGAGCATGCTGAACATCTGAGGATGGCATTACAACTATTGAGAGATCATCAGCTATATGCCAAGTTCAGTAAGTGTGATTTATGGCTGCAAGAGCTGTCCTTTCTAGGACATATTCTCACAAGAGAAGGTATTTCTGTTGATCCTTCTAAGGTAGAGGCAGTGAAGAATTGGGATCAACCTACCAGTGTGACTGAAGTTAGAAGTTTCCTAGGCCTGGCAGGCTACTATCGAAGATTTATTCAAGATTTCTCCAAGATTGCGGTACCTCTCACCCGATTAACCCGCAAGGAGAACAAATTTGATTGGTCAGAAGATTGCCAGCGAAGCTTTCAAACTTTGAAGGAATGTTTAACTACTGCACCTGTATTGGCTTTACCTTCTGGTGAAGGAGGTTATGTTGTATACACGGATGCTTCAGGTATCGGTTTAGGCTGTGTACTCATGCAGCATGGGAAAGTGATTGCCTATTCTTCTAGGCAGTTGAGGAAGCATGAAGATAATTATCATGTTCATGATTTGGAACTAGCAGTAGTGGTATTCGCATTGAAGATATGGAGGCACTACTTGTGTGGACAAACATTCACGGTGTTTTCAGATCATAAGAGTCTGAAATATTTATTCTCTCAGAAGGAACTCAATATGAGGCAGCGAAGATGGTTGGAGTATTTGAAAGACTTCGACTTCTCGATTGAGTATCATCCTGGAAAAGGCAATGCTGTGGCAGATGCATTAATCTGGAAGCCTGTAGCTAAATTATCAAGTCTCATGTTACAAGAATGGAAGCTACTAGAATAATTAGCTAGCCTGGATCTGAATATTGACAATGATCGAGTTATGATTGCACAGATACGACTTAAGCCCGAATTGTTGATGGAAATCAAATCTTTGCAAGATAATGACCCCGAGCTAGTAGAGATCAAGGGAACCTTGAGTAGCAGACCTGACTTCACGATGGCTGATGATGGAAGATTGTTATTCCAGGGTAGAACTTGTGTACCTAATGAAACTGAGTTAAAGAACAAGATTCTTGAGGAAGCACATGAATCCAAATACACCATTCATCCTGGAGGCACTAAAATGTTCAAGGATTTGAAGAGATCTTTTCGGTGGCCGAATATGAAAAGGAAAGTTGCAGACTTCGTGAGTAGATGCTTGGTTTGTCAGCAAGTCAAGGCTGAACATTTCAGATCGGCAGGAAAGTTGAAACCACTCAACATACCCCAATGGAAGTGGAAAAGTATTGGCATGGACTTCATTATGGGTCTACCTAGGACTCGTGGAGGATTTGATGCAATATGGGTGATTGTCGACCGATTGACAAAGTCAGCTCATTTCTTACCCATTAAGTCCAAATGGACAGTTGATGTATTGGCTGCTTTGTATTTGAAGGAAGTGGTAAGACTCCATGGCATACCAGTCAGCATTGTGTCTGATAGAGATCCCATATTTACTTCACATTTCTGGAAGGGACTGCAAGAGTCTTTGGGTACTCATCTGAATTTCAGTACTACCTTTCATCCACAGACAGATGGACAGACTGCAAGAACCAACCAGATAGTGGAAGATATGCTTAGAGCATGCATGATTGATTTTGGAGGCAGTTGGAGTGACCATTTGGCTTTGATTGAATTCGCCTACAACAACAGTTATCAATCCAGCATTCAAATGGCTCCTTTTGAAACATTGTATGGAAGAAGTTGTCGTTCCCCATTGTGTTGGGATGAGGTAGGTGAGAAGCAATGGCTTGGACCGGATCTTATTTCAGAATCATCACAGAACATCCGTATTATCCGAGACCGGTTACAAGTGGCTCAATCAAGATAGAAGAGTTATGCCGACAATAGAAGAAGGGCATTGGAATTTCAAGTTGGCGAGCATGTATTTCTGAAAGTCTCTCCTACAAGAAGGATTCGAAGATTTGGCATTCATGGCAAACTGAGTACGAGATATATTGGTCCGTTCGAGATTCTGGATAGAGTGGGAGAGGTTGCTTACAGACTGGCTTTACCACCTCAGTTGTCAGGCGTACACAACGTTTTCAACGTGTCTATGTTACGGAAATATGTGTACGACCGCACTCATATCATTCAGCATGTGGATTTCGAATTGAAGGAAGATTTGACCTATGAAGAAAGACCTATCCAGATTCTGGATCGGAAGCAACAGTAACTCCGGAATCGTTCTATACCTATGGTCAAAATTCAGTGGAGTCGGCGTGGAGCTGAGAAAGCTACTTGGGAGTCTGAAGATACTATGCGGAAGCGGTATCCCGACTTATTCTAGGTGAGCTAATCTTTCCCTATCTCTATATTAAGGTGCAGTGAATTTGGAGGACCAAATTCTTTAAGTGGGGGAGGGTGTAATACCCCAAATTCTTTTAGAAATTTAATTAGAAATTTATTTGAATTTAATTAGAAATTATTTGAATTTATTTGAACTTATGGGAATTAATTTGAAATTAATTAGATTAATTCTTTAATAAATAGAATAAGTCACATTTTGACTATTTTATAAAAATCTATAAAAATAATATTCTTGTAGAATCAATTGTGTTTAGCAATTTTGTCTTCTATGACTAAGCCTAATAAAATCATTAACTAGGTCGAATCAGTGGGATAAGTCAAATTTTCACACTTACCTAACCAAATTTGTGTTCAATAGTAACCACCACCTTAAAACATCAAATTTGAGCTCATTTCTCAACCAAATGAGGTGATTCCAGAGGCAAATGAAAGGTATTATAGAGAGGATCATTTCCCCCCCCATAATGCCATGAAATTTTGAGCTTATGGGGAGCATTTGGTTGCGCATGGGCTAGGTCAACTTTGGCAGTGGCGGTTTGAACACGCCACTTCAAGGGACGATTTCTCCCTTCTTGTAAGGATCCAGAATGAGTATGACCTATTAAAAGAAAGCTCCATGTGTCTATTTTCATTTGGTAGCAGTGGTGTTCACAGAAGATTCCGATCTAGAGAGATCTCTCGCGTTTATTGGAGGAGTGTCCGAGTTCGTGGGTTTTTCTTTGGCCCTCTTTGTTCCTTCGATTAAGGTAGGTACCCTCAACCAAAATCTGCACTTGAGTATACCATTTTGATCCTCTCGGAGAGATCTTTCCATTGGTAGTAAAAGCCCCAAATTCTATTAGGTGTGGAGGGAGATCTCATGGAAATAGTGAAGGGCTATCAAACGGGCGTTCTTCGTTCTAACTTCTAAATCTCTCTTCGATTGAGGTAGGTTATAACAGACCAAACTCTAATTAACATATATGGTTGTAATCAGCAGTATGTTAGCTTTCATTTGACGTAGAAAGCCCTAAATTTTATGCATCATGTTTAGAGAATTTCTGATTTGAGTAAGAGCATGTCTAGACGTGGTTTATGATGTATTCTTTTGGGTTAAATCATGATTTCGAGTTATTAATCTTGATCCCCATATAGCATGTCATATATGGTTGGACTCAACGTCGAGTAAGCTTTCTTTTGATATAGAAAGCCACAATTTTTATAGACCATGCTTAGATAATTTTGTGTTTGATTAGAAGCATGTTAAGACTAGGTTTTTAAGTGTTCTTCCTAGATAGGTTGTGATTTCGATTAGTTTTCCGGTGAATTTAGGGTTCCAAACCCTTGTATTATGACCCTAATATGTCCATCAAGAACCTAGGGGCATGGGGTTAAGATCTCAGTCCAATTAGACCCCAATTGGGTGAGATTTTTCCATTTTACGGAAGTCACGTTCGCGTCAGCGAACGCAGGGGGTCGACCCATTGGGTCGACCCATACACCCCGGGGGTCGACCCATTGTGTAGCAACCCTGATAAATGAATATTTGAAATAAATTAAAATATATATATATTACAATAGTAATACAGATAATAAGAATAGGGTTAATTAGATTAAGTAAAACAAAATTAAAATAACGCCTCTTATTAGGGCGTTAATTCAAAAAGAAACGCCTCTATCAAAGGCGTGACTAAAGAAAGGACGCCCACACTTGCGGTCGTCAACTCTCACGACCAAATAGGCAAGTAAAAGAAACGCCCATATATGGGGCGTGTTTCAAAAACAAGGAACGCCCTTATCCAAGACGTTTCTTAAGAAACGACCTGAACTAGGTCGTTAATTAAAGAATCGACGCCCTTACCTAAGGCGTTAATTCCATTCGGACCCGTTCGACCCAGAGCTTATCAGGGGAAGGATCAACCTGATCCAGTAAGTGTCTACTAGGGTAAGGACTCTATTAGGGAAGCATTACTTCCACACAATCACTAACCCTAATAGGATTTCCAAAATCTTATAAATAAGCCTTGATCGAACAACCCTAAACCTATTTGATACCTCCGACTGCAGAGGTACGTGAAGAACAAACCGTTCTTCTTAATTTCCCTTTTTGTTCTCTGCTTCAGTTGCATGAAGAATTAACAATTCTTCATCTCCTTCTCTATACAGGTTAAGGGAGCTCGGTGGCCGTACGTTGAGAGCTGGTAAAGATCTTTTCTTCACTTTTGACGTGATGATCAGATTTCAAAGAAACTGATACAGTTTCTTCTCTCATAGGAAAGCTGTTGTAGAAGCCTCTTCATCAAAGCCATCATCTTCTGCTAGCCAAAAACCCCTCACGGTCATCTCCAAATCAACTCTTAAAGGTAGGATTTTCTCAAGTCTTGTAGCCCAAACTAAATTTATATATACAAGAAGCATCATGCATATCATGTATTAGTTTTATTATAGTTTCCCGGACGTTGCTGGAATATTATTGAAAGAAGCGCCCTTGAATAGGGCGCTACTTTAAAAGTAACGACCATAACAATGGTCGTCAGTTTCAGAATAAACGCCCTGTACACAGGCGTTACTTTTATGAAAATAATAAATACCCACGTTATAAAGATGATATATTTGAAATCCTGATTCTAATACAATGCATGACTCTACCTGCTAGTTTACCTGTCCTGTCTTGGAAAATTACTTGATTATATAACTTCGTTACTGTTCATGACCCTTGACGAATTAACGACCTAAGTTAGGTCGTGACTTGTGAAACTAACGCCCTGAACTAGGGCGTAATTATGTTAATAACGCCCCTTCAGAGGGCGCGTTTTCTGTAAATTCTTGAAATATATATATTCTGAAAAATAGAATTAAACAGTAACGCCCCTTTTAAGGGCGTGTTTTAGATAATTCATGAAATTATTGATATTCTGTCAAATATATAAATAAGGAGACGCCTGCTACTGTAGTCGTCAACTCTTGAAGAAACGCCCCTTCCCAAGGCGCGTTTTAGATAAATTATTGAATTATTGAAAATTCTGCAAAACGGACCATATGTAAACGCCCTTCTGTTAGGCGTTAATTACTTGAGAAACGACTTGACCTAAGTCGTTATTTTACTATAAACTGATTTTCATCTGATTTGCTAACCGATGGTTTTATATATTATAATATATATATATATATCGGCACTATTCTCCACTCCGTGAGTATAGTCCCATGTTTTCATGTTGATTTACCGATCACACTCAACTCTCATTGACATACAAGCTCTCCATTGGACATTCCGTTCCTTTGGACTAGCGAGTTAGTCATAGAGACCTCCGTAAGACTCCTCATAGCCTTGGATTCCCTCAAGGCCGACTGAGCTGGTTGTACCCTAAAAACCCATTACACGATCCTTGCCATGTCAATCTAAAGAAACATGGGATACCGGCCCTTATGATTATACAAAGAGTATATCATAAGAAATTCTTAATGGGATGATGACATCATGCCATATCATGCCATTCTTGTAAACCTCAATTCTATGATAAGAATGAGGGTATCTTACCTTTGACATACTGTTCATGTGGACCTCAATTCTATATAAAGAATGTCCATACTGATTTGTCATGGTACCCAAGTTAAGGGAATCATGTTCTACCTAGTTTTATCGATATCGTGATTATACCGTTATTATCGCCATTCTATGTCCTTTGTCATATTTTGGACTCTATTCTATCAAAGTTGTCATACGTGTCTACAAGCTTGGTTATTGAAATTCTATGTTGGCTATAAACAAGAGTGGATGTCAAAACACATGATAAATGCCTGCGCATATAGGGCTCGATCTGGTCCTGGGAGGAGCACCCGAAAGTACTTGTGCCCATGGGAGTTAAAATGATAAGGTATCTGGCATTATACCGAGTACTTGACTTGCTTGATTGGACATTCCACACACATCTTGTACTTGACTCGTACTTGACATGAAATGAAATGCGTGGCCCGAAAAAGGGTAATTTACTTGCTTGCTTGATACATGATAGCCAAAGTTCTTGACATGATTTGTTAAATGTACTTGCTTGAATACCTTGAATATACTTGTCATCTTGTTGAAAGTTCATGATAAGTTCATCTTATTTCCTTGATACTACATTCTATCTATCCTGTCGTTTTATGCGAGCATGCACAGCTTTATTGCATTCATAAAAATGTAATTACTTAAACCCCTCGCTAGTACTTGAGATATAATTTCCTACTGAGCGTTCGCTCATTCCGTTTTTCCCTTTTTACTTTTCAGGTAAGTCCGACGACGATGGAAGTCAATCGGATGGGAATGGTCAAGAGTGAAAGTGATAGAGCTTCTACAAGTGTCGTCTAGTCTTTTCTATAGTTTCTTGAGTCAAATATGTATTCTTTTCCTTTTTATTAAACAAAGTATTGTATTTGTAATAGTCTATCCATTATGAAATAAAGGATTGGGTTATCTTGCTATTTTGCGCATCTCTGTCTTTGTGTCGAATACACGACCACTCTGATTGACATGATTGATATAGACACGTCGCGCATCTCCGGGTATCTTCCGCGCTCGGGGCGTGACACATTGTGATGCGGGACGGACACGGGAGACGACACTATCAGGTGCCACCCTCGGACTCAAGATAAAGACGCGACCAGCAGCACACACCAGGGAGACACTAAGCCCAACACTACGAGCTCCTAGTGGCAAAATGTCGCTAACAGAAGTGGAAGCTCTCTCGTCGTCCCAAGCGAGGGAAAGCACGGACCGTGCGCGGTTAAGGAACCGGCGGAGGTCAAGGGTAGTCCGACTCAACTTCTGGACTCGGATCGAGTCACGGGACGGGTCACTCTCACTCTCACAGCGGTGACATGGACACACGGGCAAGTACCTACACTCTCGGCAGCGGCAAAAGACCGTATACTAGCTAAGCAAATGAACGCCAAGAGGTTCGGACCATTACCTCCACGCACCCGGCGTGGCGAAGACAACCCCGGCCAATCACGGACCCCCGGTTAACACAATTTTACAGCAGTACAATAATTTGACCCACTCCACGTAGGGAGGTAAAAGGTCACATGCGGGGCCCGGGAATCACGCAAATTGGGTTGACGGGCAGCATCTTGATGTCGCCCGGCGATGCCGAACTCCGCGTTTTCGTGCTTTCCGAACGGCGGGTTCTGCGGGCTCGCGGGGCCCACGGATGACGCTGTCCTCCGGATCTACGAGGGTGGGACCCACTATGATGGGGACCCCTGATGGCGCGCCTCGACGGACGGCAGTCGGCCGGGAACACCGATCGGGGGTCGATCGGCCCCGATTCCCAACTGATGAGCTAGCTGTCCACGGATTTTGGTTGCTGTCTTCCGGCGCGCGCTCCGGTGAAAACGGCCGCTGTGATCAATCCCGGCGTCGGATCGGGACGCATAAGCTATCGTTGGAAAGCGCTCTTCAAATGCTTCAATCTAGACCCAAGGAGATCTACTGGATCTAGTCGGATCAGAACTTTAATGAATTTACAAGTCCCTGTTGTACAGTAGCCGAAACATCAGATTTACAGGGTACTTGTCTGAGAACCACCGTTGACTGCCTAGTAAACCTCCGATTCAGCTCTTGAGCTCTTCTTCAAAATTGTAGGAGATCAAACCACGGAACTGGGGCTTTTTTTGGAATTGGATTTGGAGGTGGTGGCGATTTGATATGATTTTTGGAGTGACTGGTTGTCAGATCTGGGAACTGGGGGACAGAACTATAGCTGGGACTGAGAACGATTTTTATAAAATATGAAATGGATGAACAAAAAATTAAAAAAAATGGTGGACGAAGGGATGGATGCAAGGAACACCCAGTAAAATTGGACGAACCAAAGAAAATCAAAAGGGGACCTAAGACTTGAAACGCAGGGCGGATGGGAACCTAGACAGAATTTTGGCAGAACCGAAGTGGAAGAGTGGAAGAAAATCTAAAATTATGAAACGGGATCTGAATGACAAACCAAAATTTTTGGATGGTTCTAGACACCTCTGGAACATCCAGTAAAATTCCCAGGTCGATCTGAGCTCGTGGTTGATGGCTGAATTTTGTGGAAGCTACTGTGGTACTACACGGGCAGAACTCCGATGAAGACGATGGCGGTGCGGTGGCGGCTCGTGGCGGCGGCGGCGGCGACCGGAACTGATAGGGTGGAGTCTCACCACCAGAAGGAAGCCTTCACAGCTTCAAGGGGAGAGGGAGGGGCGGCCTAAGCCTTACTCAAGGGATTTTCTTCCAATTCAAATGCATTAATTCTACTAAAATGGAAAATACAAGCTTAAATAGGTTACATCTCACATCCATCCACAACCATTGGATCTAGGGGATGGGAATGGAGGGTTGGGATGGAGTGTGACACACACAAACAAAATAATATAAAAAAAACAAAGGGGGGGGCGGCCCTTGGACTAAGGAGAGAGGGTGGACTAGTTGGTGGGGGTAGGTGGCCTCCCATGTGGACTTTTCTAGTCCATTGTCCCCCATGTGTCCAATTCCCATTCAAACTTCTAGATGCTCCCATGTGGCATGTTGACTGACCCCACGTGGGACCCTAGGCTGAGGTGGCCCAATGGGGTGGGGCCTGGGGGGCCCACGGGGCCCACGCGGTCCGAATTGCACATAAGCCCCTATTACAATCAAAATGTCAAACCGAATGCAACGAAATAAACACAAATTAAACACACATAAAGTCTAACTAAATATAATTAGTGGGGAGGCTCAAGGCGGAGTCTCCACGCTGTCTCCGAGCTAGATGGACGCTGAGGTGGCTCGAGTCGTGCTCCGTGTGCGGTACCGGTGGCTCGGCGTATCGTGCCGATCAACTGCTCGGGTGTCCGCACCAATTCTCCCCGGGTGGGAGAAACACGATCCTGTCGAGTAAGGGTCTGCATCGCTCCTGTATCGCTCCAAAAGGTCCGGATCGATCCGCTGCAACTCGCCATGTGTGATCCAAGTGTCCTTAGTAGCGGGCCGTCCTCTCCATCGCACTAGGTAGCGCGGGTAAGATCCACTCCTGGTAACTGTCACCTGCTCGTCCAGTATACGATCTATATGCTCACGCTGCCGTGAAAAAGGTGCTGGAGGTGGAAGTGGACACTCAGGTGTGGGATCACTCTCAAGGGGAGGAGATGGCTCAAAAGGCTCACTAGGGATCATCGCTGGGTCCCTATATGCAACAAGATCTGATACATTGAAGGTAGAGCTTATACCATATTCCTCGGGCAGGTCCACAACATACGCATTGGATCCAACGCGTTTCAACACTCTAAAGGGACCGGCTCTGCGAGCTTGCAACTTCTTAACGGTTCCAGAGGGAAACCGTTCAGGTCTTACCCTGATCATGACATATTCACCCTCTTGGAACTCTCGGTGGTGTCGATGGACATTGGCTAACTCCTTGTACCGTGCATTGCTGGCCTCAACTGTGACGACGGACATTGTCATGCAGACTCCTAACATGTTTAGCAAAAGAAAAGAAACACAGGATGCACACACGACCTAACATGCTTAGCAAAAGAAAAGAAACACACGGATGCACACACGACCCTAAACAACCCTACAGTTAGTAAAACCCAATCATATGCAAGGTGGTCCAGGACATCCGAATGTATGCCATGCATGCATTTGACATAACCGGAGGTTAATGTCATGGTGGACTCCTAGACATCCTACGATGCACCAACCATGGACATGGGGTTTGGATGTGGGAAGTCCGGGAGGCTTGGGTGGTTGAGGTGGGCTGGGGAAATCAAAGTCTTCATTAACCCCAAATGACGGTTCAGACATATTGCCATGTGAAGGTTGCCAGGCCCGAGTAGGAGGGGTGTGATAGTGGACTTCCTTTAAGAGGGGGAATGGAGGTTGTGGCCCAAGGGGCCCATGAAGAAAGGGATCGAAGGGATCAAAGAATGTGTGACCCCTCGATATAGATTCCCTCATCTCAAGATCCCATGTGTGGAAGTCTAGATGGTGTTGTTGATCTCCTTCATCCTTGAAGGGAGATGAGACGGTGGGGGTATGATGGTGGACTCTCTCAAAAAGGTGGAGTAAATGTGGTGGGTCACGGGGTCCACAAGAGAATGGGTCGAAGGGATCAAAGAAGGTATGACCCCTCGGACTAGGCTTCCCTAATTCACTGTCCCACATTTGGAAATCTTGGAGGTGTAAATGATCACCTTCATTCATTGTGAGAGGTGGGACGGCAGTCATAGGTAGAAAGTAAGATTCCTCCCTTGGGAAAATGGGAATGAAATCGGGCTCGGCCGGCATAGGGAGGAGTAGAAGAACCTCCATGGTAACATGACCCATGGTGTACACAGAGGTGATGGACCCTAAAGCGGGATGAGTGAAACCAGGACCTGTGGGTCGTTCGAAGCCTGGAGCCAACAAGTGCGTAAACGTCAATTGCCGGTCTAACCCTTTAAGAAGGTCATCCAATGTATCCACATAGTGACTAGACCGGAAAGTGGTGTGAAATGAATTGATGGGCACCAGAGGTAGGATAGGGTCCATAGATGGGAAGGGAAGTGGGACCAAGCTATCCTTGAGCCAACTAAGTAGTGGCTCGGCTATGAAAAGTGTACCCGTTAGAAACACGGGTGGCTCGGGCTTTGGCGGCTCCAAAGGAGAGGGCTCCGAAATAAGATCGGAAGGTGAGGTTTCTCCAACCCCTTTATCCCCTAGGGCTAAAGATGTCCGAGTGGGACACTGTCCGGCAAAGTGGCCAAACCCCTGGCAGCGATAACACTGTTGTCGTGATCCTCTACGCTCCTTGATAAGTGGGTCCCTACCCTTATCCTCCTGACGGACAGGGGGTGTAGGCAATGGGGCTCTCGTGGGTGGGGGAAGAGGATCCACCAAGATGGGGAGAGGACCTCGGGATGGCACTCTAGATGACACTGGATTGGGACTACCGGTTGCTACCTCCTTAGGGTCAAGCGTGGTTCTATCTCGGCTAGGAGGTAGGCAAGGGGGAAGCAGGGACTCAATATAATCACACTTCCTATCCACCTTATCCAAAATGATTTGGAAGAGTTCGGCAATGGTGGGGTTTGGAGTAGGAGCGATGTGATGGACTCCCCCATATGAAGTCGGCCTAGTCGTGGACCTAGGCTCTTCTACATGCGCGGCGCGTTGCCTCCGATTATGGCCCACTTGGGTGGATGTGATTGGGTGGGGTCGGTTGGAGGTGACCGGGCCGGGTAGGTAGACCTTCCTAAGTTCATCCTTCATCTAATGCCACGACTCGATGGGCCTTTGCCTCCTAACCTCTCTCATGCGCTCAATGCTCTCCCATTTCCAGGCGGCTTTGTGGACAAGCCTCTCTCGGGCAAAACTAACTTGCATGGCATCGGACATAGTATAACAATCAAAGTATGTGTCCATGGCGGCTTCCCACTTGAGGTAGTCGCCTGGGTCATTGGAGCCATAAAAGTCCGAGGCTTCGGGCCTACGGAAGTGGAGGGGATGGTTGCCAAGCCCATGGGTGGACCAACGGCCATATTGCCCGGGTGATGAGGAATCCATGGGAAATTGGAGACTATACGATGGACATGCCGACACAAAGGGACAAGACAAACCGACTAATGCAAACACACACTAGATGATGCACTTAGACCTAACCAATATCCGGTACGTGGCGGAGATAAGCGACCCTAAGATCACTCGCGCAAGTACGCTACCTTCCCGATAGGCATAACCTAATGTTCGGGCAACGCCTTTTAATATACCGGGCTATTGGGTGAAATGCAATTTGAAACACTCTTTTTTTGTTGTTTTGAAATGATGATCCTAGACTCGACTTATACCATGATGCATGTAAGACATATGCAATGACTACCCTAGACTCAACCTGGCTCTGATACCAAACTGATGCGGGACGGACACGGGAGACGACACTATCAGGTGCCACCCTCGGACTCTAGATGAAGACGCGACCAGCAGCACACACCAGGGAGACACTAAGCCTGACACTACGAGCTCCTAGTGGCAAAATGTCGCTAACAGAAGTGGAAGCTCACTCGTCGTCCCAAGCGAGGGAAAGCGCGGACCGTGCGCGGTTAAGGAACCGGCGGAGGTCAAGGGTAGTCCGACTCAACTTTCGGACTCGGATCGAGTCATGGGACGGGTCACTCTCACTCTCACAGTGGTGACATGGACACACGGGCTAGTACCTACACTCTCGGCAGCGGCAAAAGACCGTATACTAGCTAAGCAAATGAACGCCAAGAGGTTCGGACCATTACCTCCACGCACCCGGCGTGGCGAAGACAACCCCGGCCAATCACGGACCCCCGGTTAACACAATTTTACAACAGTACAATAATTTGACCCACTCCACGCAGGGAGGTAAAAGGTCACATGCGGGGCCCGGGAATCACGTGAATTGGGTTGACGGGCAGCATCTTGATGTCGCCCGGCGGTGCCGAACTCCGCGTTTTCGTGCTTTCCGAACGGTGGGTTCTGCGGGCCCGCGGGGCCCACGGATGGCGCTGTCCTCCGGATATGCGGGGGTGGGACCCACTATGATGGGGACACCTGATGGCGCGCCTCCACGGACGGCGGTCGGCCGGGAACACCGATCGGGGGTCGATCGGCCCCGATTCCCAACTAATGAGCTAGCTGTCCACGGATTTTGGTTGCTGTCTTCTGGCGCGCGCTCCGGTGAAAACGGCCGCTGTGATCAATCCCGACGTCGGATCGGGACGCATAAGCTATCGTTGGAAAGCTCTCTTCAAATACTTTAATCTAGACCTAAGGAGATCTGCTGGATCTGGTCGGATCAGAACTTTAATGAATTTACAAGTCCCTGTTGTATAGTAGCCGAAACATCAGATTTACAGGGTACTTGTCTGAGAACCACCGTTGACTTCCTAGTAAGCCTCCGCTTCAGCTCTTGAGCTCTTCTTCAAAATTGTAGGAGATCAAACCATGGAACGGGGGCTATTTTTTGGAATTGGATTTGGAGGTGAGGGCGATTTGATATGATTTTTGGAGTGACTGGTGGTCGGATCTGGTAAATGGGGGATAGAACTGTAGCTGGGATTGAGAATGATTTTTATAAAATATGAAATGGACGAACCAAAAATTAAAAAAAAATGGTGGATGAAGGGATTGATGCAAGGAACACCCAGTAAAATTGGGCGAACCAACGAAAATCAAAAAGGGGACCTAAGACTTGAAACTCAGGGCGGATGGGAACCTGGACAGAATTTTGGCAGAACCAAAGTGGAAGAGTGGAAGAAAATCTAAAATTATGAAACGGGATCTGAATGACAAACCAAAATTTTTGGATGGTTCTTGACACCTCTGGAACATCCAGTAAAATTCCCAGGTCGATCTGAGCTCGTGGTTGATGGCTGAATTTCGTGGAAGCTGCTGTGGTACTGCGCGGGCAGAACTCCGATGAAGACGATGGCGGTGCGGTGGCGGCTCGTGGTGGCGGTGGCGGCGACCGGAACTGATAGGGTGGAGTCTCACCACCAAAAGGAAGCCTTCACAGCTTCAAGGGGAGAGGGAGGGGTGGCCTAAGCCTTGCTCAAGGGATTTTCTTCCAATTCAAATGCATTAATTCTACTAAAATAGAAAATACAAGCTTAAATAGGTTACATCTCACATCCATCCACAACCATTGGATCTAAGGGATGGGAATGGAGGGTTGGGATGGAGTGTGACACACACACACAAAATAATATAAAAAAAACAAAGGGGGGGCGGCCCTTGGACCAAGGAGAGAGGGTGGACTAGTTGGTGGGGGTAGGTGGCCTCCCATGTGGACTTTTCTAGTCCATTGTCCCCCATGTGTCCAATTCCCATTCAAACTTCTAGATGCTCCCATGTGGCATGTTGACTGACCCCACGTGGGACCCTAGGCTGAGGTGGCCCAATGGGGTGGGGCCTGGGGGGCCCACGGGGCCCACGGGGTCCGAATTGCACATAAGCCCCTATTACAATCAAAATGTCAAACCGAATGCAACGAAATAAACACAAATTAAACACACATAAAGTCTAACTAAATATAATAAGTGGGGAGGCTCAAGGCGGAGTCTCCAGGCTGTCTCCGAGCCAGATGGACGCTGAGGTGGCTCGAGTCGTGCTCCGTGTGCGGTACCGGTGGCTCGGTGTATCGTGCCGATCAACTGCTCGGGTGTCCGCACCACATTGGGTCGACCCATACACAGACAGGAGTCTGTCCGTGCGAGGGTCGACCAACACGCTGGCAGACCCCTGGTTTTCCAGGGGTCGACCCAATGGGTCGACCCATTTGCTGACAGCCCCGGTGGGCTTGTTTTCGACCCGAGGATCGATCCGGACCGTGAGGGGATCGACCCATTCAAGCCTAGTCCAATTGAAAATCATATTTTGAGGAACCAATGACCCATACATGCAACCCATTGATCTCAAATTAAGCCCGACGTTCCTCAATCCAAAATTGAAGAACAAAGTGTATAAACCATCCCGATTACTATCTCCACTTCAACGCACACAAATGGTTAATTAGAAACCCATATAATAAAATGGTGATTTTGAAACTAAATTGCTGTCTTGTATTACTGTCTATTGTCATTATTGGCTTGTTCTAGTATCTTGAGTTACCATCTTGTAATTAACTTATCTCTTGAATTGAGATTTATAATAATTCACGAATCAAGGTATTTTTAAATGGCTGTTAGGAAATCAATTAAAAGCCCTTATACCCCGGTAGAATAGACTAATAGCACACTAACAATCTATATGGCATTACGGCTATTAAACCTAAATTGATGTTCCTTAGTGCGATTCTACCCGGACACTCTATCCGGCAAGTTAGAATCCGCCATTTTGAGACCCGTATGACCCGGCTACGACCTGGAAATTGTGACCAAATCGCTGAGTTATAAGTCACGGATCGACTTGGGCTAATCAGCACATGAGTAGCTCATAGTTGACCACTTGTCTCCATGAACGGTCTAGTGTAGTCCGTATAAGTATCGTAATTGTGTCTTAAGGTCACGTACTGCTTACTTACCTGAACGACACTGTCAACCGTTCATTCTTGACCTCGTGGACTGAGATTTGGTCCAGTTCTTGTAATATGGCCAGTAGTAGCCGTATGTCCTGTCAAACGGCGCAGAAGTGACCGTATACCGAGTTTTTAAGTTAATGAATCCAAGGACATGTTAGTCCTTTAAATCTTGAACTTTTGACAGAAATTCCTCTGATTAATTGGCCATTAAACTTGATTAAATGTCTAGACAAAACTTAGGATCTTGGATCCAACAAATCAATGCCAACGCATCATAAGGGCCCGGTCTGGTCCTGGGGAGAGCGCCCGAAAAATTATTGAGCCCATGGGATGTTATAATGACATGGTGAGGCATTGCACCGAGTGCATGACTAGTGTGACGTCTATGACATGAAAATCTCTTCTTACTCTTGTTACTTGATCGTGCTTGAAATGATGTTTAAATTACTTGCTTGTTGGCCAATTCTCTATTACTATCTCCTGTTGTAAATTCTTGTACTTGTTATCTTGTTAATTCTTGTCATCATATATTTCTTGACCTTGTAAGATCTTTTATTACGTTGTTTCATTATCGTCATTTATTTCTTTTATTAGCATGGCATATGAAAATGTAATTAAATTGTTAATCACGTAAACTTGCCTGTTATTTCCTACTGAGCGTCAGCTCATAGTTGTTGTTTCCCCCCTTTCCAGGCTATTCAGGTGATGATGCGCATACCGATGGGGAGGGGCAGGAGTGATATCTTTGAGTGCACCAGTTCTAGAGTTGGAGCTGGCATAGTTATCCTACTTGTACTTGTGCCTTAGAGTGTGTTTAGTTTCAGTTATGATATTATTGATTGAGTTGTTATTGTCTCAGTTTGTATTAAGTTGGTTTAAGTATATTGTACTAGATTTGGAATATTTCATGATCAATAAGTTATCTCTTTTCTTAGCACCTGTGTAATTGTTTAGTTTAGAATCTTTATATGATTTCTAGCTAGTTTCTAACTGTACGACCCGATATTCCGCGTCGGGGTGTGACACTTGGGATCCCAAATCGGCAAATGATGCTTCGCAGCACGAACTTCCAAGCTACTTCGCTTGTTATCTTCCTCAATGGTTCAGCCTCGATCCACTTGGTGAAGTAGTCGATGTCGACTATGAGGAACTTCTTCCTCCCTTGCGCTTTAGGGAAGGGTCCCAATATATCAATTCCCCACCGAGCGAATGGGCGAGGCTCCGTCAAAGCATGGAGATACGTACCTGGCTGGTGGTGCAGGTGGGAATATTTCTGGCATTGGGGACACCTCCGAACATAGTCGAGATAGTCTTGCTGCAATGTGGGCCACCAATACCCTTTCCGGATCAGCGTCCGTGTGAGTGCTCGCCCTCCCACATGGCTTCCGCAAAGTCCTTCATGGACCTCTTGGATGGCCTGGTTGGCCTCCGTGGGGAAGAGGCACTTGAGTAGAGGGGCCGAGAGGGACCGGCGATACAGCCGGCCATCCACGATAGTGAAGTGGGCCGCTCTTGCCCATGTACGCCGCGCCTCGGCATGGTCACTCAGGAGTTGTTGCCGAAAGAGGAAATCGAGGAGAGGATCTATCCAGGAGGGTTCGTAGTCGATGGCGTTTACCTGGAGCGTCGGGTCATCTATGCTCGGTGCTGATAATTCCTCTATCAGGACCGACCTCGAGCTGGAGATTGCGGTGGTTGACGCTAGGCGAGAGAGAGCGTCTGCTTGGACGTTCTCTTCGCGTGGGATGTGGACCATCTCAAAGTGGGTGAACTCGCTCGCCGCCGCCTTGGCCTTCTCTAAGTACTTCATCATGGAGGGGTCGCAGGCCTCGAACTCCCCCCTGACCTTGTTGGCGATGAGCATGGAGTCACTGTATGCTCGCACACTTGACGCCCCCAGGTGCTTTGCCATACGTAGCCCAAAGAGGAGTGTCTCATACTCGGGCACATTGTTCATGGTCGGGAAGTTGAAATGCAGGGCATACTGTAGCTCCACCCCTTCTGTTGAGAGTAAAACCAACCCTGCGCTGCTGCGCACAGCGTAGGAAGATCCGTCGACGTATAGCTCCTACGTGGGCCCCGAGGACTACTCGGGTGAGTCCTCGGTGGGTAGGGTGCATTCAGTGACGAAGTTCGCGAAAGCTTGGGCTTTGATCGCTATTCTCGGTCGGAACTTGATGTCGAATTCTCCTAACTCGATTGTCCACTTGACCAGCCTTCCGGAAGCATCAGGGTTCTGAAGGATTTTTCGGAGGGGGTGATCGGTGAGGACGGCGATTGGGTGAGCCAAGAAGTATGGCCATAGCTTGCGAGTAGTCATAATTAGCGCGAGGGGGGACTTTTCAATCCGTGAGTACCGGAACTCCGATCCTTGTAGTGCTCAGCTAACGTAGTAGACAAGCTTCATGACTCATGCTTCTTCCCGTGCGAGAACAGCACTCATAGTGCTGGATGTCACGGACAGGTACATGAGTAGCTACTCTCCCCTTTGGGGCTTGGCGAGGACAGGAGGTGTCGTTAGGTAGCATTTCAATTCTTCGAATGCCTACTCGCACTCTTGGTCCCAATCGACCCATCCCTTCTTTTCTGGTGCCAGGTTGGCCTGTTTGATCAGTTAGAAGAAGGGAAGACACCATTCGGCGGCTTGGGATAGGAACCGAGCCAGGGCGGCGACGCGCCCGGTGAGGCACTGTATGTCCCTCACCCGTTTCGGTCATTCCATCTCTAACACTGCTCTGATCTGGTGGGGGTTGGCCTCGATTCCTCAGTGGGTGATGAGGAAACCTTGGAACTTTCCTGACCATAACCCGAACCCACATTTGGCAAGGTTGAGTTTCATGTTGTACCTTCTGAGTGTGGCGAACGTCTCCGCCAGGTCGCGCAAGTGTTCGGCTGCTCGGAGGCTCTTCACGAGCATGTCATCGATGTAGACCTCCATGTTACGGCCAATCTACGAGTCAAACATATGGTTGACTAGGCATTGATTTGTAGCTCCATCGTTCTTCAGTCCAAACTGCATACGAGTGTAGCAGTATAGGCCGTGGTCGGTGACGAACGTAGTCTCCTCTTGGTCGGGCTTGTGCATGCTGATCTGATGGTACCCAGAATAGGCATCGAGGAAGCTCAACATCTCATGCCCGGCCGTAGCATCAACCATCTAGTCGATCCGTGGCATTGGCAAGCTGTCTTTGGGCATGGCCTTGTTGAGGTCGGTGTAGTCCATGCACATCCGCCACTTCCCGTTGGTTTTAGGCACTAGGACCACGTTGGCCACCCAGTCTGGATACTGGGTAGGCCGGAGTAGCCCCGATCGTAGCTTTTCTCCTACTTGCTCCCTGATGATGGCCTGTTGCTCGGGCTTGCACCGCCTTCGACGTTGCTGTACCTGGCAGCAAGTGGGGTCCAACCTTAGTTCGCACGTGATGACTTCCGGAGGAATCCCGGGGAGTTCATCCTTGGACCAAGCAAACACATCTTGGTTGGCCGTGAGGAAGCTTACGTATTCCCTCTTGTTGTGCTCGGTCAGGGTAGCGTCGATCTTCAGTGTTCTGCTTGGGTCGTCTCAAATTTGGATGAGGTATAAGTCCTCGACCGGCGCACCCGTGTTCGGACCTGAGTCTTCGGTCCTCGCCTTCTTCTCCGGTGGCACCTCTTCGGGACGTCGATCATGGGTGGAGATAAGGTAGCACCTTCTGGATTCCTGCTGATCACCCCAGACTTCCCCTACCCCACGGTGGGTGGGGAACTTAAGCTTCCGGTGGTAGGAAGAGGGGACACCTCGAAGCGTGCCGACGATCCCTTGGCCAATAATGGCATTGTATCCTATCATTGCACGAACCACGGCAAAGTCGGCGAGGAAGGTTACCTCCTTTGGTGCCGTCCCGAACGTGATCGGGAGCGCGATACGTCCTTCCGGGCGGATAGTCATGTAGGCGAATCCGTACAACGGCGTGTGCAATGACGAGAGTCGTGACACATCCACACCCATGAGTATAAGACAGTCGTACACAATAATGTTGGGTCCGCTTCCATTATCTACCAGAATGCGACGTACAGTACATTGGTTGATGGTGAAAGAAACCACCAGAGCATCAGAATGGGGCGTCGTGACACCTTCCAGGTCATCCTCAGAGAAAATTATGGGGTCCCCTAGATGACCCGAGGGGGAGGGCTCCCGTGGGGTGCCATCGCCATGGTTAGCCGCATTGATGGCCGTCGCGTACCGTCACCTTCAGCTCTCGCTACCCCCCCCCCCCCCCCCCGCGGCGAGCCCTCAAGAGATCATCATGATCTCCTTTCCATTGGGCTGGTTGTCGATCGGAGGAGGTGTCTTCTGTCGTCTTTCGGTGGCTTTGGCGAGGAACTTGTCGAGGAGCCCTCTGCGGATGAGGTCCTCGATAGCATCCTTCAGGTTGATACAGTCGGTAGTGTCGTGACCATGATCTCGGTGGAAGTGGTAGTACTTCTTCTTATTCCTTGAATTTGGATCTGACTTCATCCGCGGGGGCCACTTGAGGAATGGCTCCTCACGGATTTCAATCAAGATCTGGTCGGGTGGGGCCGTCAGAGGTGTATAGTGATGGTAGCCACCCCTCTCTTTCTCAGAGCGGTCGCGGTGGTCCTCGTCACGTCGCTCCCATTTACTCCGACCCTCTTGTGGTGGGTCGACGGCCCTCTTTCGGTCGGGCTGTTCAGTCCCGACCGTGCAACGCAAGGCCGCGGTGTTCTCCTCGCAGTGTGCGTGCTTCTGGGCTAGCGCGAGGAGGTCTAGAAGGGTGGTCTGGGCTTCGACTCCGAGCGCGCGCCGGAGGATGTGGTCCCGCGTCCCATGGGTGAGTGTCATGGTGGCGATGCCGACGTCGAGGTGGGGAATGCGGAGTGCCTCCGCGTGTAAGCGGGAGATGAAATCCCACAGTGTTTCTTCCTTTCCCTGCCTGAGAGCGAGCATGGTTACAGCAGATCTGGCTACCTTTCGACAGCCCACAAAGTTCTCCTTGAACAGGTTTTTGAGTTGTTGAAAGGAGGAGATCATCCCAGCCGACAGGGACTCGAACCATGCTCGGGTGTTCTCCCAGAGAGTTGTGACGAACGCCAAGCATTTCACGATATCCGAGGCCCGGTGAAACACCAAGTGGGACTCGAAGCCGTGCAAGTGGTCGTCCAGGTCGGTGGTGCCGTCGTAGGAGATAAATGATGGCAGTTGGAGCTTTGGCGGCATTGGGGCTTCCATGATTTCCCTGGAGAAGGGAGCGTGGAAGTCCAGGTCGTCGTCGATGAGGCCGCGATTCCTGGCGGCCAGGAGGACGTCGTCCAAGTACCGGACCTTGTCCTCTATCTCGTCGAACCGTTGGAGCCGACGGTCCATATCCTGGTTGGAATGTAATGGGTTGCATACCTTGGGTGCAAGTACGCTGCGTGACCATCGGGTCCTTATGATGGAGGCATTGGATGCCTCCCGTACTTGCCGGAGGTTTTCTCCGGTCGGGTCCCTTTCGCCCTCCCATCGTCCGGGTGGGGCGCACTGGGGCCCCATCCTCTGGTCTTAAAGCTCTCGGCAGAACTCTGCCAGGGCTCGGACCTCTTGGCAAAGCTTATCTAGGTCACCTGGGGTGACTTCTTGTCGAGGGTGAGCGGAGGAAGCCTCCTGTGATCCCCGGCGAGAGTTGGGTCCCTGGTGGGAGCCCCGCCCCCGGTTGCTGGGGTTGCGAAGGCTTTCACGAGGTGCCATAGCTTTTCGCTCGGATTCCCATAGACGGTTCCAAGAAGTGTAGCAACAGGAAAATGATTCATATGCCACGTACCACCTTCTCTATTTATTTTTTAGGGAAGTCATCTCGCGCCCATGGAGGCCTATAAACACCAAGAAACCAAAGAGGCGTCAGAAGGAGTCCCGGGTGTTACCCCACGGGACAACCCTCCGATGCTTAAATCAGCAAAGGATCAATGAGCAATAGAGAAGAGCGAAGTAAGAGAGAAGTTGAGTTCATAGTAGACGATTTGATTGGCGCGTAGGTCCTCTACACGCGTGCTCGCCGCTCCCAGTGGGTACTCGGAGAGTGCTCGCTGGGTGGTGAGGCCGTGCAGGAGGAGGATTCTCTCTGGGCGTAGCGGATAACCTCTCTGTCGTCGTAGCAGGTCTGGTCACTCTATTCTCAGTAAGAAGCTCTTGTGGCAGAAGTATCCAGCGTGTCTCTTCTCTTGCGCAGCAGAATGGGGTTTAGTAGAAGAATCTATCCTCTGTCTTCTCTTCTATTAATGTCCCTTTAATATGGGTTGTCCTGGAGCGAGGGACCTCATCCCGTGAGAGGGAAGGGTCCGCTTAGTAGAGTAATGTTCCCCCGCTATATTGGCGGGAGTTTCCCGTTGGGGGGCGATAGCCTCGGCGCCAGTCGGTCCCTTGGCGAGTCTTACGGCGCTCATGGCGCGTGCTCGCCCGTTACGGGGTCAAGGCCGACGTCCTGGGGGCAACGGTCGGTCGTCGAAGTGTTCTCCGACGAGGACCGCGCTTCCTCTTACTATAGAATCCAATGTCGGGCCGAATGGGCCGTGCCTTGGCAGGCCGTATATGTCGGTTTGTGCGCTCATCGAGAGCTCCCTTGGCATGGGCAGTCGTTACTGGGCCGAATGCGGGCCAAACTGGATTTACCCTCCTCATATATATATATATATTTATATACATCCTTCCTTGAAAAACTTCTAAGACCAAATACTCCTTGATAAATAAATGTGGACAAGTGATCTGGGGATTCTAGGCGGTCACTGAGGGAGAGGTTCAGAATAACTCCTTAGTCAATTCGTGTCAGAGGTTAATCCCATTCCAATACCTACCATAGCAAATGAAAAAAAAAAGAAACAAAAAAGAGGGATGAAAAAGAAAAGGCAAGCAAGAAAATGGAGCTCCAACAAAAGAGGAGGCGTGATGGAGTCGTTAAAAAAATGAAAAATATGGGGGTCGACCAGTTCGGTCGACCGATCGCCCTCCGGCGGTCGACCGAACCCGACAAACCGGGCCGGCCGACCCGCGTCCGACCCTTCTTTTAAGAGGGTTCTCACCCTCATTTCCTCACTCCCACTCCTTCATATTTTCTCCCAACATTTCTTCAAACCCTAGAACACTCCACCTCTTCATTTCACACCCAAAAAACCTCTCCTTCTTCCATCCGCACAAGATCGAGCTAGTTCGTCAACATTTCAGGACCAGATCTCCGGAGTGGTTTGTGCGGCTACCAAGCTCCTTCTTCGGCCACCAGGTTGTGGGAAAGCTCCTTCCACCACCATTTGTGTGTCCACTTGTGCCTTTCAACTCTCAAGGAAAGATTGGTCTAGTCGAGGGTTTCCACAACGGATTTCTTGTCTAAATGGCCTTTCGAAGAAGCTCTCGGCGTCTCACCCAGGGGGAGTCTAGCACCAGGAGAAATGAGGGCCAAGCCCCTCCACCACAGAGGGCAGCCCCACTTCCACGGGCACCGTCGATGCAGCCACGGCCCATTCTCGACCCTCGTTTGGCAGACTTCGACGAGATGCATGAATACTTTCCGGATTTGAGTGCTATTTTTGAAGTTCAGATTGGTTGGATATATTTTATGACAAGGTACACCAAATACTATCCCAACCTTGTTCGACAGTTCTATGGCAATCTTACTATGAGAAATGAGCTTCTATCTACTGTGGTCAAAGGAGTTCAGATTCAAATTGATTCAGATTTATTTGCACGGGCTCTAGGAGTTTCGGCTAGGGGTGCCGACATGATTTTTGGTCATGGCCTTGTTGAGGACACTTTTATCCTCATGACGTGTAGCGAGTACGTGCATGGAGTCAGCAATCTCATCACGCTGAATTCCAAATATTTCCCTCCACTACAGTATATTTTGCATCACATGTTTACTACCATCATCTACCCAAAAGTAGGAAGTCGTAATGAGGTCACAGAAGTACATAGATTTCTATTTTATCATGTGGTCAATGGGGAGCTCATCAATATGGGTCGTCTTATGATGGATCTAATTGGTTCCTGCCGTACACAAAGGCGAAGATCTCTACCTTATGCATCCCAACTGACTGGTGTATTCATTTCTGCTGGCATCCAGTTGGATGATGAGGTATTCATTAAAGTGCGACAGAGTGATGTCTACACCAAACACAAGATGTCTACAGATTTCGGGCATTATTGGGGTGCCGATGGAGAACTCAAAAGAGATGTGAGAATGTATGGGGAAGATTTTGAAAATGAGGAAGCCAAGGAGCAAGAACAACAAGAGGCTCAAGCGCCACTCCCACCTCCCGCACAGTCTGAGGGGCAGCCTCCTTCTCCTCCATATGTAGATCCGGACATGCCACCGCCTCCGCAGTATTATCATGGGGAATCCTCTGCTCAGGGTGCTCGACAGCCCACTTGGGGAGACTATCGGGCCTTTGATAGGCATATTTCAGACTTAGAAACACACATGGATACACTTGGGGGGCAGGTTTCAGAACTTGGGAGTCATTTTGACACATCCTTTGGCCGGCTCGACACATCCCTTGGCCGGCTTGACACCTTCATGGACACAATGACTGGTTGGATGGATACCTTCTCCCACGCCTTGGACACCCTTTCTACCCATGTACCCTCTCTCACCACAAGCTACGAGGATACGCACCAGGCTTTTCGACTACCAACCGCTCGCTTCTCCACATTGATCATCTCTTGCATTCCCTTGAGATCCGTCTTCCTCCATCTCCACCTCCACCTCCTTCTCCAGCCCATGTTGATGATGATGCCTCCGAGGATGAGGACGATGCTTCTGATGATGATGATGACGACGGGAATCAGGATCACCCCGCCCAGTAGCTGCTCTTCCATCCCCTCGTGTTACTTTTTATCCACTAGTTTTGTATTCCCCTCCCTTCTTTTGATGATGCCAAAGGGGGAGAAGTAGCTAGCTAGGTTTATATATGTTATGCATGACATATGTTTGCATGTGTCTTTGCCATTTGGCATTTGCATTCCATATATGAGTCTTGCATCTAGCCGGTCTAGTCAGTCTTGCATCCAGTCGGTCTAGTCATTTCGTGTAATGTCAATGGAATTTGTAATATGAACTTCAATGAATGAAATGCACTTGGTTTTGGCACATATATTGGTCTTATTTCCTTTCAAACAAATTGGGTGCATATGACTAAATGGAATGGATTTGGCTGAATGCAATGGATTTAATGGATCTGGTTGAATGGAATAGATTTGATTTGTTTGACGGATTATTTTTTGGTTACTATCCTCAATCCACTCTAACAGCACGCTAATGTACTTTCTAAAGTTTTGTCATCATCAAAAAGGGGGAGATTGTTGAGTCTCTCTGAGTGATTTTGATGATAACAAAACCCTGAACTTAGTTTCCATCTCATGCCATGTCAAAGTGATCAAGAGTGAGTATTGAATGTGTTTAAGGCCATTTTGTATAATGGTAAAAGCTTACATGTTTTAAGATTTTCAAATGCATAAAAAAAGACAGATCAAACCCAAAATGCATGGATTGAATGAGGACATGAACCTCTTGTCATATGAATAAGATTTACTGGGCTAACAACTCAATTTTGCAGGCAGCTCAGAGTTCGGTCGACCAAAGAGCTGAGTTTGGTCGACCAAATTTTCCAGCAGGCTTAACTCTAAGAAATTACAGAGTTCGGTCGACCGATGGATCAAGGTCGGTCGACCGAATTTCCCAGCATTGAAAACTCTACAGGGTTTTATAGTTCGGTCGACCGAACCCTTCGAGACAGCAAATTTTGACTTTTTTTTTCTTCAACGTGGGAAGTCCTTCTCTTTGGATTTTTTATTCCCAAAGCCACCAGACATGCCATGATTTATGGATCTAGTTCCTGACTTGTCTCTTGACCTCTTAAGATGTATAAAATCATCTCCTTGGGGTCAAAAACCCTAATCACAAAAAGAGAGATCAAAGGGGGCTGCCATGAGAAAAAGAGTGCTGCAGGAAAAGCTCCGTAAATAGTGTTTCGTCCAAAGCTTCTCCATCCAAGATCAAGGTTTTCAAGATCCAACTGAGGCCATTCAAGTGTAAATCAAGTGGAGATTCAAGCTTCGATCAAAATCTGCATCATCTACTCAGGGGGATGTGGACGACGAGATCGTGGCAAGGAGAGAGAAGGAGGGGGAGGAGGATGAATTACTGGGTGATATGGGAAAGGTGGTGGAAAATACCAGTTGAAGTAAACTCTCTAGCAGAACATGGAGAAACTAGACTTATCCAATTTTCGGTACAGGGCGGAGATAGGGATCCGAAGATCCTCTCACGCAAACTAACTATCTCCTCAACAGGCGTGGCATGTTGTTTCGGGAGCAGCTTTTAATATACCGGGCATTGGGGTAGAATATGCTGGGACTCTAACAACGAGGGAATGCAAGATGTTGACACGAGTAACGACGAGGGTGTAAGTAGCATCACAAATATGGGGAATACGGGGTTACAAATTAGGTGGTGAAATGCTAGGAAAATAATCGGCGAGGGTTGTCTCTACCGGGTTCAGGTACAAGGGACAAACAAAATGAGAATACGAAGTTATAGTAGACTATAACTCAGCAAGAGATCGTAATAGTAATGTAAATAGAAGTGAACCACCACGAGACATTGGTCCTTGTGGAATTTTTATAAATATATATACATAATAATAAGTATATACATATACAGTAAACCACCACTAGACATTGGTCTTTGTGGGATTTTAGAAAAAATGAAAATATCAGGAGTGAAATGATAGAACGAAAATTACGAAATAAAACCTCCGCGAGGAACTTCTTCCATTCGGCGGGGTTTGAACAAAAATAAAAATAACGGGATAGAACGAAAATTACAGAATGAAACCTCCGCGATGAACTAGTTCCATTCAGCGGGGTTTGAATGAAGATTACAAAATAAAACCTCCGCAAGGAACTAGTTCCATTCAGCGGGGTTTGAATGAAGATTACTAAATAAAACCTCCACGAGGAACTAGTTCCAGTCAACGGGGTTTGAATGAAGATTACAAAATAAAACCTTCGCGAGGAACTAGTTCCATTCAACGGGTTTTGAATGAAGATTACAAAATAAAACCTCCGCGAGGAACTAGTTCCAGTCAACGGGGTTTGAGTGAAAATTATAGAACGAAGCTTCCGCGAGGAACTTGTTCCATTCACGGGGTTTGAATGAAGATTATAGAACGAAGCCTCCATGAGGAACTTGTTCCATTCACGGGGTTTGGATGAAGATTATAGAACGAAGCCTCCGTGAGGAACATATTCCATTCACGGGGTTTGAACGAAGATTACAGAGTGAAACCACCGCGAGGAACTTGTTCCGTTCGCGGGGTTTGAATGAAAACTATAGAACGAAACCTCAGCGAGGAACTCATTCCATTCAGTGGGGCTTGAACCGAAATTAAATGATAAGGGGAACCGTCGCGAGGAATGATCCTCCGCACGGGTGAGGACAAGAACAAAGAACTAAAAATGAAAGTAGGGGTGTGTGTGTGTGTGTGATCGCCAGAGGTTGTGTACCTCGAAATGGAAGGGAATGATCGCGTCTCGTCTCCGAGCTGAGGGATTACATGGGTTTCTTTTTCCTCTTCCTTCGGCTGGCCGACGAAGATGGTTTTCCTTTGATGGTTACCCTTGCAAAAGAACAAACAACAAATGACACTGAATCAGAACAAAGATGGCGGTGTAGTATCAATCCATTGGAATGAGATAACAACCAATATTGCACAAAGAACACGCACCTGATTGGTGGTGGTTTAAAACCCCTTTAGATCAAAGGGTATGGAATGATATGATGAGATGCATAAGTGAAGAAATATATGAATCGTGCCCTCTAAGGAGAGGAGCGTGGTATGAGCAAAACCGACGAGTGATGCATGCATACGCAATTAACCTAATGAAAACAACACAACAAGGGGAGGAGAAAGCTTATTCAGAGATGGATGATGGGCTTCAGGGGAACGCTCCAGCAACGCAAGAACGGCACGAATGGACGACAGGACGACACAGCTTTCCTCATATGCAACAACACTTGGAAACTTGGCAGGACCTTCTTTTTTTTTTGGATTTAGAAACGGTTGACGATATATATACACATATACGTGTGCGTATATATATATATATATATATTGTCGACCATATATATATACATATACACATTAATATATATAGGGAGACATATATAAGATATCTACTTATGAATATATATATACATATGATGAAAAATAGAGAAAAATAAAACAGACAAAAATAAAATTAAAAACAAAATATCGGAAAGAAAGAGAGAGAGAGAGAGAGAGAGCTCCTTCTCTTTTTTTAGAATTTTTTTTATTTTAGTTTTAGAAGAAAGAGAACATAAAAATGAGAAAAGAATAGAAGGGAGAAGAATAAGATAAAAAATAATAGATATATATATATATATATATGTGGAAGAGAGAGGAAGAAAATGGGGAGAGAGAGATTGAGAGAGGGAGGGAGGAGAGAGAGAAGAAGAGAAAAATAGTAATAAAAAAGAATGAGAGAGATATCTGGTGAGAGGGAGAGGAGAAGAGAGAGATCGGATGAGAGAGAGATCGAGAGAGGGAGGGAGAGACACGTGAGGGGGAGAGAGAGAGAGAAAGAGTTCGAGAGAGGGAGAGAGGGAGAGAGAAGAAGTGAGAGGGAGAAAAAAATAGTAAAAGAAGGAGAGAGAGAGATCGGGTGTGGGGAGAGAGGAGAGAGAGAAGAGAACGAGAGGGAGATCGAGAGAGTGATCGGCGACGAGGGGGCTCGCAGGAGGGAGCTCGCCGGTGGGGCTTCGCGGCTAGGTGGACGGTGACAGTGGCAGCGGCGATCGGTTCACGGCGGCAAAGGCAACAGCGGCGAGGCGGACGGCGGCCGGTGGCGAGAGGGTGCAGCGGAAGGTGCTCCGACGGAGGTGAAGGCGGACCGGTGGCTCGCGAAGGTGGGGGTCGCGTAGGGGGGGTGACGCGGATAGTGGCGATGGTCACGGGATGGAGAGGGGAGGTTAGCAGGGGGAGTGGTTCACGGTGGTGGCTGTTAGAGGGTTGGTGATGGCGGCGTTGATGATATTTCAGCGGCGACGGTGATGAAGGTTGGCAGGGAGAGGAGGGTGGCTGGCGGTCAGAGGCGCAACGGCAGTCGACGGTAACTGGAGGTGGCCGGTGTGGTTAGAGAGAGGGTTGGTCGGTGTGGTTAGAGAGAGGGTTGGTCGGAGGTGGAGAGTGGAGGCTCGCAGTTCTGGGCATTGGCTGAGGGAGATGTGGGAGAGGAAGGGAGATTGAGGCGGCGACAGGATGTTAGCAGAGGTGAGGGGGTGCATGAGTTGCGGCAAGGTGTGGAGAGGGGGGAGGGAGGTGGATGGCGGCCGGTAGTGTTGGCAGGAGGGGTGGGCGATGGTTGGAAGAGGCTCACGAGTGTCTGCGACTGGAGAGTGGAGGTGAGGGGAAGAGAAGAGAAGGAGGGATGGGGAGGTTGCCGGGTTATGCAGATGGTGAGAGGGAGAGGAGAGAAGGGAGTAGGATGGCTGGACGATGTGTTAGGTGGCTGGGAGAAGAGAGAGTGTGAGGGAAAAAAGAGAGACCGTGGGGAGGGAGAGTGAGGAGAGGAAGGTGGCAGTGGCTTACGATGGGAGGGGGGAATGGGAGAAGGAGAGAGAGGGAGTGGCCGTTGGCGGGTGTTCGAGTGTGTGAGGGAATCGAGGGATGGGGAGAGGAGAGTGGGAGATGAGATGGGTGTGTTGTCCTGGGAGAGAATGAGAGGGCTGAGAGTGGGATCGGGAATGAACAAAAGGAATCAGTGGGATCTAGAAAGATGGTATGGATGATGGGGAGTGGGGTTGTGGGGTTGTGTACGATGGAGTGGGTTAGGAATAATGGAGAGAATGGGTTGGCTTGGGGGGGACCAAATCCGAGAATTTATGGGGGGTAGGGTAAGCAATTAAGATATTTAGTATTATTTTATTTAGGTTGATTATGTATATGGAATATATATATGTATATTCCATATATATATTTACAACCCTATATATATATATATTACATATATATGTATATATATATATATATATATGTTTTTTATTTGTTTAGTTTTATTTTATTATTTTTTTACCTTTTTTCTCAATTTGTTTTTATTTTTATTTTTATTTTTTTAAAATTTTATATGTTCCCAAAATTATAGAAATCAGGCAAATAAATCAAATGCGTAAGCTACTTTGGGGCATCACGGGATAATATGAAATATACTCACGAAAATGTCAAATTGGCGTGTCTACAGCTGCCCTGCCTTGGCGTCCGCTTTGTAGGGGAAAGACATGTAGTGGAATGAAATGAAGTGTAATGAAATGAAATGGAGTGGACTGAAAAGTGGATGCCAAGGTATGATGAGACACGCTTCCAACATTTCCTGATTGGAATCTTTCCAGAGTTTCAACGAAACAACCCTGAAGAGGGTCTTCCAAAGTCAACGATTGTTTGGATGGAAATAAGGAAGGAGACAATGTGCACTCGCGCACGAACAAAAAAGGGGACCAACTTCTCTATGCGAAAGTACCTGGGTCGTAGACCTGCAGGTTTCACCTTGGGGAGCGGTTACCAGCCAATGTGGAAGTGCTGCGGCCAAGGTGAGTCCAATGGAAAAAAAGTAGTTGATAAATCCAAACAAACGTCTCTTCTGGAAAACCAACCCAAGATAGTCTCGAGGAAAGTGAGTACTCGACTCAGAATGAAATATCTCATATTTGCCAAGAATTTACGCATAGCGGCTCTCGCAATCGAATTAAGTGAGTTATTTTCCACAGTGAAATGAAAGTCCTACATGAATGCATGCTGGGTTTAACGGGAAAATATAAAACAAACTAAAAGTAGAAAATAGCCAAGGATAATATTGTTAAGTTGCTAAGGATGGGTCAGATACCGATTCGATGAGACGGCACTGATCCGGGGCCCGTTTATCCACGCACCGATCCACCGAACGGAACCATCATCCCCGAGCTATCACAACCTAACGGCCTATCCGTACGTCCTGAACTCCTCTGAAGTAATCAGTATTTTTGTTGAAGGGGAACTCAAACTCCAAATTTATCCAAAACATAAGATCCTTGGTATGCTCTAATAACGTAGATATCATATAGTAAGATGCATGACACAGTGGGGTCAGTCACCGAGGTGACTAGGGGTGGGACAGTGATATCCCATTTTTTATTTTTTATTTTTTATTTTTATTTTATATTTTATATTATTTTATTTTATTTTATTTTATTTTTGATACCTACACTCAACAGTTAGCACACAATTATTGCATAAGAAACGGAATTGCATTCCACTGTACAAAGAGATTTGCACACCAAGGTGATTCACAAAAGCAGGGGAAAGCACACTGCAAACCAGACAAGATTCCTCCAGTTAAAGTCCATAACGGTAACTCACCATTAATGTTTTACATTTACCTTTTTACCCCATTTCATCTTATAAGTATCCCCCTACTTCTAGCTTTATTTGGAGGGGAGCACAAGAAGTTGGCTTGTAAGGTGCTAGAAAGAGAAGTAAAGGTGAGTTTTGATATTTTGAGATGGAGGGGGAACTTTTCCGTCCCGCGAAGAGGAGCAAGCTCAGCAACGACCTCAAAAGGCTGACCGGCATCCAGGGCCACATGAGCGAGAGAATCCAATTCAGGAAGGTGAGTAAACAGTTTCTTGCTTTTTCTTTACACGAATTCCTTCTCACTTCTGTACTCTTCTTCCGCAGCCATATCCTCTTTTTTCGGGCCCGAGGAGATTTTCCAAGCTGCCTTGGCTTTCGAGACTTACTTCCAACATTACTATCGACATGAGGGCTATTATTTCAAAGTGGCACCTTCAAGGCCTCGTCATCCATGCCAAACATTATGACAAGATTTGTATGGACTAGGCCACCATGGGTGCACTAGTAGAGGTCTCGCACCCTCAAACTCACACCTTTGTCTTTCCTACTTTTGAAGCAACAATCCTTCTCAAGGAAGCAGAACTTCTGCTTGGTTTGAAAAGGTTCAGGAAGGATGGAAAAATAAAAATCCTGCCCATGGGGAAGAAGGTATCCTCTGAAGAAATTCTAGGAAGCTTCATGCCCTGCGGAGCCATTAAAGGTGTTCAGACCCAGAGGGGAATCAACTTACAAAAGCTCAAAAACTGGACCATGAGCACTTTAGAAAGATTGACAGGTGATGAATGCTTAGAAGGACTCATGAAAGGGTTCGTGATCTGTTTAGCTGGAGCTCTCCTCTTCCCCTACACCGATGACATCGTGGAAGAAGATCAGTTGGGCACGATTTGCGGACTCTGGGAGGGCAAAAGAGTGGGGCTTGCCGTTCTAGCCTACCTTTACAGCGATCTCACGGTTTCCATCATGGGCCAGCCCCCCTATGGGTGCAGGCTTCTTCTCAATTGCTAGATCGATCTTCACTTCAAATTTGATCGCTGCGAGGTGGTACAAACCGCCTCCAAGATCTTTGAGCAAAGCCCTCTTCATTACATGGCTGATGTGTTTGGTTTTAGCGGCAATGTGGTCAATCGCATGCCCCGGCTAAAGACACGCAGAGACTGGCGTACTCATTTCAACACCTTGGCATGGAATATGTTCACTTGCACGCCAGCATGTCTACTTCCACGTGAGCTTCTCACTAGATCATATCCTGGCGCGGAACTCCAGCTTATTGGTGCAACCGAATTTGTTTTATAACTCACACCGGTGTTTCCTGCAAATCGGCCTTCCTCGGCATTGTTTTCCTACGCCATCTGACATTTCTTTGATTAAGGAAAGAGAGTTGGGCACGGAGGGTGATGCAAAGGACGTGAAGGCGATCAAAGCATCGTGGAAGGCAAGCATTCCACGGAAGGCGATGGTGTCTGTGAGTGAGGATCGAGAGCTATGGAAGGCTTACGTAATTGAGATGGGGAAATTGAGGTCCGTGGTGCCCAAACCCTAATGTATCTTATTTTGAAATAAACATAAAGCCTTAATGCCATTGCACGCTCTTTGAATCTCCCCCCTCCCCTTTTCTTTTTGTATAGGCGACTGAAATGGATGAAGTCGGGCGACAGCTGACTGTTCCAGATAGGAGCTAGAGGATCAGAGCAACTACAGCATGAGGAGTTGCCCTGAGACGTCCTAGAGCTGAAGGTTTCTCTCCATGTGTCGAGGAGAGAAGTAAGGGGGGAGAGAGTGGAGGGAGAGATGAGGATAGAACGGTATCGAGGTTTTGGACAAGAGGAGGGCACTGGATGCCCTGGCGATGAAACTTTCGGAGAAACAGCGATCGAACATGTCAATCCCTCAGAGTCATTGTAGATTGGAGGAGAGTTAGAGCTCAAGGTGGAGGAGCTCCTGGAGCTGGTGCAGTCTCCACCGGAAGAGCTGAGGGTAGCTCAGCCAGCGGCCTCGGATGCAAGAGCTTTGTGGCCATCGGGGTCACGAGAGAGGCTGGAGGACGGCGAGGAGCGCTGCCAGAGAGTGTGGGCATTCGTGGTGCGATGGGGCAATTGCTGCGTCGCAGAGCTCTAGGAGACCTCCCTGCAAGGACCTCCACCTTAGGAGGGAGAAGAGAGGTGACCAAGAGGGTGATGTGAGTTGCTTGTACACCCACCGCCTTGCTGTATGATGTACATGGCACCTTATATAGACTCACGAACGAAATGGGTCATGTTTGAGTGATTTGTCTGCCCTTTACGCATTCCTTCTCATTTACGCCTCTTTTCTTCCACGTTACTCCCATGTGGTGTGTTCGACAATATTTTGTCCCGAAATGGGGGAGTCTTGTCTCGCCACGGGCCATTCTTTTCAATGGAAATCTCGCATCGGAGTTGGCAATGATGACTTTTAGCTCTATTTCCTTGTGATAATTCAAATCTCCCGACAGATACACCCCTTTTTCTGCGGGAATCTTCAGCAATGACGACTTTGAGCTCCATTCTCATGCGATAATTCAAACCTCCCGACAGATGCATCCCTTCTTTTTTGCGAGAATCGTCCATCGGAGTCGGCAATGATGACTTTCTAACTCCCTTCGCTTGCGACAATTCAAACCTATCGATGGATGCACAACAATGATGACTCTTAGTTCCATCCTCGTGTGACGATTCAAACCTCCCGACATATGCATCCCTCTCCTTTTTCTTTTTTGTTACACTCAATCACGTGCCTACCAAGAATCAGACCGCCCCTTAGTGAGCGGGGAGCAGGTGGACATGTCATTTCGCCGCTCATATGAGACTGAAAATAAGATGCCCTATCATGAGGGTTACCAACATAGATAATGGTGATTGCCGCCTCAGATGTCTTCCAATCCTATAAATATCTCCCCTTTCACTCGACTTGGGAACGCCAGAGTCGTGAGAGCTGAGTTGAAGAGTGAAAACTTGTAAGAGCGGGGGTAGTGAGAGTTGCCCAATTTTTACGATGGAGGGCGAATCTAACTTCATGGCAGAAGGTGAGTCTTCCCACTCCTCGAAGAGGAGTAGATCTAGCAGCAGTTCTAGGAGACTTTCAGAAGTCGAAGGGCAATTCAGTAAGAGGACCCAATCGCAGCTTGTAAGTGAATCCTTTCTTTTCTTCATTCATCCTTCCTCTCCTTTTCTTGGCAATGTACCTCTTTCAAACTTCTTTCATTTTGTAGAGTATGATGAGGTCACACATCTCCTGGGAGCTGGTGGTGGCCGCATATCGGGGTCTCCCGAATTTCTAGAAGGCCCGACTAGACGTGATGGGGTTCGGAGCCTTTCTACGAATCGAGCCGATCAAGCTCGACATCGCCCTTATCCAAGCACTGTGTGAAAGATGGGACCCAGTGAGTCGGGCATTCCTGATGCTGTGGGCGCACATGGTGCCCAAACTGGAAGATATGATCCGAATCACGGGGCTCAAAGTGGATGGCGAGATAGTGACTGGTGTCACCTATGCGGACTACCGAGAAGGTGCCCAGAAGCTATTGGGGTTGGATCTCGATGGTCGGAAGAATAGGTCAGTGGCCCGGGCGTCCATCATGGAGGCGCTAGGGCTTACTGACACTCGTCCACGGGATGACGAGTCCCTGGAGAAATTCATAGAGAGAGCTGAAAGAGGTGCCCGTGCTGTATACTGTGTGGATGCCAGCAACTGGGAGAGGACCAACATAGATTTGAGGAGGTTTCTCCTCTTTCTATTGGGAAAATTGCTACTGGCCTCTAAGGGAGACAACATCCACTGTCGTTTCCTAGAGCTGCTAGTAGACTTGGAGAGAGTAGGACAGTACGCCTGGGGAGCTGCCGTGTTGGCACATCTATTTACAGGTCTGTCCCAAAGGACAGATCGAGAGGTGACAGTAAGTGGGTTTACGCCCTTCATCCAGGTAATAGATTTTCTTTTCTCTTTTTTCTCGTTTTATTATTTTTTGTTATTTTTATTTTTTTGTTGTTGTTTTATTTTATTTTTTTTTGTGTGTTTGTTGATGCCAATAACGCATGATGGCGCAGCTATGGAGCTATTATTACCTTCCAATGGGGAGAGCTCGGCATTGGCGACCAGTGACGCTCCCGCTGGCTAGACGGTGGCAACCCATCATGAGCACGGCACCTCTATCCTATCAACTGATGGTGTTAAGACGGGAGCTGTAAGAGTTCCCTATAGCGATGGTAGGATTCTTTTCTCTTTATTGTATTTTTGTATTTATTTTTTTGTCATCATTTTTTTGTATTTTTGGCTAACTAAGAAGATATGTGCAACCTAACATAAATTAACTGGAGGCCTTATGTCACGCCCCGAGCCTTTATTACAGCGGAAGACTAACTCGGGGAGCGCGAACAGCCGGCATGGTAAGCCTTTTGCAAGCAAGAACGATCAGAGCGCAAGACAATCACACACATAAATGCAATTGCACAATATTTAATCAAACTCCAACTTTATTTCATAAATGATTAATAGTCAAATACAATTATTTTTCCATCATCTTTCACTCTACTAGACTCAAGAAATATGAAATTACATTGACTAGATCTAAACAATGTAGACTTCCTAAGTCTTCGCTCATTCTTTATTCACTCTTGGATCCGCTACTTGAACCTTCCGAATCCGAAATCGAATCACTTCCATCTCCTGAAAAGATTAGAAATAGGTAATGAGTACACTTGCCTAGTAGGTATCTTCGCATCAACATGAAGGCACTATTAAAGTAATTAACATTTTTGCTCTAAAGAATGAGGCAAAATCATGCAATGCGATGATCACGCGGTTAAACCAAAGTAATCCGATAATCATGTAAGATAGAATGAGAGCAAGTATGAACTAGCAAGAATGTGACAAGAACATGATATTGGCCTTTCATGAACAAGAATGTATCGAGAATGTACTAGCAAGCCACATAAAAATCACTCTAATAACTTTTGCTTATGAGCAAGTACTTCATGAATTTCTGTGGAATATCAAGCAAGAAAGTCATGTCGTGTCGTGGATTTTCACTTATTTATAGAGAAAGTACTCCCAGCGCAATGCGACGCCAGTAGCATCATACCCCATGGTTTATAAAATAGTATGTTTCTGACAATCAGCCGAGGGGACTAGCATAGAGCCCTTGAACACAATCAGTGCTCGATCGCATCTTCAAGTATAAATCAAGTTACTTCCACGCATGTAACAATAAAGTATGGCCAAGAGTGTAATACGTTCAATAATTTTAAGATAATAATAATCAATGAATGAACGCTTCAATTTGAATATGAGGAATCAAGAATGACATTAAACAATGTTATGCTCATAAAATAAATTGGTAGCATAACGGTATATTTCTTAACCTTCATTCATTATATTAAGTCTATTAAGTAATATGATAAGTTCTAGATTATCAAGGGTCATCTAGAAACCTTGAAATATCAACCCTTGGGTCAAACCTCAGGTTAAGTACTCAAGTAGTGTGACGGTCGTGTAGTGGGCCGTTACATGATGTGACGGTCTAGTTCTGGGCCGTTACATTAGTCTGAATCTAGAACTAATAAAATAGACTCAGTGAAGTGTGACGGTTGTATAGTGGGCCGTTAGGTGCTCCTGACGGTCCAGTATAGGTCCGTTACATAGCTAGAACCAGAAAACATCGATAGTGTAATCTAATCAAATGGGTTTTAATGGTACAACTAACTCGGCATCCTAGTGGGAATCCCAGGCTCGCGGAGAATTACGGAGGCCTTGAAACAAGATTTTCTAGTCCATTGGAAGGAATATCCAATAGAGAGGTCCTCATGTCCAAGAATAATGTTCCTATAGTGCAAAGTGAACTAATGGACAATATACCGGAGTATGTCCCATGTACTTAAAGAAAATGACTCTATAGATAGAGGAAGAATATGTAACAACGTGAAAGGAAGATAAACTCCGTCAATACAACACTAGAAAATCATGTTTTTTAATTACAAAACTATAAAGTTTTGGCACATAAAATTAACATAACTTAAAATAGTTCAAGATACCTAGATCATGCAGATTTTAATATGAATTAGTAAGAAAACTAAAATCATAATAACATGTCAAAACTTAGCTAACTAGGCTTAATTATAGGTTAATTTAACTGGTTACTATTCTGTCATGGGCTGACAGAACACAGAGTCTAACGGTCTAACAGGAGAGCATCACAGTGCTTGTGACGGTCTATCGAGGGGCCGTTACAGTAATGTAACACTCCTGTCCTATTGCGTTAGAGACAACAGTGAAATAAAAACATAACAGAGTGTGTAACGGTCGGTCGTAAGGCCGTTATATCATGTGACGGTCCTACCCTGATCCGTCAGAGCCTCTGCTGACAGTAATAAATAACAATGACCTAAGTTTCAACTTACATCATGTCTGAAAATCATACATATAACTTCCAACATGATAGAATGAAGGCTAAACGAATATCATGCATGGGTTCTCTGTGAATTTCACAAGGAAGTTTCTTTTTAATTTAGTTAGGGCTAAGAATATAGATATATGCATGTCTCTACTAAAACATGAAATTCATGAGCTAACGTGCATGTAATCAAGCAAAATCAGAGGGCTCTTATCCCTAACATGTTATTTTTGCCGTTCATGAGATAACCTACCTCTTCTAAGACCTTTAAACTTCGAATTTGATGCTAGGTGCTACCCTTTGATCCTTGCTCTTCTTGTGGTAAATCAGCAACTTGGGAAGCTTCAATATCCTTGGTTACTTGGTCTCCTAGCACGAAATTTGGAGGGCTATTAGTCTAAAGTATACTAAACAAAAGCTTCTAAAGAACTTACCCGAAATTATGACTCCTTACCTTGATTCTTCACGAGCCAAAAGTAAGGGTCGGTCAGTTCAGAACTAGGTTCTATTTATAGGGTTTTGGCTAGGGTTTGAAGATTAGATCGTTTCTAGAGTCCTTGTTAAAGCTTAGATCAATTTCTAAGAGTCCTTAACACCTCTATTAGTCTTCCTATCTCGATCCCTAAGAGATAAGTTAGCAAAAATCTAATCTTTTGGCTTGTTTTTCACTTCACGGAACTGCAGGATGTAACGGTCGTCCATAGGTGCGTTACATGGCTGTGGCGGTCACCCGATAGACCGTTACACTCAACGTGTATAGATTTCAATATTAATCAAACTCTTTTGGTTAATTATCCATACAATTATATTATAAAAATAATATTTATCCTTAAAATACGTGAATAAGCTAAGTATCCTTCTAGAACATGGGCCAAACTTAATGGGCTTGGTCCTTAAACCTTTTGGATAATAATTAGATGGACTAGGTTAATTATTTCAATCCAATTGGGCTTTATAAGGTCTTATTAATTCAGTAATCCCTTTACTAATATATTTAGGTCTTTATAAATTCCAAAAAAATATTTTGTAATTCAAAAATTATTTATATAAATTCTGGGGCACTACACCCTCCCCCACTTAGAAGAATTTGGTCCCCAAATTTAATACATGGATTATGGAGAGTGTACTTACAGTTAAATAGTTCTGGAAATCTTTTCCGCATGGCTGCCTCGGTTTCCCATGTTGCTTCATATGGTCATGTTTTCTTCTATTGAATCTTGACCATAGGAATAACTTTATTTCTTAATTAACGCACTTCTCGTTCCAGAATCTTTATTGACGTTTGCTCGAACGTCATATCCTTCTGAATTTCCAAATTATCATAAGTGATAATGTGATCAGGATCATATACATACTTCTTCAGCATAGAGACGTGAAATACGTCATGAACCCCTGCTAGTTGTGGAGGTAAAGCCAATCTATAAGCCACTTCACCGACTCTTTCAAGAATGGGCCAATAAATCTAGGAGTTAGCTTTCCTTTAATCCCAAATCTTCGAATACCACGACCTGGAGAAACCTTTAAATATACATGATCTCCTACCTGAAACTCCAAGTCACGTCTTCGATTGTCGGCATAAGACTTTTGCTTATCTTGCGCCATTTTTATTCTTTCTTGAATGAGCTTTATTTTCTCTGTAGAATTCCTGATAAGGTCGGGGCCTAGAAATTACTTTTCCCCTTGTGAGCGACGTCACGCTGTTCGGGGAAGAGCGGAGAAGACGCGGAGCGCGCGCGGGCTCCTCTTTTTTGTTTGTTTGTTTGCTGCAACACAGAAATAAGAGAAGAGAGAGAAGAGGCCACCACGGGAGATTGCTCCGGCGGGGCGAGCGGGACATGTGTGATATAGCAAGATATGGAGGTTAAACGGCCATAGCGGGAAGTGACTCGCCACGGCCTCGGGGGGACGGGAATGGTGCAAAAATTAAATAACAAGAATTGAAACGGCCATTGGGGAAGTGACTCGCCGCGGCCTCGAGAATATGAGCAGATAATAAGATGACAGAATATAAAGAGAATACAAAGAGCGGGAATTTAAACGGCCATTGGGGAAGTGACTCGCCGCGGCCTCGAGAACATAAACAGATAAGAATATAACGTATAAGAACGTGAATTTAAACGGCCATTGGGGAAGTGACTCGCCGCGGCCTCGAGAACACGAATAGATAAGAATATAACATATAAGAACGGGAATTTAAACGGTCATTGGGGAAGTGACTCGCCGCGGCCTCGAGAACACGAATAGATAAGAATATAACATATAAGAACGAGAATTTAAACGGCCATTGGGGAAGTGACTCGCCGCGGCCTCGAGAATATGAGCAGAATATAACAGAGTAAAAAGAGAATATAAGAACGGAAATTTAAACGGCCATTGGGGAAGTGACTCGCCGCAGCCTCGAAAACAAGATGTGATCGCCAGGTGCCGAAAGACCCCAAAATAAGAAAGTGATCGCGCCTACCTCAAGGGCGAGAGATGGCGGGTTGCTTCTTCCTCTCCCTCCGGCCGGCCGACGGAGAGGGCTTTCCTCGGCTACCCTTGTAAAACAACGACAAACAAATGACAAGTGGATTAGAAAGATGGAGGTGTAGTATTCAAATCCTTGCGATAAAAAAAAATAACGAAATGATGGCAAGACACACACCTGGTTGGTGTTATCTTTTAAACCCCTCTCGGACTCGAGTAGGAGTAAAATGAGATGATGGATGTAAGAAGTGTATAAGAAAAGGCACCCTTATGAAGGGGGATAGGGGATGCAAAATGATGAATGCAAAAGAACTACGAAGAAAAGGAAAGAATTGGCTTATTGGATGTGTCGATGGTGAAATCCGGCGGAGCTCCGGCAGCGTGGGGATGACGTGGAAGCGCGGTGGATGAAGACGACCTTCCTCTCGCGAGCGTGAGCACCCGAGAAGCCGGCAGAACCTCCACCTACAAAAGAACCCACGGGTTAGAAAATGACTCCGTAGCCTCTAGGCTCCGGCAGCCTATCGGATCACTTCGAAGCTCTCAGAACTGAGGGGGTGGGCCTCTATTTATAGAGCTCCGGAGGGTGGAGGCGTCCAGGACCCTGGACACCTCCATCAGGGCCGAATTAATATTTTATTCTATTTTTATATATTTTTTTTGGAATACTTTTGTGGAGGCGCCCAGGGCTCCGGACGCCTCAAACAGGTCCACCGAAAACTGACGACGGCCGCACGCGGTTTGGCACAACGCGTGTTGTGAGCGGCGCCTCGTGATTCAGAAATGGGCGCGTCCAGCTGACTGGACGTCTCTATAATTTGGATTTTTTCACACACGACAAACCGTCGTTCGGTGAGCGGCACCCGTGAGAGAGTTGATGGAGGCGTCCAGGGTCTTGGACGCCTCCAAAAATATATTATTTTTATTTTTGTTTTATCTTTTATGCCAAGGCTGGCATTTTAATTTTTTTATACTTGTTTTTATGGAGGCGTCCAGGGGCCTGGACGCCTACATTAATTTATTATTTTTTATTTGATTTTATCTTTTATGCCAACTGGCATTTTATGTTTTTATATTTGTTTTTATGGAGGCGTCCAGGGGCCTGGACGCCTCCATTAATTTATTATTTTTAATTTAGTTTTGGGCCCTGAGAAAAGAATAAAAGAAAAGAAAAGAATGGGGGCGTCCTGGGGCCTGGACGCCCCCATTAAGACCCACCCGGGTCCTCAATCGGCGGCCGCCCGGCAGACACCTTCTTGATTCCGGAACCTCCTGATGCGTCTGACTGGTGTTGACGCTATCCGAATGCCGTGACGGGACGATTCCGAATGCCGAAAAAGGCAGAAGAAGACCTAAGAAAAGGAAGCACTCGAGTGATTCGAAATGCGTAAGCCGTTGCGGGGCGTTGTATAGTAATATGAGACTTTCTCAGGAGACGTCAAGAATGGCGTGTCTACAGCTGCCCCGCCTTGGCGTCTGCTTTGCAAGGGAGCGACACGTAGTGGAATGGTATCGAAGTGGAGTGAAATGAAGTGGGAGCGGACTGATAAGTTGATGCCAAGGTGTGATGAGACACGCTTTTGACGTTACTGTTTGGAATCTTTCTTGGAGTTTCAATGAGGCGACCTTGAAGAAGGTCTTTCAAATATAGACGATTGTTCGGACGGAGATCAAATAAGGGAGGGTGAGATGTGTGCTCAGGCACGAAAAAAAAGAGACCAACTTCTCGGTGTGGAAGTACCTGGGTCATAAACCTGCAGGTTTCACCTTTGGGGAGCGGTTACCAGCCAATGTGGAAGTGCTGCGGCCAAGGTGGGTCAAACAAGGTCAAAAGTGAAGGAATATCTGAGGCTCTGTCCGAGCAAGGGTCTCCTTTGGAAGAGCAGCGTAGGGCTGTCTCAAGAAAACTCAGTATTTCATTCGGAGTGGAATATCTCATATTTGTAGGAATTGAAGCACAACGGCCTTCGCAATCGAATCGCTTGAATGATCTTCCGCAATAAATCAAAGTCCTATATGAATGCATGCTAGGTTAAAATAAAAATTTAAAACAAACTAAAATAGAAAATAGCCAAGGATAATATTGTCAACTTGTTAAGAACGGGTCAGGATACCGATCCGGTGAGCCGACACTGGGCTGGGGCCCGTTTATCCGCGCACCAACTCACTGAATGGAACCGTCATCCCCATGCTACCACAAGTTAACGGCCTATCCGTACAACCCAAATTCTTCCGGGATCATCACCGTTTTTGTTGAAGGGGAACTCAAATCCCGGATTCGCTCGGGCCGCAAGGTCCTTGACATGTTCTAGTGGCGTACGTATCATATACTATGATGCATGACAAGGTGGGACCAACCATTGAAAGGTGGGACAGGAGACTGGACAAAGACGTCCGTTAGTAAAACCTGCACAGGCCAGCAAAGGTTAGCAACATCAGAAAGTAGCAGAATCACAGTAGAATCGCACCACAGTACAAAGGAGATCCAGACAAAATCTTGACAATGACCACTGATGTGACATGTTCCGTCCTGTAGCGATCTTCCCTTCCTATAAGAACTCCCCTTAGGCAAGTTCATTCAAATGCACCAAGGTGGGTTTTGGAAGCTCAGGAGAGGAAAGAGAGGAGAATCTAGAGATTTTCAGGATGAAAGGAGAGTCTTCCCGCGTTATGAAGAGGAGCAGGCCTAGTAGCGAGATCAGGCGACTCTCCGATCTCGAGGGCCACTTGAGTGGGACGATCATGTCGCATATGGTAAGCTGATTCATTTCAAATTTTCCATGTGAACCTTCTTCTTACTTCCTTCATTTCTTCTTTTTTCTTTTCTCTTCCAGTCATATCCATTCTTCCCAGGCCCGAGGAAGTTTTCCAAACTGCCATGGCTTTCAAAGCTAACTTCCAACATCTCCATTGGCATGAGGGCCACACTCTCGAAGTGGCATCTGCAGGGGCTCCTTATTCACGCCAAACACTATGAGAAGATTCGTATGGATTGGGCGGCTATGGGCGCACTAGTGGAGATCTGGCATCCCCAGACCCACACTTTTATCTTCCCGACCTTTGAGGTGACCATCCTCCTCGAGGAGGTGGAACTTCTGCTCAGATTGAAGAAATTCAAGAGTGACGGGAAGGTGAAGGCTATGTGGATGCTGACACGGGGTACTTCTGAAAGCGTTCTTGGAAGCTTCATGTCACCCGATGCAGCCAGAAAGGTCCGTACTCAAAAGGGGATCGATCTCCAAAAGCTTGCGGAGTGGGTTATGGACGCCCTGAGAGGGTCACCAGACGATGACTATTTGGAGGGAATTATGAAGGGGTTCACCATTTGTCTGGCGGGTGCTCTCTTGTTTCCTTATACCGACAACATAGTGGAGGAAGACCAACTGAGTGCTATTTGCGGGATCTGGCGTGGAAAGAGGGTGGGACCCACTGTTCTTGCCTATCTTTATAGCGGCCTTACTGCCTCGAGCATGGGTAAGCCTCCTTTTGGTTGCGCACTTGTCTTAAATTGCTGGCTTGATCTGCACTTCAAATTCGACCACCGCGAGGGAATGCCAACTACTTCGAAGCTTTTCCAACAAAGCCCGCTTCACCACATAGCCGACGTGTTAGGCTTCGGTGGTACTGTAGTGAACCGCGTTCCGTGGCTGAAGAAACGTGAAGATTGGCGGTCTCACTTCTGCACCGTGACACAAGGCTTCTTTACTTGCGCACCGGCATGTTTGCTTTCGCTTGATCTCCTCATGAGGCCTTCTCCCGAAGTTGATCTTCAACTGATCGGTGCGACCGAGTTCGTCCTTTATAATGCGCATCGGTGCTGCCTCCAGATTGGCATCCCACGCCATTCGTTCCCGCCACCGACTGGCATCGTTCCTTTGAAGAAAAGGGAGTTGGGCACTGAAGCGGACGCGAAGGAAGCGAAGGCCATTAAAGCTCCTTGGAAGACAAGTGTTGCGGGAAAGGCCTTAGCGCACGTGGTGGAAGAATGCGAGCCGTGGAGGGCTTATGTAACCGAACTGGGGAAGTTAAGGCCTAAGGCGCCTAAACCATTGATGTAGCTCACTCTGCTTTTCTGATGGAATAAAATCTGGCATTGATGTTTTGGGACCCCCGTCCACTTAATTATTATTATCTTTTTTTTTGTGGTTTTTCTTTTTCTTTGTATTTTTTTTATTTGGATTATACATACTCTTATCTTTTTTACTTTTATTATATATATATATATTTTGAAAAAAAAATTATTATAGGGGCGTCCAGGGGCCTGGACGCCCCTAATTTTTATTTTTTTTATTTTTTTTGTTTTTTTTGTTTTGGGGGCGTCCAGGGTCCTGGACGCCCCAACTTTTATTTATTATTATTTTTTTTTATTTTGGGGGCGTCCAGGCGCCTGGACGCCCCAAAATTTTTGAATTTTGAAAAATAAAAATAAAAAAAATAAAAATTGTGGGGGCGTCCAGGCGCCTGGACGCCCCAAAGAAGGTAGCTTCTATATATAAGGGCTGCCCCCCCCCCTTTTGCTCATTTACTGTTCATTCTGACGACCTAGTCACCCTAGACGACCCATTCTTCGTCCCAATGGAGCGAGGAGGATCGAGCCAGGGTCCACAGAAGCGGAAACGACGGGCTCGTCGTCCGAGGAGGCTGAGGGATGATGCCGAGGAGGCTGCTGCGGCGGAGGAGATTGCCGCGGGTGAGGAGGCTCTTCCTTTGGCCTTGGAGGCTGCAGTGGACGCTGGCGACGCGGGAGAGGACGAGCACGATCCGGTAAGCCCCTCGGAACTCTCACTATGTGGTTCAATAGGCTAAACGGACGGGTGAGAGGCTGTGAGAGAAGGCCGGGGATCCTCCACATTTTCTTTTTCTCTTTTTTTTATTTTTTTTTTATTTATTTACGAAAATAATAAAAATATAATTAAAAAATAAGGAGGCGTCCAGGGCCTGGGACGCCTCCATGATAATATATATATTATTAATATATTTTTTATTTTGGTTTTGGGGTTTTCTAAAAATAAAAGAAAATAAAGGAAATGGAAAGGAGGCGTCCAGGGGCCTGGACGCCTCCAAAAAAAAATAAATATTTTAAAAAAAAATAAAATCAAATCAATAAGTAGTATATACAGTGTGATTGTTTGTTATTATTCATGATGCTGATGTGTTCTCTGTTGGTTTTGTGGTGTGTAGGGCGTGATGAAGGGACGGATCAGCTGGTCCCTAGTGGTGGCAGCATACCGTGGGCTGCCGGACTTCCAGAGGGCGCGTGTGGACGCCATGTGCTTTGGAGCTTTCCTTAGGATCGAGCCCTTCCGGCTTGACCTTCCTCTTATCCAGGCACTGAGGGAGCGGTGGCACGCACCGAGCCGGGCGTTTCTGATGCCCTGGGGGCACATGGTGCCGACACTGGAGGACGTGGCTCGGATTACCGGGCTACGAGTTGACGGAGAGGCAGTCAGCGGGGTCACCTACCCTGACTACCGAGAGAGTGCCCTGGACCTGCTGTGGTTAGAGACGAGAGTGACTGATAGAGACAGCAGGGTAGTTGGCCGAGTGGAGATCATGGAGGCGCTCGGATTCGTCGACCCGCGCCAGCGGGTTAGCGAGACTGGAGCGGAGTTCTTGGCTCGACTAGAGGGGGATGCTCGTGCAGCTTTCACCCAGGATCCGAGCGAGAGGGAGCTGGTGGATCTAGACCTTCGGAGGTTTCTTTTCTTCTTCCTGGGCCGCCTTCTGCTGGGGATGAAGGGGGACGGCATCCACTGCCGCTTCCTCGAGATTCTGGCGGACCTTGACAGAGTGGGGCACTACGCGTGGGGAGCGGCTCTGCTTGCCCATTTGATTGCTGATCTCTCCCAGACTTCGGAGAAGGAGACGACAGTCAGCGGCTTCGCACCTTTTCTCCAGGTAAACATTTTATTTATGCATTCCCACAGTTGAATATGCAATTATTGTACTAATGATGTATGATGGATGCAGCTGTGGAGCTATTACTATTTCCCGATGGGGAGGGCTAGGCATGGGAACAGGAGGGCCGTGCCTCTGGCGCGGCGGTGGAGGCCGGTCGTGGTTGCAGCACCCCACGGCTACCAGCTGGCATCACTTCGTCGAGAGCTGAGCGAGTATCCCGAGGCCATGGTATGATGCGTATGATTTTTTTATGTTTATGCATGTGACTGAATGGTAACTAACATGATGTATGTATGGTGATGCAGGTGGTGTGGAGACCCTACCTGGGCATGGGCGACGCTGGCCAACCTTGAGTTGTAGCGGGTCTTCCTCGTTTCAGGCGGGACGTGTGGGTCCATTGCCTGAACGAGATCGAGCCGCTTCGGCTGAGGCTGGTTATGAGGACGTTGAGGCTGGCCTAGGAGTGGGTTGATGTAGAAGAGCCGGCCCGCATTGGGCGGAAGACCAAGGGGAAGGCGAAGGTTGTGGACTGGCGTACGTGCTTCCCAGCACAGTACCAGGACTGGCAGCAGGGCGGGGTCCCAGTGGTGTCCCATGTACAGGACAGCACAGACTACATGAGACGGTACCGAGCTACGTATGGGGACCGCCTCTTCCTTGGTGGTATGGCAGGGGTAAGTGAAATGAGAATGCTTCACTCTTTTATATGTATATGCATGTGGTACTAACTTACGTGCAATGCAGGATGCTCGTGATACCATGATCGCCGACCTGCGGGCCCAGTTGGCGGACGCCAGGCGGTAGTTGGTGGCCATCCGACAGGAGTTGGAGATCCTGGTGAGTTTATGTGATGCATTTTTTTGTGACCTGGATTTTTGATGCTTAGCCTTTGACTGACATTTGCCCCGTGTTTCAGCGGGCCCACCAGACAGCGGCAGCCGGGACGGCTGGTGGAACGGGTTCCAGTTCGCGGGGCCCTCCTCCGGAGGTTTCTGCCCTCCAGGAGCAGCTGGCGTATGCGGTGGCTCGGGCTGAGGAGGCCGAGCGTGACCGCGAGGCTCGAGTGAGCGCTTGCCTGACCTTGACTCTCTTCTGGCTGCTTTCCTTCTATCACTGTTGTTCTCTTATGGTGCATGCGTGCTTTGACAGGTGGCCGAGATTCGGGAGGCCCTGGCGCGTGCTGTTCATGCCGAGCAGGAGCGCGACGCTCGGGTGGCGGAGCGTGACGCTCGGATTGCGGAGCTGGAGGAGGAGCGTCGACGGGAGGCTGAGGAGCTCCCTCGTGACGTGCTGGATCTGCGGATCACCCTCGAGCTGTCGAGGAGGGAGGCGATGAGAGAGAGAGAGGAGAGGGAGAGAGAGAGGGAGGAGCGACAGCGGGATCAGACCGAGAGGAGGGCTCTGGAGGCCCAGCTGCTGGAGCTCTGATTGAGTCTTGGCACGGCGGAGGGGAGGCTTCGGGAGAGCGAGGAGCGGTACCAGAGGGCGAAGGAACGCGGGGCGTGACTTCGTCAGTCTGGTTCTTTTTCCATGGGCAGCTATCTGGTCTCTTCGGCCGAGGAGCGTCGTCGCGCCTTCGAGGCTAGAGTGCCACCGCAGGGCGAGGCGAGCACAGCTTCTCAGGGTTCGCAGAGGCCCCCTAGGGATCCCCGGTAGAGGAGGGAGGAGAGAGATGACCAGGAGGGTGATGGTGAGAGTTAGAGAGTTGCTTGTACATGTCACCCTTCTTACTGTATGATGTACTTTCGGCTATTATATGAAATGAAAATGGCTTTCTTGTGTTGTGTGTACTTTTCTCTCTCCCACACTTTCTTCTTTACACTGAGTTATCCTTCGAGGCACGATCCACGAGACCTTGCCCTGAACAGCGGGGAACTACGCTTTGCACGGGGGGATTCTATTTCCTTTCTCCTCCTTTTGGGCGCGTCCAGGCGCGAGGACGCGTCTTAGTCCTTGAATTCAAATTTAAAGCGTCGGGTGGCCTTTCTTCTCCCGTGCCTTACCTGCAAACGAGCCCGCCTTCTGTCGAAACTCGCTTGCCCCCTTTTCGTCTTCCTCCTCTTTTGATTGATGGAGTTCGGTGGGCCCGATCATGGTGAAGGTGGAGAGGGACGAGGAACTCCTCACCCGAGGAGCGACGCGCCAGAGCACGAAACGGCATCCATGGAGAAGGAAGGGACGCTTTGGGCCCCCGAGGGACCCGAGGGGCCCGATGGCGCGGGAGGAGGTGAACACTGTCCGACAGGTCCTCCGATCTCTTCCTCTTTTAATTCATTTTGGGTTTTGAAGCGAGCCGCGCGAGGGGGGAAAGGGATCGGCGAGTGTCGCACTTAAATGATGGACGCGTCCTAGACAGGGGACGCGTTCTTTTTGACTGATGTGGGACCCCTTTCTTGGTGCAGGACATGGCAAGGACCCTGGGTCTGGCCGATGAGTGGGCGAGTGCGGACGAGCCGAGCCGCATCAGGAGGGAGAGTCGCGGCAAGGCGAGGCTCGAGGACTGGCCCGTACGTCTCCCTGGACAGCAAGGGGGTGTACTGGTGCAGGACAGTGCCGACTTCCTGCAGCGGCAGAGAGAGAGTTACGCGGGGCTTCCCCAAGCTGGGGACACGCGTGGCATCGGCGGCTCGCGCGCCCAACTGTCAGAGACTAGGCGGCAGCTGGCCGTCGCTCAACATGAGCTACGCTCCTGGTAAGTTACGTGCCGCACTTTTATCTTAGATTTTGGAGTTTTACTGACGGCCGTTGTTTATTTTGTTCCAGCGTGCCCAACAGACAGCGACGGTGGGAGTGGCTAGCGGATCTTCCAGTTCCTCGGCCCCTTTTCTCGAGATTGCCTCCCTCCGGGAGCAACTTACCGGTGCGGTGGCCCGCGCGACCCGGGCGGAAGAGGAGCGTGACGCCTGGGTGGCGACTGTAGCGGAGCTGCGGCATCATGGTGAGGAGAGACCTTCTCCAGACATCCTGGAGTTAAGGGTTCTTCTGCAGATGATGAGGAGAGAGGCAGAGAGAGAGAAAGCCGAGAGAAGGTCCGAGCGACAGCGGGATCTGACTGAGAGGAGGGCCTTGGAGGCCCAAGTGAGGGAGCTCCAGTTGGGCCTTCAGGCCATCGTGCAGAGGCTAGGAGGGATGGAGACGCGCTACGAGAGAGCGCGAGAGTTCGGGGAGCGACTCCGCCAGTCCAGTCGCTTTGCCACTAGTGGCTTCTTCGCCACGCCAGGGGAGGAGCAACGAGTCACTGCTGCGGAGCAGGCGCCAAGAGGCGAGGCAGGTGCTACTGCACGGGGATCCCGAAGGCTTCTGAGGGACCCTCACCTCGGGGGAGAGGAGGAGAGTGCCCAGAGAGATGAGTGATGGTGAGGATTGGCGAGCTAGTGGACCCGCCACCTCTCTATGATTGTAGTGTTTGTGACAGCTTATGTAGAATTATGAATGGAATGATTTAATTTTCTGCTGCTTGTTCGTTCTCTTGTGCGTTCCTTCTTCCCTACACTTCTTTTCCTTTGCACTGTTCCCATGTGATGGGTCTGCCGAGACTCCGCCTCAAGCGGAGAATCGCGTCTTGTGACCATTTTCCACGGGAATCTACCGTCGAAGTCAAAAAAAGACGGCCCTAGTTTCTTTTCCCAACGTTGTGTCAAATTTTATGGACGTCCTCCAAATCATGATAGGGTATCCCTAGACAATCATAGCGGCTATTCGTCCTATTCTTCGTCCAGTCAATCACCCTGTGCGAGCGGTGAAGCGACACATGGGACCGCTTGGCCGGTGCCTCATTGCGAGGGCTATCATTAACAGGTGATGGAGGCAATCTTGGCCCGCACTCCTTCCGTTTCTATAAATTCTTGTCCCTTTTATTTTCCCAGGTATATCGAGAGCTAACTCGAGGAGCACGAGTTCTCACGGGAGAGGAGGAGTTCAAAATTCTGAGAGTTGGATGGAGGGCGAATCTTCCCATTCCTCGAAGAGAAGCAGGTCCAGTGGTAGTAGTTCCAGGAGGCTTTCAGACCTTGAAGGGCACTTCAGCGAAAGGGCCCAATCACAACTCGTAAGCCAAGTTTTCTTGCCCCTTTTTCATTCTTTCTTCCTTTCTTCTGACCAAACCTCACCCCCATTCCTTGTATGTGTAGGTTGTGATGAAATCACAAATCTTATGGGAGTTGGTAGTAGCAGCGTACAGGGGCCTCCCAGATTTTCAGAAGGTGAGGCTAGACGTGATGGGATTTGGTACCTTCCTTCGGATCGAGCCGATCCAGCTCGACCTGGTCCTGATCCAAGCCTTGTGTGAGAGATGGGACCCAGTGAGTAGGGCATTCCTGATGCCCTGGGGGCACATGGTGCCCAGCTTGGAGGATGTGGTCCGGATCACAAGCCTGAAGGTAGAAGGCGAGGCAGTGACCGGAGTCACTTACGCGGACTACAGAGAAGGTGCCCAGAAGTTTCTGGGTTTGGACTTAGATGGTCGGAAAAATAGGTCGGTAGCTAGGGCGTCCCTGATGGATGCATTAGGGCTCACCGACACTCGTCGGCGGGACGATGAATCCTTAGAAGAGTTCATGGAAAGGATGGAAATAGGATGCCGTGACGTGTACTGCATAGATTTTGGCAACTGGGAAAGATGCAACATAGATTTGAGGAGATTTCTCCTCTTCCTTTTGGGGAGATTGGTACTGAGCTCGAAAGGGGACGGTATCTAATGTTGCTTCCTGGAGCTGCTGTCAGACCTTGAAAGAGTAGGGTATTATGCCTGGGGATCCGCCATGCTGGCACACTTGTTTGCAGGCCTATTCCAAGAAACGGATCGTGAGATGACTGTGAGTGGTTTCACACCATTCATCCAGGTATTTTTTTGGTTTTGCTTGTTTTGTATTTTTTTGTGTTTTTGCAAAGTACTGATGACTTGCGCCGAGCAGCTGTGGAGCTATTATTACCTCCCTATGGGGAGAGCTCGGCATTGGCGACCCGTGATGGTGCCGTTAGCCAGGCGGTGGGAACCCATCATGAGTGCGGCACCCCTAACCTACCAACTGATGGTGCTAAGGCGGGAGCTACAGGAGTTCCCTGCAGCGATGGTAAACTGGAGACCCTACTCAGATATGGTCGATGCCGACCAGCCGTGGATTCTAGCAAGTCGTGCCCGGTTCGGACGGGAACTGTGGATGCACTGCCTGAATGAAATCGAGCCGCTTCGGCTATGATTAGTTATGAGGACTTTAGGACTGGCTCAAGAATGGGTGGATTCAGCTGCGCCACCTCGTGTTGGGAGAAAGACACGGGGACCGGCGACCTGCATTGACTGGCGCGTGCGGTTCCCTGAACAGTATGAAGACTGGCAACGGGGTGGCACGATTGTAGAATCGCATGCGCGGGATAGCGAGGACTACTTGCGTCTATATAGGACAAAGTACGCAGAGCGGCTCCAACCTCGGGGACTTGTGGAGGTAGGTTTCCCCTTTTCTCTTCTCTTCTTTCTCCTTTTCTTGGTTTTCTGGTGAAAATGCTAACTTGTAAGGCTGCAGGATGTCCGGGATGCCATGATAGCGAATTTACGAACTCGCTTAGCAGATATGGAACAACAGTTGGGCGATGCCCGCGGAGCTACGAGCGCCTTGGTAGGTGTACAGTACTTTCCTAATTAAAACCCCAGATTCCAGATGTTGGCTGCTAATTCACGCGGTCGTAGCATGCCCAGATTGGCGCGGCTTCCCCAGCGATGGGAGTGGGTGGTGCCTCTTCCGGCTTGTGGATTCCTACCTCAGAACTTGACTCGCTTCATGAGCAACTTGCTCATGCCACGCAGCATGCCGCAGAGGCAGAAGGGATGCTCTGTATACAGGTAAAAGTTTCAGTGTTGGGTTCTCTTGATTTACGCCTTATCGCGTATCTGAGATGGTACATTTGGCAGGAAAAGGAGACGGAAGGAGCGCTTGCCCAAGCTGCGCAGAAGGAGGCTAGGATAGCAGAACTGGAGAGGGAACTGCGGCGTCATCCTGATGACGACTCCTCTAGGGATGCCGTGGAACTGAGGATCACTCTCCAGTTGGAGAGGGAAGACTGTGAGAGAGAACGTGTAGAGAGAGAAAGAGACGCGGAGAGAGAAAGAGCCAACAGATTGACTGAAAGGGAGGAACGAAGAGCCATGGAGGCCCAACTATTCGAACTCCGAATCAGCCTTAGCCTTGCTGAACAGTGGCTGAGAGATGGTGAGGAGTGCTACCGAAGAGCACGAGAGCGTGGCTTTCGTGTTGGTAGCTTCTCTGCTGTTTCCATAGATCAACGCCGGGATGCGGGAATAGGAAGAGGAGTACAGAGCGGTAGGAGTACCGCTTTTCGTAGTTGGGTAGCACCTTTGAGAGTGTTTTACCCGGAGAGTAGTGGGACGAGTAATGCAGAGAGAGAGGGCGGAACTTGATGTAATTTTTTTTAGTTTTTGGAATAAAATACAAGGTTCGGTTTGTTTATTTTTCACCTTTGCTTCAGTTGCCTGAATCCCTGCATATATCACTGAAACAAACAAATCAGAATTTCTGTTCTGACTTGGCCCCTTGCTCAATAAGCAAATGGTCACTGTGACTGTCCTTGATAACTGGTCAAGGCGCCAAGCCTTTATTTTAACGAAGGCAAGGGAAAGAAGTGGTGATGATAATTGCGACATGCAAGCACACGAATGCAAGCGGTATTAAAGTGAGATGCTGTACGCAAATGCAATCATGCAGAATTGATTTGTTTTTCTCTTCTTTTTTTTTATATTTGGCATTTTTTGTTTTATCATAAAAAAGATTTTTTTTATTTTTGTTTGCAAATATGTACATTTTCTCTTTTCCATTTTTTTGTTGTTTTATCATCTCAGTTTTTTTATTGCTAACGCCCGGCAAGCACCCAAATGACACCTAACTTTCGTGAGAACAGGGGTTTCTTACTAACCTCCCAGGTATCCTAAGTGCACATCTAGGTTGATTTGGGCCTCTAGACCCCTCGAATGATGATCCCGCCGGCTAAGACTTACCTTGATGACAATACTGTCATGCCATGCTTAGGCTCCCAATCGCTTCCGACCACAGGGATTCACCCAAAAGGTGTTCGAGGTAAATGATTTGCCCGACCCGGGTCTGTTTCCTCACAACTCTAGATGGTATATGATGGAACACCCTGGAACCCTAACGACCAACCGCGCGACGCTGACCCGGAATCAGACGCCGTCGCACCCATAGGTGACGCGCTTGCATTGGCCTAAGCCCGAGGTTAAACAAGAAGACATCAAGGTGGTAAACAGGGGTCTTGACCAGCCAGAAACACAGAGACTCCTTCACAGCAATAGCTTTTGCTTTTCAAAGTAGGCAACCAAATGTGTATATTAAAATAAGGTCGCAGACCCTGGGCAGTTTTCACCTTTCAGAAACTCCATCGAACCTTCATCTTTAGAGGGAGAAGGAAGAGTGTAGGGGATAAATCTCCTGAGAGGGCCGGCAAAGCCGTTAACCCGGTGAGCGAATAAGGGCCCATTAACTCTTTCCTTTCAGATAACTTCGGACCAAATCTCGAGCATTTACATTCCACGGCCCCTTTTGTGGATTCAGACTTTTGCTTTGAGGGGTTCCGTTTATCGTAACAGGCACGGTCACGACCAGGCTTTTCTCTTGATTTTGATTTTGTATTTCTTTTTGTGAGGGAGATATAGTCGTTTGACGTTTGTGGGCTCTCTTTTTGTATGCCTGCGGGGACACTGCCCTCTTCTCGTGCTCTGATCGATGCTCGAGGAAATGGATCCTACTCTTGCCTTTGGGGTTTGAGTTTCGGTTTCTCATGCTCAGCGTTTTAAGGGCGCCGACTGTCTCATTTGGTCGAAGGGAAAAGAATAAAGATTACAGCTTCCGGAGATCTTCTGGGTGACGCTCCACCGTAGGTGATGCTACCGACCCTTTTTGAGTAAAATACATAAGTGAGGACATGTTAGCTTCCTTCGAGCGAGCATAGGCCGACGTGGCCGGACAGGGATCTCCAGGGTTCTGGCAAACCAAGACCCGGTGCCTACCAAGCCTCAATGGGCCCTATCCTAACATGAAGGTTAAATGCAGGGACTTAACTATATGGTGACTGCCGGGCATCGGCATTTTGAATTTTCCATATTTTTAGTGGTTTTCAAAATTTCTTTATTTTTTGATGTTTTTATCTTTTCATCACTTTTTTTGTTTGTTTTGTGCTAAGGGTAGTATTTCTTAAGATAAAGCCCATTCCAAGGGTGGGATAACTCGGTCCCTTCGGCGTTGATTAGCTTGTAGGCGTTGCCAGGGTACACGGCTTGAATTACAAATGGTCCTTCCTAATTGGGTTGGAGCTTAGAACGCGGCCCTCCAGGTTTGACAAAAATTCTTTTTACGACCATCTCACCGACTTTGAATTTTCTCTCAATGACTTTCTTTTGGTAAAAACGAGCGAGTCTATTTTGATACACACGCGCGTGTTCGGCAGCGGCCAGTCGCTTCTCATCCAAGAGTTCCAACTGGGCGAGGAGTGAATTACGACGATCGTCGAGGGGAAATTCCTCATCCAATTGTACCCTGAGAGAAGGGATCATAGTCTCATACGGGACTACCGCTTCCCTACCATAAGTAAGGGCAAATGGAGTCTGCCCGGTGGGGGTACGGATTGAAGTGCGATAGGCCCATAGAGCTTTGATAAGCTTTTCTGGCCAGTCTGAAAACTTACTAGACTCGCAGGTTTTTTTGATGATTTTGAGCAATGTTTTATTGGTGGCCTCCGCTTGGCCATTACCTTGTTGGTAATAAGGCGATGAATGATGCAATGCAATTGCGTACCTTTTGCAGAGGTCATGTAGGTCCTGAGAAATGAACTATGGCCCATTGTTGGTGACGATCGTGCTTGGGACGCCGAATCTGGTGAGGATGTTCTTCATGATGAACTTGCAGACTGTTGACGCCTTGATTTCCGCGTAAGCTTCGGCTTCGGCCCATTTGGTGAAGTATTCCGTCGCAGTAAGGATGAAAGATTTCTGCTTGGTGAGGGAATTGGGATCACCAAGGGGACCAATGATGTCGAATGCCCACATGGAGAAAGGCCACGGGGGAGGATATTGGATGAAGTGAGGAAGATGGTGAATGGATTTTATCGGCGTGAAGTTGACACTTGACACACCTACGGACAAAGACAGCACAATCCTCTTCCATGGTGGGCCAGTAAAAACCTTGCCGAATGATCTTTTTGGCGAGCATCTGACTATTCACGTGGCCACCGCACACACCCGAGTGCGTCTCCTCTACACATTTCCAAACCTCATCGTCACCAAGACATCTTAACAGAATACCAGTAAGGCTCCTCCTATAGAGTAGGCCTCCAACCAAAGTATATTTCTGAGCCACCCTTCTTATGGCTTTCTTGTCCTCTGTGGTGGCCCCTTCAGGATAAGACTGATCTTGGCAGTATTTGACAATTTCATAGAACCATGGTTTCTCTTCATCAGCCAGTTCCTCTTCGGCCTCTGCCAACATGATTTCCCTCTTCTTAAGGATATCTTCCTGCAGGATCTTCCTTGCTATCCTGTCTTTGATATTTACGTAGGAAGCATCATCGATTGCAGGGGCATGAAGTTTATAGATGGAAATGGACTTAAACCATCTTCCTAGAGGGAACCTTATGGATGATGCCAACGAGGCGAGGGCATCGGCGAGAATATTCTGATGACGAGGGATATGAACAAAGATCAGTTTGGCGAACAGTTTGGCAAAGGCAGCAGTGAGTTCTTGATATGGCTTGAGTTTGGGATCGCGAGTGCGATATTTAGTGAGCACCTGGTGAAGGATGAGTTGACTATCACCTACGACTCGCAACTCAGTGATACGAAAAGAATGAGCGAGTTCTAGGCCAGCTAGAAGGGCTTCATATTCATCTATATTGTTGGTGACTGAAAATTTGAGTTGGTATGCCAATGGGAATGTGAGGCCTTCAGGTGACAGGAGGGCGATGCCGATTCCTCTCCCTTGAGAATTCAGAGCTCCATCATAATATAGCGTCCACATTGGCTCATCTGATTGGTTGATGGACATTAGTTCCTCGTCTGGAAACTCTGATTGAAAGGGATCGAACTTGGGAAGAGGATGGTGAGCGAGATGCTCGGCTATGGCATAGCCTTTAATCGCCTTTTGCTGGACGTAGACGATGTCAAACTGAGAGAGAAAACTTTGCCAGCATGTTAATCTATCCGTAAGGACAGATTTCTCCAGAAGGAATTTGATAGGATTCATTCGAGCAATTAAGTGGACCTCGTGAGCCAAGAAGTAGTGTTTCAATTTCTGCACTACCCAAACGAGGGCAGCACATGTTTTCTCCATGCTGGTGTACTTCTGCTCACAGGGATTGAGAAGTTTGGACAAGTAATAGGTTGCCCATTCCTTACGTTCTTCATCAGCTTGTGCGAGGACGGCTCCTACAGAGTCATCCAAGACTGAGACGTAAAGGATCAGAGGTTTTTCCGGTTTGGGTGGAATGAGAACGGGTGGACTAGCCAGATATTCCTTTAACCCTTCAAAAGCTTTCTGACATTTAGAATTCCAGTGGAATTCTACTCCTGGCTTGGTCAGCTCGTAGAGAGGTCTACACCTTTGTGAATGTTGGGACACAAACCGACGAATAAACTACAACCTCCCGATTAAACCTCGGACTTCCCTCAAATTCTTGGGAGGCGGCATATCTCTGATAGCCTTAGCTTTGTCAGGATCTATCTCGATCCCTCTTTTGCTCACAATGAACCCCAGCAATTTACCTGACGACACACCAAACACACACTTCTTCGGGTTCATTTTCAGTTGGAACTCCCTTGACCTCTGCAAGACCTTAGCCAAAACTTCTGGATGTTCCATCCTGGTCCTTGATTTTACCAATAAGTCATCCACATACACTTCCAGATATATGTGCATCATGTCATGAAATATGGCCATCATCGCTCTTTGGTAAGTAGCTCCAGCATTCTTTAATCCGAACGGCATGACTACGTAACAATATGTTCCCCAAGGGGTAGTGAATGACGTCTTTTCCTGATCCTCTTCTGCCAAACGAATTTGATTGTATCCTGAAAATCCATCCATGAAAGAGAGGGTTTCGTAGCCTGCCGTGTTATCAATCAGCACATCAATGTGAGGTAAGGGAAAATCATCCTTTGGACACACGCGGTTAAGGTCTCGGAAGTCGATGCAAATCCTGACTTTCCCATCTTTCTTCATGACCGGGACAATGTTCGCCACCCATTGAGGATAAAGAACGACTCTAATGAACCTGGCTTTGTGGAGCTTATCGACCTCTTCTTTCATTTTCAAAGCCATGAGGATGGAAACGCCTTAACCTTTGTTTTACCGAGATGGACCCCGGTTTTAGGGTTAAACAGTGTTCGACCAAGGTTGAATCCAGACCCGGCATATCCTCGTAGCTCCATGCAAACGTGTCCTTATATTCCTTGAGAACCTCAATTAATACCTCTTCTTCAGAGGGTGGTAGGTTGTCACTTATGAGGATGATCCTAGGGTCTTCCTTAGTTCCCAGGTTGACTTCTTTGGTGGATTCTTCTACGGCGGTTGACGGCTCGTCGAATCTCCTCATTCCACTAGCGTATGCGCCCGCCGCATCCTCATATTCTTCACCCTCATCTTCAGTGGGGCATTCTTCATCCGTGATCTCGTAGACTCCATGCCCTTCATCAGATGCACAGTCGCCCTCGCATTCTATTTCGGGTAGCTGGATGGGATTTTCTAACAACTGGGGGATGGCAAGAAGGGCCTGACACCTGGCGGCCAAATCCAGAAGGAATCGACGAGGGATCTGCCTACCCTTGGATTTCTTCCTAGGTACTACCCTTGGCCTATCATTCCTAGATTGACTGACAATATTTACAGAAGAAGAGGAAGACGAAGAGGATGGTGTAGAATGTACAGGAGAAGACCCCTCAGAGGAGGGGTAGAAAAGGTCGCTCATCGGACCTTGGACGGGTGGTCCGCAAGGCGGTACGCACCCGTGGGAGATGTAGGAGGTTTCCTCAACGAAGATGTGTTGTTGGGGAGTTTGAAAATTGACATTTTTTTTCATTTTCATTTTTAATGACAAAGCAGTGAAAAGAGATTGGAGGAGAGAGGAAAGTGGTTATGGCTAGAGGATTGTGAGGCTCATAGAGTAGATCATGGTTGAAGACCTGGTGCGGGTTGAAAAGCCCGCGTAGGTATGTAAGCAAAGAAGGGGACCTGGGAAGATCATCAGACAATTGTCTGGCCCAGGAAGAAGATATCAGCAAAGGCTGAGACGAGTGGATGGAGAGGATGGCGGCTAATGAGCCGTCGACGGCAATGTTGAGGACGGATGAAGATCCGTCGATGACAGAGTCCTTCTAGCGAGGACGAGGATAGTTTGGAACCTTGGAAAGAGTGGTAATATTCTCTGGTATTTCGGAGATCAATGGTGGTCCTTCAAGCTGCGGAGATGAGAACATCCTTTCCAGTGCAACGGAAATGTCCCGTATGTCGAACCATTTGTCCCACTCGCATTCCGGATCTTTGATCTTGCCTCTTTTGGTGATTCTCGGATATTTTTCGGCCAAATATACAGCATGTGATCCCCCATATGCTTCTCGTGGGTGATCTCCCATCTGAATAACGGGCCCTCTGTTGAAGTGGTTTGATAGAGTCCACGTGAGGGGCTTCCAATTTGCCTTGAACGGTCCTTTGAAGCCTAGGCCAAACCTGCGGTTCGGCCTAATTTCCTTTGGCGGTTTGAGCATACCCTGTAACTGTGCGCCCAGACCTTTTCCTTGTTGATAGCCGATGTTCCTCATAATCTCCCAACCTTTGGAGTGAAAAGGGAGACATGATGTTGTGGTTGCCCTGACCGGCTCCTTTGGTGCTAGTGGAACATGAGACGGATCACGTACGTCCAGCAGTGACAATATGGGCCGATGAGACGGCCAAACAGAAGGCAGAGAGGTCTTGATAGCATCCACTGTGTGAAGGACAGGTGTACTGACCACTTTAATAATTCTCCCATTGTAAGGAAACTTCAGGCACTGATGGTTGGTGGAAGGCACAGCGTCCATGGCTTCGATGTAAGGGCGACCCAGTATAGCCTTAAATGTGGGGTCCATGTCGAGGACATGGAATTCTGTGGGAATTGCCATGGGGCCTAGCTCTGCCTTCAGAATAATCATCCCCTGCGGCGGCCTTTTGCTATTGTCATAAGCCGTGACCGTGATCGAGGAAGGTCTTATTTGTTCCTCGTTGACCCCACACAACTGAAGAGTGCTCATGGAGATCACATTTATGGATGCACCCGTGTCCACAAGACACGGGTTTATGGATACCCCATTAATTTTTATTGAAATGCACAATGCATATTTCCGAGCTTCCTTGGGAGCGAGCTCGTAGTTGTGAAACATGATGGCTGGTTGTGTGTCTGTTGGGGTCAGGACGGTCGAAATCTTCTCCACGGGGAGGTCTTCATTAACCATGACCTTTTGAAGATATTCCATCAAGGCCGCCTGGTGGGATGTGGATCTTTGAAGTAGCTCTAGGATGGAGATCCGGGCAGGTGTCTTGTCCAAGTGTTTCAATAGATCATACTGTGTTCCAGGGATAGCTCTTTCTGGTTGTTCTGCATCATCCTTCTCTGGCTGAGATTGCTCGGGATTCTGACTGTTGTGGGGGAAAACCCTGTGGAAAATCCTTCCACTCCGGAGCACCATTGCCTGTGGCTTTTGTACCTCTGTGGGGGTAGCAGTAGGTTTTAACAGGGGTTTGAGGGGTAGTAGTGGAGGAATGGTTGATGAAGCAGGGGTGATGACGGGAGCAGGGATTCTGATGAGGGGTTTGTTAGGTGGCGGCATAGTGGAGGTAGAGGGGATATTGCGCGGATTATGAAGGATAAGGGGTCTAGAAGGTGGCGGTGGAGACGAAGTAGGAGTGGCTAGGGCTTGAAGTGGGCAATGATTTTGAGGTGGGTGATGGTTAATGAGTGGTTTTGAAGGCATTAGTGGTGATACGGTGGAGAAAGACGGGGTTATGTATGGTTGACGGATGATAAGGGGTTTAGAAGGCGTAGGGGTAAATGTGGTAGAGGTGGATGGTAAAGTGGGGGAGTGAGAGAAGATAAGAGGGTGTGAAGGCGTAGTGGAGAGTGTCGTTTGATAGGAGGTCGGGGTGCGGATGAGAGGGCGTAATGGTAGTGGAAATGGTGATGGTGATGCTGACGCGGGTTGATGAGAGAGAGGTGCTACCCGGGCAAGGTGAGGGGGTTGCATGACGATAGGGTTGGAGGTAGAAAGAATGGAGGTACTTTCCTGGTGCCACACCTGCTCTCTCCCGACTTCCGGGAAGGAGGAGATGGGGTTAACCTGATGATTGGGCTGTTGGTGCTCCGGTAATGGATTCTGGATTATGCCCATGTCGGGCTGTTGTTGTGGGGCCTGCTGAGCCTGCTGTTGTTGTTGTGGTTGCTGTTGTTGTTGCTGTTGTAACTGCTGCTGTGGCCTATAAGGGGGTCTCCTAGCCTTGAGAGCCGCGACGTATCGTCTCATCTCATCCCAATCTATTTGATGTTCATCATTCATATCATGGATGTAATCTTTGAAATGGAAGCAGTAATCTACTGTGTGTCCCGGCTGCCTGTGGTAGACGCAGTATTTGGAGGTATCAACATTGGGTGGCCACGCGGGCCTTTCTCTGGGTAGGGCGAGTTGGTTTGATGCCATGAGGGCATTAAAAATGTCTGCTAAGGTTTCCGGAAATGGTGGATAGTAGGCTCTCTTGGGACCGAGCGGCCTCCTTTGTTGCTGTTGGGGACCATAGTTCCCCGGGGGTGGAACTTGGTTGTACTGAAGCGGTGGTTGTTGTTGCTGAGGTTGTGGTTGTTGTTGCTGGGGTTGGCGTAATGGAGGCATATTATCCTGGGGTGGATTGTTTTGGGGTGGAGGACGAAGAGGGAAAGGACCTGGTTGGGGTGGAAGTCGGGGCATTTGTGGAGGCCTTGGGTTGACTGCATAGTTGGCATTGTTGACCGCACTGACTTGCTCATTTATCACGACCCCTTCTGTGGCTCCGCCCGGGACACCAGCGCCTGTCTTTCTGACCACTTTGGGTTTCGGCGACTCAAACATGTTCATGATGGGGGAGTCTTTTAGCTGGGTTTGGATGTACCGGGCCCTTTCATAGAGTTCCTCCATTGTAGTAAGTTTATTCATGGCCAGGACATGTCTGAATTGTGGGGTTGCATTAGACACAATCATCTTCACTTGTTCGGGCTCGGAGAGGGTATCTCTTATTCTTTCCGCCAGAGACCTCCATCTATCAGCATATCGGACAAAATCCTCGTCGGGTTTCATCTTTTCGGCCACTAGGTCGGTAATGGAGAGTGAGGGACCGACCCTATTCCTATATTTCTGCAAGAACCTTCTCTGGACTATTTCAAAATTCTCGGCCTCGCGGGGCTCCAGAGAATAGAACCACTCAAGCGCAGGACCATCCAATGATCTCCGAAAGAGGTATGTCAGGGACCTTTGATCATTTTGCCAATAGGAGGACTCATACATGAAGTCCTTGAGGTGAATGAAGGGGTTGCCGGTACCATTGTATCTGCGGTACGTGGGCATTTCGGAGGGAGGAAGATGAATGACGGGAAGGATTGGCAAAGCAACCTCCGGGGTGGCTTTCACGTCCACCATTCTTCTTAGATTTTGAAATTGTTCGTCCATGCGATTGAACCTATTGAGGAGCGATTGGGCGAGCTCCTCTGGAGGTGAAGGTGGCACTTGCCACTGGGGGAGAAACTGTCTCCCGGAGACTTGAGGGGGAAACCCCGAATGAGAGGGAGCTGTCGGACCACCGAAAGTTGGCCCTGGCTGAAGCGGTGTGTGGGGAACAACGGGAGTTTGAGATTGTGACAGGAATTGGAATGAGGGTGGTTGTTGGCTCGCTTGACCTTGAAGCAAGGGAGACTGGATGGCTTGCGCCAATGAGGGAGATGGAATGGCCTGCACGGACTCTTGGAGAGGTGCGATGACCGGAGTTGATTCCTGGTGCGTGGGGGAAACAGATTTCCCCTTTAGAATGGCCTGGAAGGCACGGAGCTGTTCAGAGGTAAGCTCCGTGTTGGCGAGGACGCCCAGTAAAGAAGAGATATCCTGTGGTGGGGACGTGTCCCTGGCAATAACCTGCACCTCATGCGAGGGGCATGAGAAGGACCCGAGTCCATAGCATAGACTCGCGGGTCGGCTGACAAACCACGGCTAGGGTGGTTCTCCTCAAAAGACTCGTGAGACATGCTCACAGTTTTCCCAGAACGTAAAAACATACACTAGCAAGTAGGTAGCAGAGATTATCAAACAAGTGGATGCCTTTACGCCCTTTTTTTTGTGTTTTGATTTTGATGATTTTTTGTATTTTTTTAGCGAGATCCGAAGTTCACACAAAATGGGGACCCTAGTTTGTTTTTATTTCACCGTCGTGTCAGCTAGGGTCTCTCGTCTCACCACGAATGAAATGACTAACTCCGGGGAACTTCAATGGTACAACCAGCCCAGTGAACGAAGAGGAGATTCTTCGATGTCGGGGACTTACGGAGGTCCTAGTGTAGGAGATTCTAGTCCGTTGAGAGGAATTCCCAAACGGAGAGTCCTTCCTTCACCGGGAAAGGGTGATCCTCAAAAAAATGAAAAAAGGATAGAAAAGAGGAATGGATGTATGTAATGGAATGCTGACAGATATATAGAGTAAGAAAACAACAGAAATAACAGACATATAATAAACAAACAACCAATCACAACTGATAGTGCTGCCGTGAGCACAACGGGGGCGCGCGCGGGCGCGAAGGTGGAGAGGCACGGGTGGTGCCGAACTTGCAAGGGTAGCCGAAAGGAAGCAGTAGATGTCCCACCGTGATCGCCAATCTGTGAGCGACATCACGCGGTTCGGGGAAGAGCGGAGAAGACGCGGAGCGCGCGCGGGCTCCTCTTTTTTGTTTGTTTGTTTGCTGCAACACAGAAATAAGAGAAGAGAGAGAAGAGGCCACCACGGGAGATTGCTCCGGCGGGGCGAGCGGGACAAGTGTGATATAGCAAGATATGGGGGTTAAACGGCCATAGCGGGAAGTGACTCGCCGCGGCCTCGGGGGGACGGGAATGGTGCAAAAATTAAATAACAAGAATTGAAACGGCCATTGGGGAAGTGACTCGCCGCGGCCTCGAGAATATGAGCAGATAATAAGATGACAGAATATAAAGAGAATACAAAGAGCGGGAATTTAAACGGCCATTGGGGAAGTGACTCGTCGCGGCCTCGAGAACATAAACAGATAAGAATATAACGTATAAGAACGTGAATTTAAACGGCCATTGGGGAAGTGACTCGCCGCGGCCTCGAGAACACGAATAGATAAGAATATAACATATAAGAACGGGAATTTAAACGGCCATTGGGGAAGTGACTCGCCACGGCCTCGAGAACACGAATAGATACGAATATAACATATAAGAACGGGAATTTAAACGGCCATTGGGGAAGTGACTCGCCGCGGCCTCGAGAATATGAGCAGAATATAACAGAGTATAAAGAGAATATAAGAATGGAAATTTAAACGGCCTTTGGGGAAGTGACTCGCCGCGGCCTTGAAAATAAGATGTGATCGTCTGGGGCCGAAAGACCCCAAAATAAGAAAGTGATCGCGCCTACCTCAAGGGCGAGAGATGGCGGGTTGCTTCTTCCTCTCCCTCCGGCCGGCCGATGGAGAGGGCTTTCCTCGGCTACCCTTGCAAAACAACGACAAACAAATGACAAGTGGATTAGAAAAATGGAGGTGTAGTATTCAAATCCTTGCGATAAAAAAAAATAACGAAATGATGGCAAGACACACACCTGGTTGGTGTTATCTTTTAAACCCCTCTCGAACTCGAGTAGGAGTAAAATGAGATGATGGATGTAAGAAGTGTATAAGAAAAGGCGCCCTTATGAAGGGGGATAGGGGATGCAAAATGATGAATGCAAAAGAACTACGAAGAAAAGGAAAGAATTGGCTTATTGGATGTGCCGATGGTGAAATCCGGCGGAGCTCCGGCAGCGTGGGGACGACGTGGAAGCGCGGTGGATGAAGACGACCTTCCTCTCGCGAGCGTGAGCACCCGAGAAGCCGGCAGAACCTCCACCTACAAAAGAACCCACGGGTTAGAAAATGACTCCGTAGCCTCTGGGCTCTGGCAGCCTATTGGATCACTTCGAAGCTCTCAGAACTGAGGGGGTGGGCCTCTATTTATAGGCTCCGGAGGGTGGAGGCGTCCAGGACCCTGGACACCTCCATCAGGGCCGAATTAATATTTTATTCTATTTTTATATATATTTTTTTAGAATACTTTTGTGGAGGCGTCCAGGGCTCCGGACGCCTCAAACAGGTCCACCGAAAACTGACGACGGCCGCACGCGGTTTGGCACAACGCGTGGTTTTGTGAGCGACGGCTCGTGATTCAGAAATGGGCGCGTCCAGCTGACTGGACGTCTCTATAATTTGGATTTTTTCACACACGACAAACCGTCGTTCGGTGAGCGGCGCCCGTGAGAGAGTTGATGGAGGCGTCCAGGGTCTTGGATGCCTCCAAAAATATATTATTTTTATTTTTGTTTTATCTTTTATGCCAAGGCTGGCATTTTAATTTTTTTATACTTGTTTTTATGGAGGCGTCCAGGGGCCTGGACGCCTCCATTAATTTATTATTTTTTATTTGATTTTGTCTTTTATGCCAACTGGCATTTTATGTTTTTATATTTGTTTTTATGGAGGCGTCCAGGGGCCTGGACGCCTCCATTAATTTATTATTTTTAATTTAGTTTTGGGCCCTGAGAAAACAATAAAATAAAAGAAAAGAATGGGGGCGTCCAGGGGCCTGGTTGCCCCCATTAAGACCCACCCGGGTCCTCAATCGGCGGCCGCCCGGCAGACACCTTCTTGATTCCGGAACCTCCTGATGCGTCTGACTGGTGTTAACGCTGTCCGAATGCCGTGACGGGACGATTCCGAATGCCGAAAAAGGCAAAAGAAGACCCAAGAAAAGGAAGCACTCGAGTGATTTGAAATGCGTAAGCCGTTGCGGGGCGTTGTATAGTAATATGAGACTTTCTCAGGAGACGTCAAGAATGGCGTGTCGACACCCCTATTTCATTCCAACATATTGGTGATCTACACCTTTTTCCATACAGAGCTTCAAAAGGTGCCATTTGTATGCTTGCTTGATAACTGTTGTTATATGCAAATTCTACCAGAGGCAAGTGATCATGCCAACTTCCTCCAAAATCAATGACACAAGTCCTGAGCATGTCTTCTACCACCTGATTTGTTCTTTCTGTTTGACCATCAGTTTGTGGATGAAAAGCTGTGCTGAAATTCAATCTAGTCCCTAGTGAATGTTGTAGACCTTTCCAGAACTGTGATGTGAATCAAGGATCTCTATCAGATATAATAGTGACTGGGACACCATGTAATCTGACAATCTCTCTTATGTATATTGCTGCTAGAATATCTACAGACCATCGACTCTTGATTGGTATGAAATGCACGGATTTAGTCAATCGGTCTATGATTACCCATATTTCATCGTGTCCACCTCTGGTCTTGGGTAAACCCATAATAAAGTCTATCCCTATACTCTCCCATTTCCATTCGGGAATATTCAAAGGATGCAATTTTCCTGTGGGTCTAAAATGTTCGACTTTTACTTGTTGGCAAGTAAGACAACGAGACACGAAATCAGCTATTTCCCTCTTCATATTGGGCCACCAGAAATTTCTTTTGAGATCTTGATACATCTTTATTCCTCCTGGATGAATTGTGTATTTGGAATTATGCGCTTCATCTAGGATCAATTTCTTCATAGCCTCATGATCTGGTACACATATTCGGCCCTTAAATAATAATCTTCCGTCATTGGAAATAGAAAAATATGTCCTTTGTTCAACATTGGCCTTAATTTCCAGTAATATAGGATCATCATTTTGCAGCTTGACCAGATCTTCTATCAATGTAGGTTGAGCTCGGATATTAGCTATGAAACAATCTTTTTTCTTTATGTCAATATCTAAGTTCAACTGAGCAAATTGAGGAACAAGGTTAGTCACACTAATCATAAGACTTGATAGCATACCCATTGGTTTTCTGCTGAGTGCATCTGCTACAGCATTAGCCTTGTCATGATGATATTGAATAGCAAAATCAAAGTCTTTGAGATATTCTAACCACCTCCTCTGCCTCATGTTAAGCTCCTTTTGAGAAAATAAATATTTCAAGCTTTTGTGGTCCGAGTATACCGTGAACTTTTCTCCATAAAGATAATGACGCCAAATGTTCAAGGTGAAAATAACTGCTGCCAATTCCAAATCATGTACGGGATAGTTTTCCTCGTGACGTTTCAATTGTCTTGAAGAATAACAGATTACTTTTCCATTCTGCATGAGAACGCATCCGTATACACTTCGAATCCACCACCCTCCATTGGTAGTGATAAAATAGGAGCTGTAGTAAGATGATTCTTAAGAGTTTGGAAACTCTTCTCACATTCCTCTGACCAGACAAAAAGATTTTCTTTTCTTGTAAGTCTAGTTAAAGGAACTGTTATCTTTGAGAAGTCCTTAATGAATCTTCTATAATAACCAGCTAGACCCAGAAAGCTTCTTACTTTAGATACAGTCATTGGCCGACTCCAATTCTTGACGGCTTATACCTTAGAGGGATCCACAGCAATACCTTCTTTTGAAATAATGTGCCCTAGGAATGAGACTTTCTTGAGCCAGAATTCACACTTATTGAGTTTGGCATAAAGCTTATGTTCTCTAAGTGTTTGTAAAGCTATTTTCAAATGTTGTTCATGTTCTTCCTTTATCTTGGAATATATTAAGATATCATCAATGAAGACGACGATGAACTGGTCTAGATATGGCTGGAAGACATTGTTCATAAGTTGCATGAATGCTGCTGGGGCATTAGTTAATCCAAACGGCATTACTATGAATTCATAGTGGCCATAACGACTTCGAAAAGTCGATTTATAAATGTCCTCTTCTTTAATTCTAAGCTGATGATAACCTGATCTGAGGTCTATCTTAGAGAAATATTCTGCTCCTGAAAGCTGATCGAAGAGTTCATCAATACGCGGCAATGGATACTTATTTTTAATCGTGAGTTGATTCAGTCGCCGGTAATCGATGCATAGCCTGAGAGAACCATCCTTCTTCTTGACAAATAGAACCGGCGCACCCCAAGGGGATGTGCTAGGTCTGATGAAGCCGTTGTCTAGTAGTTCCTGCAACTGCCTTTTCAATTCCTTAAGCTCCGTGGGGGACATCCTGTAAGGGGGTATAGAAACCGGTGCTGCTCTTGGAATGAATTCAATGGTGAAGTTCACTTCCCTCTCGGGCGGTAAATTGGGTAGTTCCGATGGAAATACGTCTGGGAACTCATTTACAATAGGGATGTCTGCTATGTTAATTTCTTTGGACTCTGAGATAATGACAGAAACAAGGAAAGCTTCACATCCTTGTGAGATAAGTTTGCAAGCGTGAAGTGAGGATATGATAGTGGGGCGTTTCTTGTACTTGATGCCAAGAAAATAGAATCTTGGAATACCGGGCTTTCGAAAGGATATAATCCTATTTCGGCAATTAATATAAGCATCATGATCTACAAGCCAATCTACCCCTAAAATGGCATCATAACCTTTCATGTCAAGGCATACTAAGTTTGCAGGGAGATTGTGACCTTCTACTATCACTTCGCTATCAGGATAATAGTTGGTAAACTTTGTTTCAGAACCTAAGGGTGTGGAAATAGCAAGATCTGAAGGTAAGGGAACTGATGCGATTGGTAATGTCTTAGCAAAAGTAGTGGAGATAAAAGAATGAGAGGCACCCGTATCAAATAGCACAAATACAGGACGAGAATAAATTTGAAGAGTACCTTCCATAAGCCCATCATCCTTGGGCGCTTCCTCTTCATCTAGAACGGCATTGAGGCGAGCCTACCTCCTGCATCCTCCACCAAATGACTGATCCTTCATAAGCGGGCATTCCGGCATGCGATGCTCCCTGCTCCCACAACGTAAACAAGCGCCAAGGCTCTTCCAACACTCTTCAGCCGAATGGCCGAATTTTTCATAAAACGTGCAAGCCGTGGCTACCTGCTCCTTCTCCTCCTTGACTTTCTTTTGCTTATGGGAACTTTCACCATTCCCATTCCCAGATCTTTTTTTACTATCACGGCTTTGATAGGGTTCCGTGATACTAAATTTCTCTTTCTTATAACGCCGATCCAATCATCGGCTTGATTCTTCTCCTTTCCCTTCCAACTTATCAACCTTCTCTAAGGTCCTTTCACACAAATATACCCGCTGAACCATCTCCACATATGTACGGATGTTTTGGGTCCCGAGCTGCTGAATAAAGCTGAGTCGTAACCCGTCCATAAATCGATTTGCCTTGAGTAGATCGGTACTGATTAGATGCAGTGCGTAAGGTGCTAATCTTGAAAATTGCAGTTCATATTCGGTAACCGTCATCATTCCTTGCCGAAGAGCGGCGAACTCCATAGCCTTCCTTTCTTTCACATGCTCGGAAAAGTATTTGGCATGGAACAAAGTGAGAAAACCATCCCATGTATGAGGTGTATTGGCGGGAGGTGCCGGAACTGACTTCCACCATGTGCGAGCATCTTTGTTAAGTTGAAAGGTTGCGAGACGCACCTTCTCCTGATCGGTGTATTGGATGACATCAAATATACGATTCATTTCATCTATCCAGTTCTCCGCCTCGTCGGGATTAGATGAACCATAGAATCGCGGAGGATTTAAACTCTGGAAATTGCGATGTAGGTCACCAGCCCTTGCCCCTGCGCCACCTTGCGCTATGGTTTGCAATGCCTGAGTAAGGTCGGCTACTGTTTGTTTCATACTATCCCAATCTACACGATGAGCCATTTGTAAGATAAGGTACCTCAGAGAAAATAACAACTTGTTATTTCTCATGAAATTGGAATGAACAAAATAAATCTTAAAGCTAATTAATTATCTTATCCCAAGCTCTACCCACTTCTCACATGGGTATGGAAACTTCTTCCTCAGTTCATAGGTAGGGGCTCTTAAACCTTGGACTTATCCTATGACATGATTCCTTCTTCCTAAGTCTTGAGACTTAGGCTCTGATACCAACTTAACTGCCACGCCCCGAGCCTTTATTACAGCGGAAGACTAACTCGAGGAGCGCGAACAGCCGGCATGGTAAGCCTCTTGCAAATAAGAACGATCAGAGCGTAAGATAATCACACACATAAATGCAATTGCACAATATTTAATCAAACTCCAACTTTATTTCATAAATGATTAATAGTCAAATACAATTATTTTTCCATCATCTTTCACTCTACTAGACTCAAGAAATATGAAATTACATTGACTCGATCTAAACAATGTAGACTTCCTAGGTCTTTGCTCATTCTTTATTCACTCTCGGATCCACTACTTGAACCTTCCGAATCCGAACCCGAATCACTTCCATCTCCTGAAAAGATTGAAAATAGGTAATGAGCACACTTACCCAGTAGGTATCTTCACATCAACATGAAGGCACTATTAAAGTAATTAACATTTTTGCGCTAAAGAATACGGTAAAATCATGCAATGCGATGATCACGCGGTTAAACTAAAGTAATCCGATAATCATGTAAGATAGAATGAGAGCAAGTATGAACTAGCAAGAATGTGACAAGAACATGATATTGGCCTTTCATGAACAAGAATGTGTCGAGAATGTACTAGCAAGCCACATAATCATCACTCTAGTATCTTTTGCTTATGAGTAAGTACTTCGTGAATTTCTGTGGAATATCAAGCAAGAAAGTCATGTCGTGTCGTGGATTTTCACTTATTTCTAGAGAAAGTACTCCCAGCGCAATGCGACGCCAGTAGCATCATACCCCATGGTTTATAAAATAGTATGTTTCCAACAATCAACCGAGGGGACTAGCATAGAGCCCTTGAACACAATCAGTGCTCGATCACATCTTCAATTTTAAATCAAGTTACTTCCACACATGTAATAATAAAGTATGGCCAAGAGTGTAATAAGTTCAATAATTTCAAGATAATAATAATCAATGAATGAACGCTTCAATTTGAATATGAGGAATCAAGAATGACATTAAACAATGTTATGCTCATAAAATAAATTGGTAGCATAACGGTATATTTCTTAACCTTCATTCATTATATTAAGTCTATTAAGCAATATGATAAGTTCTAGATTATCAAGGGTCATCTAGAAACCTTGAAATATCAACCCTTGGGTCAAACCTCAGGTTAAGTACTCAAGTGGTGTGACGGTCGTGTACTGGGCCGTTACATGATGTGACGGTCTAGTTCTGGGTTGTTACATTAGTATGAATCTAGAACTAATAAAATAGACTCAGTGAAGTGTGACGGTGGTATAGTGGGCCGTTAGGTGCTCCTGACAGTCCAATATAGGTCCGTTACATAGCTAGAACCAGAAAACATCGATAGTGTAATCTAATCAAATGGGTTTTAATGGTACAACCAACTCGGCGTCCTAGTGGCAATCCCAGGCTCGTGGAGAATTACGGAGGCCTTGAAACAAGATTTCCTAGTCCAATAGAAGGAATATCCAATAGAGAGGTCCTCATGTCCAATAATAATATTCCTATAGTGCAAAGTGAACTAATGGACAATATACCGGAGTATGTGCCATGTACTTAAAGAAAATGACTCTATAGATAGAGGAAGAATATGTAACAATGTGAAAGCAAGATAAACTCTGTCAATACAACACTAGAAAATCATGTTTTTAATTACAAAACTATAAAGTTTTGGCACATAAAATTAACATAATTTAAAATAGTTCAAGATGCCTAGATCATGCAGATTTCAATATGAATTAGTAAGAAAACTTAAAATCATAATAACAGGTCAAAACTTAGCTAACTAGGCTTAATTATAGGTTAATTTAACTTGTTACTATTCTGTCATGGGCTGACAGAACACAGAGTCTAACGGTCTAACAGAGAGCGTCACAGTACTTGTGACGGTCTATCGAGGGGCCGTTACAGTAATGTAACGCTCCTATCCTGGTGTGTTAGAGATAACAGTGAAATAAAAACATAACAGAGTGTGTAACGGTCGGTCGTAAGGCCGTTATATCATGTGACGGTCCTACCCTGATCCGTCACAGCCTCTGCTGATAGTAATAAATAACAATGACCTAAGTTTCAACTTGCATCATGTCTGAAAATCATACATATAACTTCCAACATGATAGAATGAAGGCTAAACGAATATCATGCATGGGTTCTCTGTGAATTTCACAAGGAAGTTTCTTTCTAATTTAGTTAGGGCTAAGAATATAGATATATGCATGTCTCTACTAAAACATGAAATTCATGAGCTAACGTGCATGTAATCAAGAAAAATCGGAGGGCTTTTATCCCTAACATGTTGTTTTTACCGTTCATGAGATAACCTACCTCCTCTAAGACCTTTAAACTTCGAATTTGATGCTAGGTGCTACCCTTTGATCCTTGCTCTTCTTGTGGTAAATCAGCAACTTGGGAAGCTTCAATCTCCTTGGTTGCTTGGTCTCCTAGCACGAAATTTGGTGGGCTATTAGTCTAAAGTATACTAAACAAAAGCTTCTAAAGAACTTACCTGAAATTATGACTCCTTACATTGATTCTTCACGAGCCAAAAGTAAGGGTCGGTCAGTTCAGAACTAGGTTCTATTTATAGGGTTTTGGCTAGGGTTTGAAGATTAGATCATTTCTAGAGTCCTTGTTAAAGCTTAGATCAACTTCTAAGAGTCCTTAACACCTCTATTAGTCTTCCTATCTCGATCCCTAAGAGATAAGTTAGCAAAAATCCAATATTTTGGCTTGTTTTTCACTTCACGGAACTACAGGATGTAACGGTCGTCCATAGGTGCGTTACATGGCTATGGCGGTCGCCCGATAGACCGTTACACTCAACGTGTATAGAGTTCAATATTAATCAAACTCTTTTGGTTAATTATCCATACAATTATTTTATAAAAATAATATTTATCCTTAAAATACGTGAATAAGCTAAGTACCCTTCTAGAACATGGGCCAAACTTAATGGACTTGGTCCTTAAACCTTTTGAATAATAATTAGATAGAGTAGGTTAATTATTTCTATCCAATTGGGCTTTATAAGGTCTTATTAATTCAATAATCCCTTTATTAATATATTTAGGTCTTTATAAATTCTAGAAAATTATTTTGTAATTCAAAAATTATTTATATAAATTCTAGGGCACTATACCTTACTCAAACATGGTCAACGTCGACCAGCCGTGGGTAATAGGAAGCCATGCCCGGTTTGGACAGGACCTCTAGCTCCATTGCTTCAATGAAATTGAGCCCCTCAGACTGCGGTTAGCCATGAGGACCCTAGGGCTTGCCCAGGAATGGGTAGACATGACTACATCTCCCCGCGTCGGAAAGAAGACACGCGGGCCGGCATCCTGCGTTGATTTGCGGGTGCGATTCCCCGAACAGTACGAATACTGGCAGCGGGGTGGCACGCTCGTGGAATCACAGGCGCAAGACTGCGAGGATTACCTGTGCCTCTACAGGGCAATGTATGTGGAGCGGCTCCAGCCAGTGGGGCTTGTTGAGGTAAAATAAAAATACCATTTTTTATCTTTACATTTTACTATTATTTTATTATTTTATATTTATATTTTTTGCTTGTGAACTCATGAGTCATAATTGTAGGATGCCCGTGACACTATAATAACGAACTTACGAGCGCGCTTGGCGGACACGGAGCAAGAATTGAGCGACACCCGTGCGGCTCTGAGTTCATCAGTAAGTGTGTATGTACATGCTCCTGGTATGGTTTGAGATTCCTGACGCTAAACACTTAATGTCACCTCATGTCTGTCGCAGCGTGCCGAGCTCGATGCAGTTTCATCGACAATGGGGGCAGACGGCGTCTCTTCTAGTCTATGGATTCCTACCTCAGAACTGGATCTACTTCACGAGCAGCTTGATCATGCCACGCAGCGTGCCGCGGTGGCAGAAGGAATGCTTTCTACACGGGTAAGAGTTTCCCTATTGAATTTCCCTTGTTCCATCATTGCCACATATCTGAGATGATATACATGGCAGGCGGAAGAAACGCAGGAGGCACTCGCACATGCTGCGTAAAGGGAAGCCAGAATAAAGGAGCTGGAAGAGGAATTACAGCGTCGTCCAGACGATGACTCTTCTAGGGACGCTGTGGAGCTGATGATCACCCTTCAGCTGGAGAGAGAAGATAGAGAGAGATAACGGGCCGAGAGGGAAAGGGACAGAGAAAGTGAGAGAGCCGAGAGATTGGCCGAGAAAGAAGAGAGAAGGGCCCTGGAGGCCCAATTATTTGAATTACGGACCAGTCACGGTCTCGCCGAGCAGTGGCTGAAGGATGGTGAGGAACGCTACCGAAGAGCACGAGAGCGCGGCTTTCGTGTTAGTAGCTTCTTTACTGCCCACGTAGATCGACGACGGGTGTGGAGATGGAAAGAGGACACCAAAGCTGTAGGACTACCGCTTCTCATGGTTTGATGACACCCTCTAGAGCGTCTTGTCCGGAGAGCGGCGGGACGAGTAATGCGGAGATAGAGGGTAGAACTTGATGTAAATTTTTTGTTTTGGGATAGAATAAAATGTTTTTTTCTTGGTTTTTACCCCTTTCTTGCTTTCTCGAATCCCTACACACATCGCTTAAACAAACAAGTTAGAATAGCTGCTCTGACTTGGCCCCTTGCTCAATAAGCAGATGCTCATTTCGACTGTCCTTGATAACGGGTCAAGGGGCCAAGTCTTTATTAATGAAGGCAAGGTAAAGTGAAATGGTGAATGCGACACACATGCATACAAATGCAAACAAGAATTAAAAGATGAAATGCAGCACACGGATGCAAATTTTTTTTATCTTTTTTATGTTTTGATTTTTATCTCTTTTTGTTTTGATTTTTTTTATTGATTTTTTTATTGATTTTTTTGATTGATTTTTTTTGTTCTTTTTTTTGTTTTTATTCTTTCTCTCTTTTTTGTTATTTTAATTTTTTCTCTTCTTTTGGACACCTATTATAACAACCGGTATGGTTCTCGGATCAGAGTTGTTTACGAATCGTTCTTTAAGTAGCTCAACACAAGGTCAACGTGCTTGACATATCCCTCCTTACAATCTACTTCCCCCTTTTTGGAAATATGACTTGGATTTTTTTTATTGTGGAGACATATGTCCGAGGTATCACACATTTTTTTGAAGTTTGGGATTCAATGTATTTTTGTTACTAACGCCTAGTGACCGTCCATATGGCATTTGACCTTCATGGGGACGAGGTTTTGTCACGAACCTCCAAGGTATCCTGAACGCACATCTAAGTTGATTTGGGCCTCTAGACTCCTCAAATGACAATCCCGCCGGTTAAGAATTACCCTGATGACAATACTGTCATGCCATGCTTAGGCTCCCATTTGCTTCCGACCACAGGGATACATCCAAAAAGTGTTCGAGGTAAATGATTTACCCGGCCTGGGTCTATTTCATCACAACTCTAGATGGTATATAATGGAACACCCTGGAACCCTAACGGCCAACCGCGCGACGCTGACCTGAAATCAGACGTCGTCGCACCCATAGGTGACGCGCTTGCATTGGCCTAAGCCCAAAGTTAAATAAGAAGACATCAAGGTGGTAAATAGAGGTCTTGACCAGCCAGAAACACCAAAACTCATTCACGTCAATGGCTTTTGCCTTTCAAAGTGGACAACCATTCTCTCTCTTTTTTTCTCTTTTCTTTCTTTTTTTTGGCTAAAAAAGAGGTTGCATGCCTTGGTAGGGTGCATCTTTTAGAATCTCCATTGTGCTTTCATCTTCGAGGGGAGAAGGAGGAGTGCAGGAGATAAACCTTCTGAGAAGACCAGCAAAGCCGTTAACCTGGTGAGCCATTAGGGGCCTACTCGACTCTCCCCTTTCGGTCAATTTTGGACCAAGCCTCAAGCATTTTCATTTCATTGCCCTATTTATGGAATTTAGATTTTGTTTTGAGGGGTTTCATATGAAATCTGGCACGGTCATGACCAGGCTTTTATTTATTTTCCGAGGAGATATAATCATTTGATATGTTGGAATCCCTCTTGTATGCCTGCGGGGACACTGCCCTCTTCTCGTGCTCTGACTCAGGTTTGAGGCGGTGGATCCTACTTTCACCTTCAGGGTGTTGTACTTCTGCTCTTGTAGGCTTAGTGTTTTAAGGGCCCCGGCTGTCTCATTGGGTCGAGAAGGGAAAGAATAAAGATTAAGCTTTCCTGGAGACCTTCGAGATGAGGCCCCACTATAGGCAATGCTACCAAAAAAAATTTGGCTAAAACATGCGCGTATGTACATGTTGCCTCTTTTAATGAGCATAGGTCGACATGACCGAACAAGGATTTTCACGGTTCTGACAGACCAAGACCCGAGACCTACCAAACCTTGATGGGCCCTATCCTAACATGAAGGATGGATGCAATGACTTGACTCCATGATGATCACCAGGCATTAGTATTTTTTTATTTTTTTATTTTTATTTTTTATTTTTTATTTATTTTTTATTTTTAGTTTTTTAGTTTTGTTTTGGGGGGGCCCTCATGTTGAGCTAATAAAGATCATATAATGAATTTCTAACTCCGATGGTCCTCGTACCATACCGGTTGTTATACCTATCTAAGGGTAGTATTTCTTAAGATAAAGCCCATTCTACGGGTGGGACAGCTCGGCCCCCTCGGCGTTGACTAACCTGTAGGCATTGCTAGGATATACAGCTTGAACCACGTATGGTCCTTCCAAATTGAGTTGGAGTTTAGAACGCGGCCCATCAAGTTTTACAAAAACTCTTTTAACTACCATTTCAACGACTTGAAATTTCCTTTCAATGACCTTCTTTTGAAAAAAACGTGTGAGTCTATTCTGGTATACATGAGCATGTTTGGCAGCGGCCAGCCATTTCTCATCTAAGAGTTCCAATTGGGTAAGGAGTGAGTCACGACGTTCGTCGAGGGAAAGTTCCTTGTCCAGTTGCACCCTAAGAGAAGGGAGCAAGATTTCGTACGGGACTACCGCCTCCATCCCGTAAGTAAGGGCGAACGGAGTTTGCCCAGTGGGAGTACGGATTGAAGTGCGATAGGCCCATAGAGCTTCAATCAGCTTTTCTGGCCAATCTGAGAACTTGTTAGACTCACAGGTCTTTTTTATGATTTTAATCAATATTTTATTAGTGGCCTCTGCTTGGCCATTTCCTTGTGGATAATATGGTGATGAATGATGCAATGTAATTTTATACCTTTTGCAGAGGTCCTGAAGGTCCTGAGAAATGAATTGTGGCCCATTGTCGATGATGATAGTTCTTGGGATGCCGAACCTGGCGATGATGTTCTTTATGATGAACTTGCAGACTATTGATGTTTTGACCTCCGCGTAAGCTTCGGCTTCGGCCCATTTGGTGAAGTACTCCGTTGCAGTAAGGATGAATGATTTTTACTTAATGAGGGAGTTGGGATCACCGAGAGGACCAATGATGTCGAAAGCCCACATGGAGAAAGGCCATGGGGAAGATATTGGATGTAGTGTGGAAGATGGGGAATGAATCTTGTCGGCGTGAAGTTGACACTTGACACACCTACAGACATAGACAGCACAATCCTCTTCCATGGTGGGCTAGTAAAAGCCTTACCGAAGGATCTTCTTGGCAAGCATTTGGCTATTCACATGGCCACCGCACACACCAGAGTGTGCTTCCTCAACACATTTTCAGACCTCCTCATCGTCGAGACATCTTAGAAGAACACCAGTAAGGCTTCTCTTGTATATCACTCCTCCGATCAGCACGTATTTCTGAGCCACTCTCCTTATGGCTCTCTTATCTTCTGATGTGGCTTCTCCAGGGTAGGACTGATCTTTGCAATACATGGCAATTTCATAAAACCATGGCTTCTCCTCATCAGCCAATTGTTCTTCTAATTCTGCCAACATGATTTCCCCCTTCTCAAGGATTTCTTCCTGTAGAGCCTTCCTTGCTATTCTGTCCCTGATATCTACGTAGGAAGCATCATCGACAGTAGGGGCGTGACGCTCGTAGATTGAGATGGAATCAAACCATCTTCCTAGAGGGAACCTTAAAGATGATGCCAACGAGGCGAGGGCATCGGCCAGAATATTCTGATGACGAGGGACATGGACAATAATCAGTTTGGTGAACAGTTTGGCAAAGGCAGTAGTGAGTTCTTGGTATGACTTGAGCTTGGGATCGCGAGTGCGATACTTGGTGAGCACCTGGAGAAGAATGAGTTGACTATCACCTACGACTCGTAATTCGGTGATACGAAAAGAATGAGCGAGTTCTAGGCCAGTTAGAAGAGCTTCATATTCGGCTATATTGTTGGTAACTGAGAATTTGAGCTGGTATGCTAGTTGGAAGGTAAGGCCTTCAGGCGACAGGAGGGTAATGTCGATTCCTTTCCCTTGGGAATTCAGAGCTCCATCAAAATATAACGTCCACATGTAATCATCTGATTGGTTGATGGACATTAGTTCCTCATCTGAAAACTCTGATTGGACAAGATCGAATTTGGGGAGAGGATGGTGAGCGAGATGCTCGGCTATGGCATGACCCTTAATCACCTTTTTCTGAATGTAGGTGATGTCAAACTGAGAAAGAAAGCTTTGCCAGCGTGCTAATCTATCTGTAAGGACATATTTTTCTAGAAGGAACTTGATAGGGTTCATTCGGGCAATCAGATGGACTTCATGAGCTAGAAAATAGTGTTTCAACTTCTGCACTACCTAGACAAGGGCGACACAGGTTTTCTCCATAGCCGTGTACTTCTGCTCATAGGGGTTGAGGAGTTTGGACAAGTAATAGGTCGCCCTTTCCTTGCCCGCTTCATCGGCTTGTGCTAGGACAGCTCCCACGAGGTCGTCCAGGACTGAGATGTAAAGGATTAAAGGTTTACCTGGCGTGGGTGGAATTAGAATGGGTGGATTGGCCAGATATTCTTTCAATCCTTCAAAAGCTTTTTGGCATTTAGAATCCCAAAGGAATTCTACTCCTGACTTAGTCAACTCATAGAAAGGTTTGCACCTTTGCGAGTGCTGGGACACAAACCGGCGAATGAATTGTAACCTTCCGATTAACCCTCGAACTTCTCTCAGATTTCTCGGAGGTGGCATATCCCTAATTGCTTTAGCTTTGTTGGGATCTATTTCAATACCCCTCTTACTCACAATGAAACCAAGCAATTTGCCAGACGAAACACTATATACGCACTTTTTTGGATTCATTTTCAAATTGAACTCCCTTGATCTTTGCAACACCTTAGCTAGAACTCTCGAGTGTTCTACCCTAGTCCTGGATTTCACCAATAAATCATCCACATACACCTCTAAATATACATGCATCATGTCATTAAATATTATCATCATAGCCCTTTGATAAGTAGCTCCAGCATTCTTCAAATCAAATGGCATGACCAAATAGCAGTAAGTTCCCCAAGGTGTGGTGAATGATGTTTTATCCTGATCCCCTTCTGCCAAACGGATCTGATTATACCTCGAAAATCCATCCATAAATGAGGGAGTTTCATAGCCTGCTGTGTTATCAACCAACACATCGATGTGAGGCAAGGGGAAACATCTTTTGGACACGCGTGGTTAAGGTCCCTGAAATCGATACAGATTCTCACCTTTCCATCCTTTTTCATGACCGGGACAATGTTTACCACCCATTGGGGATAAAGGACGACTCTAATAAATCTGGCTTTGTGGAGCTTATCGACTTCTTCCTTCATTTTCAAAGCCATCTGGGGGTGGAAACGTCTTAACCTTTGCTTTACCAAGACGGACCCTAATTTTAGTGTTAAACGGTGTTCGACCAGGGTGGAATCCAATCTTGGCATATCCTCGTAGCTCCATGCGAACGTGTCCCTATACTCCTTGAGAACCTCGATCAATTCCTCTTCCTCAGATGGCGGCAAACTATCACTTATGAGGACGATCCTAGGGTCTTCCTCGGTTCCCAGGTTGATTTCTTTGGTGGGTTCTTCTATAGCGGCTGATGGTTCGTCAAACCTCCTCATTCCGCTAGCATATGCGCCAGCCACGTCCTTATATTCTTCATCCCCTTCCTCGATAGGGTACTCCTCGTCTGTAATCTCATATACTCCATACCCTTTATCAATTGTGCAACCCTCCTCACATTCTAACTCTAGCAGTTGGATGGGGTTTTCTAGCAGCTGAGGAATGGATAGGCATGCTTGGCACCTATTGGCTAAATCTAGAAGAAATCGACGAGGAATTTGCCTACCCTTGGATTTTCTTCTAGGCACTACCCTTGCCCCATTATTGTTAGATTGACCTACCTGTCCTACAGACGAAGGGGAAACTGAAGAATGTACAGGAAAATACCTCTTAGTGGAGGGGTAAAGAAGGTCACTCAGGGGACCTTGAATGAGTGGCCCTAAGTTGGGGCACACTCGTGAGAGATGTAGGAGGTCTCCTCAAAGGAAATGCACTGTTGAGGAGTTTGGAAATTGACGTTTTTTTTTCATTTTCATTTTCAATTAGAAAACATTTGAAAGAAATTAGGGAATGAGAGAAGGGAACTATAGCTAAGGGGTTGTAAGGCTCATTGAGCAGATCATTGTTTAAAATTTGGCGTGGGCTGAGAAACCCGGGCAAGAATGTGAGTAGAGAAGGGGACCTGGGAATATCATCAGACAAACATCTGGCCCAGGAAAGAGTCAGCAGCAACGGCTGAGGAGAATGATTAGATAGACTGATGGAAAGTGATCTGTTAGTGGCAACGTCCTCTTGGCGAGGAAAACTTGGAGTTTTGACAATGTCAACGACACCTTTTGGTACCTCGAAGATCAAAAGTTGCCCCTCTAAGTCCGGAGGTGAGAACATCTGCTGTAGTGTAATGGAAATATCATGTATATCGAACCACTTGTTCCACTCGCAGTCCGGGTCATCGTGCTTCCCCTTCTTTATAGCCCTCGAGCAACTTTCATCTAAGTAGGCAACCTACAATTCTCCCTGTGATTCTTGCGGGTGATCTCCCAACTGTATAACCGGCCCCCTTCTGAAATGAGAGTACAAGGTCCATGTGAGAGGTTCCTCATATACTTCAAGTGGTCGTTCAAAGCCTAGGCTAGCTCTATGGGTTAACCTTGTCTTCTTTAGTAGTCTCAGTCTCCCTTGTAATTGTGCACCCAAGCCTTTGCCCTATTGGTAGCCTAGGTTCCTCATGATCTCCCATCCCTTAGAATGGGAAGGGTGACATGACTTTGGTGCTGGAAACAGCTTTTGTATTAAAGGGGCGCGGCGAGGGTCGCACACATCTAGTAATGAAAGGATTGGCCGGTGAGTCGGCCAAACAGAGGGCAAAGAGGTATTAATAGCATCCACTGTAGAAAAGATGGGCATGCTATTTACCTTGATAATCCAAGTCTTGTATGGAAACTTTAAGCACTGATGATTGGTGGAAGGCACATCATTCATAACTTCAATGTAAGGGTGGCCTAGTATGCCCTTGAATGTGGGATCTATATCAAGGATATGGAATTTCGTAGAGACTGATGTCGGGCCCAATTCTACATTCAAGATAACCATCCCCTTTGGTGGCCTTTTGCTATTATCATAGGCCATAACCGTGATTGATGAAGGCCTTATCTGTTCCGTGTCAACCCCACATGATTGGAGGGTGCTCATAGAGATCTCGTTTATAGACGCACTAGTGTCCACCAGACATGGGTCTATAGACACTCCATTGATCTTTACTGCAATACACAAAGCATATTTTCGAGCCTCCTTGGGGGCGAGCTCATGGTGGTGAAATATAATAGCTTGTTGTGTATCGGTCGGCGTCAGCACCGACGAGATCTTCTCCACTGGGAGGTCCTCATTTACCATAACCTTCTGAAGATACTCCATCAAGGCGTCCTGATGGATTTTCGGCCTCTTGATTAGCTCGAGAATAGAGATCCGGGCTGGTGTTTTATCCAAGTGTTTCAACAAGTCATATTGTGTCCCAGGGATGGATTCTTCAAACTACTCTTCGGTGTCTTTCTCTGGCTGAGACTATTCGAGGACCTGACTATTTTGGGGGGAAATCCGATGGAACATCTTTCCACTATGGAGCACCATGGCTTGTGGGTTTGGCGGCACCCCTATGGAGTTAGGTATGAGGTTTAGCAGGGGTTCGAGGGGTAGTGGTGGAGGAACAGTTGATGACGCAGGGGCGATGACGGGTGTTGGGGCTCTGATGAGTGGTTTGTTAGGTGAAAGCATGGTGGAAGTGGATGAGGTCTCAAATGAAAGGTGGATGATAAGGGGTTTGGAAGGTGGAGGCGTAGTAGAGGTTGATGGGGCCCCGGATGGGCGGTGGGTAATGATAGATTTCGAGAGTAGGGATGGAGGTATGATGGAGGTGGACGGTGCATCGGAAGGGTGTTGGATAATGAGGGGTTTGTTTGGTGGAGGCGGAGTGAAAGTGAATGATGAAGCGGAGGGACGAGAGAGGATGAGAGGCTTTGAGGGTAACGGGGTTATGGTGGGGGTAGATGGCGCCCCAGAAGGACGTTGGATGATAAGGGGTTTATTTGGTGGAGGCACTCCGTCTTTGAGGGTAACGGTGCTGACATGTTTTTCCCACTTACCGTCTTAAGGGTCTCTCCCGTTCCTTCCACTAAAATAATGTGAGAAATATATATATTTAAATGGTGGGAAAGAAGGTGGGAAAGAATAGAAATACACAAACCTGTGATCGCCACCAAGATGCCGAACGCGATGAACGCGCCGTACCTTGGAAAAAGAGAAAGGAACTCGCCTTATGAGTAGCGCTGAGAGGATGTACGATCTATAAGGAACCGCATGTTCTGATGAGCGGCCGCACGACAGACCGTCTAAAGGCGATGCAGAGGACGCGAGATGAAGAACTACTGGCAGATGAACGGCTTCAATCCAACCGCAGCATGAAGAAGAACGGTCCACATTCCACTGCACGTATCCTTGAACGGACCGACTGGAACCGCGCGAGACCACCACGCCAGAAGTTATAAGAGTCCAACCTCTACCCTTTCCGGCCGGCCAGAAGGGATGGGCCTCGCGTTAGTGTGTTGCTGACCTGTAAAATAACGTGTAGGACACAAAGAAAAACTCGAATTAGAACTAGAAAGTGTGGTTAATGCTCGAACAGAAGGAAATTAACATAACTAAATGGAATGGGGAATACCTGGGATTTTTAAACCCCTGGGGGCGTCAGAAAACATGGGAGGGTGTGTGCATGGTGCAAGAGAATAATGAAAACATGGAAGCAACGTGGAGGATGTGATGCATGCAAATAAGAAAGAACAACGAGACTGCATGGACTGATGACTCAAAAATCGCTACTCCCTGAACCGGAGGTCTGTGTGGATGTAGAAGGCCTCCCTCCCTGGTGCTAGATCGCTCAAAGATTTGACAGGGCTTCGCCGTCGACCAAAAATCTCCCCCCCCCCCTTCCAAAGCTGGGCCTCAGGGTTTATTTATAGAGCACCTAAATCCTAGCCCGAAATTAGGGTTTCTAGCCATTTTCAGGTCGAGATTATCAAATAAAAGATGAAGATAATTCAATTATCTTTCATCTGGAAGAAACGGCACTCAAAATGGTTAAGGATTCGCGGAGAAATCATCGGAGAAAGTTTGGGAGAAAAGTCACGAATGATAGGAAAAAGCCTTAACCACTTTCTAGTCCGAGAGGATAAACGATCTCACGAGAGAGCGCACAAATGATGAGCGGCCAGACATGGGCCGTCCATCCCTATCGGTGAAAATTCAAATAAATCATGAGATAATTAATTTATCCACTGAACTGACCGATAAATTCGCTGCTGGACTCTCATGGTTGAACGGCTCTTTTGAAACTGCCCAAGCCTGTCGGTGATAAATCACAAATAAGAAGATAAATAGGTAATTATCTGAATGGCCAACCGATGTTAGGACTCTTGAGAGATAGACGGCTTAGTAGATACCGCACAATGGACTTGTGCGAATAAGACTAGGCTGTATATATGCTTGTCGGTGATAATTCAGAGAATTAACCAATATACCCACTAAATGTTTGGACGGCCCCCTATCAACTGCACAAATGGTTGAACGGCTGGAGGTTGACCGCACATGTATATGGGAATTTGAAATTCATAGAAAAGCTCAATCAACCAAAACCAAGGCCCATTAAGCCTTGAATCAACATGGACCTAGCCAGGGAGGGAGGCTACCCATAAAATTGGCCTAGAACGTGCCAGAAAATAGCCCAACGAGTGATGGACAACTCGTGGCATCAATAAATAGGAGTAAGAGAAATGACTCAACTTATCGGCAAAAAACGGATCTATACATATGCCCCTCCTTAACGTCCTCTTTGCAGGGGAGCGAGTGGAGGTGAAGCGAAAGTGAAATGGAACATGGAGATGAAGCGGAGTGGACCGAAAAGTGAGCGTTAAGGTAAAACGACACCCGTTTTTACCAACAAGTGATAGGAATCTTCCAGAAAACTCCAAACCAAACACAAGGAATGATTAAACCAAAAGCAACACCAGTCTGGAGGAACTAACTAAAATAAAAGGAAACACAAGATCAACCTCATGGGGGACACAATCCCGCAAACCAATGACGAGACCGGAATAAGCAGCGAAAAAGTGAAGAAACATACTAAAACTCCAGACGGGGACCCCTTAATCAACCAAACCAAGCGAATCGACCAAAGAGAACCTTCCAATTCAGAGTGGAATTGTTCCTCTTACCCAAACACTGAACATATAGCTAACCATCACTGGTGGGACATCTTTCCGGCAAACTATGGGTCATGAATGCTCAAAAAAGATGTGTATGATGCATGCTAGGCTAAAAGTAAAAGAAATCGTTAAAACAAATGTGAAGAAAGATTAAAATATAAAATACTCGAGAATAATATTAATAGGCTGGGAGAATCATAGTCAAGACACTATCCGCAACCACAGCGTACAGGATAGAACCATCCTCCCCAGGACATCCCAACCTAACGGCCTGTCTGGAGATTAAACGTGTGAACCTGGATCATCATCGTTTTTGTTGAAGGAGAACATCAAATCCTGGAACACGTGAGCAACCAACTGGTTCTCGAGATAATATAGCATAGTACCATATAGTAAATGCAGTAAGGGATATAGGGATAGAAGGACATACCTGACTTACCAGTGCAGGCGAAGCGGCAGGTGAAAGGTGATGCTGCACATAAGATCGTTAGCAAGATTTGTAATGATATCATGAAATAATCAAGTTCATCAATTAAACACCAAGTGCAGAAATAAGGGCAAGACCATTTTCTCAAACATGAACGGTCAAATACAAGCCGCCCAAAGGGAAGAACGGCTCGGTATTAGCCGTCTATAAACACGGAATTTGAACCGGGCTTAGGCAGTACCGTTGGAGAGGAACGGTCATACCTCAACCGTTCAAATGAAGGATGGCCTATCGTGAGACCATATATCTTCTGGGGGTTTAAAAACAAAAAACCCCTTCGCCTCCCTCCTCCCCACCGTAACGAATGGCGGGAGAGGGAGAACGAAGGGAGCCAAAGCCCCTCACCGAGACCCCCGCCTCCCTCATCTCTCTATCTCTCAAGCTCTCTTTCAATCTTTCTCACCCTCGTTGATGCGTACCAAGCACCAGGCTACCCGTGATCGGATGATGGCGGGAGAAAGAGGCTCGCCGCCGGCGCCCACGGACCCCACCATGGAGGAGGAGGCTGCCGCCGTCATGAAGGGGGAGACACCGCCGTCGACCGAAGGACCCACCGCCGAAGCTGCTGCGGCCGGCCAAGAAGAAAGGGGAGAGGAAGAGGAGCTCGTAGCGCCACCGGCGGCGGCGGGGAAGCCCAAAAGGACCGACGAGGTAGGCCCCCACCCCCCCCCTTTCCTCTCTAGCCATTTTTCTTTAAAATCAATTCATGCATGTTAGTTCTAGGAGTTTTTTAGGGGGATTAAGGTGCTTTGGGACCGGTGTGGGGGGCAACGGTGGCCTCCCCGCCGGTGGGGAAAGCCCTTACCGTCATCGGGGAAGATGACGGTTGGGCGGTCTCCAAGAGACCACACAACTCAAGACATGCGGCCCACATAGGACCGCCCCAAACTTATACGGCCCAGGGATGGCCGCCCAAAACCAGAAAACAACAGAACCACACATGAGGATGAACGGTAGGGATCCCACCGCACAAATTAAGAACGGGCCCCAAGGGACCGTTCTAACCCTAGAGACTCAGAACTACGCGGCCCACTTTGGTCCGTCCACCACCCCGGTGGCTTAGGGTTGGCCGTACAACCTCACACGATGCTAAGACCGAACTAACTAAGGACGGTGAGAAGATCACCGCACAAATGATGAACGGGCTATATTGGCCCGTTCAACTCCTTAGCCACCCAGAACAATGCGGCCCTCATCGGACCGCCCAACCTTCAAACGACCCTGGAGTGGCCGCTTAAGTCTAAGAAACCCAAGGAAGGAACGGTGCATGCTCAACCGTTCAAGATAAGAACGACCAACATTGGTCCGTTCAAAACTAAGAATCTGAGAATTGGGACAGCCCAGGTGGGACAGTTCCTAAGGATGAGTGGTCCAAGGGGGATCGTTCTTCTAACAGAGAATTGAACCTTGATTGTTTTTATTTATTTATGAAATAAAATGCCTAAATGAATGAATGAATGCAGGGAAAGCGTAGGACCCGCACTTCGTGGCTGCAGGTCCGCGCAGTGTATTTAGCATTGCCGGACTTTCAGCGGGAGCGGTTCGCTGCCATGGGGTTCACCCTATTCTTGAGCATCGAGGTGTGTCGGTTCGACACAGCTCTACTCTACGCCCTGCACGACCGCTGGGAACCAGGGAGTCGTATGTTCCTCTTCCCGTGGGGACATATGGTCCCCACGCTGGAGGACGTGGCCAGACTCACTGGCCTTCAGGAGCACGGGCTGCCGGTTAACGGTACCACTTTTCCTGTGGGGTCATATCGACCCTCCTACCCCGGGCTAGTCTTCAGAACAGCTTGGGATTGCGACGAGCGGGGGTAGCGGTCGGAGAGCAGCCGGAGCAGCACCTACAGCGGCTGATCGAGCTGGCGAGACCTAGAGTAGCGGCAGAGCCAGGAGCAGAGGCCGACAGAGTGTTGCGGAGGTTCCTGACGTTGTTGTTCGGGTGACTCCTCTTCTCCACTCGGGCGGACGTGATGAGCTGCCGCTTCTTACCCTTCCTCGAGGAGCTTGACCACGTGGGTGACTACGCGTAGTGAGCGGCGGTCCTCGCCTTTCTATTTGACACGCTGAGTTCGACGGCCCATCGGACCACGCTCGGGGGCTTCTTCCCCTTACTCCAGGTACTACTCCTACCCTAGACTTAGTTATGCAACTTCTATATGTTTCCTAAATGCTGACACAATGCTGTGATGCAGGTTTGGGCCTACGTGCGGTTACGTGGGCTAGGCAGAGGTGAGGAGACCCGTCTTGGGCTCCTGCCTATTGCCCGGAGGTGGACAGCACCTCGAGAGACCGCAGCCCTGAGATGACAGGTCCGAGAGCTGCAGGACGACCTGGACGCTCTACCGTTTGCCGCGGTATGCTTCTAAACTTAGACTCCTTAATTAAATGCAATCCTAGTGATGGGAATCAACGCCGAGCATGTACATTTTATTTTGCATTTATGTCCTTTAGTTTATTTGTATATCCATGGGAAAGTATATGCGCAATTGTACGGCTTTATAAGCCAATACGTTATTCCCACGGATTGTGTGGGTTTCTATGTAATTTGTCAGTAGGACCAGCAAGGGGGCCTTTAGCCCTCTCCCATTGGTCCATGTCACCTATGTGGGGCTGGTCAACCATCCTAGGTGGCCATCTAGAAGGGTTGAATGTCAATTGTCCACATGGGGGACAAATGGACATGAAAGTCCAAGATGCCACCTACCCCCTCCTCCCTTGGTCAATAGCCCGCCCCCTTCTTTTTATTTAATTTTATTTTTTATGTGTTGTTCACACTTCATCCCAGCCCTCCATTCCCCATCCCTAGATCCAAGGGTCTACATTTGATTTGATGTGAATCATATAAAAGGTTGTATTTTCATTTGGAAATTAATGAAAAGTTAGAAAATTGTTGAATGCCAAGGAGCATATTGCGCCCCCAGCCCTCTCCCTCTGGTTTTCTCCTTCCCCAACCCCCTTTCTAGAGTGGATTCATCTCTATCCCCTTCCCCCAATCTCAGAGTTCATCTGGTGCCGCCGCCGCCGCCGTTCGTGCCGCCATCGAGCCGCCATCGAGCCACCGTCGAAGTTCTATCTTCAGCCAACAACAGCCCCTTCCACGAAATTCTTCAGTCAGCCCCGAGCATTTCTTGATCTGAAAATTTTATGAGGTGTTCCTGACATGTCAGCCACATTCCAAAAAATTTGGTTTGGCATTTAAACTTCGATTCATATTTTTTCAATTTTCGTTCATCTATTCAGCTCAGATCTGCCTATTTTCAGATCTGATTTCCAGTCCGCCTGCGTTTTCCATCTTCGACCCCTTTTGTGATTTTTCCTAGGGCTCCCAAATTTACTGGGAGTTCTGTACATCAACCCCTCCACCCATGATTTTTCTTGATTTTTGATCCACCCTTCACCTATTTTATAAAAATCATGTTCTTCTTCAGCTATAGTACTATCAGCCAGTTTCCAGATCCCACCCACTGCTAGTATAAAAATCAAAACAATTCGTAACCACCTCCAAACATGTCACAAAAAATATTTCCGTCTTTCTTGTTCCATTTCCTACAACTTTGATGAACAACACAACTTCAGATTATGGCGTCTATCTATTGGTCAACGGTAGTTCTCAGACAAGTTCCCTGCTAATCTGAGAGTTCGGGTACTGTACAATAGTAACCTTCAAAATTTGCCAATCAAAAGTACAGGCCTGGTTATTTTTCTTTAATCCCATAGGCTTGAATCCCTTCGAAGCAGCTTTCCAACGGCACTAGTTTCGTCACATTCTGACGTCGGGGCTGGTCGCAGTGAGCAATCTCGTCGGGTCACGCGCTTGAAAGATAGAACCGGCAGATCCGCGGCAGGTTATTCCGACCGGTGCCGATCGGAGCCGCCCGGCCTCCGGTCGGTGAACCAGCGCGCCTCCACTCCAGGCAGCACTCATCCAAGCATCCCTCACTATAGCGGTGCCACCGGGTCACACACGGCCCCTCCAGACAGCACGTGGGCCCCACGGTCGCGAGTACGTGTGCTGCCGAAGCTACGCGTGAAGCCGCCCGTCAACCCAGAATCGGTCCTCCCGGGCCCATTTGTGTAGCCCTTTACCTCCCTGCATGGAGTGGGCAGTGATTTATTGCTGTAACATTTGTGTGTTAACCGTCCCGGGAGTACGAGTTAGGCCGGGTCCATCTTCCCCACGCCGAGAGCGTGGAGGTATCGTATTCGCTCTTACACTCGGCATTTCGCTTATTTCCTTATATGCTTTATATGCCACTGCTAGAGAGCATGTGTAGGGCCGTTAGCTCGTAATATTTATTTCACCGCTGCTGCGAGAGAGAGAGCGTGACTGTCCCGTGACCCGATCCGGGCACAAAAGAGAATTGACCACCCTAGCTCTTGCCGGTTTCTCAACCGTGCACGTCCGACGCTTCCCTCGTTAAGGGACAATCACGAGCTCACCTAGAGTCCGAGGACTGCATTCCTCTTTCGAGTCGTGTCCGTGGTCTCGTCCCGCATCAATTTGGTATCAGAGCGAGTTTGAGTTTAGGGTGTCCAAAACAAAACAAAAAAAGAGTGTCATTTAAGTCTAAGTGTCTAAGTCGGTCTTAGGAGTTGCATTTGCATACCATTAGTCGGTATATCAAAAGGTGTTGTCCGAACGTTAGGCTACGCCTATAGGGAAGGCCGCACACTTGCGCGAGTGAACTTCGGATCGGTTATCTCGGCCACGTACCGAGTTTTGGTTATGTCTAGATGCATTAGTTAGCATCACATTTTGCTTTTAAAATAAAAAAAATGGCCGTGCATATCCATTCCTAGGGGACCCAACCCCATCTTAGCCACCATGGCCACACCCCAATTCCATAGTGCCGATGAAGTGGTCGCAATGTTCCAAGCCTTGATGGGACAAGTGCAAGGGTTGAATACAAGCCTAGATCGGTTTAGTACTAGCCTAGATCAATTTTCTACCGGGGTAGATCGGATGTCCTTGGAGTCACCCCACGGGCCCCTTCGCCACGAGGTGGACATCTCTTCCTTACCTATGAGGGCTCCATTGCCACCCCCTACTCCAACCCGCGCCTCCTTCGAGGAACTCGATGAACTGATTTTGGATTGGTTGGAAATGACACGCGCTCCTTCACCACCCGTGGATGCTCCATTGCTATCTACTCCCGATCTTCATCCGGAGCCGTCAAACTTGGGGCCACCAAATCCCGAGCCTCCCGTGTTTCTAACGGGTACGCTATACATAGCCGAGCCACTTCTTAGATGGCTCAAAGAAGGCTTGGTCCCACCTCCCTTCTCACCTATGGACCACATCCTCCCTTTAGTGCCGGTCAATTCCTTCCATACCACATTTCGATCTAGTCACCATGTTGACACGTTGGATGATCTTGTCATGGGATTAGATTCACAATGGAAGTTGACGCACCTACTGGCCCGAGGCTTTGACCAACCCGCTAGTCTTAGCTTCACCCATCCGGCCTTAGGGTCCATTACCTCCGTGTGCACCGTGGGGTGTGTCACCACGGAGATTCTTCTACTCCTCACGATGCCGGCCGAGTCCGACTTCATTCTCTTTTGCCCAAGGGAGAAATCTTATTTACTATACATGTCCGTCGTCCCACCGCTCACAATGTATGACGGTGATTATGAATTCTTAAATTGGGACCGAGTCATGGGAGAACCCACTTCATGGGGTCATACCTTCTTCGACCCTTTTGACCCCTTCACTAGTGAACATCCCGAGCTTTCATACTCACTCCACTTCTTCCGCGGAGTTCACTATCCCACCTTTTCCACTCGGGCCAAGCAAACTCCACATAGCCATAGGTCCGAACCTTCATTTGGGGGTAATGAAAACTTTTGTTTCCCCGATCCATCTAGACCACCCGCAGCTCCCGAACTTCCCACACCCAAGCCCAATGTCCATGATTGGTGCATCGTAGGGTGTCTAGGAGTTCCCCAAGACGTCAACCTCCGGTTACGTCAAATGCATGCATGGCACACATTCGGGTGTCCTGGTCCGCCGTCACCCATGTACGGGTCGGACTAACCATAGATTTGTCTAGAGTCATGCATGAGTCTGTTTCTTATTTGTGTGGTTTGCATGGTGAGTCTGCATCTGTCTTGTGTAAGCTCATTGTCGATCTCTTATGAGTAAAAGGCGAGTGGACTCGCTTGATGAGTATGGGATCGGTTCTACATCTATACCCGGATCAGTCACCTACAGGGACTCAGCGGTGATTCCTAGTGAGTCTTCGAGCTGCTTCCTTCCTTTTTGAGAGTGCCCCACTCGGAGTGTCCACCTCCAGCCCATAGCAGCTTGTGCATATCGAGTATATATGGAATGAGCAGGTGACGGTCACTTGGAGTGGAGCATACCCGCGCTACTTGGCACGGTGACGGATCCGCCGGAGTACTCGAGCATCCATACCCCTACTCGACGGGGTCTAGTTTCTCCCACCCGGGGAGAGTTGATGGGAATCAACGCCGAGCATGTACATTTTATTTTGCATTTATGTCCTTTAGTTTATTTGTATATCCATGGGAAAGTATATGCGCAATTGTACGGCTTTGTAAGCCAATGCGTCATTCCCACGGATTGTGTGGGTTTCTATGTAATTTGTCAATAGGACCAGCAAGGGGGCCCTCAGCCCTCTCCCATTGGTCCATGTCACCTATGTGGGGCTGGTCAACCATCCTAGGTGGCCATCTAGAAGGGTTGAATATCAATTATCCACATGGGGGACAAATGGACATGAAAGTCCAAGATGCCACCGACCCCCTCCTCCCTTGGTTAATAGGCCGCCCCCTTCTTTTTATTTAATTTTATTTTTTGTGTGTTGTTCACACTTTATCCCAGCCCTCCATTCCCCATCCCTAGATCCAAGGGTCTACATTTGATTTGATGTGAATCATATAAATGGTTGTATTTTCATTTGGAAATTAATGAAAAGTTAGAAAATTGTTGAATGCCAAGGAGCATATTGCGCCCCCAGCCCTCTCCCTCTGGTTTTCTCCTTCCCCAACCCCCTTTCTAGAGTGGATTCATCTCTATCCCCTTCCCCTAATCTCAGAGTTCATCTGGTGCCGCCGCCGTTCATGCCGCCATCGAGTCACCGTCGAAGTTCTGTCTTCAGCCAACAATAGCCCCTTCCATGAAATTCTGCAGTCAGTCCCGAGCTCTTCTTGATCTGAAAATTTTATGAGGTGTTCCTGACATGTCAGCCACATTCCAAAAAATTTGGTTTGGCATTTAAACTTCGATTCATATTTTTTCAATCTTCGTTCATCTGTTCAGCTCAGATCTGCCTATTTTCAGATCTGATTTCCAGTCCGCCTAAGTTTTCCATCTTCGACCCCTTTTGTGATTTTTCCTAGGGTTCCCAATTTTACTAAGAATTCTGTCAGACAACCCCTCCACCCATGAATTTTCTTGATTTTTGATCCTCCCTTCACCTATTTTATAAAAATCATGTTCTTCTTCAGCTACAGTACTATCAGCCAGTTTCCAGATCCGACCCACTGCTAGTATAAAAATCAAAACAATTCGTAGCCACCTCCAAACTTGTCACAAAAAATATTTCCATCTTCCTTGTTCCATTTCCTACAACTTTGATGAAGAACACAACTTCTGATTCTGGCGTCTATCTATCGGTCAATGGCAGTTCTCAGACAAGTTCCCTGCTAATCTGAGAGTTCGGGTACTGTACAACAGCAACCTTCAAAATTCGTCAATCAGAAGTACAGGCCTGGTTATTTTTCTATAATCCTATAGGGTTGAAGCCCTTCAAAGCAGCTTTCCAACGGCGCTGGTTTCGTTGTATTCCAACGTCGGGGCTGGTCGCAGTGAGCAATCTCGTCGGGTCGCGCGTTGAAAGATAGAACCGGCAGATCCGCGGCCGGTTATTCCGACCGGTGCCGATCGGAGCCGCCCGGCCTCCGGCCGGCGAACCAGCACGCCTCCACTCCAGGGAGTGCTCATCCAGGAATTCCCCACTACAGCGGTGCAACCGGGTCCCACACGGCCCCTCCGGACAGCACGTGGGCCCCACGGTCGCGAGTACGTGTGCTGCCGAAGCTACGCGTGAAGCCGCCCGTCAACCCGGAATCGGTCCTCCCGAGCCCATTTGTGTAGCCCTTTACCTCCCTGCGTGGAGTGGGCAGTGATTTATTGCTGTAACATTTGTGTGTTAACCGTCTCGGGAGTACGAGTTCGGCCGGGTCCGTCTTCCCCACGCCGAGAGCATGGAGGTATCATATTCGCTCTTACACTCGGCATTTCACTTATTTCCTTATATGCTTTATATGCCGCTGCTAGAGAGCATGTGTAGGGCCGTTAGCTCATAATATTTATTTCACCGCTGCTACGAGAGAGAGAGCGTGACCGTCCCGTGACCCGATCCGGGCACAAAAGAGAATTGACCACCCTAGCTCTTGCCGGTTTCTCAACCGTGCACGTCCGACGCTTCCCTCGTTAAGGGACAATCACGAGCTCACCTAGAGTCCGAGGACTGCATTCCTCATTCGAGTCGTATCCGTGGTCTCGTCCCGCATCACCTAGATGATGATGCTGATGCGACTCCTATTTCTTGCAGGTACGGTGGACAGCATACACTGAGGAGGGACAGGAGGGTCAGCCCTGGGTGGCAGGGACCCTCACCTTCTCGGGACGAGATGTGTGGCTTCACTGCATGAATGTGGTGGAGCCACTGTACTACAGACTGGTGATGAGGACCATCGGGGTCCCGCAGCCAGTGGTGGAGTTCCTGGCGCCAGAGAAGGCGGGGGAGCGCGTGACGAGGACTACTCGAGGCCTGGCGGCAGCGTTTGATTGGACGATGAGGAACGCTGTGCAGGTCGCAGACTGGACGTCTCTTGGGCGGGTGGTGACCGCCCGAGCAGACAGCGACTCAGCATACAACACCGCGTACGCTAGACACTATAGGGACCAGGTGTTCCGGGGGTGCCCACCGGCCGGTACGACTTCTAAACTCAAACTCTACTTATTATGCTTATGATTTCTATATGATGATGCACTGACACTTGAACGTCTAAATGTAGATTGACCCTGAGGGACGACTTGCGGAGCTGCAGGGGCTCCTGCACTCCACGATCAGGGAGCGGGATGAGGCCCGACAGGCCTTGGCCTTACTGGTGTGTTTTCTAAACCCTAAACTCTCTAAAATATGCAAATGCCTATGATTTTGATTATGCATGTGACTGACCTAGAGTTCTTGGGTGCAGCATGCCAAGGGGGCCCAGTGACAGGGGGCCGATGCTACTTCTTCTTCCTCTACCCAGACTCCTGCCGATCGGGCCGAGCGGGAGGCCGACTTCACTCGGATGGTAGCGCTGGCCAAGGCAGCTGAGGTGGCGCTTACCGAGAGGGTACGCAAATCACTACACTTTCCCTTGTTATTATGCTTATGAAATATATGAAATGCAATTGACTGACAACGATATGTGTATGCAGACGACGGAGCTGACTTTGTTGAGGGCGGAGATGGAGCAGAGTCGGGCAGCGGCTCGGGAGAAGGTAGTGCACTTGAGAGAGGAGAGCGCCCGGCTGCGAGAGGAGCTCGCACGGGGCCGACCAGCCGACACTGTTGAGACGGCGCTTCTGCGGGCGGAGCTCGAGTGACTTCGGGCCAGCGCTACCAAGGCGGAGCCCTACCAGACCGAGGTGGAGCAGACTCAGAGCCAGGTTTTCAGGTTGGAGGGCATGGTGGAGGTCCTCCGAGAGGTGAGCCAGCGACCAGGGAGGAGTGGAGTTCCAAGTGGGACTCATGGCTCCTACAGGACTTACCTGACGGGTTCCTCCGGTCACCGGAGGAACGAGGAGGATGAGCGGCAACGGCGTCGACGTGATGAGGCGACTTCTCCGATGGCCCCGCCATCGAAGAGGTTCGAGGGCGGAGGTTACAGTGACAGGCTGGAGGGAGAGGGCCCATCTTGACTCTATACTACGACTCCACTTTTGTACAGATGACATGATATGATAGTGATATGCATTTTTTTATTTTTATGAATGAATGGATGAATGCTAACCACGACCACTGACTCGACACGAGTGAGACGACATGTGCGAGTGAGAGACGACGACCGCAGGTGAGATGACACAACTACGGGTGTGACGACACGAGTGAGAGACACCGCCTTAGAGTTAGAGAGAGACACTGCCTCAGAGTGAGGGGGAGAGACCCCAAATGAGTGAGATGAGTGACGCCAAATGAGTGAGATGAGGGACGGACACGACTACTAGTGACACAGGTGCGCAACTTGTCAAATGAAGGCTTCAGAATGATAGAACGATTTTCAATGGGCCACCCAAAGAGACACACGGTCCTGAGTAGACCGTCCAAAAGAGATACTAAACGGTCTTCTGGCCACCGTTCAACTAATAGAACGGGTTATAATCAACCGCGTGATCATAAGAACGGTCTGATTCGGGCCGCTCAAACTCCAGCACTCGAACTCCCTGGAAGGTGATAAACGGTCCCCATCGGACCGCTCATCTAGATAGGCGGTCTATCGTTAGACCGTCCAAATGGACGCCCTGCGAATTTGAATGGGACTCTCCTGGAGAGTCTTAACCCGAGGGTGAACCACTTTAACCCAATCCAAAGCTATCTTATCCCATCCTAGGCCTATCTAGACTCACTCCTAAGGAGTCTAGGCCTCTAACCAAGCCCTATAAGTAGGAGAGGAGTCTAAATTCGTGATTCACACATCCTCCCTCTTCTAAGCCTTAAAACCCTTGCTTTTTTTCACCAAACCATCATGAAGAGGGCCTTAGAGGGGAGTTCCATAGAGGGAGCATCTTTTGAGGGCCCTAGACCGGCCAGAAAAGAGCGGGAAGCGCTCCAACGACTGATCGCAATCCCACGACATCTCAGCTCGAGCCCACTGAGGGAGGTAAGTTAATCATGAATTCCTTCAGTTCAAATCTTTCATTCACTTACATGCTCTTCTTTTCTATCTCTTTCTTTCGTCCTTCCACCTCAGCTTCTCCCTGGCCCTAGGCGCTATTCCACTCTAAAGTGGATGGCTCCCATGGTCCGTGCGTTGCCCCTAGGAGTGACATCCATCCTGAGGTCTTGGCACTTACAACCTCTCCTAGTACTAGGTCAGAACTACCCAAAGCTTTCTCTTGACTGGCACAGCATTTCGACTTTAGTAGAAATCAGGCACCCTCAGACCCATACGTTCATATTCCCATCATTTGAGGCCACTATCCTACTAGAGGAGGTAGAGACCTACTTCTCTTTACCCAGGTCCCAGGTGGGAGAGGAGGACTCAGTGTGTCACACTGTCGCCCCTGTAGATCCTAGGTTCATCTTGGGAGGGTTCATACCAGACAGCAGGGATGTCCACACTTTCATAGGCCCACGTCAGATCCACCTTCTTCCTCTTAGTCAGTGGGTAGTGGAACATTGCAGGAACAGGTGTGGGTGGGATGAGGCCATAGCTAAGGCCGCGCCCATCTTTTTGTGCGGGGCCATCTTGTTTTCTTCAGTTGACCATGTGCTAGAGATTCCCCTTCTTAGTACCATCAGCGGCCTATGGCACGGTCTTTCTATCTCCCAGGCCATCCTTGCCTACTTGTACGAGCGCCTTACCTCAGTAGTCTTCCTTTGGCTCCATGATACTCTTAGAGTGTTGGATGTGTGTCAGGATGAAATTCATCTATAAGGAGGATGTCACTTCAGCTAGCAGGATCTTTGGGAGCCACCCCCTCTTCTTCATAGGCGGCGCATTCAGATTCTCTCCATAGGTAGAGTGCAGGATAGCAGATAAGAAGACCAGGGACGAGTGGCGACTGCACATCAACAGGCTACCCCTGGATTGGTTCGTGATGTGACCGGACTTCCTCCGCGACACCACTGTCAGAGTACCTGGGAGGCCAGGCTTGGATCTGAGGCTCGTGAGCGACACCGCACTGGCGATGTACAGCCCGCACCGATGCTCCCTACAGGTTTGACTACCCCGGACTGTTCTACCAGCACTGCCTCACCTTCCCGCACTACGGGCGAGGAGGACCGGCGCGGAGGAGGACGAGCAGGCGGTCAGGAGTGCCCTGATTATGTGGGAGGTGAGCAGGGTGCTTACCCTACCAGGAGAGGTTGCGGAGATTCCGGCGACGCGCCAGGCCTATGTTAGAGAACTGAGAGAGATACGTCCCCGCGGGGATGCCCAGCGGAGGACTGAGTGATCTTCTTTCTTTCTTTTCATGATGATATTGATGTAAAGACGTATGCTTAGAGATGTTTGATATATGAATGAATAAAGCTAATTATTTGATTGATTTGAGTTTGGGCTTTGCTGGTGTGAATGAGTGAGTTGGGATAAGACTTCAGCATTTACGCAGTCACGAATAGACTGCTCAGAGATTAGTACAGCTCTCTCGGAGCCGTGCATCAGATTTACAGCGGGTTTGATAGAAGGGAGTTGAGCGGAGTTGATTTAAAACCGTGTGAATGGTTGGACGGTCCAGCCAAGATCGTTGAAATTAATAGAACGATTATCAAATAGCCATGTGAAGACTGAAGTGCTGAGCCTTGAGCTTCAATCTGCCCCTGCACACACAAAAAAACAAAAAAGACAAATTAAATATGTTTTAGGCTGAACCCCTTGCCTGTAGCAAGTTAGGGAATGACCAGTTCTTGATTTTTGGTCAAGGGGGTAAGCTTTATTAAATAGGTAAATAAAATGACAATGAATGCAATGGATGCTATGAATGTAAATCATAAAAACCCTTTTTTGTAATTTTGAAAATATTTATTTTTTTGGATTTTAAAATATTTGATTTTTTTGAGTTTTGAAATATTTAAGTTTTTTAGATTTAAAAATATTTTATTTTTTTTGTTTTGAAATATTTGATTTTTTTTATTTTGAAATATTTGATTTTTTTGGATTTTGAAATATTTAATTTTTTGGGTTTTGAAATATTTAATTTTTTGAGTTTTGAAACTAGCTTAAACCTAACAAAGAGGAACCTCCCATCCCACTAGGGATCTCTTAGGTCCAACATGTGCTAAAAGGGACCGCCCGTGGTCGGGGCCAATTTCGCTTAACGGTGCCTCTACCGAGGCCATACCCGAGGTGGGATCCATTCCTTAGAAAATAAAATAAGATTTAGCAGAAAAGCTGGCGATAGGTATAGAGGTTTTTAGAGCTTGAGTTCTTCTCAAGAGACCCCCTTTTTCAAAGAATTTGGCCTGTTGCGCCGGGGCTTTGTGTCCGTCATCGAACCTACATCCGCTCTAGGCACGCATACAACCGGACTCATAACGTCCCGCAGGGAAACTGTACTGCCACTCTTGCCATGCCTAGTTTCATTATTTTGGGGACTTTCAAACTTTTGAGAGCTTCGAGCTTGCGAGCTTTTAGCTTTGATTTTTGATTTTTGCCCCTTTTTCTCTATTTCTTTTCTTTTTCTTTTTCTTGCTCTTTTATCCTGCGGAATAAGGTCATAACGTACTGCCCCTATTTGAGACCTCTTTTATTGGGGGGTCTAGATCAGTTCTCGCCCCCTTATTCACCACTTGCCCCAATTTTCAGCCGAGAGAAGAAAAGCAAGGAATTTCACCCTCCCCTAAGCACGGCCATGGGAGAAACGATGTTGCGCAAAAGAAGAAAATCGAACCACAGGCGATCGTGTAGTGTGTGAGATGTTGGACCAGGGCTCTCCTTTTGTGATCAGGTGAAGGCATACCCCGCCGTCGGGCTATCGCTGGCCGACTCTATGGATAAAAGTATTTTAAATATAGCCCATTCCACGGATTCGGCAATTCTTCACCCTCCACGTTCACTAAACGATATGCGTTACCAGGATAGACTTCCTTAACTACAAATGGCCCTTCCCAGTTAGGTTGCAGCTTAGACCTGGGACCTACTGATCTGATAAATTTACGTTTCAAAATCATGTTACCCACTTGGAATTTTCTTTCAATAACCTTCTTTTGGAAATACCGCGAGACACGTTTTTGATAAACCGAGACGTGATTGGCCGTGTTAAACCTCTTCTCGTCTAAGAGTTCCAATTGGACTAGCAACGCCTCTCGACGTTCGTCGAGATTAAGTTCCTTGTCTAGCTGTACTCTTAGGGAAGAGATCAGGATCTCGTACGGGAGTACCGCCTCCATCGCATAGGTGAGAGCAAAAAGAGTTTGCCCCGTGGGAGTACGGACGGAGGTGTGATAAGCCCATAGAGCTTCTACCAGTTTATTAGCCCAATCAGCGAATTTGTGTGACTCGCATGTTTTCTTGATGATTTTTAGAAGGGTTTTGTTCGTGGCCTCAGCCTGGCCATTACCTTGAGGGTAGTATGGTGATGAATGATGCAATGAAATATTAAATCTCTTACAGAGGTCCCGAAGTTCCTGAGAAATAATTTGAGGCCCATTATCGGTGACGATATCACTTGGCACTCCGAACCGCAAGATGATATTCTTCAGGATGAAGCGGCATATTGTGGTGGCTTTAATCTCTGCATAAGCTTCAGCTTCCGCCCACTTGGTGAAGTATTTTGTAGCCGTCAGAATGAAGGACTTCTGTTTGACTGCGGAATTCGGGTCACTGAGAGGTCCAACGATATCAAAAGCCCACATCGCGAATGGCCAAGGAGCAGAAAGAGGATGGAGAGAGGAAGCAGGAGCATGGATCTTGTCAGCATGGAGCTGGCATTGAAGACACCTACGGACATAGGTGGAACAATCTTCTTCTAAGGTTGGCCAGTAATAGCCCTGCCTAAGAATCTTCTTCGCCAACGCCTGCCCATTAACATGCCCTCTACACTCACTTGAGTGAGCTGCTTCTACTACTTTCCAAGCCTCATCGTCATCCAAACATATCATTAGAACCCCATTGAGAGCTCGCCTGTATAACTCTCCTGCAATAATCGTATATCTGGAGGTGGCTCTTCTGATGGCCTTGCGCTGCTCGGTGTTCGTCGTCTCGGGGAAAGAACCATCCCTGCAATACTGCTCAATCTCATAATACCACGGCAATTCTTCTTCTTCTATGATCTCCTCAAGCTCAGTTAACGAAACTTCTTTCACCTCTTCCCTTTCTGCCTTCCTTTCCACAGATTTCCTAAGGTTGTCAAACCAGGGATCCTGAAGAGAAGGAGCATCTAACCGCTGGACCACAATGGTCTCAGTGGCACGACTGAGGGGGAATGAAAGAGAAGAAGCGAGTGATGCGAGTGCATCAGCCAGGATGTTCTGAGAACGAGGAGTATGAATATAGATAAGCTTCCGGAATTGCCTAGCCAGGAGCGTGACCAGATCATGATAGGGCTTGAGCTTGGGGTCACGGGTGCGGTAAGTTGACAGAACTTGACGCAGCACCAATTGAGAGTCTCCTATGATGTTAAGATATCGCGCGCCCATGAGGTAGGCGTGCTTCAGACCGGCAAGGAGAGCCTCGTACTCGGCTATATTATTCATGGCAGGAAAAGAGAGTTGATAAGCAATAGGGATGGTCACTCCTTCCGGAGTGAGGAGAACGGCGCCGATTCCACGGCCCTGGGAATTAAGAGCACAATCGAAATGAAGAGACCAGAAAGGAAGATAAGTGATTACTGGCAAGTGTTCATCGGGAAATTCGTCCTGGATCGAATCAGTGTGAGGCATAGGAGAATGAGCGAGATGCTCGGTAATGGCGTATCCCTTGATTGCTTTTTGGACAATGAAAGTGATATCGAATTGGGAAAGAAAGCTCTACCAGCGAGCTAGTCGGCTAGAAAGGACAGGTTTTTCTAACAGGTAACGAATGGGGTCCATTCTAGAGATCAGTTTAACCTCATGGGAAAGAAAATAGTGTTTGAGCTTCTGAGCTACCCACACTAGCGCTGCACAGGTCTTCTCCATGACAATATACTTGGATTCAGCAGGATTAAACAACCTCGAAAGGTAGTATGCTGCCCTTTCCCTTCCTTCATCATCCACCTGAGCCAGGACAGCTCCTAGGGAGTCCTCAATCACAGAAATATATAGGATCAGGGGTTTCCCAGGGACGGGTGGCTGCAGAACCGGGGGATTAGAAACATAAATCTTAAGATCCTCGTAGGCCTTTTGGCATTGTTCATTCCATTCAAATTTTGCTCCCGCCTTTAACAATTCATAGAATGGGCGGCATCTTTGTGAGTGTTGAGATATGAATCTTCTAATGAGTTACAGACACCCAATCAAACCTCTGAGTTCAGTGATGTTCTTAGGCGGCGTCATCTCTATAACGGCCTTTGCTTTATTTGGATCGATCTGAATCCCCCGTTTACTAACTATAAACCCTAGCAATTTCCCTGATGCAACTCCAAACACGTATTTCTTTGGATTCATTTTCAATTTGTACTCCCTAGCCCTTTGCAACACCTTGGCTAAAATGGGGGGGTGTTCTTCTCGAGACCTCGATTTGACCAGGATATCATCCACGTAAGCTTCCAAGTACACATGTATCATGTCGTGGAAGATAGCCATCATTGTCCGTTGATATGTGGCACTTGCATTCTTCAATCCAAACGGCATAACGACACAGCAGTATGTGCCCCAGGGCGTTGTGAACGAGGTCTTCTCTTGATCCTCAGGAGCAAGACGGATTTGGTTATATCCAGAATAACCATCCATGAACGAGAGGGCTTCGTATCCAGTTGTGTTGTCCACCAACACATCGATGTGAGGAAGCGAAAAGTTGTCTTTCGGACATGCCTTATTCAAGTCCCTGAAATCGATACAAATCCAAATTTTCCCATCTTTTTTCATCACTGGGACGATATTTGCCACCCCTTGTGGATATAAAACAACTCTAATAAACCTGGCCTTATGCAATTTATCAACTTCTTCCTTGATTCTTAAGGTCATTTGTGGGTGGAACCTTCTCGCTTTTTGCTTAATGGGTGTTGCCCCTGGTTTAAGAATTAGTCGATATTCAACCAAAGTGGGGTCAAGACCCGGCATGTCCTCATAGGACCAGGCAAAAGAATCGTTGTACTCCCTCAAAACCTTGATGAGCTCCTCTTCAACTTGAGGAGGGAGATTAGCAGAAATAAGTATGGGCTTGGGATCCTCTTCTGTTCCAAGATTAATTTCTTTAGTGGGTTCATCCACTACCGATGACGGTTCGTCAAACCTCTTCAAACCTTGCCCGTACAAGTCGGCAGTGTCGTCCACTTCGCTTTCCTCATCATCGGCTGGGTCCTTCTCATCTACAATTTCATATACTCCCAATCCGTCATTGCTCCACACCCCTTCTAATTCTTCATCATCTTCTAAAACAATTGCGGTCTTTACAAATTCAGGACATTTAAGAAGGGCATGGCATCTCTCGGCCAAATCTTGTAGAAACCTATCTGGGATGGATTTAGGATGACGCATCACAGGGTGCGCCGTAGACGTAGATGGGCTAACTAGGCAAGAACTAGACTCTACCCCAACTGACTCGATTATCCTAGGAGACTCTGCACACTGTACATCTACCCTAGGAGATAAGAAGTCTACTGGGAAAGAAGCAGGGGTCTCGTGCCCCTGGGGAGAGGATGGACTAAAGACAGCATAATCTTCCATTGAAACCACCGTTCTAAAATTGGCATTTTTTTTGGAAGTCGGAGGAGATCACGCAACAGGAAGAAGAAGATGGGGGAGGGGGGAGTTGCATGGGAAACAGGTCGGGAAAGATGCAATCAAAGAATGGATCAGAGGATGAAAACCACATCTCGTGGAGTTGGGCATTGGGGGGAGGAGGAGTAAACAGAGTTGAAAGATCAATATGCGGGCAGCGCCCACAGGCACAAGGAACAAATAAAATTTCAAGTGGCCTTCCTGTGATGTACGGGTCGACCATGATTGGCGGAGCGCGGGGAATAAACCCCAATTTCTGGAACAAAGAGGCAAGACGGGACGGGGACAAAGAAAAGGTAATGGCGGAGCTCCCCGCTCCTCGCGGCCTCTGGTATACTGACCTGACCGAAAAATGCTTGACCAACGGCATCTCCTTCTTCCTCGGACGGTCTTCTTCTTCACTGAACATCTTTTCAAAGCAGACACAAAAATCTTCCATATCACCCACCAGCCCCTTCAGCGGCGGCGGTGGGTCAGAAACATCACATGCGGCATCAATCTTCTTCTTAGGACAGGGTGGCGGCTTCTTCAAGGTGTCGGGCTGCAACGGGCCTTTTACAAAATGTTGACGGTAGTCCCACGTCAGCGGCCCGGAGTCTCCCAGAATAGATAATGCTGAATCACGGTAGCCAAGGCCTCGGCGGCCCATCTTCCTATCTTTAGGGATGGGCATAGTTCACCCCTATAATTGTGCGCCGAGACCCAAGCCCGGTTGATAACCCAACTTCAGAATCATATGCCATCCTTTTGAATCTCTAATCTTGGACTTAATTTTTACATTGACTGGTGTAGTGGCGGGCTTGCGTGACGCATATGGCCATGAATAGTTTAAGTCCATCACAGAAAGAACTGGCATGTTACTCAGGCCACAGAGTAGGGAGAATCTTATCTGTGATTGCATCGACTGACTGGACTGTGGAGATACTCTTCACCTTAACCACCCGGCCTTGGAATGGAAACTTCAGGCACTGGTGGGCGGTTGAAGGCACAACATTTAAACTATCAATCCATGGACGACCCAGAATTGCTTTGAACATCGGGTCTATGTCCAATACGTAGAATTCCACATCCATCACCAAAGGCCCTAACTCGGCCTGCATTGTCACGACCCCGTGGCATGCTCGTCTGGAGTTGTCGTAGGCTACAATTGTGGTCGGTGTTGGCTTAAGCATGTCCTCTGAAATGTTACAGGCATGTAGTGTACTCAGTGGACACACATTTATCGATGCTCCCGTGTCCACTAGGGCAGACTCAACGGCCACCTTGTTTAAAGAAATGGTGATGCAGAGTGGCATCTGTCGTGCCTCTAGGGGTGCCAATTCTGACTCAGAAAATGAAATGGAAGGCCCCCTCGTAATGGTCACCAACACCGATGGCAAGCTGTCTACCGCCACATCCTCGCTAACCATAACCTTCTGAAGAAAAGCCCTGAGGGCGTCCTGGTGTAGCGTGGATCTCTTGATCAACTCCAAAACTGATGTCTTGGCCGGCATCCGGTCCAAGTGCTGCAGTAGATCATACTTCGTGCCTGACACGGGGTCTATTTCTTCTGTTTCAGCTGTAGGGAAAGGAACCTGGGGATTAGGTGCAGACGCACCAGAGGAAGGATAAACTCTGTGGAAAGGACGCCCGCTCCGAAGGGCACAATGTCATGCCGGCACAACTGTAGATGGACCCCCGCTTGGCCCAGTGGGTATGTGGAGGGGGTGGAAATGGGAGTGAGGATGACAGAGGTTGGCCTGATGGGCCCTGGTGGAGGGGTAATGGGTGAAGGGTTAAGTTGAGGGGTGATGATGGAGGGTATGAAGGGTGATGGCGGAATGACTGGTGGCATGGTGGGGAGTGTGGTGGCCGTGATGGGTGGTCAGGAAGGGATAGTGGGTGGAGCGGTAGTGAAAGTGGCGGGTCGGAGGATGGAGGGAACAGAAGGCGCGGGGCTAGTATGGTGGAAGGCCAAGAGATGGGCGGGGGTCTCATCATCAAAGGACCACCCAGCATTAGGGGCTGGGCGGTGGACTGCGTTTACCTGAGCCGGTGTCGGCGGCTGTTGTTGTGGTTGCTGCTGAGGAGCGGGTGGATGTACTGGCATGGGATTCTAGTGAATCCCGAGGTCTTGCTGCTGCTGTAGGGGTTGTTGTTGTTGTTGTTGTTGGAACTGCTGTTGTTAGGGCGCCGCCTGCTGCGGCCTTGCTTGTCTTCGTCTCTCCTTTATATCTTAAATTATCTTATGCATTTGGACCCAATCAATCCTTTGGCCCTCATGTAGATCATACATCAAATCTCTAAACTGAAAGCATCTTTCTATGGTGTCCCCGGGCTGCCGATGGTATATATAATACCTGGACTGATCGGCTGCCGGATTCCAATTCTGACGTTCCGGAGGCAATTGGATGTCACCAGTGTACATTAGAGCTGAAAATATGTCGGGGAGGGTTTCTGGCAGTGGTGGATTATTAGCCCTCTTGGGTCCCGACTGAGCAGGCCCATAACCAGCGGGAGGAGGAACATTGTGGTACTGGGGTGGCGGTTGCGGCTGTTGAGGTGGTGGTGGTTGTTGTTGGGGGTGCTGAGGAGCTTGGAAGGCGGGTCGGGGAGCATGCGGAGCGGTGAACTGGGGGTTGCGTGGGGGTTGCTGGAAACGGGGTGAAGCAGGCTGGTTACGGAATTGAACAGCCTAGACCTACTGATGTGACATGACCTTGGACTTAAGCAAGCAAGCACATTCGCAATCTAAATGGGCCAATTTGGGCCGCCGCTCTCTCGTTGCTCACCCAAGCCCGGGGTAACTTGGCAATGCCAAGGTGAGGTTGAGGGGTTGGGCCCTTGCTGGTAGAGGGCCAGCAAGGCCAAGACTTGATTCCCAATGGATGTGGAAGCCCAAGACAATGGGGCCGACCAAGTGCCAAAGGCACCGGTTTCTCTCTTTTCCCACGGTGATCACTTATAGCACAAGAGCTTAAGGATCGGGCTCTCATTCACGGCCAGCGGAGTTTATGAACTAATATTGAAAGAACAAGCACAAATTAGAGCAAAGTTTGGAGCACTTACTCGACCGGTTTGAAGAAACCGGTCGCGCTCGGAGACGAGGGCGAGCGGGGAAGCGTGGGTTCCCCACACGCCGCGCCGGGGTAGCTTGACATGTTTAAGCTATTACAACACTACATCCCATGCAAGGGGGGGATCGTGGGGAAGGGAAGATGATAGTTACAATCAAAACTACCTCCACGCAGGGAGGGGCCTTCAGCCGGCCAAGCGGGGTGGGAAAAACTAGGGCTAAAACGATGATGAAGTGAATATGCTGAATCTGCCTTCTCTCGGCAATTGTGGACAGACAGTCGGTACTGTGGCTGCAGAATGTGATCAGGAATTTTTCCGAGGGCGAGACTAGTGGGAAAATCTTTTTTACTGGAGCTGGAGTGCATTTGAATTTTTCCAAATTCTTTTGGCGTCGCTGCTCGCCTGGGCAGGAGCTCAAACAGGGACGCTGATTCTCGGACTGACAGCAACTGGTTACTAATAGCAGGAAGAAGAGGTTGCCTCGGCCGCTCCCTAACTCCGAATCAGGTGCCGCCAGAGCCGCTAGAACCGTGGACGAGTCTTCTTTGTAACAAAACTGACGGGGAAGCCGAAAGATGTCGGAAAAAATCAGGGGACCCATAACAGTGAGTGGGGGTTGGTGCAGACTGTGGGAAGTAGAGTCGCACACCTGAGGAAGAAAATTCGTAACTTCTGATGCCGGATGCTGAACGGAGTTCCGCTTCTTGTTTATGAAAGTAGACAGGGAGAGGAATAACTTTACAGAAGAGCTAGTGGCGTGATTCCTCCGGAGATTGTCGTGGTGAAGCTTTCTCTCCGGATCAGGATCTCTGCAGAGCTAGCTCCTGGTTTCCAATAGCAGGTTGCAGAGGATGTCCCGGCAGCTCCCGACCTCGGAATCAAGCGCCATCAGAGTCGTTGGAATTGTGGATGAGTCCTCTTTGTAGAAACACTGACGGGGAAGTCAACCAATGTCGGAGAAGACTAGGGGATGCAAAACAATGGCGACTGGTCGGTGCAGACTATGAGTAGCAGATCTGCGTAGCTGAGGGAGAAAAATGAGAACTCTGGATCACGAATGCCGAATGAAGTTCTGTTTCTTGATTCTGGAAGTAGACTGGGCGATGAAGAACTTTCAAGAAGAATGCGTGGACTGATTCCTTTGGGGTTCGTCGTGGCAGAGCTTCTAATCTGGCTCAGGTCCTCAGCCGAGACAGAACTACGCAGTTGTGGGAGAATGGACCTCCTGGACAGCTCGGAGATCGGAAGAAGATGAAACCACTTCTGTTGCGAAGGAGACTGGTAGACGCTTCCGAGGATGGCTCTTGGGTCTTCAAACTCGTCCGGAAGAAGTCGTGGTGGCCGCTGCAAGTTGCTGGTTCATCTACAACATCTGGACAGCAAACTGCAACTTCGAAGTAGCTTCCAATGACCAAGAAAGAAGAAGGGGAAGGGGGTAGATGAGTGTGGGAGTGACCCCTGGTTGTAAGGGGGTCTTGGAGGGGGTGTTCTAAGGTGTGGGAGGTGGAGAATAAGGTCTGGAAGAGGGTCCAATAGATGGTGGTAGTGGGGGCTGCGAATTTTGTTGGAATGGAGAGAGGGAAATGATATTCGAAAATAGGTTTAAGGGTGAGGTTAATTTTTTATCTTGGGAATGGGGGGGTTGTGTTGGGGAAGGGAATGGGTGCTTGGGGTAGTGGGAAGGGTGCTTGGAAAAGTGGGAGGGGTAGTTGGGGGTTGGATGGTGAGGAGAGGATTGGTGGAGGGGGTCTTGGGAAGGGGTGGAGTATTGATGAGGGTTGTGGGGAATGGGAAGAGGCTTAAATGGGGTAGGTGGGGAGTGGAGGTGGTTGGGAAGGGAGGAGAGAGAAGAAAATTCGAATTTGGGTGTTGAGGAGAGAGAAAGTGGTGTGAAAAAGAGAGATTAAGAGAGGGAAGGGTGGGGAATCTCTCCCCTAGGGTTTCTCATCCAAAAAATGGAATCTCTCCACTAGATAAGAAGTGTAAACTCTCAAAATGGCAAATTTTTTCATTCATTGATTCATTAAGTTGAAATGGGGGGGAATGGGGTCCTATATATAGGAAACCCACATTTCTACAAAAGTCCCTGACAATTGACTCAATGACAAATAACCGAGGGGGTAGGGGGAGCCCTTGGGCCAAGCCCAATGAATTGGGCCCAATAGCTAACTAGACAACCTAATGACACTCAAACTTAGGGAAATAAACACAAGACCTAGGAACATGACTCAATCAAAAGGGAAAATACATCAAATGACTCAAATAAAAATTACATAAGACTCAAAATTAAATGACTAGACCATGCCGGATGCAATGGGAGGTGATGTCCCCATCATACTCCCGGGATGCGGAGAACTCGACTCCGTCGAGTAAGTGTCCTTCCCTCCTTGGACGGTGTAGAAGTGGTACTGCCCTCAAGTCTTCCGAACGAGACCGATCCATCCACCTGCCGAGATAGTACTTGTATACTTTGCTCCTGGTGGTAGTGACCTGTTCATCCAATATTCGTTCAATGCGCTCACGCTGGGCTCTCTTGGCTAGTGGACTCTCCTCACGGGTGGGTGCTCTCTCAACGGAGGGAATAGGCTCAATATCCTCACTAGGTACCACCGTGGGTCCCTTGTATGGCACTAGGTCGGCGACACTGAATGTGGGACTTATCCCATATTCCTCGGGGAAATCTAACTCATAGGCATGTGCACTAATGCGCCTCAGGACCTGGAAGGGACCAGCCCCACGTGGCCTCAATTTGGAGATGGCTCCCGGGGAGAGCCTCTCCGTTCTTACCATCACAAAGTCACCCTCATGGGATTCTTGGTGACGTCGATGAGAGTCGGCTTGCCTTTTATAAGTCACATTCTTCTTGCTAATGTGCTTGCGGATCTCTTTATGCAATGTTGTGAATGCAGACATTCCGGAGGTGATGGATGGGCCTGGGCAACCAAAAGTAGACCTATCGTGTAAGGTTACAGTGTAGACTTTGGTTAGCCTAGGTGGGTCGGGGCACCCATAGGTGGCCCTATCATGCAAATTGGTGATAAATATAGGAGGACCCGGACATCCGTAGATACCTTTGACATGCTTAAGACCCATGATGAATGAAGGTGGACCATGACATCCGAATATAGACCACTCATACTTTCTACTTGACATGTGGGTGATATGAATGAATGGACCCAACATCGTGTTCATGCCAAGGGGTGTGGAAAGCCTAGACACATGCATACTTTTCCCAAAAGTGACTTCCATGTGTATAGGTGTGGGACAACCTTTGAACTCCCATTGGAAAGGATCGAATGGATCTAAGAAGGTGGTCATCATGGGGTGGGGCACCACCTTATTACCTAGGGATATATGGTCCAAGGTTATGGCTCCCAAGGTGTAACCCGGGTCTAAGATGGAGTGAATTGGGTCAAACATTGTGAGTTGGTTTAGGGAAAGGTGGGTGGTGGATAAAGTGTTTGGGTCACACGAGTCTCTTGACTCCCATTGGAATGGATCATATGGATCATAAAATGGGTTACCTAGGGGGAGGAACTCCATATCCTCAAGATCCTCAAAAGGTGTTAAGTCATCCTTCTCCATGATAGTTGGGCCAATGTTCTTGGCAAGTGGGTCAGCCATGAGTGGAGGGCTTGACTTTCTACCTGAGATAAGAAGCTCTAAATCGAGGAGAAGGTTGGGCTCATCGGGTGTAGAGAGGAATAGAAGGAGGTCGCTAGTGTAGCAACCAATGGTGCAAACCGAGGTGATAGACCCTATGCATAGGTGTAGGAGGCTAAGGCTCCTAGGTTGTTCTACCATAGGGGTCAACATGCTAGTCATCTCTAATTGCCATGCTATGCCCTTGAGAAGGTCCTCTAAGGTCTCCAATTGATAGGATGCTTGGATTGTGGTGTGATAGGAGAAGAAGGGCACTAGGGGAAGGTCTTGTTCTATGGGAGGAAAAACATGGGCCCGGATCTCTCTAATTGGGCTCTCCTTTAGCCAACTAACAATTGGTTCTCCTAAGATGATCTTGGTCCCAACTAGAGAGAGTGATGTAAGGTGAGGACCATCGTGTGATGTTTCTTTCTCAACTTAGACTTGGGTTTCCTCCAAGGTGGGGAGTGGGTTTGGAGTGTCCTCAACTATTGAATTGGGTATGAGTTCTTCTACCAAGGAGGTGAGAGGGTCTTTTGGGGTGATGAGGGTTGGTGTGTGGTGCTCCCGGGGTGGAGGGTAAAGGGAAACTTGGTTTGGGATTGGTAGTGTGGGGTTTGGGAGTGGAAGTATTGGAGGCTTAGGTTGGGATAGGATTGGGGTTGGAAGTGGAAGGTGGGTCGGGTGATGGGATTTGGGTTGGGTGGTGGTGGCCGACATGGTTCTAGGTGGAGGGATGGAAATGGGGTCCACTTGGGTTTGAAACGTGAGAATAGGGTGAGTGGTAGTCCTTATTGGGAAAACTGTGTTGGTTAGGGGTCTCTTCCCCTTGGGATCGGCCAGTTGTGGAGGGGGGAAAGTGGGGGCCAATTGAGTTTGGATAGTGAGGTTTGCGGAAGGGGGTTTTGGTTGGAGTGTGGGGATCCTCATGGGATTTGGTGGAGAGGTGGTTGTTTGGTTTATTTGGGTCTTAAGGGAGAGGACTTGGTCGCGAAGTGTTGTTATGATGGTTGAGAGATGAATTGTTGGGGGTGGTGGGGGTGGAGACCAAAGGTCGGTCTCAAGTTGGCCGGGTGGGGATGAAAGAGTGGTAGTGCTCCTCGGGTTAGAGGTGCTTGAGTAGGAGGGGTGGAAATGTTTGGGGATGTAGATCTTTCTAAGTTCTACCTTCATCTCTTCCCATGAGTGAATAGGTTCTTGTCTTCTTACTCTCCTTAAGCCCTCTATGTGTTCCCACTTACTCTTGGCTTGACCCCGAAGTCGTCCCTTGGCCTTTCAGACTCTCGCGCATCCATATACCCAAGTCTTTTCAAAGTACTTTTCTATGGTAGCCTCCCACCTAAGATAGTCACTAGAATGCGATCCGTCAAAGGTAATATCCCTATCTAGGATGAAGTCCATGGGTGGTGAGTAGGCTAAGTAGGTGGCCATGATGATCGGGGGAATCAATGCAAGGGTCAGATTGATGATGACTCCAATGCAAGCATGCCCTAGGACTTGAATTGATAGAGACACGTCAATGACTTACTCTGATACCAATTGATGTGACACGACCTTGGACTTAAGCAAGCAAGCGCATTCGCAATCTAAATGGGCCAATTTGGGCCGCCGCTCTCTCGTCGCTCACCCAAGCCCGGGGTAACTTGGCAATGCCAAGGTGAGGTTGAGGGGTTGGGCCCTTGCTGGTAGAGGGCCAGCAAGGCCAAGACTTGATTCCCAATGGATGTGGAAGCCCAAGACAATGGGGCCGACCAAGTGCCAAAGGCACCGGTTTCTCTCTTTTCCCACGGTGATCACTTATAGCACAAGAGCTTAAGGATCGGGCTCTCATTCACGGCCAGCGGAGTTTATGAACTAATATTGAAAGAGCAAGCACAAATTAGAGCAAAGTTTGGGGCACTTACTCGACCGGTTTGAAGAAACCGGTCGCGCTCGGAGACGAGGGCGAGCGGGGAAGCGTGGGTTCCCCACACGCCGCGCCGGGGTAGCTTGACATGTTTAAGCTATTACAACACTACACCCCATGCAAGGGGGGGATCGTGGGGAAGGGAAGATGATAGTTACAATCAAAACTACCTCCACGCAGGGAGGGGCCTTCAGCCGGCCAAGCGGGGTGGGGAAAACTAGGGCTAAAATGATGATGAAGTGAATATGCTGAATCTGCCTTCTCTCGGCAATTATGGACAGACAGTCGGTACTATGGCTGCAGAACGTGATCAAGAATTTTACCGAGGGCGAGACCAGTGGGAAAATCTTTGTTACTGGAGCTGAAGTGCCTCTGAATTTTTCCGAATTCTTCTATGGTCGCTGCTGGCCTGGGCAGGAGCTCAAACTGGGATGCTGATTCTCGGACTGACAGTAACTGGTTACTAACATCAGGAAGAAGAGGTTGCCTCGGCCGCTCCCGAACTCCGAATCAGGTGCCGCCAGAGCCTCTGGAACCGTGGACGAGTCTTCTTTGCAACAGAACTGACAGGGAAGCCGAAAGATGCCGGCAAAGATCAGGGGACCTCGAATAGTGAGTGGGGGTCGGTGTAGACTGTGGGAAGCAGAGTCGCACGCCTGAGGAAGAAAATTCGTAACTTCTGATGCCGGATGCCGAACGGAGTTCCGCTTCTTGGTTCTGAAAGTAGACAGGGAGAGGAAGAACTTTTCAGAAGAGATAATGGCTTGATTCCTCCGGGGATTGTCGTGGTGAAGTTTTCTCTCCGGATCAGGATCTCTGTAGAGCTAGCTCCTGGTTTCCAATAGCAGGTTGCAGAGGATGCCCCGACAGCTCCTGACCTCGGAATCAAGTGCCGTCAGAGTAGTTGGAATCGTGGACGAGTCCTCTTTGCAGCAAAACTGACGGGGAAGCCAACCAATATCGAAGAAGACTAGGGGATGCAGAACAATGGTGACTGGTCGGTGCAGACTATGAGTAGCAGATCTGCGTAGCTGAGGGAGAAAAATGAGAACTCTGGATCACGAATGCCGAATGAAGTTCTGTTTCTTGATTCTGGAAGTAGACTGGGCGATGAAGAACTTTTAAGAAGAACTCGTGGACTGATTCCTTTGGGGTTCATCGTGGCAGAGCTTCTAATTTGGCTCAGGTCCTCAGCGAGGCAGAACTGCGCAGTTGTGGGAGAATGGACCTCCTGGACGGCTCGGAGATCGGAAGAAGATGAAACCACTTCTGTTGCGAAGGAGACCGGTAGACGCTTCCGAAGATGGCTCTTGGGTCTTCAAACTAGTGCGGAGGAAGTCGTGGTGGCCGCTGCAAGTTGCTGGTCTATCTGCAACATCTGGACAGCAAACTGCAACTTCGAAGTAGCTTCCAATGACCAAGAAAGAAAAAGGGGAAGGGGGTAGATGAGTGTGGGAGTGACCCCTGGTTGTAAGGGGGTCTTGGAGGGGGTGTTCTAAGGTGTGGGAGGTGGAGAATAAGGTCTGGAAGATGGTCCAATAGATGGTGGTAGTGGGGGCTGCGAATTTTGTTGGAATGGAGAGAGGGAAAGGATATTCGAAAATAGGTTTAAGGGTGGGGTTAATTTTTTATCTTGGGAATGGGGGGGTTGTGTTGGGGAAGGGAAGGGGTGCTTGGGGTAGTGGGAAGGGTAGTTGGGGGTTGGATGGTGAGGAGAGGATTGGTGGAGGGGGTCTTGGGAAGGGGTGGAGTATTGATGAGGGTTGTGGGGAATGGGAAGAGACTTAAATGGGGTAGGTGGGGAGTGGAGGTGGTTGAGAAGGGAGGAGAGAAAAGAAAATTCGAATTTGGGTGTTGAGGAGAGAGAAAGTGGAGTGAAAAAAAGAGATTAAGAGAGGGAAGGGTGGGGAATCTCTCCCCTAGGGTTTCTCACCCAAAAAATAGAATCTCTCCACTAGATAAGAAGTGTAAACTCTCAAAATGGTAAATTTTTTTATTCATTGATTCATTAAGTTGAAATGGAGGGGAATGGGGTCCTATATATAGGAAACCCACATTTCTACAAAAGTCCCTGACAATTGACTCAATGACAAATAACCGAGGGGGTAGGGGGAGCCCTTGGGCCAAGCCCAATGAATTGAGCCCAATAGCTAACTAGACAACCTAATGACACTCAAACTTAGGGAAATAAACACAAGACCTAGGAACATGACTCAATCAAAAGGGAAAATACATCAAATGACTCAAATAAAAATTACATAGGACTCAAAATTAAATGACTAGACCATGCTGGATGCAATGGGAGGTGATGTCCCCATCACCTACTCGTTGACTTGGACTCCCTCAGTAACTGGGCCCTAGGATTTTCGGGTTGTTTTGGATTTCTGGGCCTCGAACAATGAATGGATGGGGGAGTCTTTAAATTGGGTCTGGATAAACCGGGCCCGACTATACAACTGGTGCATGTTCGAAATGTCGTTCATTACCAAAATAATCCGAAACGTCGGAGTAGCATTAGAAATCAGCAACTTTACTTTTTCTTCCTCCGGGATCTGCCCGGGCACACGCGAGGCCATCTGCCTCCATCTCTCTGTATATACAGCAAAGTCTTCATCCGGCTTCATCTTTTCTGCAACCAAGTCGGTGAAAGAATATTCGGGATAGACCCAATCCTGGAACCTCTGAATGAACTTCTCCTTAACTGTCTTGAAACTTTTCGCCTCCTCCAGAGGCAATGTATAGAACCACTCCAGGCGACCCCATCCAAGGATCGGCGAAACAGATACGCCATCAGGCGGTCGTCATGCTGAAATTGTGCCGATTCGTGGAGAAACTCCCTGACATGAATAAACGGGTTGCCGTTCCTGTCATACTTCCGATACACGGGGAGCTCGGACTGAGGAGGAAAACGAATGTCCTTGAAGTTAGGAATGGGGACATTAGCCAAAGATTGTGGGCCAACCCGCTTGTGGAGGAGGTCAATTTGTTGCTGCATAGCAGCCCACTTGTCAAGGAGTTCCCGCTCCCGGGAAGGAGGGGATGTAGTAGGAAGGATGGAGCCGGAATACGGAGCCGAAGGGTATACTGACTGAGAGGGGAGCCCATAAGATGGATAATGGGCCAAGGAAGGGCCCATATCCGAGTGAGCCAACTGGGCGGCCCCTAGTTGTAGATGGACAAAATCGGCCGAGGCCACGAGGGCCTGCGGTATTGAAGAGATGGTGGTGTAAGGATCAACATAAGAGCTGGAGGGGACCTGAGTTTTCCCCTTATCAAGCGGCTGATGGGCTGAGGTAGAAGCCTGGCCCGCTTCCATGGTGGAGAATCGAAGGGCCTGAGGACGGATGGGAGTAAGATCGATGGGGGCTGTAGAGGTAGCCCCTAACCCAAGAATCGGGGGTGTGGAAGTAACGGCAGCAGTCGTGCCAGAAGAAAGAACTGAGGGCGGGGCATCTTCCCCTTGCAAGGCCTGCTTCAGCAGGTGGAGTTGAGTAAGATCCAGCTGGGCCATCATCTGGAGAACCTGACTGGCCGAGCCGCGAGTGGATGGATCTGAGATGGAGGGTTGAGCACCCTCAACAACAATGGTTGGGAGAGAAAGGGTAGTCCCCTCTCTCCCTTACACATGAGCGACCCTAGGTGGGTTCTCCAGAAGTCCCTGAGGGAGAGAATCCTCAGGGGGATGGGAGAAGTTGTAAGACGACGTGATTGGCGGTGAATCGAACAAGGGATTGAGATAAGAGTGGGAAGGCGAACCGCCCTTAGGAGACAATCCTGAGGGCGTGAGACAACTCCACATACACTAACACACCTAGAGAAGAAGACAGACAACCCTAACCAAAGTAAAACCAACAATCCAAACAAAATGCAAACAACGGAGGAGAGAGATGAGAATAGTATCAATCAATTAATGCAACCAAGCTTCAAATGATGTATGCAAAGTTTTATAAATTCCCCCTTTCTTGGACCTTGGTGAATTAATTAAGATTTGTATTCACTCCACCACAAGGTACCTACCCAAGGTAGGGAATAGGGCAACTGGCTGACACTACAGGACTCTCTCTCTATCTGATGCAAACCCTAGACTGGGGGGTGGTAACGGTACAACCTACCCGGCGTCCGTGTGGGAATCCACGGCTCACGGGGGCTTACGGAGGTCCTCAGTAAGGTCCCCTAGTCGGCTCCAAGGAGTATGGAGACTAGAGGAAACCCTACCTCGGTAGGAATGCAACTGCTAATGAGAGTGTATGATCCTATGTGCACCGAAGTGCATGCAAGATCTAGCCTAGAAACTAGCAAGCAATGATCTTGCAAATGTAAGAAAATGAGATGAACGCAACCATGGATTGATATAACAACAGCAGGGGGAGATCAAACAGCACCAACATATATGTATATAATGATATAACTCAATGATCAAACTGTAGCATGGGGTGCACTGTAGTAGCAAAAGGACAGTCTGATAGAGACCGCTCAAGGAGCAAATACAGTCTGTGAACGACCGTGCAGACCAGGGAGTAACGACAGAGTAACAGAAAAATCATAAAATGCTAGAATGAAAGAAGACAGAAATCAGAAGCGTACCAGGAGGGGCGATCTATAGACAGACCGCGTAAGTACTAGAACGGACCTGCAACAACCGCGTGATAGTAATCCAGCCAACAGTATGAAGGCAGAGGCGTACATGAACCAGCAACATGGACGGCCAAACACAGGCCGTATGGACGATGAACGGGTGGTGAGAGACCGCTCACGACAGCAGGCTTGGAGGAGAAGTGGCACTGTTCGCAGAGAGGAACGGTGGGTTTACGACCGCACAAGATTTGGACGGTTCCGGGAGAGCCGCACAAGTTCCAGAGGATAGAGACCGCGGCCAGCCAAGATCAACCAGAAACCACTTCGAGAAAATGACTAACAAAGCAAAAGAGAAGGTCAGCAAGTCACTAACACGATGGGCACTAGGTGTCCCACCGTGATCGCCAAAAAAGGGAATGTTGACATGTTTTTCCCACTTACCGTTTTAAGGGTCTCTCCTGTTCCTTCCACTAAAACAATGTGAGAAACATATATATATAAATGGTGGGAAGGAACAGAAATACACAAACCTGTGATCGCCACCAAGATGCCGAACGCGATGAACACGCCGTACCTTGGAAAAAGATAAAGGAACTCGCTTTATGAGCAGCGCTGAGAGGATGTACGGTCTATAAGGAACCGTCTGTTCTGATGAGCGGCCGCACGGTGCTGCAGAGGACGTGGGATGAAGAACTACTGGCAGATGAACGGCTCCAATCCAACCGCAGCATGAAGAAGAACGGTCCACATTCCACCGCACGTATCCTTGAACGGACAGATTGGAACCGCGCGAGACCACCATGCCACAAGTTATAAGAGTCCAACCTCTACCCTTTCCGGCCGGTCAGAAAGGATGGGCCTCGTGTTAGTGTGTTGCTGACCTGCAAAATAACGTGTAGGACACAAAGAAAAACTCGAATTAGAACTTGAAAGTGTGGTAAATGCTCGAACAGAAGGAAATTAACATAGCTAAATGGAATGGGGAATACCTAGGATTTTTAAACCCCTGGGGGCGTCAGAAAACATGGGAGGGTGTGTGCATGGTGCAAGAGAATAATGAAAACATGGAAGCTACGTGGAGGACGTGATGCATGCAAACAAGAAAGAACAACGAGACTGAACGGACTGATGACTCAAAAACTGATACTCCCTAAACCGGAGGCCTGTGTGGATGTAGAAGGCCTCCCTCCCTGGTGCTAGGTCGCTCAAAGATTCGACAGGGCTTCGCCGTCGACCAAAAATCTGCCCCCCCCCTTTCAAAGTTGGGCCTCAGGGTTTATTTATAGAGCACCTAAAGTCCTAACCCGAAATTAGGGTTTCTTGCCATTTTCAGGTCGAAATTATCAAATAAAAGATGAAGATGATTCAATTATCCTTCATCTGGAAGAAACGACACTCAAAATGGTTAAGGATTCACGGAGAAATCATTAGATAAAGTTTGGGAGAAAAGCCACAAATGATAGGAAAAAGCCTTAACCACTTTCTGGTCCGAGAGGATAAACGGTCTCACGATAGACCGCACAAATGATGAGCGACCAGACATGGGCCGTCCATCCCTGTCGGTGAAAATTCAAATAAATCTTGAGATAATTAATTTATCCACTGAACTGACCGATTAATTCGCTGCTGGACTCTCTCATGGTTGAACGGCTCTTTTGAAACCGCCCAAGCCTGTCGGTGATAAATCACAAATAAGAAGATAAATAGGTAATTATCTGAATGGCCAACCGATGTTAGGACTCTTGAGAGATAGACGGCTTAGTAGATACCGCACAATAGACTTATGCGGCTAAGACTAGGCCGTATATATGCTTGTTTGTGATAATTCAGAGAATTAACCAATATACCCACTAAATGTTTGGACGGCCCCCTATCAACCGCACAAATGGTTGAACGGCTGGAGGTTGACCGCACATGTATATGGGCGTTTGAAATTCATAGAAAAGCTCAATCAACCAAAACCAAGGCCCATTAAGCGTTGAATCAAGTCGGACCTAGCCAGGGAGGGAGGCTACCCATAAAATTGGCCCAGAACGTGCCAGAAAATATCCCAACGAGTGATGGACAACTCGAGGCATCAATAAATGACAGTAAGAGAAACGACTCAACTTATCGGTAAAAAATGGGTGTCAACAAACGGGGTTATGGTGGAGGTAGATGGTGTTTACCGGGGACTCAATAGGAGGTTAGCAGCTGGGCTGCAGATGAGAGGGCGTGACGGCTATGGGAATAAGGGAGGCTCTGTTATAGGTTGTAATATGGGTCGGGGAGAGACAGGTGCCGGCCGGGTGAGGCAAGGGGATTGGTTAGAAATGTGAGTGGCGGCAAGAACAGAACTGCCTTCCGTATGCCACTCTTGCCCCCTTCCAACTTCCATGAAGGAAGAGATGGGGTTGACTTGGTGGTTGGGTTGTTGGTGCGCCGGTAATGGATTTTGGAGGATGCCCATGTTTGGTTGTTGCTGTGGTGCCTGCTGAGGCTGTTGTTGTTGTTGTTGTTGTGGTTGTTGTTGTTGTTGTTGCTACTGTTGCTGTTGTCTAGGGGGAGGTCTCCTGGCCTTCATCATGGCGACGTATCACCTCATTTCATCCCAATCTATTTGATGTTCATCATTCATATCATAGATATAATCTCTAAAATGGAAACAGTTTTCCACTGTATGACCCGGCTGTCTATGGAAGACACAATATCTGGAAGTGTCGACGTTCGGGGGCCATATGGCTCTTTCCTTAGGCAAGGTGAGTGCATTAGCAGCCATGAGAGCATTAAAGATGTCCAGCAATGACTCTGGCAAAGGTGGGTAGTGAGTTCTCCTAGGGCCAATTGGCCTCCTCTGTTGTTGGGCGCCATAGTCTCCGGGTGGTGGAACCTGGTGATATTGAGCAGGTCGCTGTTGTTGTTGTTGGAGATGGAGGGGTTGAGGCATATTGTTCTGGAGGAGGTTGTTTTGTGGGGGAGGATGATAGGGTTGCTGACCTTGTTGGTCCTGATGGAAGGGGAGTTGTGGGGCTTGTGGAGGCCTGGGGTTGGCTCGCTGGTTGGGATTGCCAACCGCACTCACCTGCTCATTCGTTACGACCCCTTCTATCACCCCACCTTGGACACCAGTGCTTAGCTTCCTAAACACCCTTGGCTTTGGTGGCTCGAACATATGCATGAGGGGGGAATCTTTCAGCTGTGTTTGGATATATCGGGCCCTCTCGTATAGCTCCTCCATAGTGGTGAGTTTGTTCATGGCTAAGACGTGTCTAAATTGCGGAGTGGCATTCGACACGATCATCTTTACTTGTTCCGATTCCAAAATGGGGTCTCTCACTTTCTCTACCAAGGATATCCATCTATCAGAAAATTGGATGAAACCTTCGTCCGACTTCATTTTCTCAGCCACCAGGTCGGTGATAGAAAGGGACGGGCCGACCCGATCCTGGTATTTCTGTAGGAACTTCTTCTGGACCACGTCGAAGTTCTTAGCCTCACTCGGATCTAGGGAATAGAACCATTCTAAGGCAGGGCCATCTAATGATCTCCTGAAGAGGTATGCCAGGGATCTCTGATCATTCTGCCAAAACGAAGACTCATACATAAAGTCCTTTAGATGAATGAAGGGGTTGCCTGTGCCAGTGTACCGTCGGTACGTTGGCATTTCAGAAGGAGGGAGACGGAATATCGGAAGGATTGGTAAAGAGATCTTAGGTGCAGACTTGACATCCACAATCTTTTTGAAATCTCGGAATTGTTCAACCATCTTGTTCAGCCTATGAAGGAGGGATTTGGTGACCTCATCGTAACGAGCAGGTTGTGCTGGACACTGAGGCCTCGCGGAAGCCTGAGAAGGGAATTCCGGATGAGAGGGATGTTGTGGCATGCCAGTAAATGGAACTGGCTGAAATGTTGTATGAGGCATTGGTGGAGCTCGAGACTGGGGAGGAAATTGGAAAGAAGGAGGTTGGAGACTCGTTTTCCCGAGAGGGAAGGAGGAAGGAATCGCCTGTGCAGGCTCTTGAGAAGGGAGAGCAGCCGGTATTGGGTCTTGGGGAGTAGAAGCAACAGATTTCCCTTTTAGGATGGCCTGAAAGGCTCGGACCTGCTCGGGATTGAGCTGTGTGTTCGCGAGGACACCTAGCAGGGACGATATGTCTTGCGGCGGGGATGTTTCCCCAACAATGGTTCGCACCTCATATGAGGACTCATGGGAGGAACCTGCGTCCTCAGCAGGGACATGTGTCCCCTGGTGGCTCGGGTTTGGATTCTGACCGTTCCTGGACATTTCTTGATCTTTTTCGGAACATGAGATTTTGTCAGAACGTAATAACATACACACTTAAACAATAATCAAAGATTAACAAACAAGTTGATGCATTACGCCCTTTTTTGTTTTCCTTTTTTTTTTGTTATCCTTTTTTTTCAATATGATGTTCACACGACAGGAGGGACCTTAGTTACAATATCAGTTCCCGCCGTGTCATCTAAGGGCACTCGCCTCACCACGAATGGGTTGACTATCTCCAGGGAACTTCAATGGTACAACCAGCCCAGTGAACGAAGAGGGAATCCTTTGATGTCGGGGACTTATGGAGGTCCCGATGGAGGAGATCCTAGTCTGTCGAGAGGAATTCCCGACGGAGAGTCCTTCCTTCACCGAGAAAGGGTGATCCTTAGAAAAATAAAATAAAGAAGAGATGATATGCAATGCAGTGCTGAATTTAACAAGAGATGTGTAAACAGACAACAAATATATACAACAAAAGAAATTAAACAAACATCACAACACTCCTTTTCCATAACGACGTGAATCCCTTCAGATCTCACAAGGGACCGTGGGGTAATGCACGAAGTGCACGAGGGATGACACTAGAATGGCAAGAGTGCTACTGGGAGCACGAATGTAGCGCACGAGGACGCAATCAGGAGGGGCACACGTGGGTGCCGAAAATATTCGGGTAACCAAAGAAAACAAGAGATGTGGATGACGAGATCGTGGCAAGGAGAGAGAAGGAGGGGGCGAGGATGAATTATTGGGTGATATGGGAAAGGTGGTGGAAAATATCAGTTGAAGTAAACACTCTAGTAGAACACGGAGAAATTAGACTTATCCAATTTTCGGTATAGGACGGAGATAGGGATCCGAAGATCCTCTCACGCAAACTAACTACCTCCTCAACAGGCGTGGCCTGTTGTTTCGGGAGCAACTTTTAATATACCGGGCATTGGGGTAGAATATGCTGAGACTCTAGGCAACGAGGGAATGCAAGATGTTGACACGAGTAACGACGAGGGTGTAAGTAGTGTCACAAAAATTGGGAATACGGGGGTACAAATTTTGTGGTGAAACGCTAGGAAAATACTCGGCGAGGGTTGTCTCTACCGGGTTCAGGTACAAGGGACAAACGAAATGAGAATACGAAGTTATAGCAGAATATCACTCAGCAAGAGATCGTAACAGTAATGTAAATAGAAGCGAACCACCACGAGACATTGGTCTTTGTGAGATTTTTATAAATATATATACATAGTAATAAGTATATACATATACAGTAAACCACCACTAGACATTGGTCTTTGTGGGATTTTAGCAAAAAGGAAAATATCAGGAGTGAAATGATAGAACGAAAATTACAGAATGAAACCTCCGCGAGGAACTTGTTCCATTCAGCGGGGTTTGAACAAAAATAAAAATAATGGGATAGAACGAAAATTACATAATGAAACCTCCGCGAGGAACTAGTTCCATTCAGCGGGGTTTGAATGAAGATTACAAAATAAAACCTCCGCGAGGAACTAGTTCCATCCAGCGGGGTTTGAATGAAGATTACTAAATAAAACCTCTGTGAGGAACTAGTTCCAGTCAACGGGGTTTGAATGAAGATTATAAAATAAAACCTCCGCGAGGAACTAGTTCCAGTTAACGGGGTTTGAATGAAGATTACAAAATAAAACCTCCGCGTGGTACTAGTTCCAGTCAACGGGGTTTGAATGAAGATTACAAAATAAAACCTCTGTGAGGAACTAGTTCCAGTCAACGGGGTTAGAGTGAAAATTATAGAACGAAGCCTCTGCGAGGAACTTGTTCCATTCACGGGGTTTGAATGAAGATTATAGAGCGAAGCCTCCGCGAGGAACTTGTTCCATTCACTGGGTTTGGATGAAGATTATAGAACGAAGCCTCCGCGAGGAACTTGTTCCATTCACGGGGTTTGAACGAAGATTACAGAGTGAAACCACCGCGAGGAACTTGTTTCGTTCACGGGGTTTGAATGAAAACTATAGAACGAAGCCTCCACGAGGAACTCGTTCCATTCAGCGGGGCTTGAACCGAAATTAAATGATAAGGAGAACCATCACGGGGAATGATCCTCCGCACGGGTGAGGACAAGAACAAAGAACTAAAAATGAAAGTAGGGTGTGTGTGTGTGATCGCCAGAGGTTGTGTACCTCGAAATTGAAGTTAATGATCGCGTCTCGTCTCCGAGCTGAGGGATTACGTGGGTTTCTTCTTCCTCTTCCTTCGGCCGGCCGACGAAGATGGTTTTCCTTTGATGGCTACCCTTGCAAAAGAACAAACAACAAACGACACTGAATCAGAACAAAGATGGCGGTGTAGTATCAATCCATCGGAATGAGATAACAACCAATATTGCACAAAGAACACGCACCTAGTTGGTGGTGGTTTAAAACCCCTTTAGATCAAAGGGTATGGAATGATATGATGAGATGCATAAGTGAAGAAATATATGAATCGTGCCCTCTAAGCAGAGGAGCGTGGTATGAGCAAAATCGACGAGTGATGCACGCATACGCAATTAACTAAATGAAAACAACACAACAAGGGGAGGAGAAAGCTTATTCAGAGATGGATGATGGGCTTCTGGGGAACGCTCCAGCAACGCGAGAACGGCACGAATGGACGACATGATGGCACAGCTTTCCTCATATGCAACAACACTTGGAAACTTGGCAGGACCTTCTTTTTTTTTGGATTTAGAAATGTTTGACGATATATATACACATATACGTATATATATATATATAAATATATATCCGACTATATATATATACATATACACATTAATATATATAGGGAGACATATATAAGATATCTACTTATGAATATATATATATATATATATATGATGAAAAATAAAGAAAAATAAAATTAAAAACAAAATATCGGAAAGAAAGAGAGCTCCTTCTCTTTTTTTTAGAATTTTTTTTTATTTTAGTTTTAGAAGAAAGAGAACATAAAAATGAGAAAAGAATAGAAGGGATAAGAATAAGATAAAAAATAATATATATATATATATATATATATATAGGGGGGATGATCCGGTGGTGCCAGCACCACCTGGTGCCGGCCCCACCCCCCCTCTCAGCGCCCCCCCCCCCCCCCCCCCCATGCATTTATGAGGAGGACAAATGAGAGGGGGGGTGGGGCCGGCACCAGGTGGTGCCGGCACCACCGGAACAACCCCCATATATATATATATGAGGAAGAGAGAGGAAGAAAATGGAGAGAGAGAGAGAGAGAGAGGGAGGGAGGAGAGAGATAAGAGGAGAAAAATAATAATAAAAAAAGAATGAGAGAGATATCCGGTGAGAGGGAGAGGAGAAGAGAGAGATCGGATGAGAGAGATCGAGAGAGGGAGGGAGGGAGAGAGAGAGGGAGGGAGGGAGAGAGAGAGAGAGAGAGGGAGAGAGGGAGAGAGAAGAAGTGAGAGGGAGAAAAAAATAGTAAAAGAAGGAGAGAGAGAGATCGGGTGTGGGGAGAGAGGAGAGAGAGAAGAGAACGAGAGGGAGATCGAGAGAGAGATCGGTGACGGGGGGGGGCTCGCAGGAGGGAGCTCACCGGCGGGGCTTCGCGGCGAGGTGGACGGCGACAGTGGCGGCGGCGACGGGCTCACAGCGGCCAAGGCGACAGCGGCGAGGCGGACGGCAGCCGGTGGCGAGAGGGTGCAGCGGAAGGTGCTCCGGCGGAGGTGAAGGGGGACCGGTGGCTCGCGAAGGCGGGGGTCGCGTAGGGGGGTGACGCGGACGGTGGCGATGGTCACGGCAGGGAGAGGGGAGGTTAGCAGGGGGAGTGGTTCACGGTGGTGGCTATTGGAGGGTTGGCGATGGCGACGTTGATGAGGTTGTAGCGGCGACGGTGATGAAGGGTGGCAGGGAGAGGAGGGTGGCTGGCGGTCGGAGGCGCAGCGACAGTCGACGGTAACCAGAGGTGGCCGGTGTGGTTAGAGAGAGGGTTGGCCGGTGTGGTTAGAGAGAGGGTTGGCCGGAGGTGGAGAGTGAAGGCTCGCGGTTCTGGGCATTGGCCGAGGGAGATGTGGGAGAGGAAGGGAGATGGAGGCGGCGACAAGATGTTAGCAGAGGTGAGGGGGTGCGTGAGTTGTGGCAATGTGTGGAGAGGGTGGAGGGAGGTGGATGGCGGCCGGTAGTGTTGGCAGGAGGGGTGGGCGATGGTAGGAAGAGGCTCACGAGTGTCTACGGCTGGGGGAGTGGACGTGAGGGAAAGAGAAGAGAAGGAGGGATGGGGAGGTCGCCGGGTTATGCAGATGGTAAGAGGGAGAGGAGAGAAGGGAGTGGGATGGCCGGACGGTGTGTTGGGTGGCTGGGAGAAGAGAGAGTGTGAGGGAGAAAAGAGAGACCATGGGAGGGAGAGTGAGGAGAGGAAGGTGGCAGTGGCTTGCGATGGGAGGGGGGAATGGGAGAAGGAGAGAGAGGGAGTGGCCGCTGGCGGGTGTTCGAGTGTCAGGGAATCGAGGGATGGGGAGAGGAGAGTGGGAGATGAGATGGGGGTGTTGTCCAGTGAGAGAATGAGAGGGCTGAGAGTGGGATCAGGAATGAACAAAAGGAATGAGTGGGATCTAGAAAGATAGTGTGGATGATGGGGAGTGGGGTTGTGTACGATGGAGTGGGTTAGGAATAATGGAGAGAATGGGTTGGCTTGGGGGGAACCAGATCCGAGAATTTAGGGGGGGTAGGGTAAGCAATTAAGATATTTAGTATTATTTTATTTAGGTTGATTATGTATATGGAATATATATATATATATATATACATAATATATATATATATATATTCCATATATATATTTACAACCTTGTATATATATTATATATATATATGTATTTATATATATATTTGGGTTTTGTATTTGTTCATTTTTATTTTATTATTTTTTTAACTTTTTCTCAATTTGTTTTTATTTTTATTTTCATTTTTATAAAATTTTATATGCTCTCAAAATTATGGAAATCAGGCAAATAAATCAAATGCGTAAACTACTTTGGGACATCACGGGATAATATGAAATATACTCACGAAAATGTCAAATTGGCGTGTCTACAGGGGAGCTTAAACTAGACTTTTCTTTTGTGTTCTTCTTCTAAATCTCTTGAGCTTCAAGTGTTTTATGTCTGTAATCTCTAAATATTTGTGTGTGTGTGGATCTACTCAGATTCGTGTGTGTGTTTGTGGTCTTTCTTCACATTTCCGTGTGGTTCGGTGCTTGTGCACCTTTGTGGGAGTTTCGAACTCCTCACAAGTGTGTGTGTATTTTGATCTTGTAATTCTTTACAAGATAGTGTGTGAATCCTTACAGATCGTGAGGGGTGGACGTAGGTTGCCGTTGTTGCATCCGAACCACCTAAAAATCGTTATATCTTATATGGTTTGATCATTTTCTCCTATCTCCATTCTGTGCAAGCACACACGTAGATTAGATTTTTTTTGTATCTCTTGAATTAGATCTAGCACAACTTATCATCTTCACATTAGATCTATGGTATATTAAAAGGTGGGTTCGGATCGACAAGGCTAACCTTGTCAGGAAGATAACACCTTGCGTGAGTAGAATCTCCGGATTCACACCTCCGCCACGGTACCAAGGATTCGTTGTGTGTGATAAATTTTGTTAGATCTAATCGTTTCTATATAGATCTGAATTTCCTTGTGGTTATTCTCCACACTTGTTTAAATCGGCTAAGGTTTAATTAAATTTTTTAAATACCCAATTCACCCCCCTCTTGGGTGTCATTGATCGCGGGACTTCAGTGGAGTGAGACGTAGCTCAATTGTGGGATCGTCCATCACCAACTCGCTTGTCTACTAAGGAAGGGCGTGCTGGCGGGTATCTCACCAGCGTGGGCGTGATTAGCTGTTCACCGGGGTAGGTTCTATGATAGCAACCTCAACGTTCACTCGTTGACGACTTTCACGGCGTCTGGGACGCACATGGCCGAGACCATTTCTGTGGATCGGTCAACCCTAAGTGGGTTTTAATTAGATCATATTTCTATACTGTCAGTTGGCTTGTGATGGTCGCTATGGGTTTGACGATATTAAGTCGTAATAGGCATGATGTTATTGGGCTGTGCTGGACTTGACGCATTCTCTCCTCCTCAATAAGAAACTTCAATTTTCAAAATCTCGGGAAAATGAAGTAGAGGGGATTCTTCTCCCTCTCCTTTGCAGGCTAACGAAGAAGTCAAAACCAACTATCATTATCAAACACGGCATTAGAGACAAACATATAAGTTCATTTTCCACCTTCCATCGTGCCATCATTGCCCTGTCAAGTTGTACCAACTGCAAGATCACTGCGATCTCTATATACCCCACGACCAGGATCAAGTACGTCACATGCCAACAAAGAGTTTATGGCAGTACATGCAAATCCTCATTTTGATAAGTTCTTGAGTTCACATCACTATTACCTGAGAGGTGAATTTTAATTCACTAATTTGTTTGTGAAAGTTTATGGCCGTGCGAAGAAATCCGTAAAAAAATTATTTCCTTGGATGAAATCTTTTGATCCAGACTAGTATCCTAATTAAGCAGAATTATAGATGAAAAATATCCTAACTGTGAGAACACGCCCAGTTTTTCTCAGTTTTGTAAATACCCCACAAAAAACGTAACCAAAAAGACAGAGGCTTTGTAAATAGTAAATACCCCATAAAAATGTGAATAAAATGACAGAAAACAATGGATACTAACAAGTAACAGGAAGCCCTTTTTTCTTTTTGAAATCTGAAACCTACTTCCACATTTATGGCGCCGATGTTTCCAAGTAATAATCTTTCAAAAATTGAACCTTGTGATCGGCATCGTCTTTGCTGATAATTACGGGCGCCTTTGTTAATCGCTCCTGGTTAACGCACTCGACTCCGGAGGGTTAAGTATCATAACCGACTCCGATTAACGGGGCTGTGTGTGAGGAGAGGTGTGAACCCCATTGCGTGTTCTCTTTCGTCGATTGAATTAACTGGCCGACAGTTTCGTTCTCAAAGTCGCCGTACGAGTCTCCAACCTGATCCTGATCTTGATCCTAATCCACGTAGCATTAACTTCGTTCGCAAACCAGTGCTTCTCACAATAAATTTTTCGACATGATTCTGAGCCGTATTTGCAGGAGAAAAGAGGAACAATAAATGGAAGAAACTGGGAAATGTTGTTAATGCCGATGGATACGCCTGCAAAAAGCCGAGTTCTGGCATCTAGAAAAAGAGTTGGGCGCCCCCACAAAGCGAGGAGGAACACCTCCTCCACACACAGGATGGGTGGGGGAGGGGGGCGCCCTCCGACCCGCGGGTATATCGACGGGCAGGAAGGAATGCCCCCTCCCATTCCCATTGATGGCGAGGGCGACGGCGCCCGATGTGACACGCTCTTTCGCCCCCGATCTCGTCCGGGAATGATCGCCTTCTGGCCACGATCTCCCCTCCCGCGACGCGCCACCCCACCCACGACACAATTAGGGACATCAAAAATATTTATAAATTTGATTAATCACGTCATCTTTAGATCTGCAATGAATAAGATATTATTCGAATGAATAGATATAAATTTATATTTAAATATATATATCATATTTAAATGAGAAATGTTCACGTGAGAGAGACACCATGGTAAATTATCATAATACCGGCAGCTGGACCTTTCAATACACGAGAGATCATCTCCTTAGATGTTGGCCCCGTATATTTAATGGCTCAGATATCGCCCCCTGGCAATTTACCCCGGGGCCGACATCATATGAGCATTTCCCTATTTAAATAGGATATAAATTTAATATATTCAAATTCATAATCGATTCTGGAGAGGGGTAAATCAACGGCCCAAAAAATATGTGTCCCGGAGTGACCCAACTAGATCCAACCCGACCCAACAAGGCTAAACTACCCAAGTGATAGCCCCGTTTAACGGGCCCACTTAGTCTGAAACCCAAATCACTCGGACCCATACTTCCTAGGCGGCCCTTAGGCCCGGAAGACCGAATAACGGTCGCTCGGGAGAATCCCAAGCGGCATTCGAGCATAACCGACCGATGACGCCCCCGGCGCTTGGGAAAAGTCTGAGCGCTCCCTAAACGGGCGTCCCACGCTCGGACTATCCACCGGGCACTTACCCAGGCGGATGTTACGTTGTCGCCCAAAAGTCAGAAGCTCAAGTGGATAAGGGAGGACAAGAGTCCTCGAGCGGTGAAGAGCCCTCAGCAAGGACGTAACTCCCTCTAGCCCCTCAAGTTTCCTTGGCTCTATATAGGGGACGAGCGACTATATAAACTCAAAGGAAACCCGCCAGAATGGTAAGCAAGTCTGAGCACTCAAAGTCACACTTGTTGGTGGAGAGCAATCTCGTGTCCATCTCTTTCCTTCTTCTACGTCTCTTCTGCCTACGCTCTATCAATTTGCTGACTTAGGCATCGGCGAGTTTTCCCCGAGATCATCACCCTGGGCTCCTCTGATCTATTTCCTACTTTGCAGAATCCTCATCATTGGTGGTGGCGATCAGTATCTATCAAGGATCGTACGACTCTGACTTCAACACGAGATCACGCCTCTTCAGATTCGAATTTGTTCTTAATAACTCATTGTATATGTTAATTATATGATTCTGACGTGAACTCAATTCGTTGTCTTTCTTATTAAGTTTGTGAGTTAATTTTTTTTAATAAAATTATATGAACATTTTTATAAAATAAAAAATTATTTTAAAAATGAGTGAAAAAATGTGAATTGACCAAACTTTTCTATTTTTACTTATCACAAGTTTCACATTCTTTTAAATATGAACATGTATTTTATAAGTAGATACGAATATCTGTAAATATATTTATATTCGTGACAAGTATGTCTATATTTATATTTATAAAATAATATCTAAATATAATATTTATAAAAATTTTATGAATAAGATATGATTTTAATCTATCCAAAATAAACTCCATCTATTTACATCCCTTCTGACGATCGGTGGCTCAAATTCGTAAGAACTCGCTGTTTATCTGTTGCTTGATAATAAAAAGAGGATGCGTGATGTTCCCGAGGGGTTGCCCAACCGCCGAGAAAGGAACGAGAAAAGAGTCGATCTTGCTGTCGCTGTTCTCCCCTGCGAAGGCGAGCTCGAGAAAAGTGAAGAGAGAAGTAACAAGTGGCCGGGATCAAGCCGAGGTAGATAGATAGATGTCCCTCCATCCGCCTTTTTATCTCCTTTCGGAGAAATAAACAAACTGGTAGGAGAGTGCAGAGATCCGAAGGCTAAGGAGGAAGAAGGTAACGGCAGGGCTGGAGCAAGGAGCAGTAGGACGCTGTGGCGTTCCGGGTACACGCCCAGTGATCGGATGGATGAAAACGCGGCCTTTTCCATAGGGAGGAGCCACCTCTCGACGCCTGTTTACATGCCTCCTCCTGCTCTCAGTTGCGGGCGCAGCACACGGAAGGGGCACGGGGAAAAGGCAGAGAGGAAGGAATAAGCGAAACAGGAGTCAGGAACCAGCAGGCGCAGAGGGGAGAAGTAGACCTCAGAAACGGGAGGAGTGGCACGAGAGCAGGGGAGCGGGGTGATCGGCGAGGAACAGGTGTCGACGAGGCCCCGGCGCGGGGTTTAGCACGAGGGTGACCAAGCTTCCCAGAAGAGGGTGAAGAAGACACGAAAGGCCCTGACACTTCGGTTCTCTCTCCCGCCAGGTTTCGCACCAAGGAGGTCCACGTGTGGAGAAACCTCGGAGCACCATCTCTTCTTCGATTCGAGTTGAAGGGGAGGACCGACGACCAGCCCCCCTTGGCAACGCCAGGCAGGGCGGCAAAGCGGAGGCTTGGTCTTCGCCTACTAATACGCCCGTTCTCCTCCGGCCAGAGTTACTCAGGACAGTAGGGGTTAGATACGTGATCCCTCTTGGCTTCTTCTTCTTCTGTCGTGCACGGGAGAAGAAGAAAAGAGGCACTTTGCTTCTCCAGCTTTCTCCTCCCTTTCCGGGGTTTCCCTTCCTTTGTTTAGTCCGAGTCTTGGGTGTGAGGTCGTTTTCGGTGGTGCTGTTGGTTGTCGTGGACACTGAGCGACGAGGGGCATTCGATTGAAACAAATTCTTAACAGATACGTAGAGGTAGAACTGACACTCACACACACACACACACACACACACACAGAGAGAGAGAGAGAGAGAGAGAGAGAGGAGGGAAGTGGGGAAGGAGAGGCACAGAGGGGTAAGAAGATGGCAAAGAAGGTCTCATTCGGCCGCGTGAGCGGCGAGAGGCGGCGGCGCGGGCAGATGAACCCGTCGGCATTGGTCTATTTAGCTGGGGTCGTCACCCTGTTGTCCCTCACCATGAACTTGGTGATGTTCTACAGACTCCATTCCCTGTACAAAGTTTGGGAGCCAAGCGGCGACGCGGTCCCCGCGGGAGCATCAAACACTGGCAAGGCAGCACCAGCTTTCTTGCTCCCCTCCGTCCCCCGCGACGGCAACAACAGCGATGGCAGGTGTACGCACAACCACAAGGACGGCGCGGATGGCGTCTGCTCGGCGGAGGAAGAGCACATGAAGACCTCGCCGGGTGGCGCGCGGCAGGAGACGGGCGGTGCCAGCGCGGACCGGGCCTCCGTTGTTATAAATCTCGACCAGTAAGCATCAGTAACTTGCTTTACCGACGGCTCTACCTCATCCATCTCCATCCGTCTGCATGCCGCTCCGTTCGATCCTGGGTTTCGATAGCGATGCCTCGTGTAGGGTCCTCGGCCCTGTTGCCCAGTTTGACCCCGTCTCCTGGGAGCACTGCCAGAGTTGACGCTGCTTCTTCATCTGGTACCTCCGTACTGATGCTCCAGCTTGGCCCCGTCTCTACCTCCATCTTCTTCCTCTTCTTCGTTCAGGTTTAAATCTTCGCTTGCCTCCCTTTCCCTGTGCCATTTTTGACTAGTGACCGGGCTGGGTGAAGTGGGGTGGGGTAGGTTTACTTATAGAGGATGTCATAGAATAGACGGAGTCCAGCAATCTTTTTTTTTCCCTTTCGCTTTCATTTACAGTTTGGGATCCTGTGGAATGTGTTTGTCGAAATGACACTGCACAGTGTATCAGATTCTTCCAACCGTAAAAACTGCACCCCTTTTGTTTGTTCCATCGTATGCCTCTAATGGCTGTGCTATGCTTTGTAGCATGTGTTTTTGCTAGCGAAAACTTCCTGTGTCTGCAGCGGCGACCCCACGATGTTCGAGCCGTTCTGGAGGGCAATGGAGAAGGAGGCCAGCTTGGTTGTCGCCGGGTGGCAGACCATGAGCTACTTCTCCCGGGCCGGCAGCCTCTGCTGGTTCATGGAGCCGAGACTAGAGCAGGAGATCGTCCGCCTCCACCGCCTGGTGGGCAACGCGCGGACGGAGGGCTGGCACGTCGTGGTGGGCACGGGCTCAACGCAGCTGTTCCAGGCCGCGCTCTACGCCCTGTCGCCACCTGAAACAGAGGAACCCATCGGCGTGGTGTCTGCGGCTCCTTATTACTCGGTAAGACGTGCTCCCTCCCACCAATCTTCGCAAAGCAGCTTGGAAAACTCTGTAATTTCCCGGTGCGAGAGGCACCAATACATAACTGGTGCGGCACAGCACGGTAATCTACGTCTCATGAACACTTATTAGACATTGGAGTATGTTAAATCTCTTGCAGCCAAGCATACAGGTATATATAATGAGATCTTCTGCTTGAGTAGATAGATTTTAATGGGCAATGTAATCTGTGTTTCTACTTATCCTGCGCTTTACGTACAGTCGTATCCATTGGTGACGGACTTCCTGCGATCAGGGCTCTTCCGATGGGCCGGAGACGCGCATGCCTTCAAGGTCGACGACGCCCCCTACATCGAACTCGTCTGCTCTCCCAACAACCCAGACGGCTTCCTGAAGGAGGCCGTGCTGAACGGAGAGAAGGGCAGGACCATCCACGATCTGGCGTACTTCTGGCCACAGTATACACATATCCCCGCCGCAGCTGACCACGACATCATGCTCTTTACCTTCTCCAAGATCACGGGCCATGCCGGAACCCGCATCGGGTGAGACCCAGATTTACATCAGAAGCTAGCGTCCTTCTGTTCACGTACTTGTGTGTACTGTGTCCTCTTACTCAAACAATTAATCAAATGGCCAGTACTCTTGAAGTGGACATTTTGTTTGGGAACTTAACTTGGGGCAGCTGGCGTGGGTTGATGAGCAGGTGGGCGTTGGTGAAGGATAAAGCAGTGGCCGAGAAGATGACCAAGTTCATAGAACTGAACACGATCGGCGTCTCCAAGGACTCGCAGCTCCGGGCTGCACAAATCCTCAGAACAGTGTCCGACGGCTATGAACTTGGTGGCCGCAACAGGTTCTTCGACTACGGCCGGCGCCTCATGGCGGAGAGATGGCAGCGCCTTAGGGAGGCAGCACTGTCCAGCGGCAGCTTCAGTTTGCCCGACTTCCCGTCGGCCAACTGCAGCGTCACTGGAGAACGGATGCAATTGCTCCCCGGTAATTTAAGCTACTTGTTAGCTTGTCCATTGTATATATATATATATATATATATATATATATATATATATATATATATATATATATATATAGAAAAATAGATGTAGTTAACAAGTCTATTTACAAGTCTATATAAATAGTGTGTGTTTGTTGGGGGGGATTTAATTGTTCGTAGTTACATGTACGATATACAAAGTATGCTAATTAACACCACATGAAAATAGATGTAGTTATAAATATATGCTGATGAATACGTACAGTAGTAGTAGTGTCTTCCAACATGTGGTAATTAATGAGAGTCCAACACTTGGCCTTCCTCTTAGCAGCGTTTGCGTGGATGAAATGCGAAAGGGAGGGCGTAAAGGACTGCCGAGAGTTGCTGAGGAGCCACAACATCCTAACAAGGAGTGGGAAGCATTTCGGATCGGGGCCGGAGTTTGTGCGAGTGAGCATGCTGGATAAAGATGAGAATTTCGACATCTTCATAAGGCGGCTCTTCGCCATACGTTGATCTAGCTCGATCTACACCCTCAGGTTCTTCAATATTGCTTCTAATCTTTTGATGTTAGGGTCTCTCTCCATTGAGAGATTTCAGTTGGATATCTGTATATTTTCTTAAGTAAAATATGATAATCAAGGATGGTGCTAGAAAATGTGATGTTTACTCTTCTTCGTTTTCATTCTATTACGATGGTGTAGAGATAAACTTCAAAGTTATATCACCAACAGATCTATCGATGTGTCGTCAGATTAATATGTCAAATTTTTCAGATATATTCTACGGTTGATATATTTCGCCAGCCATGATAAATCATATGGATCAAACCGTCTTGGAGTAGTTTTGAAATAGTCCAATACTTTTTATGTATTATATTATATTCATTTGTAAGATTTATATTTATTTTGTACATCCCATCGGTCTCAATGATCTTTTGGTGGCTATCAAATATTTTGTGCAATTCATGCTGAATGGATAAGAAGGATATTGTCTCTGAACTTTTAACTAAATCGTCTATATGATCCTTTACATCTGTAGGCAGTAGAAAAGAGATCATGCATGATATTTTTGTCTAAAAAATTTATTAAATACAAGCTTTATAAGAGTAAAATCATGTAAGCTAATATGTAATGATCTTTTATTTTCTACAAACTGGTCATACATCGCCGTTAATTGTCTAAAATGATGAATGAGAGTACTAGTCTCACTTTCTAAATGTTGTATCTATAATTCTAATATAGTCTTATCGTAGTCTATTTCAAAAAAAAAGTATTAACTTTATAGATTTACCTTATAAGATTATTACTCGTTTAGGATAATTAAACTCTTTCTGATTCAACTCAATAATCATATATATATATATATAGATGCGAGATAAATCTTTGGTGTTTTCAACTCCAAAAGATATTGTCCTCAGAGAGGAGATGAGTTTTGTTGTGGTAAAAAATCTCTCTTAAATTAAGAGGTGAAGATTTATCTTATAAACAATTAGTTACTTTATTACCATCTCATGTGAGACTAATTCTGTGACTTTAAGTCTCACTATATATATATATACACACACATATATATATTAAGTTTGGATAGTGAGAAAGGTAAATCCGGTTTGGTCCATGAACAGTCCAATAGCGGCAGGCCCAGATCGGGTCCATCCCTTTAGCGTGCCCAAGAAGCGCTCGAGGTGAATAGCCTGTCAAGGTGCGGTCCAACCCAGCTTCGACATTAGATTCTACAGTACGAAAAAGCGCATTAGTCGCCGGAGGATCCTCCGGCGACCGACCGTTGCCCCCTACCACGTCGGCCCTGACCTCATAACGGGACGAGCACGCCCCATGAGTGCCGTAAGACTCGTCTCAGGACCAGCCGACGTCGGAGTAAGTGCTCTTCAACAGGAAACTCCCGTCACTATAGCAGAAAGAAGTTGCTCCACTACTTATGATGTGACACCACCTTGGGGGTGATAGCCACTAGGCCAATGATCCTTAGACCTATGACTCGCAAGTAATCCAACATACCCGGCGATATCACTTAAGCGGACTCACTCGCGTAATACACACATGTGCCCGTGGGCAACCTGGTAATGATGGAGAGGGTCCGAGGTGGGACCTTGATGCTCCGAGAGATTTGGCAAGCTTGAGGGTGAACCCCTAAGAGCCCGGAATGCTCAATTTCACGGGCGGCCAGCACACCAAGGGCGTGGGTTGTAGGGTCTCTCTCACAACTCGCTCCGCGATGGTCCCTCAATTTGATGACAATTTGGGACCGAGCACTCTCTCACCGTCCGACGGAGCTAAGAAGCAACACAAATAAGCAAGATAATCCAGCAAAGAAAGGGGGTCAGAAGCTCACCTGATCAGAGTGAAGACGTCGATCCCAGCCGGAGACGATGGCGAGCGGGGAGGCGTTGGTATGCACCCGCACGCCGCGTCGATGTAGCTTCGGATGACGACCTGCTAGTACAATCACTACGCCCTCGCAGAGGGGTTGGACTAGGGGTGGGGGACTGTAGGATTACACTCAAACACTACCTCCATGCAGGGAGGGACTGTAAGTCGGCCAGGTGGGGTGGGGAAGCTAAGTTAGAAACCGAATTGCCGAGCTCCCCGGTTCTGCCAGCTTCAGGAACAACTTGATAGACAGTCGATGACGGCACCGCTATTAGCTCTCCCGAACTCCGTTGCTGACGAAACCAGCGCCAAAACCTCTTGGGTTGGCCCAAGAGGAAGGAAGAATTATTGGAGAATTTCTTTACGTCGTCGGTGGCTGGGACAGGGTCTGGAACAAGATTGTACGGTGCTGGTTCTGGTTGCTCTCAGTCTGTTGTTGCTGGAAGATTAAGGCGCCACGAACACTCCCAGACTCTGAATAATGCTGGATCAGAACCTCTACAACCGTGGACGAGTCCTCTTCGAGTCGGGACCAACGGGACCGTCGTCTGAAGTCGGAACGGACCGCGAAGACCAGAACATTGGAGGGGTGTTGAAACTGGCTCAGGGGAACTTACCTGGCGCACCTTGGGGAGAAAATCCGAAACTCTTGACTCGGGGTCCAAAATTAGTTCTTCTTCTTGGAGATGACATAGGACTTGAAGGGGAAGCCCTCAGCCAAGTTTCATGCCAGGACACGCAAGGGAGTGTTCAGGGGAGCTTTTGCACCGAGCCTCTGGTTGTCTACCCGGGAGAAACTGCATAGGTCACCGTGAATGGCTCCTCTAGACAGCTTCGGGATCAAAAGAAGGCGGGACTACCCTCGTTGCGAAGCTGATTGGACGACGATTCCAACGGTATATGGTACGCCTCCTGAAGCCTCACGATGACGCCGTGGCCGCTGCTGAAAGCTGCTGGTACACTGTTGCCTGCGAACGGAGGCGGGGTCTGCAACTTGCCGATGGGAAATGGAGTCGGAGGGGGGCAAAATGGGGGTGGATGAGTGTGGGGTGAACCCTGACTGTGAGGGGGTGATCCAAGGTGAGGGAGTGGCAGAATGGGGGCTGGAAGGAGGTCTAGCAGGTGGAGGGAGGGGAAGATGTGAATTTGGTGTTGGGAGGGAGATAGGGAAGGAGTATTTGAAAATGGGTTTAAGGGTGGGATTAATTTCTGGTCTTGGGGATGGAAAGAGGTGTGCGGGGAAGGGAAAGGGGGGCTTGGATAGATGGGATTCTCCCCTTGGGAGATGAAAGGGGTGCTTGGGAAGGGGAGTGGGTGGTTGGTGGTTGGAGGGTGGAGTGGGGAGTGGGGAGTGGTAGAAGATACCTTGGGGTTGGGAAGGAGTGAAGAGGGGTTGTGGGGAGTTGGGGAGGCTCTTGAATGAGGGGAGGGGAGTTAGGAAGTAGGTGGGAGAGGGGAGGAGAGAGAAAGGGACGTACCCCTCTTGGAGAGTGTTAAACCCCGTGCACTACCTTGTATTAAGGAATTTTGATGATGAACTAAATACCATGTGATTGTGTTCCATGTAAATAAATGCATATGTGATTTGTGGATGAGGAATGATATGCTTTAATTTCTTCATGACTGAATGAAGCTCATTCCCATATCCTTGCAATTGTTCAATGGGATGCTTTTTAATTCATGAATTATGTGCTGAAATAGATCAACATTGTCTTGGATGTTGCACAGGGAGAGATGAAGACAGGGAGTGATTCAAACCAATTCATGAAATCACCTTATTGTCTCAAATGTGAAATTGAGTGAATCATGAAAGATAGATTTCAATTTCTAGAACTTGAATGATGTGGAAGACTAACTTCCAGTGTGTATTGTGACAGGTGTATAGAACGGAATGAACATATAGACCACATTGGAAATCTGCCAAGTGGATCTTTACAGGCATATGGACCAACAAAATGCTAAGTTATTTTGTTTGGTTGGTTGAAGGAGAATTCGTGTGTTGTTTGGATGAACAGACCCTAAGGTAACTCCATATCTATTTCTACTTAGTTTATCAGTGATAATAGGGGTAGAGTCACTTAATTTCTCCCATCATGTAGTTATCTTTAATGTGTCATGATTTCAGAATTACCCCATTATGTGTTTACTTATAGCTTGTTATGTCAGGAAAAGTGTCGACCCCATGGGTCGACACTTTGTCCAGGGGTCAACTGTTTTTAGCCGGCCCTCTTATGTCTTTGAACGTTGGGATAAAAAGTCGACCCAATGGGTCGACCTTTGTATCGCTCGGTTCTGTTTGGGTTTGTTTTTCAGAATCTAGGACATAAGTGTCGACCCACAAGGTCGACACTTATTTCAGGTCTTTCTGCCGTGGCTTGTTTCTTTGTCACAGGTAGAAAGTGTCGACACTTTCTTCGTTGGGTGCTGTTTCGGCCTTTGTTCTGTCTTGCCTGATTGCGAGTGTCGACCTTGAGGGTTGACACTTTCCGGCGACCAGAAAATACGCCGGTTCGCGCGGCGGCCGGTGCCCTAGCTCGATCCCCTCTTTTTGTGCCCGTCTGTGATTGGCCCTTGAGGGATATTATCCTCCACGTAGGCCTCCATTCCCTTGGGGTATATATCACATGAGATAGGGTTTCCATTCAAGGTGAGAAAAAGCATCGAATGATATATGTTTTTTTGGGGTTTTGCAGGAAGAGCAGCCGGAGCGGTGTTGAAGCTTCTTCCCATGTCATGCTAGCTCGATTCAAGGTTGAAGACGATCGTCCTCCACCTTCTAGAAGCCATTGGGTTGAAGAACGACGGCTGAACCATCTCTCCATCACCCATGGACTTGGTGGTGAGTCAAAAGAAGTGAAAGGGGATTGAAGCACCTGCGTCCTTTCTTCCGATCTGAACCGAAGGAGCTTCGTGAAGACATCTTCTGCAATCCGCTCATCCGTGGAAGTCATCAAGGAACCAAGGCTCATCATTGACGACCAGGAGTTTCCTCAACTCTATATTCATCATAGTTTGGAGTTATTCATGCTTGTTTATGTCGATTGAGCTTACAATGTATATCTGAGTTCATCTTTTAAATTGAGGAATATTGTGTGTGTGTTCGGAGCGAGGTCTCCGAGTGTGTAATCATTGTTGGGTGCGTCCCCGTCATGGTGTGTGTGTGTGGTGCTGAGCACCGTGTTGAGGGTTCGCCCTCGTGTCTGTGCTGCTCTGCAACGTGTTAAGCGTCCAGCTCGTGTGTGTGTGGTTTGCTGCCATCGAGCAGCGTGTGTTGTATTGGTGTTCGTCCCCATGTGCTACCTCGTGTAGCGTTTTAGTGAAGCCTCACCGAGGTGGTGAGGGGTGGACGTAGGGTACCCGTCGTGGTCCCGAACCACCTAAAAAATCCTTGTGCATGTGTGATTGGTTGAGTGTTTGTTCCTTATCTTCTACCACCATTCACAGGATGGATTATTGATTATCTTGCACATTGATGCTAAATTTGTTAACGTATACTGCTAGTTCAAATTGCCATCTCTCCGTGTGTGATCTTGTCACTTGCATGTTCGGTGAGGTTTGATTGAGAAGCCTTCAAGTCTTTTTAATTGGCTATAATTTTTAGAGAGGGATATATTCACCCCCCTCTAGATCCGTGCCACTAAACTGTGGGACCCAATAATTGGTATCAGAGCCCAGCTCTGTTATATTAGATCAAACGATCTTCAGAGGGATCCTAGTGTAGTTTTGAATGATGAATGCTTCTTCAGATATTGCTCCTTTGACTTCTTTACCTATTTATAATGGTGATGACTTTAACTCATGGCTGGGAAGAATGTGTAGGACCATAAACTCAATTGATCCAAATTTGTGAAAATTAGTTAATGATGGTCCTCATAAGTTACCTCGGGATGAGACCAAGTGGTCCAACCGAGATAGACTAAAGAGTCATGAAAATGCTACAATTCTAAAGTTGATGAAAAATTATGTCAATGCTAACAGGTTCACGTTTGTCTCCTCTTGCAGAACCGCCAAAGAACTTATGGACAAATTGATGCAAGCTCAAGAGAAGCAAGGACTAAAGGGATTAATGGCTGATGATACCTATCAAACTTGTGATGAAAATGCTGAGGAGGTAAGCTCTAAATCAGATGAAGATGAATTATCTTTTGAAGATTTAGTAGATGCTTATGAAGAATTGTCAGAAAAATACCAAAAGGTGAAGCATGAAAACAAAGCCTTGAAGAAAAAGTCTAATGAATGTATTCATGACAATTCCTCTTGTGTGAAATGCATTGATCGAAATTCAAAAATTGAAGAACTAGAAAAAGAAAATGAACTGTTGACATGCAAAGTTTCATTGCTTAAAAACACTGAAGAAAGTTTAAGGAACAAGTTAGATTCTCTATCTCATGATGATAAACTCTTTGATAAACTTCTTGATTCTGAAATAGATGCCAAGTCCCTTTTGGATAAAAATGAAAAGTTAAAAGGGGACAACGATATTTTGCTCATTCAAATCTCTTTACTAGAGGGAAGATTGAAGTACCTTGAGAAATCTGAAAAAGAAAATGATATGTTGAAATCTGAACTTGAAAATCTGAAACAATTAAATACAACCATGTGTGAAAGACTTTTGACATTTGAAAAAGGCAAGTCCAGGGTCGCTCAAGAGAGTGAGAATGTAAGTATTCTAGAATAGGAAATAGAATCTTACAAGACGATAAATGCTACTCTAAATGAAAAAGGTCACTTCTTGTGAAAATGAAATTCTGTCTTGTGAACTTGTAATTGCTTCACTTCAAAGTGAAATTGTTGACCTGAACAAATCATTGGGCAAGTTTGTGAGTGGTGAAGAGAATCTAAACAAACTCTTGGGAACTATGGTGAACTTCCAACGGGAAGGTATATGATACAGTCCTAGTAAAAAGGAAGCATTTAATCTGAAAATAAAAACTTCGTTTGTGCATGCTTCTAGTTCCTCAAGTACACCAAATACCTCTTCATCTGTCACACAAAAGCCCATTATGCATGCAAAGAAAATTGATGTGAAATCCCAAGCTCTAAAATAAAACAATGCTTCATGTCACTATTGTGGTGAGCTTGGACATTTAATTCATGATTGTAGTGTGATGAAAGAGGATGATTTGCATGCCTATAAGCTACATACCAAAAGATTTCAAGTTGATGAGAAAAGGAAAGTCAAATGCTTTCATTGTGGAAGAATGGGCCATACTATAAAAAATTGTTGGTCGTTAAATGTGAAACCAAAATTTCACAATCAAAATCATAGAGTCCCCAGACATGCACAAAAGTCCAATGGTTATGCTCAACCAAAGAAACTGAAACAACATGTGTATTGTCATTATTGTGGTTATGTGGGACACCTAATGGATGGTTGCTCATTTTTGCACCTTGATGATATGAATGCAAGGAAATTGTGGAGAGTCACAAATCGTGGTACACCTAACCCCCGGGGACCCAAGATGGCTTGGGTTCCCAAAACATCAAAGTAAAGATTTTGTCTTGCAGGAATGCCTTGTGATGGAAGAAGCTGTCAATAGAATAAAACTCCTCCAAGGCAAGAAACTGATGAGCCTATGTGGTAATGCATTCCACTTTTACTTTCACATGTGAATAACAACCTTCTGTTACTGTTCATAAAGTTTATCCACTTTTACTCATGTTTTCTTGTGTGAATAACTATAACTTTACAGTTGTTCACAATGTCTTTTCTAGCTATACTCGTCTTTTTTGTGTGGATAAAATTTGAATTTTACACATAGGGCACACACATCTTTTTGCATACTTGTGAATACAAATAAAATTTTAATCATCTGTCATCCTGTTGCATTAGCTCGCATACATTTCATATTCGTGTGCATGAATGCCATGATTAACCGGTATATAAAATGCTGTCAGTGGAAAGGTAGATTAAGTCCACCTGGAAGCTTTCATCATGCGTGAGTGTGGTCTTCGGACCTACGTACTCCGTCACGTACCGGCAATCAAATTGCTTGAATACATCATCTTGACTTGCCTGAATGTATATAATATACACCCGATTCTTTTTGAACTCTTCTACGACTGAACAACCTTGTTAAATAAATTTGCATTGATTCAGGCATGAATGACTCATGACACATGTTAACAAGGTCTTTTTGGTTTTCAACCGTGCATACACTTAGGGGGATACAAAACCTTAAAAGGTTAATTCATGTTCTACTATCTGTTCAATCACTCACTTCATATGGAACTTTGATACAACTGACTTCATTCAATAGGGATCTCTGTTATTCCACTCAACACTTTTAAGGATTCTTAAATCCCTACGTTAATGTCTAATGACTCGTGAGGAAAAAGCTGTCAGTCCCTCCAAAAATTGAATAAGTGTGATTTGACATCGAGTACATCGGGAATCCCCCCTGAAATAAAGGAGGAAACTCGCATCGGAAAGTGTCTTATCCACATTATCATAAATGACGATACCGAGTAACTGGGAATTGCCCCTGAGACAAAGGGCATGCCTCGTGTCAAAAGGTTAGTCATGTTGCTATTTAATAAATATAAAATTATTTGGGACTGTGCGAAGCTACCAAAAGTCGAGCATTTTGTATTGAAATGTAGGGAGGAGAGATTCTTGTTAGTGTTACGTAGAACATATGACTATCCATATTGCTTTGAAGGTCATTATTCATTGTTCTCATGTTAAATCTGAGCTTGATTGTTTGAATGTAATTCCAGAATTAGTTGATCATCAATGGTCAAGCAGTACGTCTAATTGTAAGCACAACCATGTTAATATGGTTCATGGACATGATTGCTCAAATCTATTGCATTCTTCCTATACGCGTCCCTGAGGGACTTTCATGCTTGATTTTATACCTATGTATGCTTGTTTGTATGCCTGCATGCTTAAAAATGTATTTTGAGAACTCAATTGTTGAACCCCCCCCCAAAATTGAAATACATGACTCACTTCAAATCTGCTATCCCACTCATATTCCATGAATTTCCTCTAAGATGAATTTTTGTTGAAGAGAAAATCATGTCTGGATGATTGTAGAATAGAGTTGGTCAGAATTGCTCTCATGTGACCAACTATAAAATGTGATGGTTGAATGGGTATACAAACCCTGACTGAATAGCTTTGTGCAATAAGTTACTTTCTGACATTGTGTCAGTTACTTGGACCTTGTTTCATATTTCACTAACCATGATTTCTGATGCACAGAGTTAATAGATCGCAATTGATGACTCTAACATGCTTTAATCCTGAATTCTTTGAAGTGCTCAGAATGAAGGAGATAAGGTAAGCAACTTGGCTTCAATGCTATTCATGGGAATGAAGTGTATTTAACTCAAATCTGGTATGATTCCTTGCAACATTTCAATCTCAATGATTTGTGATGGATAATAGAAATGAATGCTTGAATGCTTAATTGAATTGATCATCCAAGTGTGGCTATTTGATTTCCCTTGTCCAAGATCAACTTTTCTCAGTTGAACTACCCACATATTGCCCACTTTGTGCTTATCATTTCATGGATATCAAGTTTGGTTCATCTGGCCATCAATCCATTCCATTTCACTTGATTTTTCAAAGTGCAGAGAAAGTGTCGACCCCTAAGGTCGACACTCTTACCGGGTGCCCTTTTTCTTACGAGACAGAATCGTCTCCAAAATGTGTCGACCCACAAGGTCGACACTTTTACCTCGGAACCCGGTTTGTGAACCGGATCGCAGGGCTCACTTCTGACGCCATTCTTCTATATGGCTCGAACCAATGGCTTGACTCCCTCTTTTGGTTGAACCCCATCGAACCTAAAGCCCCTTCCCCACCTCTAAAACCCATTAACCACCCACTCCTCCTACCCTAACCTTCGTCCGTGACTCCCAACTCCGTAGTCGACATTTCTTCCTTCACCCCCGTTCCTCTCTATCCACACCACCTCCCTCTTCCACTTGAAGCCATCGCGGCGCCCTCCGTAGTCCCTCCATCGCCATCTCTTGCAAGGGCTTCCTCCGGCGAGCGGCGGCGTTCACCCCCTTTCTTCCTCTTGAGGCTATCGCGGCATCCTCCTTCCAAGCTCATTCTTTTGGAGTTGTTGATGTTCGTGGGGTGAAGACCAGCCATTCAGAGGTCCCAAGCTGCATCGCAGTCTGCATCCATGGCACCCAAGAAAAGGTCTTTGCTAGAATGAGAAGAAGCTCGCATCCAAACTGAGCTAAAGTGTAAAGACAAGGAAGCCCAGGTTGAAAGAAGGAAAAGAGCCTCTAAGACGAAGATGTTGGCTGAAAGGAAAGTGTTGCGCCCTCGTGCGGTTGATTTCAGGAGCATAGAAAAGAATCTGTCAAGGTTAGTCGAACTCTTAAGGAAGCAGCCAAATTTAATTTCCTTCATGTCAGATCACCGGAGAGTTTATCATTCCCTAGTTCATCAATTCTATGCTGGAGAGGGGGATTTCCGCAGCCCACCACAAAGGCAGCCCAACAAGACCCACAAGGTCCAACCAGGCGAGCCCGCCCGAGTGATAGCCCACAGGGCCCACTTAGGGAAGAAAAGCCCAATAAAAAAGACTCGAGGAACTAACTCTCCCCGGCGGCCTTCTAGGCTCGGAGGGCCCGAGACAATGGTCAGGTCCCAAGGAAGGTCCGGCCTAAAGCCCTCTCCCCGTCCGAGAGAGATAGGCTCCAGCCGACCTATCCGACCCCACCCTCGCCGGGCCATGCCTATCGCTCGGACATGAGCTAGCATCCCCGAGGCTCGGTAAGGCCGGTTGATTATCCGCAGGTGCAGCCGTTCAGAGTCCTCCGCCAGCGGGAGAGTCAGGGGAGCCGTCGGACTCCAAGGGGATAACGTTCCCATGATCAGGCCATGAAAGCCCCCGTTAAAGACGTAACTCCCGCCGGGAACCCCTCAGCTTACAGGACTCCTGAAGGCGGCGCACTATTTAAGCAAGGGATACCCTCCGGAAGAAGGTAAGATGAACAAGGCATTCACATACCCTAAGCTCCTGAGCATGACTTGCTTCACCGTTTGGTGGAGAGGATTCTCGCGCATCAGCTCTCTCCTCCCCCCATTATCGCCTCCACCATAGCTCTACTGACTTAGCCATCAGAGGGTTTTACCCCAGGGAGATCCCCTGGGCCCTCTGATACGTTTCCCTCTCTTGCAGATTCATCTTCTGGTGATCCACAGCCCGCTCAGGATCCAGCGCGAGATCCCGCCTCTTCATCTGGCGCCGTCTGTGGGAAACGCACGAAGAGCCAAGATGGTGAGAAAAAGCTCAGGGAGGAGATCCGCCGGTGGGGCTGGTAGGGCTGTGGCGGCGGCGGGAGGCGCCCCCTCTAGGGTCTCACAGAGCCCCCCCTCCAACGCCAGCATCCCCACCAACAGGCCACCACCCCCCCCGGCGGAGACAGGGGCACCCCTCGACGGTGGCACCAACGCCTTCCAGGCCCTCAACGAAAAGATGGACGTCCTCGTGGAGCTCATGAGGGCCCAGGCGGCCAGGGACGCAAGGTCCCGCACCCCATCAGGAAGTCCCCCTCGAAGGAGTGCGACGCAGCACACCGCCGGAGGCCGCTTCACCCTCCGCGGCTGACAGCTCCTCCGCAACGACGTCGGAGGACCCTCGCAAGCTCCGCCTGCGGAGCAAGAGGCTTCCTCCACGCCGAGGAGAGGGAAGCAGGGAGCGAGGCCACCGCGCCCGGGCACTAGTGCCCCGGGAGATCGCCAAGACGCCCCCCCCAGCCCCACGGTGCGACTGCAGCCAGAGCTGTCCCTCCGGCTACGAGATTTCGAGAGACGGTTCGCAGAGCAAGAGCGCGCCCTCCGCGCCCTGTAGAAGACCTCTCTTCCGGAGGACGAGGAGAAATCCCCTTTCTCCAAGTACATCTTGAAGGCAGAGGTCTCTCCCAGAGCCTCCATTCTAACCTTCAAACTCTACGACGGCCAGGGCGACCCAGCCGACCACTACGATAGCTTCGACGCCCTGGTGACCCTTCATGGAACGCCGGATCCCATCAAGTGCCGAGCCTTCGCGGCCACCCTGGTCCAAGGTGCTCAGGCATGGTTCCGGGCCCTCGCCCCTGGGTCCATTCGAGACTTCAGGTAATTCGGGTGAATTTTCAAGGAGAGTTTCGCCGGTAGCGCCCCCCCAAGGTCAGTAGCGGGGCTCCTGGCCCTCAAACAGGCGCAAGGGGAGAGGCTCCGGACTTACGTCCACTGATTTAAATCGGAAGCCCTCAGGATCCCCCGCCTGGATGTGGCCTCAACCACAACCGCACTGACCGGGGGCACCCGGGACGAGAATCTCCGCCGCGAGCTTGTCCTCCACCCTCCCTCGACCCTTGCCGAGCTAGTGACTCTGGCACTGCGCCACGCCGAGTGCGAAGAAGTACTCAGCGCCTGCCGAGACGCAACCGGCTCGGGTCGGGAGGGGGACAAAAAGCGGACCTCCGAGCCAAATCCTGGCTCGAGTAAGAAGCGCGATCGAGAAGGAGAGCGCAAGAGAAAGTACGAGCGGTACACCCCCTGGACCGCGCCAGTCTACGAGATATATGAAGACATCAAAGACTCGGGGCTTCTCCGCCAGCCAGAGCCAATGAGGTCGAAGAACCGCAAGCGGGACAGGCATTGCCTGTTCCACGGCGACCACGGGCACCACACCGGAGATTGCCATCAGCTCCAGGACGAGATCGAGCGCCTCATCCGTCTGGGGCATCTAGCCCGGTTCACGACCGGGCACAAAGAAGACCGAGACGCCGCAGAGGAGATCGACAACGCCCCCCGAGGGGTTCACATCAACGTCATCTCCGGAGGAGCGGCATCGGGCGGCGACACCAGCCGAGGGAGGAAACGTCATGCCGAGCGAGCCAGCCGAGCCTTAGAGCCCCCCAGAGGCCCGCCGATGGAGCCCCAGGTCATAGTCTTCTCCGACCAAGACCTGGAAGGGCTGAGCACCCCGCATGACGATGCCCTCGTTATCTCGGCCACGATAAATCACTGTAATGTAGACAGGATTTTGGTTGATAATGGGAGCGCCCCCGATGTATTATCCTATGATTGTTTCCTCAAGATGGGGGAAGACCCATCCAAGCTCCGCCCGATCCGAACGCCCCTTTGCGGGTTTAATGGCCTGGCCACCTACCCCGAGGGAGCCCTAAGCCTGCCGGTCACTATCGGCACCCCACCCAAAACCGTTACGGTCATAGTGGACTTCATAGTGATTAAAGGTATGATAGCGTACAACGCCATTTTCGGCCGAAAATTTCTCAGCCGAATAAAGGCCGTACCATCTACCTATCACCAAAAAATGAAGTTTCCCACCAAAAACGGGTTGGGGGAAGTCCGAGGTAACCAGGCCACGGCTAGAAGGTGCTACAACATCTCGGTGGAAGCCTCAAGGCCGGACGGGAAGGATAAGGGCCCCAGGGGAGTCGAAGGAAGAGCCGTGACCATCGAGCCCGGTGGCGAGTTATTAACAGTATTCCTGAACGACGACCCGGCCCTAGGAGTAAGGATCGGCGCCGACCTACTACCAGAGGAACAGGAGCAATACAAGGAGTTTCTTTCTGAGTATGTTCGGGTCTTCGCTTGGTCCGATGATCAACTCCCTGGTATACCAGAGGAGACTGTGACGCACAAGCTCAACCTCGATACCACCGTGAGACCCGTACAGCAGCGGAGAAGGAAGCATGCGCCCGAGAAACAGGCGATCATCAAGGCGCAGGTCACCAAGGGACAAGAAACTGGTCTTTTCAGACCGGTCCTGTACCCAACGTGGCTAGCCAACGTCGTCCTGGTGCCGAAGACTACAGGCAAGTGGCGAATGTGCGTAGACTTCATCGATCTGAATAAGGCCACCCCCAAGGACTACTATCCGCTACCGAGCATCGACCAACTGGTTGACTCAACCTCGGGCAACGAGATACTCAGTTTCCTAGATGCCTATTCAGGTTATCATCAGATCCGAATGAGCCCTGAAGATGTCGAGAGGACCGCCTTCATCACCGACTATGGCGTGTATTGCTACACCCGGATGCCCTTCGGATTGAAGAATGCTGGAGCCACATACCAGCGACTGGTCAACCATATGTTCGACGGACAGTTAGGTCGGAACGTCGAGGCCTACATCGACGACATGCTCGTCAAGACCCCGAGGGCCCAAGACCACTTCACCGATCTCGCCGAGACTTTCGGCACCCTCCTGAAGTACTGCATGAAGCTCAACCCCGCCAAGTGCGCCTTTGGAGTAAGATCCGGGAAGTTCCTGGGTTTCCTGGTCACTCAGCGAGGGATCGAAGCCAACCCCAACAAGGTCCAGGCCATCCTGGACATGCGCCCGCCCAAGTGCATTAAAGACGTCCAGCGTCTGACGGGGCGTGTCGCTGCTCTCAGTCGTTTCCTGTCCCGTGCGGCCGAACGATGCCTGCCCTTCTTCAAGCTGATGAGGGGGCCCAAGATAGCATCTGCTACGTTCGTATGGGATGGGGAATGCCAGACAGCGTTCGCCGAGCTCAAAGAGTTCCTGGCTTCGCCTCCGGTGCTTTCCAAGCCCGTCCCGGGCGAGGTCTTGTTGCTCTATCTCTCGGCGACGCCATCAACAATCAGCTCGGTCCTAGTCAGAAATGACTCGGGAATCGAGAGGCCGGTCTACTACACCAGCAAGGTGCTCAACGAGGCCGAGCGGAGGTACCCCGCAACCGAGAAACTCGTGCTAGCGTTGGTTACCTCCGCAAAGCGCCTCCGACCCTACTTCCAGGGGCATCCCATCACCGTGCTAACCGGCGAGCCACTGAAGAAGATTCTGGCCCATCCCGAAGCCTCGGGGCGACTCGTTAAATGGGCCATCATGCTCGGGGCCTACGACATCTCGTATCGGCCGCGATCAGCTATCAAAGGACAAGCACTCGCCGACTTCATCGCCGAGAGCACCGTTCCGGTCGAGGACAGGCCTCCGATGGCAACCGGGCCAACCTGGGAGCTGTTCGTCGATGGATCGTCCAACTCGGTCGGTAGCGGCGCAGGGATCCTCCTAAAGTCCCCCGAAGGAATAGAGCTGCAATACGCCCTAAAGTTCAACTTTCTGGCGTCCAACAATGCTTCCGAGTACGAGGCCCTTATCTCGGGAGCCCGCATGGCCCGACGGTTGGGGGCCGAGCGAGTCAGGATCCACACCGACTCCCAGCTAGTTGCAAGCCAGGTCAGTGGCGAGTACGAGGCTCGGGAGGCACCTATGATCAAATACCTCCAGTTGGTCCGGAGCTTGGCCCAGCAGTTCGAGGAATTCGAGGTAGTCCGAATAGCTCGAGAGCAAAACTCTCAGGCGGACGCTCTCTCCCGACTGGCCTCCTCCCTAGACCCGGAAGGTACACGATCGGTCCTCCTAGAAGAGCTCGAGCACCCGAGCATAGACTTGGAGCTCCTCGCCATTGACTCGGCCACTCCCGGTGACTGGCGCTCCCCCTACCTGTCGTGGCTACGGGACTCCCAGGAGCCCTCTGACCCTCGGGAAGCCCGCCGAATGAAGTACCAAGCTCGGCGCTTCGTCATCCTCGACAACGCTCTCTACCGAAGATCGTTCTCCGGGCCTCTTCTGAAGTGTCTCGGTCCCGACGAAGCAAGCCAAGCTGTTGAAGAGATTCATCAAGGCCTGTGCGGAGCACATTCAGGAGGTCGGTCGCTGGCCAGAATCCTGCTAAGGCAAGGGTACTGGTGGCCAACCCTACAGCGCGACTGCACGGCTTACGTACAGCATTGCGACCGTTGCCAGCGGTTCGACCATTTGGTCCATCAGCCGGCCACGGAACTTATCGCCCTGACCGAGCCCTACCCCTTCGCTCGGTGGGGGATCGACATCCTCGGGCCATTCCCAACGGCTCAATCCCAGAAGAAGTTTATTATCGTCGCCATCGACTACTTCACCAAGTGGATCGAGGCTGAAGCTACAGCAAGGATCACCGAGACAGTCGTCTGGGGTTTCGTATGGAAATCGATCATCTGTCGCTTTGGCATCCCCCGAGTGATAGTGAGCGATAACGGGCGGCAATTCGACTCTCGGTACTTCGAGACAGATGCGCCGACCTAAATATCCGCAACCACTTCACTTCGGTCGCGCACCCTCAGGCCAACGGGCTGGTTGAAAATTCCAACAAGACCATCTTGAAGGGCATAAAAACCAGACTCGGCAAGGCTAAGGGTAGCTAGCTCGAGGAACTGCCTAGCGTACTATGGTCGCACCGAACGACCCCCAGGACGGCAACCGGTGAGACCCCTTTTCAGCTGGTATATGGCACCGAAGCCGTCGTTCCGTTAGAGATCGCCAATCCGTCTCTCCGAGTGATCAGCTTTTCGCCCGAGGCAAACGAGCAGAAGTTACTCGAGAACCTCGACCTGGCAGACGAACTCCGAGAGATCGCGAACGTCCGAGCTACGGAATACCAGCGCCGCCTCACTCAGTACTACAGCACCAAGGTCCGAGGCAGACAATTTCGACCAGGGGACTTCGTCCTCAGGAAGACCGAAGCGTCTCGACCACTGGAGGCGGCGGGCAAGCTATCCCCCAACTGGGAAGGCCCCTACCGAGTGATCGAGACGCTCGGGAAAGGTGCGTACAGGTTAGCCACAATGGAAGGGGAACCCATTCCCCGGACATGGAACGCAACCACACTACGCAGATTTTATTTCTGAAAACTGTATCGACAAATCGGGTAAAATATAAACCCCCTTTTTGCATTCATTCAAGATAACTGTTGGTACATCAGAAAGGCAACTGCCAGTACATTACATAGTGAAAAGTAAAAATCCATCTAGCACCGCGGCAAACGGCCATCGCCCGGCCGACCCGATCTTGACCTTCTCGCATCCAGCCACTGACTCTGCCTCGCGTAGAAACTGGCTCGGACAAGAGATGGTCGACCCAGTTGGCTCGGGTGGACCGTGACAAAGGTGACAGAGGGACAGCAAGGAGAAGGCCACCTTTCACGCGAGGAAGGCTACCTTCCAAGTTGGCAACAACCTGGAAAAAGGAGCACCGTGAAGGTCTCCTCTCTGCCAAACTACCAACTCTTTGGAGGCGAACAGAAAGCAAGCAGCCCCCGAAGAGTGAAAGAAATGAAGAACAAAAGAGAGAGAAAGAGGCTGCGGATAGAGGTGAGGAAGGAACTGGAGCCGCCTCCTCCCCTCCCACGGAGGGGAATGGCGGCCGACATCCCTAAGTCCCCCGTCCGCCCTCCATCTCGGCGTCCGCCCGGAAGCCTCGTCGGAGCCAAGAGGAGGCAAACGGCGTGCCCCCGCACGTCGAAGCCCTCTCCAGATCCGCGCGGCGACCGTCGGACCCGTCTCATGCACGCGCAGCGACCGTGGGACCCGACCGATATTCCAGGACAGCTGGAATCGGCCGCTCCCCATCGTCTGCGGCGTCATCTTCTGAAGGGTCCTCCATGCTCCGATCGCGGCGGCGCAACGCAGAGCGAAAACGAGGGAACAAGAGCAGACCGCCGGCGAGAGTCCTAAGTGTTAAAAGGGAAGGAGCACCCTTCGGTCCTTTTTATAGGCCAAGGGAGGCCACGCGCCTTAAATGACTCCCCCCTCGAAAACACGCTACAGGACCTCCCTTGGAAGGTCACCTCCAACTCCTCGGTCCCCCGCCCTAGCGGGATTCGCGAAGCGCCTCGACTTCCAGGGCATGGTGGAACGAAAGGACGCCCCGCCAGAAGCCTCCCGAATCGGCATGCGAAAACGGCGCAAAGAATATCGGCACTTTCCAACTGCCCCTGATACGCCAGCCAAATCACGGCAAAGATAGCGATCAAACGAAGTAAGTCCTTTATTACCTCCCATAAAGAAGTCCTCTTACAGAAGGAAAAACAGATAAAAAGGGGAAGGGGCAAAATAAAGCAAAATACATCAGGCCTCGGGCCCACTTTGAAGCTCAGGAACAGCAGTAGGGGACGCGTCACCCCCGGTACCTTCGGTGACGGCCGGCCCGGACACTGACCTCGCCTGTGCGAGAACTGTCCCGGTCGTGAGCCCTCCCGGAGCCTCCGGAGTTGGTGACCCCGCTGGAGGTGACTCCTCCGGTTCTTCCCCGGCCGAAGGTGAGGAACTGGAAACTGACTCGTCCGAGTCATAACTCTGGCCATAAGGAAAATCACCCCCGGCAAGGTGCTCATTGGCATAGCTCATCACCCGGCGATAGCCCTGCCTAAATCCCTTTCGGGCACCCCGGCGGAGCGCTACCTCGTAGTAGGGTAGGGCAGCTTCAATCAGGTCGGCCGAGTAAGCTTCCGAGCCTTTGTAGCGCTCGATCGCCTCCGCCTCGACCTGCCCGTCCCGAGCCCGCTCCGCCTCGGCCGCACGCTCTTCCACCCTCGCCAGACGCTCCTCTAGCTCCGTCATCCTCCGCTCGGCTTCGATCGTCCGACCCTCCGCCCGGGCTCGGTCCGCCTCGGCCTCAGCGTGAAGGCGCTCCGCGTCCTTCGCCCGATCCTGCAGCTCGGCACGCTCACGCTCCCAGAGGCCATCCAGCTCAATGTGACGTTGACGCTCATCTTCTAGACGTTTGCTCTTCCTCTCGAGCGATTCTTGGGCCCTTGCTAGCTGCTCGGCCAGCGCCTCGGCTTCTCGTCGGCTCGACTGCGCCAACTCCCTGAATGCGAGGAACTCCCGCCGGAGCCCCTCATGCTCCCCCTCGAGCCGGGCTAGTTTCCCCTCGCATCCACCAAGGGTCCAGGCGAGCCTTGACTGTTCCGCCTCCGTCCGGGCGTGCGTGTCACGCCCCGAGCGCGGAAGATACCCGGAGATGCGCGACGTGTCTATATCAATCATGTCAATCAGAGTGGTCATGTATTCGACACAAAGACAGAGATGCGCAAAATAGCAAGATAACCCAATCCTTTATTTCATAATGGATAGACTATTACAAATCCAATACTCTGTTAAATAAAAAGGAAAAGAATACATATTTGACTCAAGAAACTATAGAAAAGACTAGACGACACTTGTAGAAGCTCTATCACTTTCACTCTTGACCATTCCCATCCGATTGACTTCCATCGTCGTCGGACTTACCTGAAAAGTAAAAAGGGACAAACGGGATGAGCGAACGCTCAGTAGGAAATTATATCTCAAGTACTAGCAAGTGGTTTAAGTAATTACATTTTCATGGATGCAATAAAGCTATGCATGCTCGCATGAAACGACAAGATAGAGAGAATGTAATATCAAAGAAATAAGATGAACTTTCATGAACAAGATACAAGTTATTCAAGATATTCAAGCAAGTACCATTATCGAGTCATGTCAAGAACTTTGGCTATCATGTATCAAGCAAGTAAATTACCCTTTTTCGGGCCACGCATTTCATGTAAAGTCAAGTACGATTCAAGTACAAGATGTGTGTGGAATGTCCAATCAAGCAAGTCAAGTACTCGGTATAATGCCAGATACCTTATCATTTTAACTCCCATGGGCACAAGTACTTTCGGGTGCTCCTCCCAGGACCAGATCGGGCCCTATATGCGCAGGCATTTATCATGTGTTTTGACATCCACTCTTGTTTATATAGCCAATATAGAATTTCAATAATCAAGCTTGTAGATACGTATGACAACTTTGATAGAATAGAGTCCAAAATATGACAAAGGACATAGAATGGCGATAATAACGGTATAATCACGATGTCGGTAAAACTAGGTAGATTATGGTTCCTTTAACTTAGGTACCATGACAAATCAATATGGACATTCTTTATATAGAATTGAGGTCCACATGAACATTAGATCAAGCAAGATACCCTCATTCTTATCATAGAATTGAGGTTTACAAGAACGACATGATATGGCATGATATCATCATCCCATTAAGAATTTCTTATGATATACTCTTTGTATAATCATAAGGGCCGGTATACCATGTTTCTTTAGATTGACATGGCAAGGATCGTGTAATGGGTTTTTAGGGTACAACCAGCTCAGTCGGCCTTGAGGGAATCCAAGGCTACGAGGAGTCTTACGGAGGTCTCTATGACTAACTTGCTAGTCCAAAGGAACGGAATGTCCAATGGAGAGCTTGTATGTCAATGAGAGTTGAGTGTGATCGATAAATCAACATGAAACGTGGGACTATACTCACGGAGTGGAGAATAGTGCCGATATATATATATATGTATAATATATAAACCATCGGTTAGCAAATCAGAGGAAAAATCAGTTTACAGTAAAATAACGACTTAGGTCAAGTCGTGTCTCAAGTAATTAACGCCTAACTGAAGGGCGTTTACATATATTGCCAATTTGCAGAATTTCCATTATTTCATTAATTTATCAAAAACACGCCTTTCCTGGGGGCGTTTCTTAAAAGTTGACGACTGCAGGGGCAGGCGTCTCATCATTTACATATTCGACAGGATATAATTATTCTCAGAAATTTATCAAAAACGCGCCCTTGGAAGGGGCGTTACTTTTAATATTCACGCCTTGTACTGGGGCGTTAGAATATGGAAAACGACTTTGTCCAAGTCGTGAATTTCAAGGGATTTACGATATTTTAATAAATAATATTTCGAGAGACAGGAGACATGTCATGGCAGTAAAATTTAACAGGAATTCACAGAGTCATGCAAGATATTAAAAATCAATATTTCATATGTATTGTAATTTTTAAACAAGATCAATTATTAATCACATGCGATTCTTATGAAATTAACGCCTGCGTAGAGGGCGTCAAATATTAAATTGACGACCACTAGCATGGTCGTTTCTTTTAAATTAGCGCCCTAATCAAGGGCGTTTCTTTCAAAATATTTCAGAAAACGCGTGAAAACTATAATAATCATATGCATGACATGCTTATATATATATATATATATATATCTTGCATTAATTTCATTTGGGCTACAGTAACTTGAGAAAACCTACCTTATGGTTTGATAATACTGATACTCTGTTTGGAACCTTCGTGGATGAAGAACCTTCGTTCTTCAGGAAGATATTGCCACAGCTACCTGTAAAGGAAGGGAAGATATCAATCTTCTTTACCTACGTAACCTGAAGGCAAGGGAAAAAGAAGAACTTTACCTATTCTTCGGCAACGATGGTGATGAAGACGATGATGATGAAGACCCTTTGTCTTCAAACACTAGAAGCAGCCACCTATAGCAAAGACGATGAAGGATGGTTAAAACCTCCTCATGTGTTTATCAAAAGCAAGGAAAGGAAGAAGAACTGTTTGTTCTTCACGTACCTAGCAGCAGACGTTCGATCAAATGGGTTTTAGGGTTCGATCGAACATGTTATTTATAGGATTTTGAAGTCCTAACAAGAGTAGGGTTTGATTGAGGGTAATATATCCTTAATAGAGTCCTTACTCTAATAGACACTTACTAGATTAGGTTAATCTTTCCTTGGATAAGTTCTGGGTTCGATCGGTTCACGAACTGAATTAACGCCTTAGGTCAGGGCGTGTATTCTTGAATTAACGCCTTGCATAAGGGCGTTTCTTAAAAAGCGCCTTGAAAAAAGGGCGTTTCGTGTTTTAAAACACGCCCAAGATAGAGGCGTTTCTTTTACTTACCCATTTGGTCGCGTGAGAACTGACGACCGTAGGTGTGGGCGTCCTTTCTTTATTCACGCCATTGGTAGAGGCGTTTCTTTATAAATTAACGCCTTAATAAGAGGCGTTATTTTTAATTTTGTTTTATTTCATCCAATTAACCCTATTCCTTTTTATATATTACTTCAGTAATATATATGTTTTAATTCATTTCAATTATTCATTTATTAGGGTTGCTACACCCTCCCCCACTTAAAAGAATTTGGTCCCCAAATTCAATATATATATAATTATACACGCGGAGAGTGTAGGACATATACCTCTTAGAATAACTCGGGAAATCGTTTCTTCATAGATTCCTCGGTCTCCCATGTCGCTTCGCGTTCAGGATTCTTATTCCATTGCACCTTGAGCATGGGAATAACCTTATTCCTTAGAGCTCGTATTTCTCGATCTAATATCTTCAAGGGCCTTTGTTCATATGTGAGATCTTTCTGGATCACCAGATCTCCATGCTCAATAATATGTGACGGATCGTGCACATACTTCTTCAACATAGATATGTGAAATACATTGTGTACCTCAGACAACTGAGGAGGCAACGCGATGCGATAAGCAACCTCGCCAACTCTTTCGAGTACCTCAAATGGTCCGATGAATCTTGGCGTAAGCTTGCCCTTAACACCAAATCTTCGTATGCCACGTCCAGGGGATATTTTAAGAAATACATGATCTCCAACCTGGAATTCAAGATCTCTTCTCTGGTATCAGCATAAGTCTTTTGCCTTGTCTGAGCAACTTGTAATCTTTCTCTGATTACCTGTATCTTCTCAGTTGTATCCCTTACCATGTCTGGACCTAATAGTTGTTTCTCTCCAACTTCGTTCCAACATATGGGAGATCGGCAACTCCTTCCGTATAAGGCTTCGAAAGGTGCCATTTGGATACTAGCTTGGTAGCTATTATTATATGCAAATTCAACTAAAGGTAAGTGGTCATGCCAGCTTCCTCCAAAGTCAATAATGCATGCTCTCAGCATATCTTCAACAACTTGATTAGTTCGCTCGGTCTGACCATCCGTTTGTGGGTGAAAAGCAGTACTAAAGTTGAGCCTTGTCCCCAACGAATGTTGTAATCCCTTCCAAAAATGAGAAGTAAAACGGGGATCCTATCAGACACGATTGAGACAGGAATTCCATGTATCCTGACTATTTCTTTAATGTATAGTGCAGCTAGCACATCAATCGACCATCGGCTTTTGATTGGCAAGAAATGTGCCGATTTAGTCAATCGGTCAATGATAACCCAGATTCCATCATGTCCTCCTTTAGATTTAGACAAACCCATGATGAAGTCCATACCAATATCCTCCCATTTCCACTTAGGAATATCTAGAGGATGTAGTTTTCCCGCAGGCTTTTGGTGTTCCGCCTTGACCTGTTGGCATGTGAGACAGCGTGATACATAGTCCGCTATTTCTCTTTTCATATTGGGCCACCAAAAGTTCCTCTTTACATCTTGGTACATTTTAGTTGATCCAGGATGAATAGTGTATCTTGATCTGTGAGCTTCATCTAAGATCTTCTTCTTTAATTCCGGACAATCGGGTATACAAGTTCTATCTTTGAACGATAATCTTCCATCAGAAGTTAGTTGAAAATCAGATTGTCCTTCTAATCTGCCTTTGATTTCTATTAACATAGGATCATCATCCTGAAGTGTTTGTATCTCAGATAACAAATCTGACTGTATGCTTACATGGGATAGTGTGACAAATTTGGATTCCGTGTCCAAGCTTATATTGAGCTCGGAGAATTGTTCAAGTAACCTCCATTCTTGTATCATACAATTTGCTATCTTTGCTCTCGGCTTTCGACTAAGGGCGTCAGCAACATAATTACCCTTTCCGGGATGGTATTGTATACTGAAGTCGAAGTCCTTGAGATATTCTAGCCAACGTCTTTGTCTCATGTTCAGCTCCTTTTGTGAAAATAGATATTTGAGACTTTTGTGATCGGAGTATACAGTAAACTGTACCCCATAGAGATAGTGTCTCCATATCTTTAGGGCAAATACTACCGCGGCCAATTCCAAGTCATGGACGGGGTAATTCTCCTCATGCTTCTTCAGTTGACGAGAAGAGTATGCTATGACCTTCCCATGTTGCATTAGAACACATCCGAGGCCAATGCCAGAAGCATCAGTGTAGACCTCGAATTTCTCTCCTTCAATTGGTAGGGCTAAGACTGGAGCTGTGGTGAGATGATCCTTGAGAGTTTGGAAACTGCTTTCACATTCCTCACTCCATTCATATCGGATCTCCTTACGAGTTAATCTTGTAAGTGGTACGGCGATCTTAGAGAAATCTTTGATAAATCGCCGATAATAGCCTGCAAGACCTAAGAAACTTCTGATCTCGCTTGCATTAGTGGGTCTCTCCCAGTTTCTCACAGCTTCAACTTTTGACGGATCCACAGATAAACCGTCCTTGGATATGACATGTCCGAGAAAAGCCACTTCTTCAAGCCAGAACTCGCATTTGCTGAGTTTAGCATATAATTGATTTGTCCTCAAGACTTGCAATGCAATCCTCAAATGCTCTTCATGTTCTTCCTTAGTCTTAGAATATATCAATATATCATCGATGAAGACTACTATGAATTGATCCAAGTAAGGCCTGAATATGCTATTCATTAACTGCATAAAGGCAGCAGGGGCATTTGTTAGTCCAAAAGGCATAACAACAAATTCGTAATGGCCATACCTGCTTCTGAATGCGGTCTTGTGAATGTCATCATCCTTGATCCTTAATTGATGATATCCCGACCGGAGATCAATCTTGGAGAAATATTTGGATCCTGAAATCTGATCAAACAATTCATCGATTCTCGGCAGTGGATACTTGTTCTTGATAGTAAGATGATTCAACTGTCGATAGTCAATACACAATCTCATGGATCCATCCTTCTTCTTTACAAATAAGACTGGTGCTCCCCACGGGGAAGTACTTGGTCTAATAAACCCTTTTCGGATTAGTTCCATCAACTGCTCCTTCAACTCCTTGAGTTCAGCAGGGGACATTCTATATGGTGCCTTTGAAACCGGACCAGCACCAGGGACTAAGTCGATGGTAAGGCCACATCTCTTTGCGGGGGTAATCCCGGCAATTCTTCCGGAAATACGTCTGGGAATTCTCGTACTACTTGAACGTCTTCTATCTTGGTTTCCTTAGCTTCTTTATTAGTGACAAAAGCAAGGAAGGATACACATCCTTTCCTGACGAGCTTGCTTGCTCGAAGAGCCGAAATAAGAGGGGATTTGCTTCGACTCTTAGGACTAGTATAAGTCAGTTCGGAAATTCCTTGAAAACAATCTTGCTATCACGGCAATCAACCGTTGCCTGGTACTTTGATAACCAATCTGCTCCTAGTATAACATCATATTCTTTTAGATCTAAGCAGATAAGATCAATAGGAAAATTCTTTCCTCGAACCAATACCTCACAGTTTTGGTAATGATGTGTGATATCCGTCTCGTTTCCGAGAGGAGTAGACAACACTATCTTCATCCATTCTGGTTCTAGAGGTAATGGGTCAGCAAACTTCTTGGAAATAATGGAATGCGATGCACCCGTATCAAATAAGACATGTGCATATTTGGAACAAATTTTTAATGTACCTTCCACCAATCCGCCTTCTTCTTCTGGTTCGGTCTCTTGGATTGCATGAAGACGCGCGTTCCTTGTCACTGGGCGTTTACCCTCACCGTCTTGGTCATTCATTAATGGACAATCGGGAATCCGATGTTCACGACTCCCACAACGGAGACATGCTCCTAATTTCCTCCAGCATTCTTCTGTTTTGTGACCAGCCTTGTCACAATGCTTGCATACTACGTTTGAAGGGGTAGTGGTGATAGAGAAAGGCTTGGATTTCTTGAACTTCTGATCTTGAGAGGAAGAACCTCCATTATTGGGCCTCTTCTTAAAGTTGGGTTTAAAAGAACCCGAACTTGTGACTTGCTCCTTTTTGTCTTTCCCACGGATCCTATCAGATAGTTCCGTGGCATCTTCAAGCAACTGAGCTCGGCGCACTATTTCAGTATAAACTTGAATATCCATAGGCGCCAGTTGAGTAATGTAGTGGGGCCTAAGCCCATTAAGAAATCTACGGGCTTTCATCTTTTCCGTGCCAATTAAATGCTTAGCATATCTAGACAGTCTAGAGAACTGTGCTTCATAATCAGCCACCGATAAAGATCTTTGCTTTAATGCGGCAAATTCGGCGGCCTTCTTTTCCTGGACCCTATCAGAGAAATATTTGGCGTTGAAATATTCAACGAATTCACCCCATGTAACTTGAGTTGGGTCAATAGTAGCTTCAATCGACTCCCACCAGCATCTAGCATCCTTTTCTAACTGGAAAGTAGCTAATAAGACTTTGTCCTGATCCGTGCATTGCATAACACGGAATATACGTTCAATCTCCCGAACCCAATGCTCGGCATCGTCTGGATCGGTCGATCCCATGAACTTCGGGGGATTCATATTCTTGAATGCTTGGTGTAAGCTTCCAGCTCGTGGAGCACCACCTTGTGCTACCTGTTGTAGCACTTGGGTCATCCCTTGAAGGGTACGCTGCATGTTGCGCCATTGAGCACGTTCGGCAGCCATTATCCTACAATTACAATAGCTATGTTAGTATTATATCACTATGATCTTATAAAGGACTCATTGATCATTTAACCCTTGGTTCTACCCACTCTCACTTGGTTAAAGGTTTTGAAACCTATCCTTGGACTTGGGTTTCCTAGGAATTGAATACCTTAGGCTCTGATACCACAAAGACTGTCACGCCCCGAGCGCGGAAGATACCCGGAGATGCGCGACGTGTCTATATCAATCATGTCAATCAGAGTGGTCATGTATTCGACACAAAGACAGAGATGCGCAAAATAGCAAGATAACCCAATCCTTTATTTCATAATGGATAGACTATTACAAATCCAATACTCTGTTAAATAAAAAGGAAAAGAATACATATTTGACTCAAGAAACTATGGAAAAGACTAGACGACACTTGTAGAAGCTCTATCACTTTCACTCTTGACCATTCCCATCCGATTGACTTCCATCGTCGTCGGACTTACCTGAAAAGTAAAAAGGGACAAACGGGATGAGCGAACGCTCAGTAGGAAATTATATCTCAAGTACTAGCAAGTGGTTTAAGTAATTACATTTTCATGGATGCAATAAAGCTATGCATGCTCGCATGAAACGACAAGATAGAGAGAATGTAATATCAAAGAAATAAGATGAACTTTCATGAACAAGATACAAGTTATTCAAGATATTCAAGCAAGTACCATTATCGAGTCATGTCAAGAACTTTGGCTATCATGTATCAAGCAAGTAAATTACCCTTTTTCGGGCCACGCATTTCATGTAAAGTCAAGTACGATTCAAGTACAAGATGTGTGTGGAATGTCCAATCAAGCAAGTCAAGTACTCGGTATAATGCCAGATACCTTATCATTTTAACTCCCATGGGCACAAGTACTTTCGGGTGCTCCTCCCAGGACCAGATCGGGCCCTATATGCGCAGGCATTTATCATGTGTTTTGACATCCACTCTTGTTTATATAGCCAATATAGAATTTCAATAATCAAGCTTGTAGATACGTATGACAACTTTGATAGAATAGAGTCCAAAATATGACAAAGGACATAGAATGGCGATAATAACGGTATAATCACGATGTCGGTAAAACTAGGTAGATTATGGTTCCTTTAACTTAGGTACCATGACAAATCAATATGGACATTCTTTATATAGAATTGAGGTCCACATGAACATTAGATCAAGCAAGATACCCTCATTCTTATCATAGAATTGAGGTTTACAAGAACGACATGATATGGCATGATATCATCATCCCATTAAGAATTTCTTATGATATACTCTTTGTATAATCATAAGGGCCGGTATACCATGTTTCTTTAGATTGACATGGCAAGGATCGTGTAATGGGTTTTTAGGGTACAACCAGCTCAGTCGGCCTTGAGGGAATCCAAGGCTACGAGGAGTCTTACGGAGGTCTCTATGACTAACTTGCTAGTCCAAAGGAACGGAATGTCCAATGGAGAGCTTGTATGTCAATGAGAGTTGAGTGTGATCGATAAATCAACATGAAACGTGGGACTATACTCACGGAGTGGAGAATAGTGCCGATATATATATATATGTATAATATATAAACCATCGGTTAGCAAATCAGAGGAAAAATCAGTTTACAGTAAAATAACGACTTAGGTCAAGTCGTGTCTCAAGTAATTAACGCCTAACTGAAGGGCGTTTACATATATTGCCAATTTGCAGAATTTCCATTATTTCATTAATTTATCAAAAACACGCCTTTCCTGGGGGCGTTTCTTAAAAGTTGACGACTGCAGGGGCAGGCGTCTCATCATTTACATATTCGACAGGATATAATTATTCTCAGAAATTTATCAAAAACGCGCCCTTGGAAGGGGCGTTACTTTTAATATTCACGCCTTGTACTGGGCGTTAGAATATGGAAAACGACTTTGTCCAAGTCGTGAATTTCAAGGGATTTACGATATTTTAATAAATAATATTTCGAGAGACAGGAGACATGTCATGGCAGTAAAATTTAACAGGAATTCACAGAGTCATGCAAGATATTAAAAATCAATATTTCATATGTATTGTAATTTTTAAACAAGATCAATTATTAATCACATGCGATTCTTATGAAATTAACGCCTGCGTAGAGGGCGTCAAATATTAAATTGACGACCACTAGCATGGTCGTTTCTTTTAAATTAGCGCCCTAATCAAGGGCGTTTCTTTCAAAATATTTCAGAAAACGCGTGAAAACTATAATAATCATATGCATGACATGCTTATATATATATATATATATCTTGCATTAATTTCATTTGGGCTACAGTAACTTGAGAAAACCTACCTTATGGTTTGATAATACTGATACTCTGTTTGGAACCTTCGTGGATGAAGAACCTTCGTTCTTCAGGAAGATATTGCCACAGCTACCTGTAAAGGAAGGAAGATATCAATCTTCTTTACCTACGTAACCTGAAGGCAAGGGAAAAAGAAGAACTTTACCTATTCTTCGGCAACGATGGTGATGAAGACGATGATGATGAAGACCCTTTGTCTTCAAACACTAGAAGCAGCCACCTATAGCAAAGACGATGAAGGATGGTTAAAACCTCCTCATGTGTTTATCAAAAGCAAGGAAAGGAAGAAGAACTGTTTGTTCTTCACGTACCTAGCAGCAGACGTTCGATCAAATGGGTTTTAGGGTTCGATCGAACATGTTATTTATAGGATTTTGAAGTCCTAACAAGAGTAGGGTTTGATTGAGGGTAATATATCCTTAATAGAGTCCTTACTCTAATAGACACTTACTAGATTAGGTTAATCTTTCCTTGGATAAGTTCTGGGTTCGATCGGTTCACGAACTGAATTAACGCCTTAGGTCAGGGCGTGTATTCTTGAATTAACGCCTTGCATAAGGGCGTTTCTTAAAAAGCGCCTTGAAAAAAGGCGTTTCGTGTTTTAAAACACGCCCAAGATAGAGGCGTTTCTTTTACTTACCCATTTGGTCGCGTGAGAACTGACGACCGTAGGTGTGGGCGTCCTTTCTTTATTCACGCCATTGGTAGAGGCGTTTCTTTATAAATTAACGCCTTAATAAGAGGCGTTATATTTAATTTTGTTTTATTTCATCCAATTAACCCTATTCCTTTTTATATATTTCTTCAGTAATATATATGTTTTAATTCATTTCAATTATTCATTTATTAGGGTTGCTACAGTGCGCCTCCGCCATCACAGCCGCTGTCCGAGCTATGACCAGGCCGCCCTCCATCAGGACATCGAGGACCCCGGCGGGAGTGTTGCGCCTTTCTCCCCCCCTCGTCCTCTCGGTGATCGACCGACAGAGCCGGTACAAGTCGCCCGAGATACCGAGCCTGACCAGAGGTTCCGGCAAAGGGGACTGCTCCACCCTGGGCACCCCTCTAGAAGACCCTGTTCGGGCAGCGAAGCTGACCGCCCCGCGCGCCACGGTCGGTTGGGGTTGCAACGCCTCCCCGGGCGAACCCCCACCCTCGACCGGCGCCGCGGGATCAACCGCACCAGAAACTGCCGGCACTTGGGGTTGTGACGCCCTCGCGGGCGAATCCCCATCCGCGCCGGCCACACCGGCATCGGCCCCCTCTGCCCCCACAGGGGGGAGAGCCGACCCATCACCTCCCTCTGAGGGGCCCCTGGTCTCCTCGGCCCCCTCTCGCCCGGCTGATGGGAGAGCCAGCCCGGAGAGGTCGGCCTCATCCTGCCCCCGAGGGGGGAGCGCCGCCGAGCCAGAATCGCCCCGACGGCGGTAGGAAAACCGGCTTTCTTGGCCCTTTTCCTGGCCTTCGCGGCCTCCCACAGTTTCCCCGCCAGGGGATCCTTGCGCTTCAGGCCGGTCGATCGAGAAGACCCCTCGGGGGCCGCCCCCTTGCCCTTATCTTGGGCATGGATGCGACCCACCGGGGCATCAAGCTCATCAGCTGCCGAGTCATCTCCCAGATCGATGACCTCAGCCGTCTCCTCCAGAGGTTCCCGCCTCACGTCTGCAACACGAAGAAGCCCCGGTCAGGAGGAGGAAAAGAGCTACCTCTCCAAAAAAAAAAAAAGAGGAAAAAAGCCTCAAGGGCTGTACCTGTCGACGTCAACCGCGAGAGAAGACACCGTTCGATGTTCTCCGGCGTCACCAGCTCCTCGGTCGATCGACGGTCCTCCAGTAGACGAGCCACCTGCTGCTCCACATGGGGAGGGAACTCCTCCTGGCGAGGGGGAAGATTCGGATGAAAGTTGGGCCAGGTCCGACATCTCCAGATCTCGTCCGTCGCCACCGCCTTCACCCAGAAGAAGTGGGTCTTCCACCCCTTGTGCGAGGAGTCCTTCGCCGCAAGCTAGATGCAACTCCTATTCCTCCGCGCCTGGATGAAGTAGAAGCCTTTTCCCGCCGACGGGTGCGCTTTCAACTCAAAAAAGAAATGGAAGAGGTCCAAGGAAGGAAAAATGTCGTGTTGACGACAAAGAATCCGGAAGGCCGAGAGCAGCAGATATGAATTGGCCACCAACTGAATAGGCGCCAACCGGAAAAAATTAAGAAGCTGCAACACGAAAGGATCGAAAGGGAGCCGAAATCCACTCTTCCAAGCCAGAAGGAAGGTGCAAATGTGCTCATCACGATCATCCAGACTCGTCTCGTACGGACTGGCGGCAACAAAGCTGTATCTGAGAGGCAGGCGGAAACGATGCTCTAGCCTCCGCACCTCCGCTTCCCCCAACTCACTACAGTTGGGGACGGGTTCCCGCCTCACCGGCACAGGCTCCGGACTCTGATCCCCCATCGAGTCGGGAGGAGATCCCTCGTACGAGCTCAAAGACTCCGGGGGAGAAGGAAGTTGCCGGACCGCCTCTGCGGTTATCCTTGCCAACTCCTCGAACGCCGCCGCAAGGCTCCGCGTCTCCGCTGTGCTCTCACGGCGCATCAAGAAGCAAGGAAAGCCTAAAACCCTGGAAGCCTAGAACGATGAACAGCGCCCCCTAAAAACCCCTGAGGGTGGCGGCGCGCCGTTCCGTGCTCCGAGAAAAAGGGGGGCCCCTTCGTTTCGAATCCGTCAGGATCATCATTACGGGCCTCGGCGACCGCTATAAGCGGCTCCATAACGCCAACGGAATTCCACCCACCCGAGCCACGCCGGTCCAAAGCCTCGAAAAACTACTCATCCGAGCCTCCTTGGCTCGGGAGTAGGAGGGGGACAAGTGGAGAGGGGGATTTCCGCAGCCCACCACAAAGGCAGCCCAACAAGACCCACAAGGTCCAACCAGGCGAGCCCGCCCGAGTGATAGCCCACAGGGCCCACTTAGGGAAGAAAAGCCCAATAAATAAGACTCGAGGAACTAACTCTCCCCGGCGGCCTTCTAGGCTCGGAGGGCCCGAGACAACGGTCAGGTCCCAAGGAAGGTCCGGCCTAAAGCCCTCTCCCCGTCCGAGAGAGATAGGCTCCAGCCGACCTATCCGACCCCACCCTCGCCGGGCCATGCCTATCGCTCGGACATGAGCTAGCATCCCCGAGGCTCGGTAAGGTCGGTTGATTATCCGCAGGTGCAGCCGTTCAGAGTCCTCCGCCAGCGGGAGAGTCAGGGGAGCCGCTGGACTCCAAGGGGATAACGTTCCCACGATCAGGCCATGAAAGCCCCCGTTAAAGACGTAACTCCCGCCGGGAACCCCTCAGCTTACAGGACTCCTGAAGGCGGCGCACTATTTAAGCAAGGGATACCCTCCGGAAGAAGGTAAGATGAACAAGGCATTCACACACCCTAAGCTCCTGAGCACGACTCGCTTCACCCTTTGGTGGAGAGGATTCTCGCGCATCAGCTCTCTCCTCCCCCCATTATCGCTTCCACCATAGCTCTACTGACTTAGCCATCGGAGGGTTTTACCCCAGGGAGATCCCCTGGGCCCTCTGATACGTTTCCCTCTCTTGCAGATTCATCTTCTGGTGATCCACAGCCCGCTCAGGATCCAGCGCGAGATCCCGCCTCTTCATATGCAAATATGGTTGTCAAAAATGATGAACTGTACACTGAGATAAATGGATGTTCTATTCCTTTAACTCCTCAGTTGATAGGAAAAGTCCTGAATTTGCCTTGGGATAGTAGGGTGATTTATGAAGAAGCCATTTATTCTGAAGAACTTGCATATGAAGTAATGACGGATAAGGTAGCAATACCAGGGTGTGTACCGAAGCTCAATGCAAATGAATTCCCATCCCTTCAGAGAATTCTGCATCACATGATGACCACTATTCTATTGCCAAGATCAGGGTCTAGGGAACAAGTAACTGACATGCACAAATTCCTATTTGTACATATCATGAGTGGAGAACCGGTTAACTTCCCAAAGGTGATGATGGAGTACATAACCAGCTGCAGGAAGTCCAAGAACCAGAATTTACCTTATGGAGCTACTTTAACACCAATTTTTCAGTCCTTGCAAATTGACTTGAGTCAGCAGGTCAGTCGTCCAATTATGGATGCTGACATCTATACTATTCTATCAATATGCAACAACATGGGATATGAATTGAAAAATGGTGTTCTTGTTCTTACTCTTCCGTCACAAAAAGGTAAAGCCCCGGCAGCAGGGTCTGAGCAGAGTGAAGGTGAAGCTCAAGCACAACCCATCAGCAGAACTGACCGAGCCAGAGTTTCACAAGCCACATCTTCAGCGACTCCATCAATGAACGCCAAATTTGATGAATTAGCTGATGAAGTGTGCAATGTTAAAGAATCTGTGGATGCCCTCACCAAGGAAGTCAAGGAGATGAAGCTTCAACATGTTACTTATCTTCAGAAGTTCGCTGCCATGGCCGACTCTATGGATTCTCTACATACAGCTATTGGCATTCAAACCTCCAAGTTTGACGATCTCTCTAATTTTCTCCGGCCTCCTCGCACGCCTCCTGACTCTCCTTGAGGCCTTGATCTATAATACCCTACCTCTCATGACCAAGTTGACTGACTTTTCCCCTTTCCCGCTCCTTTTTGTTGATGACAAAGGGGGAGTTGTTATGGGCTGATATGATATGTGGTTTGTTATGTCTTGTGTTTAACTCTGTGAAGGACTTGGACTTGGTGTTTATTTTGTGGACATGGTTGTCCAAGTATGGATAGTAGTTGTGGTTATTTTTGTGAATGTCATATTTTGTGTGAACTTGTGATGTCATATTTTGTGAACTTGTGGTTATTTTGTGGGATGATCACTTATGCGTAAAGAACATGTCTTGTTGATGGATGTTATGTTTGTTGGATGATTCATTATAGATGCTCAATGGGATATTAATTCATGGTTAGAATGCATCATATCTTGACTGTGCTATCAACTGGTCTACAGGATGCCTAGTGTGTTCAAAGAATGTAAGCTGCATTTTGACTACATTTTAAGAATGAGTGTGCTTGGAATCATTGGGTTGTTAAGCATGGTTTCTTGTCTAGAATGCTAGATGTGAGTCAAATTCTTTGAAACACTCTTTATCTGTCAACACTATTTTGTCTAATTGCACATAGTATTTGTCATCATCAAAAAGGGGGAGATTGTTGAACCCCGTGCACTACCTTGTATTAAGGAATTTTGATGATGAACTAAATACCATGTGATTGTGCTCCATGTAAATAAATGCATATGTGATTTGTGGATGAGGAATGATATGATTTAATTTCTTCATGGCTGAATGAAGCTCATTCCCATATCCTTGCAATTGTTCAATGGGATGCTTTTTAATTCATGAATTATGTGCTGAAATAGATTGACATTGTCTTGGATGTTGCATAGGGAGAGATGAAGACATGGAGTGATTCAAACCAATTCATGAAATCACCTTATTGTCTCAAATGTGAAATTGAGTGAATCATGAAAGACAGATTTCAATTTCTAGAACTTGAATGATGTGGAAGACTAACTTCCAGTGTGTATTGTGACAGGTGTATAGAACGGAATGAACATATAGACCACATTGGAAATCTTCCAAGTGGATCTTTACAGGCATGTGGACCAACAAAATGGTAAGTTATTTTGTTTGGTTGGTTGAAGGAGAATTCGTGTGTTGTTTGGATGAACAGACCTTAAGGTAACTCCATATCTATTTATACTTAGTTTATCGGTGATAATAGGGGTAGAGTCACTTAATTTCTCCCATCATATAGTTATCTTTAATGTGTCATGATTTCAGAATTACCCCATTGTGTGTTTACTTATAGCTTGTTATGTCAGGAAAAGTGTCGACCCCATGGGTCGACACTTTGTCCAGGGGTCAGCTATTTTCAACCGGCCCTCTTATGTCTTTGAACGTTGGGATAAAAAGTCGACCCAATGGGTCGACCTTTTTATCGCTCGGTTCTGTCTGGGTTTGTTTTTCAGAATCCAGGACATAAGTGTCGACCCACAAGGTCGACACTTATTCCAGGTCTTTCTGCCGTGGCTTGTTTCTTTGTCACAGGCAGAAAGTGTCGACCCCATGGGTCGACACTTTCTTCGCTGGGTGCTGTTTCGGCCTTTGTTCTGTCTTGCCTGATTGCGAGTGTCGACCTTGAGGGTCAACACTTTCTGGCGACCAGAAAATACGCCGGTTCGCGCGGTGGCCGGTGCCCTAGCTCGATCCCCTCTTTTTGTGCCCGTCTGTGATTGGCCCTTGGGGGATATTATCCTCCACGTAGGCCTCCATTCCCTTGGGGTATATATCACATGAGATAGGGTTTCCATTCAAGGTGAGAAAAAGCATCGAATGATATATGTTTTTTTTTTTGGGTTTCGCAGGAAGAGCAGCCGGAGCGGTGTTGAAGCTTCTTCCCATGTCGTGCTAGCTCGATTCAAGGTTGAAGACGATCGTCCTCCACCTTCTAGAAGCCATTGGGTCGAAGAACGACGGTTGAACCATCTCTCCATCACCCATGGACTTGGTGGTGAGTCAAAAGAAGTGAAAGGGGATTGAAGCACCTGCGTCCTTTCTTCCGATCTGAACCGAAGGAGCTTCGTGAAGACATCTTCTACAATCCGCTCATCCGTGGAAGTCATCAAGGAACCAAGCCTCATCATTGACGACTAGGAGTTTCCGCAACTCTATATTTATCATAGTTTGGAGTTATTCATGCTTGTTTATGACCATTGAGCTTACAATGTATATCTGAGTTCATCTTTTAAATCGAGGAATATTGTGTGTGTGTGTTTGGAGCGGGGTCTCCGAGTGTGTAATCATTGTTGGGGTGCGTCCCCATCATGGTGTGTGTGTGTGGTGCTGAGCACCGTGTTGAGGGTTCGCCCTCGTGTCTGTGCTGCTCTGCAGCGTGTTGAGCGTCGAGCTCGTGTGTGTGTGGTTTGCTACCGTCGAGCAGCGTGTGTTGCATTGGGGTTCGCCCCCGTGTGCTACCTCGTGTAGCGTTTTAGTGAAGCCTCACCGAGGTGGTGAGGGATGGACGTAGGGTACCCGTCGTGGTCCTAAATCACCTAAAAAATCCTTGTGCATGTGTGATTGGTTGAATGTTTGTTCCTTATCTTCTACCACCATTCACAGGATGGATTATTGATTATCTTGCACATTGATGCTAAATTTGTTAACGTATACTGCTAGTTCAAATTGTCATCTCTCCGTGTGTGATCTTGTCACTTGCATGTTCGGTGAGGTTTGATTGAGAAGCCTTCAAGTCTTTTTAATTGGCTATAATTTTTAGAGAGGGATCTATTCACCCCCCTTTAGATCCGTGCCACTGCACTATGGGACCCAATAGAGAGAGAGAGAGAGAGAGAGAGAGAGAGAGAGAGAGAGAGAGAGAGAGAGAGAGAGAGAGAGAGAGAGAGGAGAGTCACACTCCACTTGAAGAGGGGGAAGATTTCACTCAAATGTAATTTTTTTTTCTAATTCTCAGAGCATTAGTTCTACAATGGAGGGGTTGGGGTCTATTTATAGGCACCCAACTTTTCACATGACCATACTGACCTTAGACAATTGACACAATGACTAGACAGACCAAGGAGGGGCGCCCCTGGGCCTAGCCCACTGAATTGGGCCCAATAACGTATCAAACCAACCATATGACAACTAACTTAGGTAAATGACTCACTAACCTAGGTACTAGACTCAAATAAAGGGAAAATTACACAGTTTATGACTCAAATAAAACATAAAAATTACATGACTAGACTCAAAAATACATGACGAACACAATGGCACATGCCGACTAACAATCCGGGCCTCAAAAAATGTAGATGGGTAAGGGATGCCCCCGTCATACCCTTGAGGTGGGGAGAACTCGACCCCATCGTGTATGGGCCCACCGGGGAAGTGGTACCCCAAGGCAGCTCCGGGCGAACAACGATCTCCTGACTCGACCCGCGTCCATGGCCGGGGATGGCGCTTCAGCTTCTCAAAGTGGCACGGACACTCTCATGCTGGCGATGATATCTTGCTTGCCTAGTATTACCTCCGTATGCACACGTCGGGTTCTCAGGCTGATTTGTGGTGGCTCACCGGGGTGTCCCTCTCAAAGGAAGATATAGGCTCAAAGCACTCACTAGGATCCACCGCGGTGCCCATATAGGGTGTCGGGTCCGCCACGTGGGAAGTGGGGTGAATCCCAAGACCCATCGGTAAGTCCAACCCGTAAGCCGGGTTGCCAAAGTCACTCGAAACTTCGCAAGGTCCAAGTCCTCGTGCCCTCGATTTGGAGATGGCCCTAGGGTAGAGCCGCTCCAATGTCTCCATCACCAAGTTGCCTACTTGGAATTCCAAGTGGCACTCACGAGTTTTTGCCCGCTCTTTGTGATCCTCACCGCTCGTTATTAGATGTTTGAGTGAATGCTTATGCCATGCACTACGATGCGGTGTGGGTGTGAAATGTAAGATATGCAAAGGTGGACCGGGGCAACCATGGATGGCCCTATCATGCTTTAGTGCCACATTGACTTGGATGAGCTTGGGAGGATCGGGATATCCATATGTGTCTCTCTCATGCGTGAGTGTGATGAATGCCAGAGGACTCGGGCATCCATGAATGCTCCTAACATATGTAAGACCAATGATTAATGGGGGAGGGCCGCTACACCCAAATATGGACCACTCGTGCTTCCTACTTGACATGTGGGTGATATGAATGAATGGAGCCGACTTACTAATCATGCCAAGTGGTGTGAGGTGCCAAGACATATGCATTCCTACTCCAAAGATGACTTCCATGTGCGGGGTTGTGGGATGGTCTTTGAGCTTCCACTCAAAAGGGTCGAATGGATCTAGGAAGGTGATCATCATGGAGAGAGGCTCTTCTTTGTTCCCTAGGTGAAGATCTTCCATGGTTATGGTTTCCCATATGAGGCCCGAGTCTAAGAAGTGGTGGGTTAGATCAATTAGGGTGGGTTGTGGTAGGGATAGGTGGGTGGTGGGTAAGGTGGTTGGGTCACATGGGTATCAAGACTCCCATAGGAAGGGATCAAAGGGATCATGATAAGAGTCACCTAGAGAGAGGTACTCCATGTCCTCAAGGTCCTCACAAGGTGCTGAGTCATCCTCCTCCCAAGTAGTTGGTCCAAGGTCTCTAGTGGGTTACCTATTCAAGGTACTTGGGATCTCAAGGGGTAGGGAGTAGATTGGGATGGGTTCTCCCTCCAAGGGGAGAAATAGGAGGATCTCACTAGTACAATGCCCACTTGTGCAAAGGGAGGTGATGGAACCGATAGAGGGGTGGACAAAGTTGACGGTGCTAGGCTCCAATGGTCCCATGGCTAGTAGGCCGGTTAAGTGGGCTTGCCAATGTAGGCAATCCACAAGGTCTCCCAAATCTTCCACAATGTTGAAGTTTTGATAAGAGACATGGGGAGGCCAGGTGGGCACAATTTGGGATTGATATCCCAAGGGTAAGAGGTATGATGGCGAGCTAGAAAGGGTGGGACTTTGCTTGAGCCATGGTAGGATAGTCTCATCTATGGTGAGGGTGCCATGTGTGATGGCGTGTGGCTCTTGAGGATCTAGGCCACCAGAGGTGGGGGAAGATTGAGGCTCTACTTCCTTATGGGTGGGAGCTTGGGCTTCCTCTATGATAAGAATAGGGTCCGGATGGGCATTTGTATCCACGTGGTCAAGTGTGCAGGCCACGGCTTCTACCTCCGATGGGGAAGGAAAGTCCTTGGTGGATGGGTTGGTGATAGCCGGTGCTTGGTGCATCCGGGGTGGTGAGCAAGGGTGGACTTGGATTGGGGTAGGTAGGGGAAGTAGTGGGGGCCTAGGTTGTAGTAGGATTTGGGGTGGGAGTGGAAGATGGGTTGGTTGAGGGGGTTTGGATTGGGCGGTCAAGGTTAGAGGAGTGGTAGTGCTCCTCGGGCTTGGATTCTCCGAGTGGAAAGGGAAGGGTTGGGGAGCATAAATATTCCTAAGTTCGGTCCTCATCTCCTTCCAAGAGTCGATGGGCTCTTGCCTTCTAACTTCCCTTAAGCCTACAATATTTTGCCATTCATTCCTAGCTTGGTGCCAAAGCAAACTCTTGGCATAGTTGACTTGCATCGGCCCTGACAGACTGAACCTTGCAAAATGTCGGTCTATGGAGCTCTCCCATTCTAGATATATACTAGAGTGGGATCCATCAAACACAAAAGCCGCTAATGGGTCTAGGGATGGCGAATAGGCTAAGTAGGAAGTGGTCAGGATGAACGGGTGATGAATGCAATGGCCTTAGCACAAGACTTAGTAGAGACAAGTCTAGAACTTACTCTGATACCACTTGATGTGACACCACCTTGGGGGTGATAGCCACTAGGCCAATGATCCTTGGACCTATTACTCGCAAGCAATCCAACGTATCCGGCGATATCACTTAAGCGGACTCACCCGTGTAACACACACATGTGCCCGTGGGTAACCCGGTGGTGATGGAGAGGGTCCGGGGCGGGACCTTGATGCTCCGGGGGATTTAGCAAGCTTGAGGCTAAACCCCTAAGGGCCCGGGATGCCCAATTTCACGGGCGGCCAGCACGCCAAGGGCGTGGGTTGTAGGGTCTCTCTCACAACTCACTCCGCAGTGGTCGCTCAATTTGATGACAATTTGGGACCGGACACTCTCTCACCATTCGGCGGAGCAAAGAAGCAATATTAATTAAGCAAGATAATCCAGTAAAGAAAGGGGGCCAGAAGCTCACCTGATCAGCGTGAAGACGCCGATCCCGGCCGGAGACGATGGCGAGCGGGGAGGCGTGGGTATGCACCCGCATGCCGCGCCGATGTAGCTTCGGATGACGACCTGCTAGTACAATCACTACGCCCTCGCAGAGGGGTTGGACTAGGGGTGGGGGACTGTAGGATTACACTCAAACACTACCTCCACGCAGGGAGGGGCTGTAAGCCGGCCAAGCGGGGTGGGGAAGCTAAGTTAGAAATCGAATTGCCGAGCTCCCCGGTTCTGCCAGCTTCAGGAACAACTTGATAGACAGTCGATGATGGCACCACTACTAGCTCTCCCGAACTCCGTCGCTGACGAAACCAGCGCCAAAACCTCCTGGGTTGGCCCAGGAGGACGTCAAAATTATTGGAGAATTTCTTGACGTCATCGGTGGCTGGGGCAGGGTCCGGAATAGGACTGTACGGGGCTGGTTCTGGTTGCTCTTAGTCATCTGCTGCTGGAAGATGAAGGCGCCACGAACACTCCCAGACTCTGAATAATGCGAGATCAGAACCTCTGCAACCGTGGACAAGTTGATGTAAAACCGACCTTGGACCTATTTTGCAAGCATTCAAGTTTGAGTAGCGGACTCACACTAGTGAGCTCACCCGTATGGCACACACTAGGGCCCGAAGGCAACTAGGCAATGTTGGAGAGGGTCCGAGGTGGGACCATGAGGCTCCAAGGGTTGGCAAGCTTGGGGAGAACCCAAAATGGGCCTAGGATGCCCAAATCATGGGCGGCCAACACACCAAGGGTGTGGGTTAAGTGGATTCACTCTCAACTCGCCCGCGGTGGTCACTCAATTTGGTGGCAATGTAAAATCGGACACTCTCTTACCACCGACGGAGTAACTATAGCAATACTAAGCTAAGCAAGTCCAATACAGCAATGAGGGATGTTCAGGAGCTCACCTAGCCAGCGTGAAGACGCCGACTCTGGCTAGAGACGGGGGCGAGCGGGGAGGCGAGGGTATGTACCCGCACGCCGCGTCGGTGTCGCTTCAACCTGAAAGTGTAAAGAGTACAACACTACGCCTCTCGCAGGAGGGATGATCTTGGGGTGGAGATTAAGTTAATTACATCCAAAACTACCTCCACGCAGGGAGGGGCCTTCAGCCGGCCAAGCGGGTTGGGGATTACGCAATGAAACTTGACCTCCCGAGCTCCACCGGTTCTGCCCTGCTTCAGGTTCACTGGACAGACAGTCGGAGACGGTGCTGCCACGGGTTCCACGGAACTCGGATCTTGACGAGACCAGCGTCAAACGTTTCCCAACTGACAGAGGATGAAGCTTGAATTTTTGGGGAAGCTTTGATACTCGGGGCTGACCGCGCCGGCGACTGAACATGACAGCAGCGTCTGGTCTCTGGCGGGTACCGAACTGATGCAGCAGGTTGCAGAAGTCACTGTGGGCTCTCCCGGACTCCGATTGGAATGAAACTGGCGGTGATGCGATCGTGGTCGGGGTAGCTTCGAGCCGGAGTTGACGGGGATGCGATCCGATGTCGGTGGAGAGAGGGGTAACCGGAGGAGTGAGGACTGGTCTAACCTGGGACCACAGGGGGCAGTCTGCAGTCTCCGACGAAGAAAATTGTAGCAGAGGGTTCCGGTGGCCGATTGAGTCCCTTCTTCTTGGAGGTGGCAGCTAGCTTGAAGTAGTTTCTTCCCTCCAAAAATGGCGCTCAGAGCCTTCACGAGCTGGCCGCGGCAGAGTCTGGGACCGGACTGATTGATTCTGCCTCTGTCTGGTGTAGATCAATGTGGCTGGTTGCAGAGGGTGCCACGATCTCTAACGAGCTCTGATTGAGGCGAGACCTGAACCGTTGGAACCGTAGCCGAGTCTTCTTTCTGTCGGCATCGACGGCGACGTCGGCAGATGTCGGAGAAGACCGGGACGATCAGATGAGTAGAGGGGTGTCGGTTCTGGCTCCTGTAAACTGACCTGACACACTTGGAGTAGAAAATTTGTAACTTGAGATGCCGATGTCCAAATGCAGATCTGCTTCTTTAGGATGAAAGAGGACTTGAGAGGAAAGAACTTTTCTGAAGAACACTTGATCTGAATCCCAAAAGGTTCGTCGTGGTCGGGCTTCCAATCTCGCTCTGGTTCTCTGCCTGGGGTCTTCTGCGCAGTCGTGGGAGATCAGCTCCTTCGGATAGCTCCGACCTCGGAAGCCGGCGAGACCACCACCGTTGGAAAGCTATCTCGATGGCGATTCCATAAATGTAGGCCTTGCCACCTGAATCTTTGAGAGACGGTCGTGGCTGCCTCTGCAAGTTGCTGCAACTCTGCTGTCTGAAACAGAGGCTGAATGAGAAGAAGATGAGGGGGTGGGGAAGGGGATGGCCAAGAGAGTAAGAGGTGGAGGGTGAACTTGGCTGGTATGGGGAAGGGGGGCTGCGACTTTGGGTGGTTTGGGAGGTGGGGAGATGGAAGGGCACTGCCCTAGGGAGAGGGAAATTCGAATTTGGGCTTAGGGAAGAGCCCCTTCAACCTTGGGGAGAGGAAGGGGTGCTTAGGAAGTGGTGTTGGGTAGTTGGGAGGTGGGGTGTGGATTGGAGGATGCCACCTTGGGTTGGGGGGGAGTTAAATGGGTGTATGGGGAAGGGGAGAGGTCTTAATGAGGGGTGAATGGGGAGGAGAGAGAAAATTCCGAAAATTGGGTGGAGGGAGAGAGAGAGAGAGATAAAGAGAGAGAGAGAGAGAGATAATGGGTGAGAGAGGGAAGAGAGATTTGGTAGAGAGGAGTAAGATTAGAGAATTTTTTCTATTCAAATGATTCTTCAAAAGTTGTTACATATGAGGAGTGGGGTGGCCTATTTATAGGCACATGACTTTTTCACAAAGGACCCTAACAAAAGACACAATGACTAATAACCGAAGGGAAGGGGGGGCATCCATGGGCCTAGCCCAATGAGATGGGCCCAATAACCTATCAAACCAACATAATGACTCAATACTTAGAAAAATGACTCAACAACCTAGGTACATGACTCAAATAAAGGGAAAATTACATGATATTGACTCAAAGAAAATGTGAAGATTACATGACTAGACTCAAAAATACATGACTAACATAATGGCGCTTGCCGACGAACAATCCGAGTCCGGAGAAAATATGGAGGGGCAAGGGATGCCCTCATCATACCCCCGGGGTGGGGAAAACTCGACCCCATCGAGTATCGGTCCACCAGGGAAGTAGTACATCGAAATGCGGCTCTGGGTGATCCACGATCTCCATACTCAACCCGCGACCATAGTCGGGGAACGGCGCTTCAGCTCGACAAAGTGGCTTGGTCATACCCTCATGCTGGCGATGGGATCTTGCTTGCCTAGTATTGCCGCTGTGTGCTCACGTCGGGCTCTCAGGCTATTTGTGGTGGCACTCCGAGGGTGTCTCTCACAAGGGTAGGTGTAAGTTAGAGGCACTCACTAGGATCCACCCCGGTGCCCTTAGAGCGTGTTGGATCCACCACATGAGAAATGGGGAGAATCCCAAAACCCTTTTGAAAGTTCAACCCATAAGCTTGGTTGCCAAAGCCACTCGGAACTTGGCAAGGTCCAAGTCCTCGTGCCCTCAGATTGGAGGTGACCCTAAAGTAGAACCACTCCAAAGTCATCATCGCCAAGTTGTCAACTTGGAACTCAAAGTGGTGCTTAGGAGTTTGTGCTCGTTTCTTGTGAATCCCACCGCTTGTTGCTTGATACTTGCTTGAATGCATATGCCATGTACTATGATGCGGCGTGAGTTGACAATGTATGGTATGCAAAGGGGGTCCAAGACAACCACATATAGACCTATCATGCATTGATGTTATGAAGACTTTGAAGGATTTGGGAGGACCGGGGCATCCATAGGTGTCCCTCTTGTGAGTGAGTGTGATGAATGTTGGAGGACCCGGACATCCATGAATGCTCCTAACATGCTTGAGATTTATGATGAATGATGGTGGACCATTACAACCAAATATTGACCACTCATGTTTTCTTCTTGACATGTGGGTGATATGGATGAATGTACCCGACGGGCTAATCATGCCAAGCTGTGTGATGTGCCAAGACATATGAATTCCTTTTCCAAAGATGACTTCCTCATGTGGGATGGTGGGGTGGTCTTTGAGCTTCCACTCAAAAGGGTCGAAGGGATCTAGGTAGGTGGATATAGGGTGGGGCACCTTCTTGATCTCTAGGCGGGTGTTGCCTAAGGTCATGATTCCTATGGTGTAACCTGGGTCATGGATGAGGTGGGCTTGGCCCAACATGGTGGGTGGGGGTAGGAAAGGGTGGGTGGTGAATAAGGTGAGTGGGTTACATGGAGATCTAGGCTCCCATAGAAAAGGGTTAAAGGGATCATGGTAAGGGTCACCTTGGTAGGGGTACTCTATGCTCTCAAGGTCCTCGAATGGTGAGTCCTCCTCCTCAATAATTGGGCCAAAGTTGCTAATGGGTTGGCCGATCAAAGCACTTGGGATCTCTATGGTTGGGGAGTGGAATAGGATAGGTTCTTCCTCCATGGGAAGAAGGAGGATGATCTCACTAGTAACTTGGCCATTAGTGTAGATGGAAGTGATGGAGCCAATGGAGGGATATGCTAGGCTAATGGTGTTAGTTTCGGACGGCCTCAAGGCTAGCATATTGGTCAAGTGAATTTGCCAATGTAGGTAGTTCACTAAGTCTCCCAAATCTTCCACACAATAGGAAGTTTGATAAGTGACATGTCGCTGAATGGGAATGATTTGGGATTGATATCCCATGGGTAGGTGGCATGGTTGTGAACTAGGAATGGTGAGACCTTTCTTGAGCCATTGGAGTATGGACTTATCTATGGTGAGGTTGGGTGTCTCTAGAGGAGCTAGGCTAGAGGTGTGTGAGTTGTTTGGCCTTTCGATTTCCTCTATGTTGGGAGGTGGATTCGGATGGGCATCCTTCTCCACTTGGGTAGGTGTGTGGGTAGCAACTTCTATTGCTAATGGAGTAGGGGGATCTATGGTGGGTGGTTTGGTGATAGCTAGCGTATGACACACCCGGGGTGGTGAACACGCATGGGCTTGGGTTGGGATAGGAAGGGGAAGTAGAGGAGGCCTATGTTGGGGAAAGATTGGTGTAGGAAGTGGGAGGTGGGTTGGGTGAGGGGTTTTGGGTTGATTTGTTTTGGGAGATGTGTCCCTTTTTGGGGACGATGGTGGGTTTGGGGTGGTGGTCAAGGGGGCTTGTGGGGTACGGGTTTGGTGAGGGGTTTTGGGTTTGGGGGTGGTGGCCATTATAGGCCTAGGTGGAGGGGTGGACACGGTGTCCACTTGGTTTTGAATGGTGAGGGTTGGATGAGTGGTGGTCATCATGGAGGGAATTGGGTCGGTTAGGGGTCTCTTGCCCTTGGGATCGTTTGGGGTGGAAGTTGGGGCTAAAGGGGCTTGACTAGTGTAGGTTAGGGAAGGGGGTTTTGGTTGGGGTGTGGGGGCCCTCATGGGGTTAGGTGGGGAGGTGGAGGCCTTGGACACTTGGGTTCTAGTGATAAGGGTTTGGACGGGTGGGGTTGGAGGAGTGGGAGTGCCCCTCGAGTTTTGGTAACCCGGGTAGGAGGGAGGAGGTCGGGGAGTGTAGACTTTCCTAAGTTCGGCTTTCATGTTCTCCCATGTGTTAATAGGCTCTAGCCTCATAACCCTCCTAAATTGTTCAATGAACTTCCACCTATCCTCGGCATGGTACACAAGTCGACTCTTGGCAAGGTAGATTCTCATGGGTTCAGTCATTGGATTCCTCTTAAAATATTTATCCATGTTTTCCTCCCACTCTAAATATGCACTAGGGTGGTATCCATTAAAGATAAGGTCCTCAAATAGGACTATGCCCAAAGGGGTGTCAATCGGACCTTTGCGGAGGGCCGAGTGAGATAGATGTGACTTACATGAAGTAGCCATGCTAGTGGACAAAAGAGATGCAACCAAAGACTCTAAATGCATAGACACGCCCTAGGACCAACTTGATAGAGACAAGTTGTGAACCTGGCTCTGATACCACTTGATGTAAAACCGACCTTGGACCTATTTTGCAAGCATTCAAGTTTGAGCAGCGGACTCACACTAGTGAGCTCACCCGTATGGCACACACTAGGGCCCGAAGGCAACTAGGCGATGTTGGAGAGGGTCCGAGGTGGGACCATGAGGCTCCAAGGGTTGGCAAGCTTGGGCAGAACCCAAAATGGGCCTAGGATGCCCAAATCATGGGCGGCCAACACACCAAAGGTGTGGGTTAAGTGGATTCACTCTCAACTCGCCCGCGGTGGTCACTCAATTTGGTGGCAATGTAAAATCGGACACTCTCTTACCACCGACGGAGTAACTATAGCAATACTAAGCTAAGCAAGTCCAATACAGCAATGAGGGATGTTCAGGAGCTCACCTAGCCAGCGTGAAGACGCCGACTCTGGCTAGAGACGGGGGCGAGCGGGGAGGCGAGGGTATGTACCCGCACGCCGCGTCGGTGTCGCTTCAACCTGAAAGTGTAAAGAGTACAACACTACGCCTCTCGCAGGAGGGATGATCTTGGGGTGGAGATTAAGTTAATTACATCCAAAACTACCTCCACGCAGGGAGGGGCCTTCAGCCGGCCAAGCGGGTTGGGGATTACGCAATGAAACTTGACCTCCCGAGCTCCACCGGTTCTACCCTGCTTCAGGTTCACTGGACAGACAGTCGGAGACGGTGCTGCCACGGGTTCCACGGAACTCGGATCTTGACGAGACCAGCGCCAAAAGTTTCCCAACTGACAGAGGATGAAGCTTGAATTTTTGGGGAAGCTTTGATACTCGGGGCTGACCGCGCCGGCGACTGGAACAGGACAGTAGCGTCTGGTCTCTGGCGGGTACCGAACTGATGCAGCAGGTTGCAGAAGTCACTGTGGGCTCTCCCGGACTCCGATTGGAATGAAACTGGCGGTGATGCGATCGTGGTCGGGGTAGCTTCGAGCCGGAGTTGACGGGGATGCGATCCGATGTCGGTGGAGAGAGGGGTAACCGGAGGAGTGAGGACTGGTCTAACCTGGGACCACAGGGGGCAGTCTGCCATCTCCGACGAAGAAAATTGTAGCAGAGGGTTCCGGTGGCCGATTGAGTCCCTTCTTCTTGGAGGTGGCAGCTAGCTTGAAGTAGTTTCTTCCCTCCAAAAATGGCGCTCAGAGCCTTCACGAGCTGGCCGCGGCAGAGTCTGGGACCGGACTGATTGATTCTGCCTCTGTCTGGTGCAGATCAATGTGGCTGGTTGCAGAGGGTGCCACGATCTCTAACGAGCTCTGATTGAGGCGAGACCTGAACCGTTGGAACCGTAGCCGAGTCTTCTTTCTGTCGGCATCGACGGCGACGTCGGCAGATGTCGGAGAAGACCGGGACGATCAGATGAGTAGAGGGGTGTCGGTTCTGGCTCCTGTAAACTGACCTGACACACTTGGAGTCGAAAATTTGTAACTTGAGATGCCGATGTCCAAATGCAGCTCTGCTTCTTTAGGATGAAAGAGGACTTGAGAGGAAAGAACTTTGCTGAAGAACACTTGATCTGAATCCCAAAAGGTTCGTCATGGTCGGGCTTCCAATCTCGCTCTGGTTCTCTGCCTGGGGTCTTCTGCGCAGTCGTGGGAGATCAGCTCCTTCGGATAGCTCCGACCTCGGAAGCCGGCGAGACCACCACCGTTGGAAAGCTATCTCGATGACAATTCCAGAAATGTAGGCCTTGCCACCTGAATCTTTGAGAGACGGTCGTGGCTGCCTCTGCAAGTTGCTGCAACTCTGCTGTCTGAAACAGATGCTGAATGAGAAGAAGATGAGGGGGTGGGGAAGGGGATGGCCAAGAGAGTAAGAGGTGGAGGGTGAACTTGGCTGGTATGGGGAAGGGGGGCTGCGACTTTGGGTGGTTTGGGAGGTGGGGAGATGGAAGGGCACTGCCCTAGGGAGAGGGAAATTCGAATTTGGGCTTAGGGAAGAGCCCCTTCAACCTTGGGGAGAGGAAGGGGTGCTTAGGAAGTGGTGTTGGGTAGTTGGGGGTTGGGAGGTGGGGTGTGGATTGGAGGATGCCACCTTGGGTTGGGGGGGAGTTAAATGGGTGTATGGGGAAGGGGAGAGGTCTTAATGAGGGGTGAATGGGGAGGAGAGAGAAAATTCTGAAAATTGGGTGGAGGGAGAGAGAGAGAGATAAAGAGAGAGAGAGAGATAATGGGTGAGAGAGGGAAGAGAGATTTGGTAGAGAGGAGTAAGATTAGAGAATTTTTTCTATTCAAATGATTCTTCAAAAGTTGTTACATATGAGGAGTGGGGTGGCCTATTTATAGGCACATGACTTTTTCACAAAGGACCCTAACAAAAGACACAATGACTAATAACCGAAGGGAAGGGGGGGCATCCATGGGCCTAGCCCAATGAGATGGGCCCAATAACCTATCAAACCAACATAATGACTCAATACTTAGGAAAATGACTCAACAACCTAGGTACATGACTCAAATAAAGGGAAAATTACATGATATTGACTCAAAGAAAATGTGAAGATTACATGACTAGACTCAAAAATACATGACTAACATAATGGCGCTTGCCGACGAACAATCCGAGTCCGGAGAAAATATGGAGGGGCAAGGGATGCCCTCATCACAAGTCCTCTTTGAGCCGGGGCCAACGGGGCTGTCGTCTGAAGTCGAAACTGACAGCGAAGACCATAACAGTGGAGGGGTGTCAGAACTGGCTCAGGGGAACTGACCTGGCGCACCTTGGGGAGAAAATCCGGAACTCTTGACTCCGGGGTCCAAAATTAGTTCTGCTTCTTGGAGATGACAAAAGAGTAGAAGGGGAAGCCCTCAGCCAAGTTTCATGCCAGGCTACACAAGGGGGTGTCCGGGGGAGCTTCTGGACCGAGCCTCTGGTTGTCTGCTTGGGAGAAACTGCGCAGGTCGCCAAGAATCGCTCTTCTGGATAGCTCCGGGATCAGAAGAAGGCGGGACTGCCCTTTTCCGAAGCTGACTGGATGATGATTCGAACGGTATATGGTACGCCTCCTGAAGCCTCACGATGACGTCGTGGCCGCGGCTGCAAGCTGCTGGTACATTGCTGCCTGCGAACGGAGGCAGGGTCTGCAACTTGCCGATGGGAAATGGAGTAGGAGGGGGGCGAAATGGGGGTGGATGAGTGTGGGGCGAACCCTGGCTGTGAGGGGGTCTGGGAGGGGGTGATCCAAGGTGAGGGAGTGGCAGAATGGGGGGTGGAGGGAGGTCTAGCAGGTGGAGAGAGGGGAAGCTGCGAATTTGGTGTTGGGAAAGAGATAGGGAAGGAGTATTTGAAAATGGGTTTAAGGGTGGGATTAATTTATGATCTTGGGGATGGGAAGAGGTGTGTGGGGAAGGGAAAGGGGGGCTTGGGAAGATGGGATTCTCCCCTTGGGAGATGAGAGGGGTGCTTGGGACGGGGAGTGGGTGGTTGGTGGTTGGAGGGTGGAGTGGGGAGTGGTGGAAGATACCTTGGGGTTGGGAGTGAAGAGGGGTTGTGGGGAGTTGGGGAGGCTCTTAAATGAGGGGAGGGGAGTTAGGAAGTAGGTGGGAGAGGGGAGGAGAGAGAAAGGGGCGCACCCCTCTTGGAGAGAGAGAGAGAGAGAGAGAGAGAGAGAGAGGGAGAGGGGGAGAAAGGGGAGAGTCACACTCCACTTGAAGAGGGAGACGATTTCACTCAAATGTGAATTTTTTTTCTAATTCTCAAAGCATTTGTTCTACAATGGAGGGGTTGGGGTCTATTTATAGGCACCCAACTTTTCACATGACCATACTGACCTTAGACAATTGACACAATGACCTGACAGACCAAGGAGGGGCGCCCCTGGGCCTAGCCCACTGAATTGGGCCCAATAACCTATCAAACCAACCATATGACAACTAACTTAGGTAAATGACTCACTAACCTAGGTACCAGAGTCAAATAAAGGGAAAATTACACAGTTTATGACTCAAATAAAATATAAAAATTACATGACTAGACTCAGAAACACATGATGAACACAATGGCACATGCCAACAAACAATCCGAGCCTCGAAAAATGTGGAGGGGCAAGGGATGCCCCCATCAACTTACGTCTTCCCTATCAAGGGATAAGGCTCCCCGCTCCAGGACAACCCCTATAAGAAGGGGAACGATAGAGAAGAGAGACACGGTGGATGATTCTGCCAAAGTCTACTACGTAAGAGAATAGAGCCACTAGCCATACTGCGCTATGAGGGGAAAGCACCAACGATCTATGTTGAACGGGTAGCGCCCCTCCGACGTCCTTACCACCCAGCGAGCGCTCTCCGAGTGGACACTAGGAGCGGCGAGCACTCGTTCGGAGGATCTACGTAGCCATTCAGCCCTCGACTGTGATCCCCATCCTCCTTTCTCTCTCTCTTCCTCACTCTCCTTTATTCTTCATTAATCCGTTGCTGACTTAAGCATCGGAGGGTTGTCCCCTGGGGTAACACCCGGGACTCCTTCTGACGCCTTTCTGGTTTCTGGTGATTGCAGGCCTCCACGGGTGTAAGGCGAATTCCCCAAAAAATAAATAGAGAAGGTGGTACATGGCATAGGAACCATTTTACTGCCTCTACACTTCTTGGCACAGTCTGTGGGAAACTCGAGCGAAAAGATATGGCACCTCGTGGAAGCAATCGGGGGCGCAGTTCCCGTTAGAAACCCAACTCCCGCTGGGGGTCGCAGGAAGCTTCTTCCACTCATCCCCGACGTGAAGTCACCCCAGGTGACCTAGACGAAATCCGCCAATAGGTCCGAGCCCTGACAGAATTTTGTCAAGAACTATGGAACCAGTGGGAGGTCGAGAGGGGCCAAACTGGGTAGAACCCTCGCCAAGTGCGAAAGGCCTCCCATGCCTCGGTCGCAAGGACCCGACGGTCGCACAGCCAGCCCGCACCAAGGGTGCGCAGCCACTGCACTCCAACCAGGAGATGGATCGCCAACTCCAATGCTTCGACGAGATAGAGGACAAAGTCTGATATCTGGACGACGTCCTCCTGGCCGCCAAGAATCGTGGTCTGATCGATGATGACCTGGACTTCCACGCTCCCTTTTCTAGGGAGATCATAGAAGCCCCCGTCCCGCCAAAGCTCTAGCTGCCGTCGTTCACCTCCTACGATGGCACCACCGACTCGGCCGATCACATGCATTGCTTCGAGTCCCACCTAGTGTTCCACCTGGCCTCAGATACTGTGAAGTGCCTGGCATTCGTCACGAATCTCCGGGAGAATGCCCGGGCCTGGTTCGAGTCTCTGCCGGCCGAGACTATCTCCTCCTTCCAGCAGCTCAAGAAGCTGTTCAAGGAGAACTTCGTTGGCTGCCGAAAGGTGGCCAAGTCAGCAGTGACCCTACTCGCCCTCAGGCAAGGAAAAGAAGAGACGATGTGGGACTTCGTCTCTCACTTCCGCTCGGAGGCGCTCCGCATCTCGCACCTCGACGTCGGCATTGTGACCACCGCGCTCACCCAAGGGATGCGGAACCACATCCTCCGACGGGCGCTCGGAGTAGAGGCCCCAACGACCCTCCCTGATCTCCTCGCCCTAGCACAGAAGCACGCGCACTGCGAGGAGAACACTACGGCCCTGGGCCGTGCGGCCGGAACCGATCAGTCCGACCGAAAAAGATCCGCCGACTCATCGGGAGAGGAGCAGAGCAAGAGGGAGCGACGCGACAGAGACCGCCGCAATCGCCCCGAAAGAGAAAGGGGGAACTACCGCAACTACACACCCCTGACGGCTCCACCCGATCAGATTCTGATGGAGATTCGCGAAGAACCATTCTTCAAATGGCCTCCCCAGATGAAGTCAGACCCGAGTTCGAGGAACAAGAATAAGTACTGTCACTACCACCGCGACCACGGCCACGACACCACCGATTGCATCAACTTGAGGGATGCCATTGAGGATCTTGTCTGCAGAGGACTCCTTGTTAAGTTCCTCGCCAAGGCCGCGGAAAGGCGACAGAAGACGCCCCCACCAATCGACAACCGGCCCAACGGAAAAGAGATCATGATGATCTCTGGGGGGCCAGCCACGGGAGGAGATAGCGCGAGCAAGCGACGATGATACGCATCGGTCGTTTGCGCCGTGGAACGAAGCGAAGACACTCAACCAGGAGCTACCACCCCAGGCCATCCAAGAGACCCTATTGTCTTCTCAGAAGATGACCTAGAAGGTGTAACTACTCCCCACTCTGACGCACTGATGGGAATCGACACCGAACTAGTACTTCTCATATTGTATTTATATCCTTTAGTTTATTTTTTTATCCATGGGAAAGTATACGCACAATTGTACGGCTTTATCGGCCAATGCGTCACTCCCGTAGATTATGTGGGTTTCTATGTAATTTACCCATGGGACCAGCAAGGGGACCCTCAGCCCTTTCCCATTGGTCCACCTAGACCATGTGGGGCTGGTCAACCAGCCTAGGTGGCCTTCTAGATGAGTGGACTAGTCATATGCCACATGGGTAGACAAAGGGTTAAGAATGTCAACATTCTACACCCATCCCACCTACCCCCATTCAACCTTCCATTCAAAACCTACCCATAGTCAATAGGCCGCCCCCCCTTCATTTTTTAATATTTTTTTTTGTGTTTGTGGCATGTAATCCCAGCCCTTCAATCCCCATCCCTAGATCTAAGGGTGGACAATTGATTTGGTTGGAATCATATAAAAGATTGTATTTTTATGTGAAAATCAATGAAAATCAGAATTTTGTTGAATGAGCAAGAGCTAGCTGCGCCCCCAGCCCTCTCTCCTCTGGTTCTCCCCTTCCCAAGCCTCCATTCTAGAGTGGTATCTCCTTTCCCCACCCTCCGGTGATCATCGGTGCCGCCGCCGCCGCCGTTCGTGCCGCCATCGAGCCGCCGCTGCAGTTCTGTCCGCGCAGTACCACATCAACTTCCACGAAATTCCCACCTTAGCCATGAGCTCAGATCGAGCTTGGAATTTTACTGGGTGTTCCATAGGTGTCAAGAACATCCCCTAAATTTTGGTTTGTCATTCAGATCCCGTTTAGTATTTTTATATTTTCGTCCACTCTTCCATTTCTGTTCTGTCTACAGTCTGTTTCCATTTTCACCCGCCCTGAGTTTTAGGTCTTAGGCCCACTTTTTGATTTTTGTTCATCCCACAAATTTTACTGGCGTTTCCTTCCATTCACCCCTTCATCCACAATTTGTCTTAATTTTTGGTTCGTCCATCTCATATTTTCTAAAAATCGTTCTCAGTCCCATCTACAGTTCTGTCCACCTGTTCCCAGATCCGACCACTAGTCACTCAAAAAATCATATCAAATCACCCCCACCTCCAACTCCAATTCCCAAAATTGTCCCCGTTCCGTGGTTTGATTATCTACAACTTTTAAGAAGAGCTCAAAGTCCGAATCCCACTGTAAGTAGGCGGGCAACGGCCTTTTACAGGGATCTGATATGCTGATCTGAGATTTCTGGAGCAGTGGAGCAGAAGATTGAAAAATATCTAAGGCCCTGGTCCGCATAGGTTCAGAGGAATCCACTGGCCCTACGTTTGAGGAGTTTGAGTCCTCTTTCCAACGGCACTGGTTTCGTCGCATTCCGGTGACGGGGCTGATCACAGCAGCCATTTTCGACCGAGCGTGCGCTGCAAAACAGCAGCAACCAGCCCGTGGGCAGCAATTCCGACGGGTACCGAACGGAGCCGCCCGGCCTCCGATCGCCGTTCCAGCGTGCCGCCAGCCCAGGGATCGCTTCTACCAGTGTCCCCACCACAGCGGTGACGCCGGGTCCCACACGGCCCCTCCGGACAGTGCGTGGGCCCCACGGTCGTGATTACGCGTGTAGCCGAATCAACACACGAAGCTGCCCGTCATCCCGAATTCGGTCCTCCCGGGCTCATTTGTGTCGCCCTTTACCTCCCTGCGTGGAGTGGGCATATTCCCATTGCTGTAATTATTGTGTGTTAAGTTCCCCGGGAGTACGAGTTTCGGCCGGGTCCGTCGTCCCCACCCCGAGCGCGTGGAGATATCGCATTCGCTCCCTTACTTGGCATTTTGCTTAATTTTCATATATACTTGCGTATGCCACTGCTAGAGAGCATGATAGGGTAATTAGCTCGCTTTCTATTTATATCACCGCTGCTGCGAGAGAGAGCGTTACCGTCCCGTGACCCGATCCGGGCACAAGTGAGAGCCGACCACCCTTGCTCACAGCCGGTTTCTCAACCGCGCACATCCGACGCTTCCCTCGTTAAGGGACGATCGCGAGCTTGTCGTGTCCGTGGTCCCGTCCCGCATCAATTTGGTATCAGAGAGAGTTGAGTCTAGGGTGTCAAAAAAAAAAAGAGTGTCATTTACGTCTAGTCATTAGTCGGTCTAAGTCGTGTTTAGGGTCATCATTGTTTTAAAACAAACAAAAAAAGTGTCTTTTCGCATTTGCATCCCTTTACTCGGTATATCAAAAGGTGTTGTCCGAACGTTAGGCTACGCCTATCGGGAAGACCGCACACTTGCGCGAGTGATCTTCGGATCGATTAACTCCGCCACGTGCCGAGTTTTGGTTACGTCTAGGTGCATCATCTTGTAGTGTGCATTTGCATTAGTCGGTGTCTCCTACTCCGTGTCTTGCATGCCCACTCGTCGAGGTACTCAATACTCACCCCCACCACCACCAATGGCGGAATCCCGAGTCTATAGTTCCGATGAGGTGGCCACTATGTTCCGAACTCTTATGGGAAAAATGGATGGGTTGAGTGATCGCTTTGAAGTGCTAAGCACCCGAGTGGATAGGATGGAAGGGTTGAGTACCCAAGTGAATGATCTAGGCACCCGCCTAGAAGAGAGGGTGAAGGCCGTAGAGGATAGGGCCGCCGGGTCAAGCCAGTCCGTTCAGGGATTGGTCGGGAGAGTCACCGCACTAGAGAAAGGACCAGCCGAGACACACCCGATTGTCCAAGTCCAGGCACCCGCCCCACCTACACAAGGTCAACCGGAGCCGGTTCATCAACCCGCGACTCCAAGGGTTCAAGGGGTAGCTACTAGGAGGCACGAAGTCCCCGAGGTGCATGACTACGAGTCCGATAATGAGCATCGGGGACATGGTCGTGATCATCGCCATACACGGCGTACCCATGACCAAGATATGGATGAACGGGCCATTCGGACCGTTCGGGCCGACCCTCCCACCTTTGACGGGTCCTTAGACCCGAAGGTCTACCTTGATTGGGAGGCTGGTATGGATCGATATTTTGAGTGGTTCGAGATGTCGGACCAACGAAAAGTCAAGTATGCCAGGATGAAACTTTTAGGCCAAGCCCAAACCTATTGGAGAAACATGGAGAACCTATTGTTTCATCGTCAAGAACCCCCGATCGATACATGGACCGATATGAGGGAGAAACTTAGGAAGAAGTACCTCCCTACCTCCTACCGCCAGCGTCTTATAGAGAGGTGGCAAAGTCTCACCCAAGGAGACCGGTCCGTCTCGGATTACATCGCCGAATTTGATGAGTACTACTTGCGATGCGATGCCACGGAGGAGGATTCCCTTACCGTCTCTCGGTTTCGGCGTGGTCTACGCCCGCACCTACGGTATGAGCTTCTCCGCCGTAAGGTGGACAAGTTGGAGGATGCATATCAAGTTGCTCTCGAGATGGAGCAATTCGAGGGCGAGTTCGAGTCTATTCCTCGGTGGAGCCCCGCTCCTTCCCGTAGTGATTCCCGTGGCTCCTTAGGTTCATACCCGAGGGGACCCATGGCTCGTCCTCAGGAGCCCACCCGTCAGGAGCACTTCGCTCCTAGACCTCGACCTCCCCCACCACGGGATCTACCTCCACCCCATCCACCGGCACCCGTTGCCCGTCCCCCGGCACACATGGCCCGCCCCTGGCCCCGACACTTCCCCCGCTATTGCCCACGGCGCCTACACCTCCACCCTTGTTACCTACGCCCCCTACCCGTCGGGAGGATAAGGGTAAGGCCCCTCTTATCGGGGAGAGTAGTCGATCACGAGTGCAGTGTTTCCACTGTCACGGATTTGGCCACATTGCCAGTGAGTGTCCCGCTCGCGCCACCCTAGCCTTAGGTATTGGAGGGTCCGCACCTCCCGAGCTTGAGTATGTCAATTACGTGGCCGATGAGGCACTAGCCGATGAGTACTATGCCTTGGGGGAAGAACTGGGCGACCCTTCTGCCGCTCAGGATACCGCCACCTAGTGGGCTTGATGCTACCACCTTCTTCTAGAGTCGTGCATGAGTCGGTGTGTTTTCCTTGTGTGGTTTGTTTTGTGTGGTGTGTTTTGAGTCGATTGTTAGTGTGGTTTGCATACGTGTGTTAGTGCATGGTGAGTCTGCATGTGTCTTGTGCAAGCTCGTTGTCGTTCTCTTATGAGTAAGAGGTGATTGGACTCACTTGATGAGTATGGGATCGGTTCTACTTCTATACCCGGATCAGTCACCTATAGGGACTCAGCGGTGATTCCTAGTGAGTCTTCGAGCTGCTTCCTTCCTTTTTGAGAGTGTCCCTTCGGAGTGACCACCTTTAGCCCATAGCAATTCGCATATCGAGTATATATGGAATGAGCAGGTGCCGATCATTTGGAGTGGAGCGTACCCGCGTTACTTGGCACGGTGACAGATCCGTCGGAGTACTCGAGCATTCCTACCCCTACTCGACGGGGTCGAGTTCCTCCCACCCGGGGAGAGTTGATGGGAATCGACACCGAACTAGTACTTCTCATATTGTATTTATATCCTTTAGTTTATTTTTTTATCCATGGGAAAGTATACGCACAATTGTACGGCTTTATCCGCCAATGCGTCACTCCCGTAGATTATGTGGGTTTCTATGTAATTTGCCCATGGGACCAGCAAGGGGGCCCTCAGCCCTTTCCCATTGGTCCACCTAGACCATGTGGGGCTGGTCAACCAGCTTAGGTGGGCTTCTAGATGAGTGGACTAGTCATATGCCACATGGGTAGACAAAGGGTTAAGAATGTCAACATTCTACACCCATCCCACCTACCCCCATTCAACCTTCCATTCAAAACCTACCCATAGTCAATAGGCCGCCCCCCCTTCATTTTTTAATATTTTTTTTTGTGTTTGTGGCATGTAATCCCAGCCCTTCAATCCCCATCCCTAGATCTAAGGGTGGACAATTGATTTGGTTGGAATCATATAAAAGATTGTATTTTTATGTGAAAATCAATGAAAATCAGAATTTTGTTGAATGAGCAAGAGCTAGCTGCGCCCCCAGCCCTCTCTCCTCTGGTTCTCCCCTTCCCAAGCCTCCATTCTAGAGTGGTATCTCCTTTCCCCACCCTCCGGTGATCATCGGTGCCGCCGCCGCCGCCGTTCGTGCCGCCATCGAGCCGCCGCTGCAGTTCTGTCCGCGCAGTACCACATCAACTTCCACGAAATTCCCACCTCAGCCATGAGCTCAGATCGAGCTGGGAATTTTACTGGGTGTTCCATAGGTGTCAAGAACATCCCCTAAATTTTGGTTTGTCATTCAGATCCCGTTTAGTATTTTTATATTTTCGTCCACTCTTCCATTTCTGTTCTGTCTGCAGTCTGTTTCCATTTTCACCCGCCCTGCGTTTTAGGTCTTAGGCCCACTTTTTGATTTTTGTTCATCCCACAAATTTTACTGGCGTTTCCTTCCATTCACCCCTTCATCCACAATTTGTATTAATTTTTGGTTCGTCCATCTCATATTTTCTAAAAATCGTTCTCAGTCCCATCTTCAGTTCTGTCCACCTGTTCCCAGATCCGACCACTAGTCACTCAAAAAATCATATCAAATCACCCCCACCTCCAACTCCAATTCCCAAAATTGTCCCCGTTCCGTGGTTTGATTATCTACAACTTTTAAGAAGAGCTCAAAGTCCGAATCCCACTGTAAGTAGGCGGGCAACGGCCTTTTACAGGGATATGATATGCTGATCTGAGATTTCTGGAGCAGTGGAGCAGAAGATTGAAAAATATCTAAGGCCCTGGTCCGCATAGGTTCAGAGGAATCCACTGGCCCTACGTTTGAGGATTTGGAGTCCTCTTTCCAACGGCACTGGTTTCGTCGCATTCCGGTGACGGCGCTGATCACAACGGCCATTTTCGACCGAGCGTGCGCTGCAAAACAGCAGAAACCAGCCCGTGGGTAGCAATTCCGACGGGTACCGAACGGAGCCGCCCGGCCTCCGATCGCCGTTCCAGCGTGCCGCCAGCCGAGGGATCACTTCTACCAGTGTTCCCACCACAGCGGTGACGTCGGGTCCCACACGGCCCCTCCGGACAGTGCGTGGGCCCCACGGTCGTGATTACGCGTGTAGCCGAATCAACACACGAAGCTGCCCGTCATCCCGAATTCGGTCCTCCCGGGCCCATTTGTGTCGCCCTTTACCTCCCTGCGTGGAGTGGGCATATTCCCATTGCTGTAATTATTGTGTGTTAAGTTCCCCGGGAGTACGAGTTTCGGCCGGGTCCGTCGTCCCCACCCCGAGCGCGTGGAGGTATCGCATTCGCTCCCTTACTTGGCATTTTGCTTAATTTTCATATATACTTGCGTATGCCACTGCTAGAGAGCATGATAGGGTAATTAGCTCGCTTTCTATTTATATCACCGCTGCTGCGAGAGAGAGCGTTACCGTCCCGTGACCCGATCCGGGCACAAGTGAGAGCCGACCACCCTAGCTCACAGCCGGTTTCTCAACCCCGCACATCCGACGCTTCCCTCGTTAAGGGACGATCGCGAGCTTGTCGTGTCCGTGGTCCCGTCCCGCATCACGCACTCATGGTTTTGGCCACCATAAACCAGTGTACCGTGCGTCATATATTAGTGGATAATGGAAGCGGTCCAGATGTTATTGCGTATGACTATCTTGTGCTCATGGGTATAGACTTATCTCGGGTCATGCCCCTACATACACCGTTGTACGGGTTCTCCGGCACCACTGTCCGTCCAGAAGGACGCATCTCACTCTCGATCACGTTCAGAGCCGTGCCCAAAGAGGTAACCTTCCTCACCGATTTCACGGTTGTTCGCGCAATGACCGGATATAACGCCACCATTGGGAGAGGGATTCTCGACATGCTTCGTGGCATCCCCTCCTCCTATCATCAGAAGCTCAAATTCCCTACCCCTCGAGGGGTAGGGGAGGTTCGAGGAGATCAAAGGGAGTCCAGAAGATGCTACCTCATCTCAACCCGCAATCGACGTCCCGAAGAAGTACCGTCCAAGAAGAAAGCAAGAACCGAAGATCCAAGTCCGAGCACGAGCGCCCCGACCGAGGACTTGTATCTCATCTAGATGGGGGATGATCCCAGCTGAACACTGAGAATTGGCGCTACTCTATCCGAGCAAGACAAGCAAGCATATACACACTTCCTCACATCCAACCAGTATGTGTTTGCATGGTCTGAAGATGAGCTTCCGGGGATCGCTCCAGATGTCATTATTCATCAACTTAGGTTGGACCTCGCCTACCGCCCTGTCCAGCAGCGCTGAAGGCGTTGCAACCCCGAGCGTCAAGACGTCATCAGGGATCAGGTAAGCGAGAAGCTACGTTCGGGGCTACTCAGACTCAAAAGGTACCCGGACTGGGTAGCCAACATGGTCTTGGTCCCCAAGAGCAATGGAAAGTGGCAGATGTGCGTGGACTACACTGACCTCAACAAAGCTACGCCTAAGGATAGCTTCCCCATGTCACGGATCGACCAGTTGGTCGACGCTACAGCCGGGCATGAAATGCTGAGCTTCCTGAATGTCTATTTCGGGTATCACCAAATCAGCATGGATGAACCCGACCAGGACAAAATAGCGTTCATTACTGACCACGGCTTATATTACTACACTCGCATGCCGTTTGGATTGAAGAACGCAGGAGCAACATACCAGCGCCTCATCAACCACATGTTTGACTCGCAGATCGGCCGCAACATGGAGGTCTAAATCAATGACATGCTCGTAAAGAGCCTCCAGGCCACCGAACACTTGGGAGACTTGGCGAAAATCTTCGCCACGCTCAGAAGGTACAACATGAAACTTAACCCGGCCAAATGTGCATTCGGAGTGCGGTCAGGGAAGTTCCTCGGCTTCCTCGTCACCCACCGAGGGATCGAAGCTAATCCCGACCAAATCCGAGCAATACTAGAGATGAAGCAGCCAGGATGAGTAAGGGATGTATAGTGCCTCACTAGACGCGTCACAGCCCTTGCTCGGTTCCTATCCAGAGCCGCCGAACGGTGCCTCCCTTTCTTCCGGCTGATCAAGCAGGTCAATCAAGCACGGGAGAAGAAAGGCCAGATCGACTGGGATCAAGAATGCGAGCAGGCGTTTGAAGAACTAAAGCGCTACCTGGCGACCCCTCCTATCCTTGCCTAACCACACAAGGGAGAACATCTACTCCTGTACATGTCTGTCATGCCAAGCACAATGAGCGCCATGCTCACGCGGGAAGAGGCAAGTGTCATGAAGCATGTCTACTACATTAGCCGAGCATTGCAAGGACCGAAATTCCGGTACTCACGAACTAAAAAGTTCGCCCTTGCCCTCATTACAGCCGCTCGCAAGCTGCGTCCATACTTCTTGGCTCACCCAATTGCCGTCCTCACCGACCAGTCGCTCCGACAAATCCTCCAGAACCCGGACGCCTCAAGAAGGCTGGTCAAATGGGCCATCGATCTGGGGGAGTTTGACATCAAGTTCCGCCCAAGGACCGTGATCAAGGCTTAAGCCCTCACCGATTTCATCGCTGAATGCACCATACCCGTCGAAGACTCGCCCGAGCAGTCTTCAGGACCTACGTGGGAATTGTACGTTGACAGGTCTTCTTGAGCGGCGGGTAGCGGCGTGGGGTTAGTCTTACTTTCACCGGAAGGGTTAGAACTCCAGTACGCCCTACGCTTCAACTTCCCGACCACAAACAATGTGGCCGAGTATGAGGCACTCCTCTCTGGACTGCGCATAGCGAAACACTTGGGGGCATCCAGCGTGTGGGCATACAGCGACTCCATGCTCATTGCCAACCAGGTCAGAGGAGAATTCGAAGCACGCGAGCCCTCCATGATCAAATACCTAGAGAAGGCCAAAGCTGCGGTGAAAGAATTCTCCTACTTCGAGGTAGTTCACATTCCATGGGAGGAGAACGTCCAAGCAGATGCCCTGTCTTGCCTGGCATCTGCTACTTCGGTCTCCGACTTGAGGTCGATCCTAGTAGAAGAATTACTAGCGCCAAGCACAAAAGAGCCGGCGCCCCAAGTAAACGCTATCGATTACGAACCTTCCTGGATGGATCCCCTGCTAGATTTTCTCCTACGGCAACAACTCCTAGACGACCGCGCTGAAGCCCGACGTACGCAAGCACGAGCAACTCACTTCATAATAGTGAACGTCCGGTTATATCGCCGGTCCCTTTCGGCTCCTCTGCTGAAGTGTTTGTTCCCCACGGAACCCGGCCAGGCCATCCAAGAAGTCCACGAAGGGCTCTGCGGAAGCCACGTAGGGGGGCGAGCACTCGCGCGAACACTAATTCGGCAAGGATACTGGTGGCCCACCTTACAGCAAGACTGCCTCGAGTATGTCCGGAGGTGTCCTCAATGCCAAAAATTCTCTCACCTGCACCAACAGCCAGCCGTGCAGCTTCACACATTGATGGAGCCTCGCCCATTTGCTCGGTGGGGGGTGGACATACTAGGTCCCTTTCCCGAGGCACAAGGGAGGAAGACATTCCTCATAGTCCCCATTGATTACTTCACCAAATGGGTCGAAGCTGAACCATTGGGGAAGATTACAAGCAAAGCGACATGGAAGTTCGTGCTGCGAAGCATCATGTGTCGGTTTGGGATCCCGCGAGTTCTCACAACCGACAACGGCAGGTAATTTGCAAGCACCGCCTTCCAGGAGACATGCTCCGAGCTAGGGATTTGGAACCACTACACGTTGGTGGGACATCCCCAGGCCAACGGGCTGGTGGAAAAAGGCAACATGACGCTTCTCCATGGCATCAAGACCCGGTTAGATCAAGTAGGTGACTCATGGGTCGACTCAGTCCCGAGCATCCTATGGGCCCACCGTACCACTGCTCGAGCGGCCACAGGAGAGACACCGTTCCATCTAGCATACGGTGTAGAAGCGGTAATACCGGTGGAGATAGCCAACCCCTCGCTACAAGTGGGACACTTCGACGAGGCCAGGAACAACCCAGCAATGCGGGAAAACTTAGATCTGCTCGAAGAGGACAGGGCAAGCTCACAAATGAGGCTCACAACATACCAACAGAAGCTGGCCCAATATTACAATGCCCGAGTCAAAGAACGACACTTCTTCCCTGGAGATTTGGTACTACGGCGAGCAAGCGTGGCCGACCCAAGGGGAGCAACTGGAAAGCTCACGCCAAACTGGGAAGGCCCATACAAAGTAACTGAAGTACTTGGTAAAGGAGTGTATAGGCTGGCAACGCTGGGGGAGGGAGAGGTACCCAAGACATGGAACTATGTAAACCTCAAGAAATTCTTCCAATGAATCGTTACCAGCCATACTCCACGAAGGTAACCCACGGGTTCCCTAGAGGCGAGCATTGCTCCCCTTAAAAACGAGAAGGTAACCAAAGAGTTTTCTAGAGGCGAGCACGGCTCCCCTTGAAAACGAGAAGGTAACCTAAAGGTTTCTTAGAGGCGAGCACGGCTCCCCTTGAAAATAGGAAGGTAACCTAAGGGTTCCCTAGAAGCGAGCATTACTCCCATTGTAAACGAGAAGGTAACCTAAGGGTTCCCTAGAGGCGAGCACCGCTCCCCTTAAAAATAGGAAGGTAGTCCAAGGGTTCCCTATAGGCGAGCATCACTCCCCTTAAAAATAAGAAGGTAGCCCAAGGGTTCCCTAGAGGCGAGCACCGCTCCCCTTAAAAATAAGAAGGTAACCTAAGAGTTCCCTAGAGGCGAGCACCGCTCCCCTTAAAAAAGATGGCAGCAAACAAATGGAGAACGCATATACTGTAGAGCATACACGCGGAAAAGTCACCCAGAGATATGCAGAAGCCTTCCAACAAAAGGTACACAATGAATATCGAAGTCAAATTAAAGAATTTTTATTCCTTTAGTCCAAATACAAGCTGCCAAAGACTGAAAAGTCACCATTACGTGACCAACTTACAAGTGGATGAAAATAAAGGTACACCCAACCACTGTTACTTTCAACCTCAGCCTTCCATCGTTCGACTAGCGGCTAGCAGTTGCGCGGACACCTATCACCTCTTTCACGAACAAATGGCCGCACCCCGGTCACTTGTTCTAACGAACTGGACCAACAGTGGGAGCCACCTATGCCAGAGAAGAGGGCCAAACCCTCCATCCCTCGACCCGCTCATGAGAAGTCCACACCTAGCATCCCTTTTGTTCTGTGGAAGGGGACCAATAGGGATGCCACTGGCAGAGAGACCTGCACCAGGAAAACTAGGTCGGTTGGTCCGACCACCCCTGGTCGACGGGGGGCACTAGAGTAACGAGGCCCACACATTACGAAGGCCAGTGCAGCACGCTGGCCATGCCTGTAAACTAGCAAGCAAGTCCTACTGCCCCGCCTACGGCCATCTTCAAGCAGAGGAGCGCTCCCCTCGGATCGGGAGTGAAGTCCCGCGATCAATGACACCCAAGAGGGGGGTGAATTGGGTGATAACAAATTTTAAGAAAAGTTTTGGCTTTTTACAAAATATGTGATAAATAATAATTAGCAATTGAAAACTAATTAACCAATTCTGTCAATCTTTCCGTTCCCATACGACCATACAACGAAAACAATCAAACCACACAAATAACACACAATGCACAACGGTTTTTAAGGTGGTTCGGATGCAACGACGGTAATCCTACGTCCACCCCTTACCAAACCCGGTGAGGTTTCACTCGGGGATAAATCCCCAAACAGAGACAACGCTCCAAACACACACGAAGGACGACGCCTGCCCACACACACGGGGACGCGCCCCAATACACACACACACACACGGAGATGAAGTCTCCAACACGATCCAAGAAGCGGATCAACAAAACAAACACCCGCTGCCACAAGTGCAGCAGTCCACACACACAAACATAAGATCTGGATAAATCCACACACACATGTAGATCTAAGAAGACCTACGCACACACGAATAGAACACCACGACCACACACGACCACGGATCTAACTTGATCCACACACACATATATCTTCAGATTACAAAGAACAAGACTTGAAATTCAAAACACCAAGACGAATAGAGCAGAGTTTAGAAATCTCCTGGTTTGGTTTCCCCCCTGAATGTATGATGTAGAACTTGGAACAATGCTTCCTGCTTCACTTAAATGGCTTGGTTGATCTCCCGTGAATGCTTGCTTGCTTCTTCACTTCCTTGAATGTTGCTAGCTTCAGATCTAACCTTGAGTCACCTTGAATCACCTTGGGTTGATGGAGAGTTTTAAGGATGCAGATTTGATCTCCCTTGAGGGCTTGCTTGCTTCTAAACTTACTTGGAGATTGATGGCTTCAGATCTAACCTTGAATCCCTTGGAATGGATGAAGAACTCCAGCCCGAAGCACTGTTCACGAAGGTGCTACAGTACCCATGAATCACCTCCTCTAACCTCCCTTGATCTCTCTTGTTCCAATTGAAGCATTAGGGTTTCCAACCCTTCTTATTTAGGTTTTATAACCTTTGAATGGTCCTTGGACATCCTCCAGACCAGATCCACATTTTGTGGATGATTGGGTGTCATTAGGATTAAAGAAATACAAGGAGAATGGCTCTTCTCGAAGTGGAGAACAAAGTCAACTTTTGTTGGCTCGGGACTGGCGGTCGACCTGTGGAAGCTGGCGGTCGACCGCTACTGAGAAACCATGTAGAAATTTGATCCCTGGAATTTCCAGTCGACCTTGGGCAGTCGACCACTGCTGCCGGTCGACCAGGGGCGGTCGACCGTCAATTCTGCAGTATGAGACTTTTCGCGTTTGGCGATTCTGGTTGACCAGAATGACCTAGTCCTACAAAGTTGAAGTGTTAGCCCAATGAAATACATCCAAATAACAATGACTTTAAGTAGATGTTTATTTCATACATTTGGGGGTTGGATTTCACTTGGTTTATGCATTAGAAACACCAAGACCATTTGAGCATGTTACTATGATTGGAATGAGAAACTACTGCATTTGAAGAGTGAGCTTGTAAGTTATCAAACCAAGTTATCATTGTTGGGTTCGGTGCTATGTATTCAGAGGGGGGGTGAATGAATACCCTTTAAAAATATTCGCTCAAATAGAAATTCTAATGCTCAGAACAGCGAAATAACAACACTAAGACTAACTAAGAAAAACTAGTTCAGTCATCTGTGAACCTGTAGGCAGAGTACTCCTAAGTAGACATCTAATGAGTGCAACAATTAGACAATTCAAACAACACACAATACCAGTGTCAAACAGATAGCGTGCGCAGCTAATCAACTCTGTTGAACTGGAAGCAAACACATGAAGCGCCCCTATGCAAGCATCTAGTGGAAGCAATAAAACAGATGAAGAAATCAAACCACTGCACAGAGGTTTTTAGGTGGTTCGGTCCAGCAGACCTACATCCACCCCACACTCAAACCAGAGTGTGGATTCCGCTGACTCACAGCTTGAACAGCTGGGCATCACAGCTTGCCATACAACCGCTGGGCAACACAGCTTGTCGTCCGAGGAATCCTCCTCGCCCGCTGAGCAACACAGCTTGCTGTCCAGTGGAATCCACCACTGCAACCGCTGACTAACAGCTTGAAGAAAGGATAAAATAGAAAATGAAAACAAGATGAACAACAATCAGAAAGCTGTAAACATAAAGCATAATATGGCTCTCAAAGAGCTGACTGGCCTGGATTTGAACCACGGTCCAGTGAAGACTGATCTTCAAACAACCTCTCTCACACTCTTCTTCTCACGATCTCACTCTCTCTTTCTCTTTTACTTCTTTCTTCTTCTGCTCACGATCACTTTCTTTCTTTTTCTTTCTCTCTTTCTCTCTTCTTCTTCTTCTCTTCTTTTTATTCTTCTTCTTCTGTCTGGATCGAAGGCTCTCTGGTGTATAGACTTTGCTGCTCTTCTTTTGTCGATCGATCTGCCTTCATCTAAAGACGAAGACTCATATATATAGCAGCAGCAGCAGTAGCCAGGGCGCGTGTGGCTTCCACAGTTCCCGCCCTAAAAATTCAGACCACGTGGCAGCATCCAGCAGGCTGTCAGTACACGTGTCGTCATCTGGACACTGTCCTTATCCTCGGATCACGTGCCCTTCATAAAGCTTCTCGAACAGTCCCTGTCAGACAGAGTATCGGATTATCAGTTTAAGCATAAACCCTGTACAGACATCATAGTATGCACAATGCAGTGTATAGACTTTCCAATGTCTAGACTTGCAGATGTGAACGACACAATGTATAGACTTCAGGTGTGAAGACATTGTGAATGCAAATGCAATTTTCAGACTTCATTGTATAGAATTGGAGAACCTGAATCAATGTGCATACTTGGAACACCTGAAGACCAGTGTCCAGACTTGGAATCAATGAAGGCGTTGGGTGTACAGACTTGGCCAAACAATCCGATGTAGAGACTGGAGGCATGGAGGCCAATGTACAGACTTGGAAAGTTAAGACCATTGTACAGACTTCACCTCGTGCTAGCTACAGTGAAGGAATGTATAGACTTAACAGTCTCCCTGGCTGTACAGACTTGACCAAAGCAAAGGCAATCGGATGTACAGACTTTAGAGGATGCAGACTCTGTATAGACTCTGAGGTCCAAAGGCAATGTACAGACTTTGCCTTAGAAACTAATGTATAGACTTTCCCTTTAGAAACGAATGTATAGACTTGAGAGTCTTGAAGCCAATGTACAGACTTTCCACCGAGCAATGTATGGACTTTGCAGGCCTAAGACGCTGAATGAGATGGTGGATATAACAGTGCAATGTCTAAACTTGAAATCCAATGCAGACGGCTGTACAGACTTGAATGAGACGCTGCATGAGACGATGCAGCTACAGTGATGTACAAGGACATAGTCTAGTGTACAGACTTCATGAACAATAGAATGTGCAGACTTTGTGAACAATGCATGAACGAAACGCTGGACTCTGTACAGACTTGAGCGATGTATGGACTTAGCTTCGTGCAAGCTACAGTCCAATGTATGGACTTTGTAGTTCAACTGGTGAGTGTACAGACTTCACCAATGAAACGCTCACTGTACAGACTTGCTGGATGCAACGTGAGACGCTGTATAGACTTCATCTTCCAGCGTATAGACTTGATGAATGCATATGTCAAGACCATTGTACAGACTTGACATATTTAAAGTGCATGCAGTGCAGACTGTACAGACTTTGACATGTGAGACACAAAGAGAATGCACTGAAGTCTGTATAGACTTTAACAATGAATGCATGAGTCACAAGACCGACAGACTTAGCCTGTATAGACTTAGCATGAAGCACACATGCGATGTACAGACTTCAAGTCATGCAATGCAATGTACACACTTCAGCTAAGCAAGCTTCAGTGAATGTATGGACTTCATGAATGCATGCTACAGTGCCAATGTGCAGACTTGGTGGAAGGCATGCAATGTATAGACTTCAGAACAAATCCAGTGTATAGACTTCACAGTAAATATATGCTCAGTGAGACGCAAGTTGAGACGATGCAATGTACAGACTTGGAAGCATATGAACAGCGTTGTACAGACTTAACATAAGACGCTACATGAGACGGTAGGCTGTACAGACTTAGCCTAAGACAATGCATGAGACGGACGATGTATAGACTTGCGTTACTATAGCGATGTATAGACTTACTATATGCATACGAGACGCTAAATGAGACGGTGACTCTGTGCATGAACAGTGATGTATAGACTTGCATGAGATGATCAGTGAGACGCACTCTCAGGCTGTACAGACTTGAGGTTTCAACAGAAGGCTTTGAAGGCGATGTACAGACTTTACCAATGTGCAGACTTGATGATGAAACAGTCTGATGTACATACTTGATCAAGACAAGGCAGTTGCGTGTATGGACTTTGACAGGCAAACGGCTGTACAGACTTTACCTAAATGCAGGACACTGTATGGACTTGTCACCAATGTATAGACTCAATGCAAGCAGATGGATGTACAGGCTTGGCGAATGCAATGTATGGACTTGCAGACAAAACACATGCAGTGAATAGACTTATGCAGACAGAACACATACATTCTCCAGATAATATACCAGTCACAGTCATATGCATTTCCCACAGAGTATATCAGTTATAAACATGAATGTTGGTTATCATTCAATGTGGTGACTCATTCCTGTTGCTATCACACAGTCATATGCATTTCCCACCGAGTATATCAGTTATAAACATGAATGTTGGTTATCATTCAATGTGGTGACTCATTTCTGTTGCTATCATTAAAACACCACAATCATCAAAGCACAAGGGGCTCATCAAAGCACAAGGGGCACAACAATCTCCCCCTTTTTGATGATGGTAACATAATGAGTCACACTGACTCGTCAAACTATTCTCCCCCTTTGACATAATCAAAAAGAGAGGGGATGGTTTGAGAGACAAAATGCAGTACACAAAGACACAGAATAAAATAAGGTTCATGGATAAAACATCTCTCCCCCTATCAATATGCATGAATGACTACACTCCCCTTAAATGCAGATAAACCATAACTCCCGCTGAAGTACAAGAATGAGCTCTGGTTATCCAATAAATCAATCTAAAATCAGCCATACCAAGGAATCTGAATTCTGGTGAAAAGGCCGCAGAATCAGAACTTATTGAATAACATAATGGAAGATTCCAACAGTGTGGAGATTCCAACAGTCTGATACCAATCATCACAAGAGATCTTAATGAATAATCAGTCAGAATCAGATCTGGCTATCTAGAAAATCTGATCATGAGGGAATTTAATGCGTGCATCACTTCAATAAGTCTTAAGAAGTGTAGACTCTTCTATCATAAAGGGTTATGAAGTGGCAACTTAACCAATCTGATTTAATTTTTATGTATACCAAATTTGTCAAATTAAACTCAATACTCATATCTGAATCCAAGTTTTAATAAAAAAGAACCAAATATTCAGATAACACTCAAAATCAATCATCTTTTATCTTACACATATGATCTCAATAGCACCTGAAGAGATGAAATCTCGTGCTTGTATCCTGAGCGGGCTGTGGATCACCTGAAGATGAACTACAAGACAAGGAAACGTATCAGAGGGCCCATGGGGCTTCCCTGGGGTAAAACCCTCCGATGGCTAAGTCAGTAGAGCTATGGTGGAAGCAATAATGGGGAGGAGAAAAGCTAGCGCGCGAGATTCCTCTCCACCAGAGGGTGAAGCGGATTGCTCCGGAGTTTGGGTATATGAGTACCTGAATGGCTCTCTTCTTCTGTCGGAGGGAAGCCCTGGTTTAAATAGTGTGCCGCCTTCAGGAGTCCTACAAGCTGAGGGGTCTCCGGCGGGAGTTACGTCCTCAACGTGGGCTTTCATGGCCTTATCGTGGGACGTTATCGCCTTGAAGTCCGGCGGTTTCTTGACTCCCCTATCCATTGGGGACTCTTGAACGGATGATATTTGGTCTGGCCGAGCTCCTGAAACGCCAGCCCTGTCCGGGCGATGAGCATAGCTCGGTGAAGAGGGGTCGGATAGGTCGGCTAATGCCTGTCTCTCCCGGGCGGGGAAACGGCTTGGGCCGGACCTTCCTTATGACCTGACCATCACTCGGGCCCTCCGAGCCTAGAGGCCGCCGGGGAGAGTTGGTTCCTCGAGTGTTTGTTTATTGGGCTTTTCTTCCTGAGTGGGCCCTGTGGGCTGTCACCCGGGTGGGCTTGCCTCGTTGGACCCTGTTGGGTCTAGTTGGGCTGCTCTTTGGGTGGGCTACAGAAATCCCCCTCTCCACTTGTCCCCCTCCTACTCCCGAGCCATGGAGGCTCGGTCGAGTAGTTTTGAGGCTTTGGACCGGCGTGGCTCAGGTGGGTGGAATTCTGTTGGCGTGATGGAGCCACGTATAGTGGTCGCCTGGGCCCGTAATGATGATCCTGACGGATTTGAACTGAAGGGGCCCCCCTTTTCTCAGAGCACGGAACGACGCGCCGCCTCCCTCCAGGGTTTTATAGGCGTTGGGCGCTGTTCGTCGTTCTAGGCTTCTCAGGGTTTTGGGCTTTCCTTAGTTTCTTTGTTTCTGGGGCTCCTTGATGCGCCGTGAGGGCACAGTGGAGGCGCAGAGCCTTGCGGCGGCGTTTGAGGAGTTGGCGAGGATAACCGCGGAGGCGGTCCGGCAACTTCCTTCCCCTCCGGAGTCTTCGAGCTCGCGCGAGGGATCATCTTCCGGCTCGATGGCTGGTCTGCCTCTGGAAATCGGGCAGGTGAGGCGGGAGCCCGTCTCCAACTGTAGTGAGTTGGGGGAGGCCGAGGTGAGGAAGCTGGAGCATCGCTTTCGCTTGCCTCTCAGGTACAGCTTTGCTGCCGCCGCCCCGTATGAGACGAGTCTGGACAGCCGTACGGGGCACATTTGCACTTTCCTTCTGGCTTGGAAGAGTGGGTTCCGCCTTCCCTTCGAGCCTCTTGTACTCCAGCTTCTCGAGTTTTTCCAGTTGGCGCCTATTCAGTTGGTGGCCAACTCATATCTCCTTCTTTCCGCCTTTCGGATTCTCTGTCGTCAGCACGACATTTTTCCTTCCTTGGACCTCTTTCATTATTTTTTCGAGTTGAAAGCGCACCCGTCGGCGGGGAAGGGCTTTTACTTCATCCAGGCGAGGAGGAACAGGAGTTGCATCTCCCTCGCTGCGAAGGACTCCTCGCACAAGGGGTGGAAGACCCAATTCTTCTGGGTGAAGGCGGAGGCGACGGACGAGTTTTGGAGATGTCCGATCTCGCCCAATTTTCATCCGAATCTTCCCCCTCGCCCGGAGGAGTTCCCTCCCCACGTGGAGCGGCAGGCCGCTCGTCTGCTGGGTAACCGCCAGTCTACCGAGGAGCTGGTGACGCCGGAGAACATCGAACGGTGCTTGCTTACGCGGTTGACGTCGACAGGTACCGCTCTCGAGGCTCTTCTCCTGGGATGGTAGTTACTTTCTTTCTCCTGACCGGGTCTTCTCCCTTTGTGGCAGACGTTAGGCGGGAACCTCTGGAGGAAGCTGCTGAGGTCATTGATCTGGGAGATGACTCGGCGGCCGATGAACCAGATGCTTCTGCGAGTCGCGCCCAAGCCCGAGATAAGGGCAAGGGGGTGGCTCCCGTGGGGTCTTCACGGCCAACTGGTACAAAGCGCAAGGATCCCATGGCGGGAAAGTTGCGGGAGGCCGTGAAGGCCAAGAAACGGGCCAAGAAGGCCGGTCTTCCTCCTACCGCCGGGGGCGACTCCGGCTCGGCGGCGCTCCCCTCTCGGGGGCAAGATGGGGCCGACCCCTCGGGGCCAGCTCCCCCACCTGCCAGGCGAGAGGGGGCCGAGGAGACCGGGGGCCCATCAGAGGGCGGCGATGGGTCGGCTCTCCCCCCCACGGAGGCAGAGGGGGCCGATGTCGAAGTAGCTGGCGCCGAGGCCGGGGGATTGGCCGAAGGCGGGGATGTCTCGGTCGGCGAGGTGCGGGCCGAGACAGGCAGGGCTGGGGGTTCGCCCGCTAGGGCGTTGCAGCCCCAGGTGCTTGGAGCTCCCGGTGCGGTCGGTCCCGCGGCGCCGGTCGAGGTTGGGGGTTCGCCCGGGGAGGCGTCGCAACCCCAACCGACCGTGGCGCGCGAGGCGGTTGGTTCCGTCACTCGAGCGGAGTCTTCTGGCGGGGTGCCCCGGGCGGAGCGGTCCCCTCTGTCGGAGCCCTTGGAAAGGCTCGGCATTACGGGCGACCTGTATCGGGTCTGCCGGTCGATTGCCGCAAGGACGAAGGGGGGAGAAAGGCGCAATACCCCCCCGGGATCCTTGATGTCTTGATGGAGGGCGGCCTGGTCATAGCTCGGTCGGCGGCTTTGATGGCGGAGGCGCACGCCCGGACGGAGGCGGAGCGGTCGAACCTTGCCTGGACCCTTGGGGGCTGCGAGAGGAAACTGGCCCGACTCAAGGGGGAGCATGAGGGGCTCCGGCAGGAGTTCTCCGCGTTCCGGGAGGTGGCGCGGGCGAGCCGACTGGAAGCCGGGGTGCTGGCCGAACAGCTCGCCAAGACCCGAGAGTCTCTCGAGAGGACAAGCCGATTCCTTGAGGAGGAGCGTCTGCGTCGCCTCGAGCTAGACAATCGCTGGGAGCTCGAACGCGCCGAGCTGCTAGATCGGGCGGAGGTGGCGGAGCGTCTCCGAGCTGAGGCTGAGGCGGACCGGGCCCGGGCAGAGGAGCGCGCGGCCGAGGCGGAGCGGGCTCGGGTCGAGCTCGTCGGAAGGGCGGGGCAGGTCGAGGCGGAGGCAATCGAGCGTTACAGGAGCTCGGATGCTTACTCGGCCGACCTGGTGAAAGCCGCCCTACCCTACTACGAGGTAGCACTACGCCGGGGTGCTCGAAAGGGGTTCAAGCAAGGCTATCGCCGGGCGGTGGACTACGCCGATGAGCAAAACTCCGCGATCGAGTTCCCCTTCGGCCAGTGTTATGACTCGGATGAGTCGGTTTCCAGCTCTTCCTCGTCGGTCGGGGGAGATTCGGAGGGGTCGCCTCCATCGGGGTCACCGGCTCCGGGCGTTTCGGGAGGGCTCACGACCGAGACAGTTCTCGCACAGGCGAGGTCAGTGTCCGAGCCGGCCGTCACCGAAGGCGCCGGGGGTGACGCGTCTCCTTCCGCCGTTCCCGAATGTCAAAGTGGGCCCGAGGCCTGATGTACTTTGCCTCCTTCCCTTTTTGTCTCTCTTCCCTCTTTTTAGAGGGTTTCCTTTTGGTGTGATAATAAATGACTTGCTCTGTTTGAGTACCATCCTTGCCGTGATTTGGTTGGCGGATCTTGAGTGGTTGGGAGGTGCCGATATGTCCTGCGTGGTTTTCGCATGCAGTTTTGGTAGGCTTCTGACGGGGCGTCTTTCCGTTCCCTCATGCTTTGAATGTCAGGCCGCTTCGTGAATCCCGCTAGGGCGGGGGACGAGGAGTTGGAGGTGACTGTTCAGGGGAGAAATCCTTTGGCGTGTTTCCGAGGAGGGGGGGGGGGTCATTTAAGGCGTGTAGCCTCCTTTGGCCTATAAGAAGGACCGAAAGGCGCCCTTTCCTCTTCACTGCTTGGATTTTCTCTAACAGTCTTTCCTCGCTCCTTCCTCTTCACTGTGCGTTGTGCCCTTGTATTCGGAGCATGGAGGATCCTTCGGAGGGTGACGCCGCCGACGACGGGGAGCGGCGGGCTCCCGCTGCCCTGTAATGTTGAACGGATCCCACGGTCGCCGCGCGTGCACGAGACGGGTCCGACGGTCGCCGCGCAGATCTGGAGAGGGCTTCGACGTGTGAAGGCACGGTTCTTGCCCTTTCTCAGTTCCAGCGTGGCTTCCGGGTGGACGCCGAGGCGGAGGACGGATGGGGGCATCAGGGGAGCCTGCCGTCACTTCCCTCCGTGTGAGGGGAGGAGGCGACTCCAGCTCCCTCCTAACCTCTCCCAGCAGCCTCTTTCTCCCTCTTCTGCTCTTCATTTCTTTCACTCTTCGGGGGCTGCTTGCTCTCTCCTTCCTTCCAAGGAGTTGGCAGATTGGAAGAGGGGAGGCCTTCACGGCGCTCCTTTTTCCTGGTTGTTGCCAACTTGGGAGGTAGCCTTCCTCAACGTTTAAAGGTGGCCTCCCTCCTGCAATCCCTCTGTCACCTTTGTCACGGGCCACCCGAGGCAACTGGCTTGACCACCTCTTGTCCGAGCCAGTTTCCGCACGAGGCAGAGTCAGTGGCTGGACGCGAGGAGATCAAGACCGAGTCAGTCGAGCGATGACCCCTTGAGGCGGTGTTAGACGGATTTTTGCTTTTTGCTATGTGATGTACTGGCATTTGCCTATCTGATGTACCAATGGTTTGGAATGAAAAGAAAAGGGATTTATTCCGTCCATCTTGCTGTACAATTTCAAAAATAGAATTTGCGTAGTGCGGCTGCGTTCCATGTCCGAGGAATAGGTTCCCCTTCCATTGTCGCTAACCTGTACGCACCTTTTCCGAGCGTCTCGACCACTCGGTAGGGGCCTTCCCAGTTGGGGGATAGCTTGCCCGCCGCCTCTAGTGGTCGAGAGGCTTCGGCCTTCCTGAGGACGAAGTCCCCCGGTTGGAAACGTCTGTCTCGGACCTTGGCGTTGTAGTATCGAGTGAGGCGGCGCTGGTACTCCGTTGCCCGGACGTTCGCGATCTCTCGGAGTTCGTCTGCTAGGTCGAGGTTCTCGAGCAATTTTTGCCCGTTCGCCTCGAGTGAGAAGCTGATCACTCGGAGAGACGGATTGGCGATCTCCAATGGAACGACGGCTTCGGTGCCATATACCAACTGAAAAGGGCTTTCACCGGTTGCCGTCCTGGGGGTTGTTCGGTGCGACCATAGTACGCTAGGCAATTCCTCGAGCCAGCTACCCTTAGCCTTGCCGAGTCTGGTTTTTATGCCTTTCAAGATAGTCTTGTTGGCATTTTCAACCAGCCCGTTGGCCTGAGGGTGGGCGACCGAAGTGAAGTGGTTGCGGATATTTAGGTCGGCGCATCTATCTCGGAAGTACCGAGAGTCGAATTGCCGACCGTTATCGCTTACTATCACTCGGGGGATGCCAAAGCGACAAATGATCGATTTCCAAACAAAGCCCCAAACGACTGTCTCGGTGATCCTCGCCGTAGCCTCGGCCTCGATCCACTTGGTGAAGTAGTCGATGGCGACGATGATGAACTTCTTCTGGGACTGGGCCGTTGGGAATGGCCCAAGGATATCGATTCCCCACCGAGCGAAAGGGTAAGGCTCGGCTAGGGTGACAAGTTCCGTAGCCGGCTGATGGACCAAGTGGTCGAACCGCTGGCATCGGTCGCACTGTTGAACATAGGCCGAGCAGTCGCGCTGCAGGGTGGGCCACCAGTACCCCTGTCGTAACAGGATTCTGGCCAGCGACCTTGCCCCTGAGTGCGCTCCGCACAGGCCTTCATGAATCTCTTGGATGGCTCGGCTTGCCTCGTCGGGACCGAGGCACTTCAGGAGGGGACCGGAGAACGATCTTCGGTAGAGAGTGTTGTCGAAGACGACGAAGCGCCGAGCTTGATACTTCATTCGGCGGGCTTCTTGAGGGTCGGAGGGCTCTTGGGAGTCTTGTAGCCAGGACAGGTAGGGGGAGCGCCAGTCACTTGGAGTGGCCGAGTCAACAGCGAGGAGCTCCGTGTCAATGCTCGGGCGCTCTAGCTCTTCTAGGAGGACCGATCGTGTACCTTCCGGGTCTAGGGAGGAGGCCAATCGAGAGAGGGCGTCCGCCCGAGAGTTTTGCTCCCGAGCTATCCGGACTACCCCAAATTCCTCGAACTGTTGGGCCAGGCTCCGGACCAACTGAAGGTATTTGATCATGGGTGCCTCCCGAGCTTCATACTCGCCGTTGACCTGACCTGCGACTAGTTGAGAGTCGGTGTGGATCCTGACTCGCTCGACCCCCAGCCGTCGGGCCATGCGTGCTCCCGAGATAAGGGCCTCGTACTCAGAAGCGTTGTTGGATGCCTGAAAGTTGAATTTCAAGGCGTACTGTAGCTCTATCCCTTCGGGGGACCTCAGGAGTATCCCCGCACCGCTGCCTGCCGAATTGGACGATCCATCGACGAACAGTTCCCAGGTTGGCCCGGTCGTGGTCGGAGGCCTGTCCTCGGCGGGGATGGTGCTTTCGGCAATGAAGTCGGCGAGCGCTTGGCCTTTGATTGCTGATCGCGGCCGGTACGAGATGTCGTAGGCCCCGAGCATAATGGCCCATTTGACGAGTCGCCCTGAGGCCTCGGGGTGGGCCAGAATCTTCTTCAACGGCTCGCCGGTTAGCACGGTGATGGGGTGCCCCTGGAAGTAGGGGCGGAGACGCCTTGCGGAGGTAACCAACGCTAGCACGAGTTTCTCGGTTGCGGGGTACCTCCGTTCGGCCTCATTGAGCACCTTGCTGGTGTAGTAGACTGGTCTTTCGGTTCCCGAGTCATTTCTGACTAGGACCGAGCTGACCGTGGATGGCGTCGCCGAGAGGTAGAGCAGCAAGACTTCGCCTGGGGCGGGCTTGGAGAGCACCGGTGGCGAAGCCAGGAACTTTTTAAGCTCGGCGAATGCTGTCTGGCACTCCTCATCCCATGCGAACGTAGCAGACGCTAGCTTGGGTCCCCTCATCAGTTTGAAGAAGGGCAAGCATCGTTCGGCCGCACGGGACAGGAAGCGGCTGAGAGCGGCCACACGCCCTGCCAGACGCTGAACGTCTTTAATGCATGTGGGCGGGCGCATGTCCAGGATGGCCTGGACTTTGTCGGGGTTGGCTTCGATCCCGCGCTGAGTGACCAGGAAACCCAGGAACTTCCCGGATTTTACTCCAAAGGCGCACTTGGCGGGGTTGAGCTTCATGTTGTACTTCAGGAGGGTGCCGAAGGTTTCGGCAAGGTCGGTGAAGTGGTCTTGGGCCTTGGGGGTCTTGACGAGCATGTCGTCAATGTAAGCCTCGACGTTCCGACCCAGCTGTCCCTCGAACATGTGATTTACCAGTCGCTGATATGTGGCTCCGGCGTTCTTCAACCCGAAAGGCATCCGGGTGTAGCAGTACACGCCGCAGTCAGTGATGAAGGCGGTCTTCTCGACATCTTCTGGATTCATTCTGATCTGGTGATAACCTGAATAGGCATCCAGGAAACTGAGTATCTCGTTGCCCGAGGTTGAATCAACCAATTGGTCGATGCTCGGTAGCGGATAGCAGTCCTTGGGGGTAGCCTTATTCAGATCGGTGAAGTCCACGCACATTCGCCATTTGCCTGTAGTTTTTGGCACCAGGACGACATTGGCTAGCCACGTAGGGTACAGGACTGGTCTGAAGAGGCCTGTCTCTTGTCCCTTGGTGACCTGCGCCTTGATGATCGCCTGTTTCTCGGGCGCATGCTTCCTTCTCCGTTGCTGTACGGGCCTCACGGTGGGGTCGAGGCTGAGCTTGTGCATCACGGTCTTCTCTGGTATGCCAGGGAGTTGATCATCGGACCAAGCAAAGACCTGAACATACTCAGAAAGGAATTTTTTGTATTGCTGCTGTTCCATGGGTGGTAGGTCGGCTCCGATCCTTACTCCGAGGGCCGGGTCATCGTTCAGGAATACCGTTAGCAATTCGCCACCGGGCTCGGCGGTTACGGTCTTCCCTTCGATTCCCTTGGGGCCCTTATCTCCCCCGTCCGGCCTTGAGGCTTCCACCGAGATGTTGTAGCACCTTCTAGCCGTGGCCTGGTTACCTCGGACTTCCCCCAACCCGTTTTTGGTGGGAAACTTCATTTTCTGGTGATAGGTAGATGGTACGGCCTTTATCCGGCTGAGAATTTTCGGCCGAAAATGGCGTTGTACGCTATCATACCCTTAATCACTATGAAGTCCACCATGACCGTAACGGTTTTGGGTGGGGTGCCGATGGTGACCGGCAGGCTTAGGGCTCCCTCGGGGTAGGTGGCTAGGCCGTTAAACCCGCAAAGGGGTGTTCGGATCGGGCGGAGCTTGGATGGGTCTTCCCCCATCTTAAGGAAACAGTCGTAAGATAATACATCGGGGGCGCTCCCATTGTCAACCAGAATTCTATCTACGTTACAATGGTTTATTGTGGCCGAGATAACGAGGGCATCATCATGCGGGGTCTTCAGCCCTTCCAGGTCTTGGTCGGAGAAGACTATGACCTGGGGCTCCCTCGGCGGGCCGCTGGAGGGTTCTAAGACCTGGCTGGCCCGCTCGGCATGACGCTTCCTTCCTCGGCTGGTGTCGCCGCCCGACGCCGTTCCTCCGGAGATGACGTTGATGTGGACCCCTCGGGGGGCGTTGTCGATCTCCTCGGCGGCGTCCCGGTCTTCTTTGCGCCCGGCTGCAAACCGGGCCAGGTGCCCCTGACGGATGAGACGCTCGATCTCGTCCTGGAGCTGGTGGCAGTCGCCGGTGTGGTGCCCGTGGTCGCCGTGGAACAGGCAATGCCTGTCGCGCTTGCGGTTCTTCGATCTCATCGGTTCGGGCCGGCGGAGGAGTCCCGAGTCTTTGATGTCTTCATAGATCTCGTAGACTGGCGCGGTCAGCGGGGTGTACCGCTCATACTTCCTCTTGCGCTCTCCTTCCCGATCGCGCTTCTTGCCCGAGCCAGGGTTTGGCTCGGAGGCTCGCTTCTTGTCCCCCTCCCGACCCGAGCCGGTTGTGTCTCGGCAGGCGCTGAGTACTTCTTCGCACTCGGCGTGGCGCAGTGCCAGAGTCACTAGCTCGGCAAGGGTCGAGGGAGGGTGGAGGACAAGTTCGCGGCGGAGGTTCTCGTCCCGGGTGCCCCCGGTCAGAGCGGTCGTGGCCGAGGCCACATCCAGGCGGGGAATTCTGAGGGCTTCCGATTTAAATCGGTGGACATAAGCCCGGAGCCTTTCCCCTTGCGCCTGTTTGAGGGCCAGGAGCCCCGCTACTGACCTTGGGGGGGCGCTTCCGGCGAAGCTCTCCTTGAAGACTCGCCCGAATTGCCTGAAGTCCCGGATGGACCCAGGGGCGAGGGCCCGGAACCATGCCTGAGCGCCTTGGACCAGGGTGGCCGCAAAGGCTCGGCATTTAATAGGATCCGGTGTTCCATGCAGAGTCACCAGGGCGTCGAAGCTGTCGTAGTGGTCGGCTGGGTCGCCCTGGCCATCATAGAGCTTGAAGGTCGGAATGGAGGTTCTGGGAGACACCTCTGCCTTCAAGATGTATTCGGAGAAAGGGGATTTCTCCTCATCCTCCGGGAAAGAGGTTTTCTGCAGGGCGCGGAGGGCGCGCTCTTGCTCTGCAAAACGTCTTTCGAAATCCCTCAGCCGGAGGGATAGTTCCGGCTGCGGTCGTGCCGTGGGACTGGGGGGAGCGTCGTGGCGATCCTCAGGACCGCCGGCGCTCGGGCGTGGAGGCCTCGCCCCCTGTTTCCCTTTTCTGGGCGTGGAGGAAGCCTCTTGCTCCGGGGGCGGAGCTTGCGAGGGTCCTCCCACGTTGTTGCGGATGAGCTGCTGACCGCGGAGGGTGAAGCGGCCCCCAGCGGTATGCTGGGACGCACTTCGGGGGGGGCTCCCGGACGGGGCGCGGGACCTGGCATCCCTTGCCGCCTGGGCCCTCATGAGCTCCACGAGGACGTCAAGCTTCTTATTGAGGGCCTGGAAGACCTCGTCGCCACCGTTGGGGGGTACCCCCGTCGCCGTCGGAGGGGGCGGCGGTCCGTTGGTGGGGACGCTGGCGTTGGAGGGAGGGTTCTGTGAGGCCCTAGAGGGGCCATCTCCTGCCGCCACCACGGCCTTACCCTTCTCGACGGCGGATCTCCTCCCTGAGCTTCTTCTCACCATCTCGGCTCTTCGTGCGTTTCCCACAGACGGCGCCAGATGAAGAGGCGAAATCTCGCGCTTGTATCCTGAGCGGGCTGTGGATCACCTGAAGATGAACTGCAAGACAGGGAAACGTATCAGAGGGCCCAGGGGGCTTCCCTGGGGTAAAACCCTCCGATGGCTAAGTCAGTAGAGCTGTGGTGGAAGCAATAATGGGGAGGAGAAAAGCTAGCGCGCGAGATTCCTCTCCACCAGAGGGTGAAGCGGATTGCTCAGGAGTTTGGGTATATGAGTACCTGAATGGCTCTCTTCTTCCGTCGGAGGGTAGCCCTGGTTTAAATAGTGTGCCGCCTTCAGGAGTCCTGCAAGCTGAGGGGTCTCCGGCGGGAGTTACGTCCTCAACGTGGGCTTTCATGGCCTTATCGTGGGACGTTATCGCCTTGAAGTCCGGCGGTTTCTTGACTCCCCTATCCGTTGGGGACTCTTGAACGGATGATATTTGGTCTGGCCGAGCACCTGAAACGCCAGCCCTGTCCGGGCGATGAGCATAGCTCGGTGAGAGAGGGGTCGGATAGGTCGGCTAATGCCTATCTCTCCCGGGCGGGAAAACGGCTTGGGCCGGACCTTCCTTATGACCTGACCATCACTCGGGCCCTCCGAGCCTAGAGGCCGCCGGGGAGAGTTGGTTCCTCGAGTGTTTGTTTATTGGGCTTTTCTTCCCTGAGTGGACCCTGTGGGCTGTCACCCGGGTGGGCTTGCCTCGTTGGACCCTGTTGGGTCTAGTTGGGCTGCTCTTTGGGTGGGCTACAGAAATCCCCCTCTCCAGCACCTTTGAAAAGTACACAGATTAGTACTGAAGTTAAATACCTTTTCAAGAACATGAGTTGACAGATTTTTTTTTAAGATAATTTTATTTGAAGCACATTTTATTTTTCCTGAGCAATTTAAGTTGATCAACACCTTTTTACATGAGGCACAACACGTCTCAGGTGAAGTGACCCAGTTACTCAGTGTGATAACTGTCATTGTCTCTCACTTTGAGACCAGAGTTAGCAATATAAGTATCTTTTTGCATGAGGAGACACCTTGATTAGAGGCCAGAATCCCCAATTACTCAACATAAATAAGCCATTGCTCTGTCAGATTTTATTTTACTAAATTTTATCAGAGATAACTATGGCACCTCATGACATGAATTACTTTATTTCATTGATAAAGAACTCAGTTTCTCAGTGACCAAGTCATTGCTCTGAATTCACAATTTTTCATTTGGTCAACATTTTTCAAGTTAATGTTTAACACCAATACACACTCTATGCATCTTAACCAAAGTAGCCCTGAATTTAAATTTTCAGATATCTGATGAGAGAGTCTAAGGTACACATGGCACATGTGGTTAAAGTTTATTAAACCTTATCATTCAGATATTTTTTAATTCATTTAACTACAAACCTGAGAATACATTAATCTTATATCAGTCTGATTCAGTGATAATTCTTAAACCTATATGATAGGAGTTTCTACCAATTTCTCAGACTGAATTGCATGACATGCATCATAAGTTTCTCAGATCAGACCAATGAATTCAGCAGCCAACAATCAATAGTTGAAATAGATCAGTCACACCAGCTGAGAAGAATGTGAAAGGTGAGTATAAGCTGGTGCAAGAGTGAATCAGCAATAGAGAAGAGCATCAGAAGAGATTTTATCATCAGACAGTAGCTGAGTCTGGAATACAGACAGATCAGCTATTTTAGAGATATCAGTAGAGAATTCAGTTGAATAGCGCATAGTCAATGGAATGAATCAGGTTACTTAAACAAAGGGAGTTCATGAGGTGAAGAAGATATGAAATGGGAATGCTCCCCCTGTCTAAGTGCAATGAATTTCTTTTTAGGTTTTTCAAAATTTTATAATATGCACTATCCTACATATGCAGTATGCAACAGTTCTAACAAGGAGAGCATGATGATCAATCAACAGTAAACAAGCTCCCCCTGACAAAATACATGATGTGCAATGAATCATTTCTTTTCAAATTTTATTTTATTCAAATTTATGATATGCAATACACTGCTCTATATGAAAACTAAACCCATGGTACTAGGCAGAGGACTCGGTCTCAAGGACCATCTCACATATGATAAGAACCTCCAAGCAGATTTCCCTGCCTTTTAGTAGCTTACCATTTGGTATACCAAGGTTATGCAATGCAATGCAAACCAGTCCTATATGCATTAAATAAAAACAGTTGGACTCCCCCTGTCGATATGCATGAAATGTATTGAAAGCACATCACATGATTTCAAATATTCATTCAGATATGATTCATGCAAATTAGTCAGAAGAGAGTTACCATAAACATGATAGTGCAATTCTTAATTCAGAAAACTTCAATTTCAACATCAACAAGTTTAGCATGATATGCAATCATTTCAAACAACAATTTTCAGATAATGAATTTAAAACAGACAAATCAGCATTTTCAGATTATGAGATTTAAACAAAGTTCAAAACTGACCTGATGTGTAGTCGTGGGATTTTCATTCTTGAGTGCCTTGGTTAACCCCTTTTATTCTTCAGCTTCCAAGGCACACCTTCAAGATAAAATCAAGTTGATCCTGCAGGAACCCAAGAAGTCTTGGGTCCTGAATTACCCCTATCAGGTGTTCTAAATAATTTCTTAGCAATATTGTCATCAAATTCCATTAGAGAGCAATCAGACATAGAATGTCCAAAATTTCCACAATAATGACATGAACCAACAGATTTTCTGGTCCTATGATGCATATCTACAGCAACATGAGACCTATGAAACTGAGCATGAATTTTTCTGTTGTAAGCATGAATTTTTGATTTACCATTACCTGCCCACCAGCATTCAGAAGCTCGGTGGCCAGGTTTTCCACATTCATAACAAACAAGAGTCTTTTCTTTAAAACCAACTTTATTTTTGCCCAAGAAAATTTTGTTTGCAGGGAATCTTACAAATTTGGAATTAAAATGATTTCCCTGAGCAAACCAGCAGTCCTTGACTGCATGCCCATACTTACCACATTCAAAGCATCTAAGATGCTTGCTTCTTGATTCATTTTTACCCCAATGATTTCCTGACCAGCACTCATTAGCCTTATGTCCAGGCTTGTTGCAAGTGAAACAAATGATCTGCTGGCCTGAAGTAGATCTATATCTATGTGGGTCATGAGCATGTGTGAAAGATCTAATATTCACATTATTGTCTTCCTTCAGTTTAAAACATGCATTAATTAGATGACCATGCTTATCACAATAATAACAAGATGCATCAAATTTCTTAGTGGCATGGTTTCTATCAAATAATTTCCTTGAATGCATTGTTTCATTTGCATGCTCATCTTCTTTTAATATTCTGCATCCATCCATGATATGCCCTACCTTGCCACAATAATAACATGAGAATTCCTTCTCAGATGCATGTGAGTGAGTGGATGAATTATGAGTGACATGCGTCAATCTATCAGACTCCACACTGCTAGCAGAATTCACAACACATGCAGGGATAATTTTGACTTTATTCATTTGACCATTCTTTTTCAATTTATTACCCCCTTTCACAATTTTCGTCTGTTTTTCATTTTTCTGAGCTTTGAACTGAAATATAGATGTTGAAGGTGATTTCTGATTTTCATTTTATTTTGGGGATTGATGTGAAGTACCAGCTACATCGAGCTTTGCACAAAGGTGGCATATAGCTGGCTTTTAGTGATTTCCTTAACATCAGAAGTGTAATCTGTTCCCCTTTTTGAATTCTTATCCTCACTTTTCACAACAGTTTTTATTTTTCTTTCAGTTTTTGCAAACTTGGATGCTGAGTTTTTCAGATCATGAATTTTATTGTCCAAGGATGCTATATGAAGCTCATAACTGGCTATCTCCTGTTCACTGTAATTTACACATTCACTTAAGACTTTATTTGTAATTTTATACTTCTCAACTTCTTGTTCCAGATTGATCAAAGTTTGTGATTCTTCATCATGGACAGCTTTTCCTTTTTCTATGGTGAGAAGTCTTTCGAACAAGCCAGTGTTTAACAACTTTAGTTTTTCAATTTCATCCTTCAGTTCATTGTTTTCTTCCTCAAGATTTTTAGCATCAATTTCATTTCCAGCACATCTTTCTCTTCCCGACATTTGCTCCAGTTTTTCAATCAGTTCCTCTTCTCTTTCTTCTGCTTTAATTTTCTCAGCAAGCAGATTTTTGTGATCTTCTTTAAGTGAGGCAGTTTGTTTGTTTAACCATTCATTCTCACTAAAGAGATCTTCATTACTTTCTCTTAATGCTGAGCACATTTTACAATTTGATTTAGCAGAAGAAGACTGTGAAACCTCCTCTTTGATTTCATTCATTCTGACCATAAGAGTTTTATTTTTCTTTTGAAAATCTTTATTCTCTAGTTTTAGTTTGTCCATTTCAGTATTAACTTCAGTAAGTTCTTGCATGCCTTTTAGATGCTCCTTTTTCTTATCATTCAACTGATTCTCTATTTCTGACATTTTTTCTAAGCATGTTTTTTTTTTCAATTTCTAGAGATTTGATTACTTCCTTTTGTAATTTACCATCATGATCAAACTCATTTATCATGTCTTCTAAAATAGCACATGCCTTACAAGAATTTTCATCGCTTTTCAGACTATCTCTTAGTTTTGCATTTTCACATTTCAATTCTCTTATCTCGTACAACATCTCCTTTTTCAATTTTTTCTTTTCAAATTTCAATTGTTCACATTTATTATTGAGTTCCTCATTTATATTCCATAGATCATCAATTGAAAGTTCTTCAGGTTCAGAACTTACCTCGGATGAAGTTTCATCATTAGCATTTCTCCTATCAGCCATCAAGCATTTGCTGTGATTCCTGATTAGCTTTAGTTTTTCCAAAATGTCTTTGGCAGACCTGCAAGAGGAAATGCATTCGATTAGAGATCTGTCAATTGATTCTTTTAATAAAACTATAGCTCTAGTGTTGACAGAGTCTTTCAGCTTATCCTTCTTGGTCCATTTGGATTTATCCTTTGACAGTTTGTATGGACCGTGAGTCATTACCTTCCACAAGTCAGGATCGGTTGTGCTTACATACCGATGCAACTTTTCCAGCCATGGGCCAAGGTCATCACCTCTGAATATCGGAGGATTAGCCATCAAAGCAGATAACAAGCAGACTCAAAGCACAAAGTAATCGACCAGAAAACACCACAACCAGATAAGCACGGCAAAGTACTAACTCAGTGAAGCTAAACAATGAACACAGAAAACACACTCTGGAATGCACCAAACAGAAATGCAATAAACCAGATTATCAACGTAAAGTACTAAAACAATAAATCAACAAACGATTCCAAAAGACCCACTCTGAAATGCACCAACAATTAGCAGGATCCTCTGCAGATTGTTAGATCTGTTCAGTCAGAGACCCGCTCTGATACCAATTGTTGGATTCGGTGCTATGTATTCAGAGGGGGGGGTGAATGAATACCCTTTAAAAATATTCGCTCAAATAGAAATTCTAATGCTCAGAACAGCGGAATAACAGCACTAAGACTAACTAAGAAAAACTAGTTCAGTCATCTGTGAACCTGTAGGCAGAGTACTCCTAAGCAGACATCTAATGAGTGCAGCAATTAGACAATTCAAACAACACACAATACCAGTGTCAAACAGATAGCGTGCGCAGCTAATCAACTCTGTTGAACTGGAAGCAAACACATGAAGCACCCCTATGCAAGCATCTAGTGGAAGCAATAAAACAGATGAAGAAATCAAACCACTGCACAGAGGTTTTTAGGTGGTTCGGTCCAGCAGACCTACATCCACCCCACACTCAAACCAGAGTGTGGATTCCGCTGACTCACAGCTTGAACAGCTGGGCATCACAGCTTGCCATACAACCGCTGGGCAACACAGCTTGCCGTCCGAGGAATCCTCCTCGCCCGCTAAGCAACACAGCTTGCTGTCCAGTGGAATCCACCATTGCAACCGCTGACTAACAACTTGAATAAAGGATAAAATGGAAAATGAAAACAAGATGAACAACAATCGGAAAGCTGTAAACATAAAGCATAATATGGCTCTCAAAGAGCTGACTGGCCTGGATTTGATCCACGGTCCAGTGAAGACTGATCTTCAAACAACCTCTCTCACACTCTTCTTCTCACGATCTCACTCTCTCTTTCTCTTTTACTTCTTTCTTCTTCTGCTCACGATCACTTTTTTTCTTTTTCTTTCTCTCTGCCTCTCTTCTTCTTCTTCTCTTCTTTTTCTTCTTCTTCTTCTGTCTGGATCGAAGGCTCTCTGGTGTATAGACTTTGCTGCTCTTCTTTTGTCGATCGATCTGCCTTCATCTGAAGATGAAGACTCATATATATAGCAGCAGCAGCAGCAGCCAGGGCGCGTGTGGCTTCCACAGTTCCCGCCCTAAAAATTCGGACCACGTGGCAGCATCCAGCAGGCTGTCAGTACACGTGTCCTCATCTGGACACTGTCCTTATCCTCGGATCACGTGCCCTTCATAAAGCTTCTCGAACAGTCCCTGTCAGACAGAGTATCGGATTATCAGTTTAAGCATAAACCCTGTACAGACATCATAGTATGCACAATGCAGTGTATAGACTTTCCAATGTCTAGACTTGCAGATGTGAACGACACAATGTATAGACTTCAGGTGTGAAGACATTGTGAATGCAAATGCAATGTTCAGACTTCATTGTATAGAATTGAATAACCTGAATCAATGTGCATACTTGGAACGCCTGAAGACCAGTGTCCAGACTTGGAATCAATGAAGGCGTTGGCTGTACAGACTTGGCCAAACAATCCGATGTAGAGACTTGAGACATGGAGGCCAATGTACAGACTTGGAAAGTTAAGACCATTGTACAGACTTCACCTCGTGCCAGCTACAGTGAAGGAATGTATAGACTTAACAGTCTCCCTGGCTGTACATACTTGACCAAAGCAAAGGCAATCGGATGTACAGACTTTAGAGGATGCAGACTCTGTATAGACTCTGAGGTCCAAAGGCAATGTACAGACTTTGCCTTAGAAACGAATGTATAGACTTTCCCTTTAGAAACGAATGTATAGACTTGAGAGTCTTGAAGCCAATGTACAGACTTTCCACCGAGCAATGTATGGACTTTGCAGGCCTAAGACGCTGAATGAGACGGTGGATATAATAGTGCAATGTCTGGACTTGAAATCCAATGCAGACGGCTGTACAGACTTAAATGAGACGCTGCATGAGACGATGCAGCTACAGTGATGTACAAGGACATAGTCTAGTGGACAGACTTCATGAACAATAGAATGTGCAGACTTTGTGAACAATGCATGAACGAAACGTTGGACTCTGTACAGACTTGAGCGATGTATGGACTTAGCTTCATGCAAGCTACAGTCCAATGTATGGACTTTGTAGTTCAACTGGTGAGTGTACAGACTTCACCAATGAAACGCTCACTGTACAGACTTGCTGGATGCAACGTGAGACGCTGTATAGACTTCGTCTTCCAGCGTATAGACTTGATGAATGCATATGCCAAGACCATTATACAGACTTGACATATTTAAAGTGCATGCGATGCAGACTGTACAGACTTTGACATGTGAGACACAAAGAGAATGCACTGAAGTCTGTATAGACTTTAACAATGAATGCATGAGTCACAAGACCGACAGACTTAGCCTGTATAGACTTAGCATGAAACACACATGCGATGTACAGACTTCAAGTCATGCAATGCAATGTACACACTTCAGCTAAGCAAGCTTCAGTGAATGTATGGACTTCATGAATGCATGCTACAGTGCCAATGTACAGACTTGGTGGAAGGCATGCAATGTATAGACTTCAGAACAAATCCAGTGTATAGACTTCACAGTAAATATATGCTCAGTGAGACGCAAGTTGAGACGATGCAATGTACAGACTTGGAAGCATATGAACAGCGCTGTACAGACTTAACATAAGACGCTACATGAGACGGTAGGCTGTACATACTTAGCCTAAGACAATGCATGAGACGGACGATGTATAGACTTGCGTTACTGTAGCGATGTATAGACTTACTATATGCATACGAGACGCTAAATGAGACGGTGACTCTGTGCATGAACAATGATGTATAGACTTGCATGAGACGGTCAGTGAGACGCACTCTCAGGCTGTACAGACTTGAGGTTTCAATAGAAGGCTTTGAAGGCGATGTACAGACTTTACCAATGTGCAGACTTGATGATGAAACAGTATGATGTACATACTTGATCAAGACAAGGCAGTTGAGTGTATGGACTTTGACAGGCAAACGGCTGTACAGACTTTGCCTAAATGCAGGACACTGTATGGACTTGCCACCAATGTATAGACTCAATGCAAGCAGATGGATGTACAGGCTTGGAAAATGCAATGTATGGACTTGCAGAATAGACTTATGCAGACAGAACACATGCATTCTCCAGATAATATACCAGTCACAGTCATATGCATTTCCCACAGAGTATATCAATTATAAACATGAATGTTGGTTATCATTCAATGTGGTGACTCATTCCTGTTGCTATCACACAGTCATATGCATTTCCCACAGAGTATATCAGTTATAAACATGAATGTTGGTTATCATTCAATATGGTGACTCATTCCTGTTGCTATCATTAAAACACCACAATCATCAAAGCACAAGGGGCTCATCAAAGCACAAGGGGCACAACAATCATTGTGAACCTCAAATATCATGAATGAAGTTTAGAAATGAGAGGTATATGGAATACCCATGGTGAAATTGATGACTATGACAAGGTAAGAATCTTACCAATGGTGCTTGACAGTAAATGACATATGTCACCTGTAATGAATTGTAGAGGAGTAGGGGGTGCTTATCCACACGTTTGGTTCACCAGGTTACTGCCATGAGTTTGATCCTACATGCAAGATAGTCAGGGTTAATACCATGCTTGTTGACATTAAAGAGATTATGAAACCTCTTACCTCTTGTAGAACCAACATATGCAACCAGCATAAACAACAAGATGAATAAATACAATCATCAAGAACATGTGTAATCAACCATAAGTTTAGTTATCATCACGTAATCACACATTAAGTTTAGATATCATCACGTAATCACACATTAAGTTTAGTTATCATCAAAATCATAACTTAACAATTACAATAATCATCAAAATCATAACTCAACAATCTCCCCCTTTTTGATGATGTCAAACTTATTGATGATGACAAACTTAATGATGACTTATTAATGATGATACAACAGAGTGGATACAACAGAATGGCACATATATTCGTCTCCCCCTGTCACACACAATCATCAATTTTTCTCCCCCTTTGACATAATCAAAAAAGCGGGATAATGCAAATCTATCTCCCAGAAGAACAATATCAAGCGAGTTGGAAGAAGCCAAATAAGGAAGAGTAAGCTTAACTCCCTTTGAAACAACAATAGCCTATCTTATCAAATCAGAAGAAGCAAGGACAAATCATGGATGAAGAAAGCAATATGATTCCAATCAGAGAAAATCAATTGGTGATTATTCTCACAGATTAATTTGATACCATCCAAAGCAAATACAGTCAAGCATGTATTGATACCAATTGAATGTGGTGATTGGCCTCAAGGATATGAACCAGTGGAGGAAGATGTGCACATGATGAGGTGTTCAGCATGATATCATTCAAAATCTAGATCCCATGTCAGATTTTCACAACAAGCAAGAGCAGGAGGGCATATCAAAAGGATTTTCCTTGAAAGAATTTTATGATGCTATTATTTGCTCCTTGTTAGCTTGCCCCATGTCATTAAGAGAAACATTACACTTTCACTGAATTTTTATGAGATTCATGTTTTTGTCAAAGGGGGTCTTGCTAGCTAAACAAGTTGAAATGAATGCTATTTCATTCTCTATTGACTGAGTGATCTTCAATTGAAACTTGCAACATGCTCATGATGAATTGCTTCAAAATTTCTAAAATTGATCCTTATTGAAGTGAAGAGTTCTGCAATGGAAATGTCAACTCCTGAATGACTAGTGATTGATTTCAAAACCTTTGAAAATCTGTTCTTAACAATCTCTGACAATAAATGGCCTCTATTGCATGCTAAATGATTTCTGCACCTTTGTATATAAATCACTTGTGATGAATAATGTTCCATGCTCATCTTTCAAATATGAACTCCTCTCTTGTATAAAGTGTCATTTTTCATCTTGCATTCCATTCTCATACAGCTATATGATGCATGCATCAGAACCCAATGCATTAGGTGCATTTAATTCACTCAAATGAAAAACTAAAAACTCACATTTTGCACCCATGTTAAATGTTGCATTGCAATAGAACTCATGCCTTAGTTGCATTCAGTTCATTCAATTGGTATCCATTTGATTGGTATCAGTTGCATACTTGTATTGCATGTTGCATAAATTCCCTCTGTGTGCTTGCTTGATATTATATGCTATTCACCCTCATCCCTTGGCATTTCTATGGCCTTATGTCTTCTTGATAAATAATATTACATTTGAGTCATTATTAGAGTGTTTCATGTCGTACACTCTGGGGGAGTTCTTATTTCATAAGTTCATCTATTTAGGGGGAGTTGCACTATTATGTATTCATGATATTTTCGTATACATGCTGAATCAAATTCGCACACTTCATGCACAAAATGTGAAAATGAGTGTTAATGATAAGGATATACGAATTTCTTTTCAACACTCTCGAGATGTTAAACTTGCTGCATATATGTTGAAGAGACATTTGAGGAAAAAGCTGCCCACCCATCCTTGTTGAAAAATCTGAAATGAAAATGAAAGATAGAGCAATGCTCAATCTCACTGACCATACAACGAAAATAATCAAACCACACAAATAACACATAATGCACAGCAGTTTTTAAGGTGGTTTGGATGCAACGACTGTAATCCTACGTCCACCCCTCACCAAACCCGGTGAGGCTTCACTCGGGGATAAATCTCCAAACGGAGACAACGCTCTAAACACACACGCAGGACGGTGAAGTCCAGCGATCAATGACACCCAAGAGGGGGGTGAATTGGGTGTTTACCAATTTTAAGAGAACTTTTGGCTTTTTACAAAATATGTGGTAAACAATAATTAGCAATTGAAAACTAATTAACCAATTCTCTCAAACTCACCGTTCCCACACGACCATACAATGAAAACAATCAAACTACACAAATAACACACAATGCACAGCGGTTTTTAAGGTAGTTCGGATGCAACGACGGCAATCCTACGTCCACCCCTCACCAAACCCGGTGAGGCTTCACTCAGGGATAAATCCCCAAACGGAGACAACGCTCCAACCACACACGCAGGACGACGCCTGCACACACACACGGGGACGCGCCCCAACCCACACACGGAGACAAGCTCCAACACACACACACACACACACACGGAGATAAACTCCAACACGATCCGACAATCGGATCACAACCACTCACACAAGATTGAACGGATCTAAAAAGACCCTCACACACACAAACGCAGATCTAAGAAGATCCACGTACACACACGAATCAATTACAACACACACACAAACAACCACAGATCCAACACGATCCACACACACACAAGTTATTGCGGTTTATGATGAAACACAAATATGAGACTTAAAGCACAAGACACCAAAGTAAATAGACCACAGTTTAGAATGCTCCTGATTTAGGCTCCCCCTGAGTGTATGCTCCGGATGTTCGCGTTGATTCCTTCTTCGCCTGAATGGCTTGAGACTCAGCTTGAATGGCCTTGTATTGGATGTAGGTTTCCTTGCACGGAGTACTGTTCACTGCTACAGTACTTCTTCTTCTCTTCACTTGGACAGCCTTCCCTTAAGCTCTTCTTGAGATCCTTGCTTGATTGGAACTCCCTGGCTTTAGAAGATGACTGAATGGCTTCAGTTGATGCTTGAATAGCTTCGATCGGATGAAGAACTTGGTGGAAGGAATGTTGTTCACGATCGTTGCAGCAACCTTCCTTTGATAGCTACTATCTTGATCTCTCTAGGTTGATTTGGTGTTGCTTCAATTCATGGGAAGATGAAGGCTTCAAAATAGATCTTGGATCTTCAACTATGATGAGGCTTTGATCTTCGAATCACTGTTCACGGCTACAGTGATATTCCTCCTCTTCCTTGAGCCAACTTGATCTCTCTTGTTCTCTCTTGTTCTCTTGGAGCCTCTTAGGGTTTATGACCTCAAAGAGAGGTTTTATAACCCTTGGAAGGTTAGGAGACAAGTCCCAGACCTAGATCCACAAAATCTGGGGTGATTGGGAGCATTGGGATTAAAGAAATGGGGTGAAGGACCTCTTTTCGAACTTGACACAAAAGTCAACAAAGGAGGGCCTCGGGGCTGGCGGTCGATCGGTGGAGGGCTGGCGGTCGACCGCTAGGGGCCATTCTGTAGCTTTGTGGCTGCTGGGAAAATAGGTCGACCGCTAGCTCCTGGCGGTCGACCGCCAGGTTCACAGGTGCCAATTTTTCAGTTCTGTGATTTCAGGTCGACCGCCAAGGGTCCACAGGTCGACCGCCAGTCTCCAAACCTGCAAAAGTCAAGTGTTAGTTCACTTGAAACTATCCATTGGTTCGATACTTGAAAAGGGCTTGTGTTATAGTTGATTACAAGTTTGTTTAGACTCGATTTAACACATGGAATGATTCATGAACACAAGTTTGAAAAGGAGTGAATCTTGATGGTTTAAAGCATGAAGCTTCGTTTTAATACAAGGTAGGAGTCTTACCAATGGTTCTTGACAGTAAATGACATATACCACCTGTTTTGGATTGCAGAGGAGCATGGTGCTTATCCACACGTTTGGTTTACCAGGTGGCTACCATGAGTTGATCCTGCAAGTAAAATAGTCATGGTTAATACCATGCTTGTTCACATTAAAGAGATTATGAAACCTCTTGCCTCTTGTAAACCCAACATAAACAATAAGATGAATGAGCACAATCATCAAGAACATGTGTAATCATCACAGGTTTAGTTATCATCATTAAAGCACACATTAAGTTTAGTTATCATCAAAATCATAACTTAACAATTACAACAATCATGAAAACAATAACTCAACAATCTCCCCCTTTTTGATGATAACAAACTTATTGATGATGACAAACTTAATGATAAACTTATGATGATATAATAGTGGTCTTCTCCCCTTGTCACACACAAACATCAATTTTCTCCCCCTTTGACATAATCAAAAAGTGAGATAATGCAGCACTATCTCGCCCTGGGACATGATCAACAATATCATCAAGCTGAAAGAATCCAAAAGAGGACGAACAAGCTTATCTTCCTTTGAGGCAACAAGAGCCCATCTTAGCAAATCAGAACAAGCTGCAAGGGCAAATCATGGACGAACAAATCACATGATTCCAAACAGATGAGATCAATTGGTGATAGTTTCACAAGACAATATGATACCATCCAACATAAATTCAATCAAGCATATGTTGATGCCAATTGAATGGAATGATTGGCCTCAAGGATGGGAGACAATGGAGATGTTCACAAGATGAGGCATTCAGCAAGATAGCATTCAAAAACTAGATCCCATACCAGATTTTCACAATATGAAAGAGCAGGATGGCACAGCAAAAGATTTTTGTTTATTTTCAAATTTTTTATTTTTGTAATTTCTGGAAATGTATAAGAACTCAACGCAAGCATGTGATGACACTATGAATGCAAGCATGATACCAATGGAAAGTAAAGACCCCATATGGCAAGTGTAAACAAATTGAAGTCCAAATTTGTGTGATTTTCAGTGATTTACAAATTTTTAATTTTCTTATGAAGTGCATGACGCTATATACAAACAACTGATGAGACATGATAAGCACACAATGCAGTCAGGCAGATACGTATATATAGACATGCAAGTATATCTCTCCCTTACTAATTGAAGAAGGGAGTGGGTATAAGAAGGATGCAAGAGAATCATGATAATCGGAATGCACATGTGTAGCACATGGGAGGTTGTGCAATCATATAGGAGAATCATGCAATTGCTAATGTAGTCAATCAACTTTCTGAATACATATTAAATCAAATTTTCAGATGTGTAAGTGAGAAATATGAAAAATGATAGTTGCAATATGGATATTCAGATTTTCAGATTAACACAAGGAGACATTTTACAAACTGCACTTCAATTTTGAGAACAACGTATTGGAGACTACGCTCTACCACAATGAGGTTTCAGCATCATTTTTCAACTCAAGATAGACAGAATTTTTTAAGAGTGATCAGGTTCAAGATGATTCCTTTTTACGCGAGTAGACGCATGGAGCTCATGCCAGAATCCCCGGTTACTCAGAATGCTGAACCATTTCACCTTATTTTGAACAGAGGTACTAGTCAACACTTTTCAGATATGAACCACATCACGTCTTAGGTGACATGTGCCCAGTTTACTCAGTGAGACCGAGCATTGCTCAATCTTTCATTTTCATTTCAAATTTTTCAACAAGGATGGGTATGCAGCTTTTTCCTCAACTGTCTCTTCATTATATATGCAGCAAGTTTAATATCTCAAGAGTGTTGAAAAGAAATTCATATATCCTTATCTTTAACACATTTTCACATTTTATGCAAGAAGTGTGCGAATTTGATTCAGCATGTATACCGAAAACATCATGAACACATAACAAGATAGCTCCCCCTAAACAGATGCACTTATGAAATAAGAACTCCCCCATAGTGTACAACAAGAAACACTCCAATAATGACTCAAATATAACATTATTTATCAAGAGGACATAAGGTCATAGAAGTGCCAAAGGATGGGGTTTAATAGCATATAATAGCACACAGGCACACATTGGGAGTTTATGCAAATGCACTATGACATGCATGCGAGCAATGTGATGTCAATTTGATACCAATGGAATGGATGCCAACTAAATGAACCAAGTGCGACTAATGATATGCAATGTCATGAGTTCTAATGCAATGCAGCCTATGAGGATATAAGAATGTAATGCAAAAATGAGATGCAAGTGCTTATTTTTCAAACTGGTGAGATGAATGGCAATCACATTTTATTTTGAATCAAACAATCAACTTTCATGACATGACCTTTATGAATAAGGGTGCATACATGATCAAAAATTAAGCAATGTAACCTAATTTTCAGAATTGTTCAAAATCAGATTTTCAATAGCATTTCACAAATTTCAAATGAGAAATCATCCACAAGCTAAATGTTTAGATCATTTGATCAAAACATATCTTGAATATAATTAGCTCAAGTCAAGGATCCATTCACAGATCAACCTTTCATAAGCCAGTTACAATTGTCAAGATCTGGTATAAGGCAGAGATTTTAGTCCGAAGACCCAGCTCACGCATAGGGAATGCTTCCAAGTGGACATAATCCACTCTTCCACAAACGCCATTTGATATACCAGAAGGGCAGTTCAATTCAGATGTAATCATGCAGTTTAAGTTTGAGAAGTATTCAATGACCAATCATTTCACACACATTTTTCAAGATCTTCACTTATCAAACCAGAGTAACAAAGTGTCAAGTTTTCAGAATGCATACCTGAGTTCAATGAGCATCACCACATGCCTTTAAAAGGAAGCAAGCTTGACAGTAGCCTAAAGCGAGGCTAGTCATTTATTGTTAAGTAGTTCAGATGAAGCAATATATGTGAGGAATATTTCATGTTCGACATTATCTGAACATTCATGCAGCCATAGAAATCCCGAAACTCACACAGCAATGTCATGATCAATTCAGATATGGCAATGAGTATGAGATGCATGTCCACAAGGATGAGTTAGACTCACAATTCGAACACATTCATTTAAAGATAAGCTCCCCCTTTCCATGTGCACAAAATACACAATGACATTTTTATTTTTGAAATATATGCAACCTATGACCTAAATGGACAAGTGACTCGTGGTACAAGGCAGAGATACATTCTCACGCATGGTGATAGTCTTCAGACAAGAATGAATTGCCCTTCATCAAATCACCATTTGATATACCACTTAGTCATGCAATGATAAACAAGCATATGAATTTTTAGAATCATGAAGTGCATTGATGCAATGGTGATTAAAAAATATGTAATGCATTCTAACAACAATTTTTTTGTTTTCCGAAATAGAGATCAGAAATTTATTTTCAATACTTGTGCCTTGAGCATTCATCATTTTCAAGCTTTCCACCTTTCATACCATGTCTTAGGCACTTGCTTTAGCACGTACTAGGACTTCCACCAGCTTATGCTTAAGTCGATCATGGAGGTTGTTCAAGTTCTGGTATCTCATCTCCTTGTGGCGATTGAGAAGATTTTCATCATTTTTCATCCTTGCAATGGTATATGTTTAGTTGATTCAAGCCTGACTATGGATGACCAGCATCATTTGGACTTGGGGAGTGTAATCTGCATCCAATGGCAAGAGGGATTAAGTTGTCAATTTCGATTTAAGTTTATTGACAGTGACATGCCAAAATAATTTAACAACCAGCATCCCCTAGACAAATCTAGATGCAATGCATGATTCATGTGTGAACCTAAACATTAAGCCTATATGATGAATGTGATTGCTCCCCCTTAGTGTGTGCATGAATGTGGTATGCTCAATAAAGATCCAATGCCATATGCAGCCTTTTAAGTAAATGACTCATAGTACTAGGCGGAGAACTTAGATCCAAAGATCACCTCACGCGTAGTGATAGTTTTCAGACAGACTTATCCTGCCCTTCCACATGTCACCATTTGATATACTATGTACCCATGGATGATGAAGGTAGGAGGATTGCTGTGCATTAAGACATGAATTCACAATGTTCAACTATAGCATGACAGAGTGTGAAAGAGTGTATGCAAACATGAGGGTGTATGCAAAGCTCAACAAATGTAGTGAATTTTATTGATGGCTTCAAGGCACCACTTCAACAAGATGCTATATGAGGATGATATGCACAAGTGTATGCAACTATCTATGGATGGAATGCATTAACAAACATGTGCATCAACACAAGACAATTCAGCATAATATGAATCAAACAATGATATAATTACTGAAGAGAATGAGAGGGATATCACCTGAATTTCTAAATTTCAGTTTTACTTTTTCTTTTAACCTGATTTATCCCACTTGTGTGTCTTACCTTCGTGATAAAAACAGAATTCATGCTTTACATTCCCAAGGCACACCTGCAAAACAAATTTCTCATTTGGCATTCTTAGGTACCCAAACCATCTTGGGTCCTTGTGGGTTAGCAACATCTTTGGCACGTTGCTTCCATTTCATAACAACATTCAAATCATCAATTTTCTTCAGAAAACAATCATGCACCATATGTCCAAATTTACCACAGTAGTTGCAACATGACTTTGAGTTCTTAAAAGCACGAGGATTCTTTGGAGCATGTGATTTTTTGTTTCACTATTGTTTCTCATTTGCAAAAGCTTTCATTCTTTTCCTACATGCTTCTAAATCATCATTCTTTCTCATAAAACAATCATGCATGGCATGTCCATATTTTCCACAATAAAAATATGAGAATTTCTTTCTAGGTGGTTGTGTGTGTGTGGAAGAAGTATGTTCAACATGCATGGAGATGCTAGCAGCATTGTTAGATTTTTGATGCATGTTGATTTTCTGATTTTTGTTTTCTTTTTGAAGCTTTTGGATATTCACATTATTTTTCTGATTTGATTGGGTTCTTGATACAGTGGGTTGCTGGGAGTAAGATGTAGAGGTGGTAGGTGCACAATTGTCATGAACAAATGAAGTATATATTTTACTTTCAAATTTCTTTTTGTTCACAGGATCGAACCCCAGCCCTTCTCTTTGAAAGTTTACTTTCATTCCCAACAGTTTATCCAAGTTTTCTTGACCATTGACAAATCTAGATAAAGAAGCATTCAAATCAGAAATTTCTTTTTCAATTGATGAAATGTGCAATTCATAGGAAACCATCTTATTTTCACAAGTCTTGACTTGTTCATGTAATTGGGTGTTGATGATTTTGTAGGTTTCCATTTCTTGTTTCATCACATGCATTTCTTCACATTGATCAACAAGCAAACTTTTTCCTTTTTCAAAAATGAGCAATCTTTCAGAAATGATATTGTTTAATTCCTTCAGTTTCTCATTTTCCATTTCAAGATTTTTATCATGAGCAAACTCATTTTGACCATTGTTCATAAGACTTACTCTCTCTCTCAGCTCTTTGTTTTCATTTCTCAAAGAAGATATTTGATCATTATGAATTTCAATGTCGAACACATGACCATCAATCAATTCCTTCAAGTGTGAGCATTCTTTACATGGAGAATCACATTTATTTTGTCCAACATTCTTTTTCAATTTTTTGTTTTCAGACTTAACCTTCTCGTATTTATTAGTAAGCTCATCATATGCAATCAATAACTCCTCATAGCTGAATTCATCTTCATTATCAGAATCAGAATTTACCTTTGAGCTTGATTCAACTTGCTGATCACTCCCTTGATCACTCGTGCCTGCCACAAGACATTGATCTTCATGCTCTTCCCGGACTTTGGTTAAGCCGACCAAGATATCCTTCGCGGATCTGCAATGGGAGACAAAAGGGAAATGATTAGAATCAACTGCAGCAATAAGCAATTTTAGAACCAAACAATTTTGATCATGTTTGAGCTTGGAATCTACGGTCCAGACAGATTTGTCTTTAGGCAACTCATAAGGACCATGTGAGATAAGCTTCCATAACTTAGGATCATATGAGTTGACTAGACTGCACATCCTTCCTAACCATAAATCAAAATTACAATCATCAAACACCGGTGGAGAATTCAAGGTGTACATAATGGTAGTCATTGATCTGGATCACTCTAGATCGTTAGATCTATGAAATTAGAGCCTTGACTCTGATACCAATTGAAGTCCAGCGATCAATGACACCCAAGAGGGGGGTGAATTGGGTGTTTACCAATTTTAAGAGAACTTTTGGCTTTTTACAAAATATGTGGTAAACAATAATTAGCAATTGAAAAATAATTAACCAATTCTCTCAAACTCACAGTTCCCACACGACCATACAACGAAAACAATCAAACCACACAAATAACACACAATGCACAGCGGTTTTTAAGGTGGTTCGGATGCAACGACGGCAATCCTACGTCCACCCCTCACCAAACCCGGTGAGGCTTCACTCGGGGATAAATCCCCAAACGGAGACAACGCTCCAACCACACACGCAGGACGACGCCTGCACACACACACGGGGACGCGCCCCAACCCACACACGGAGACAAGCTCCAACACACACACACACACACACACACGGAGATAAACTCCAACACGATCCGACAACCGGATCACAACCACACACACAAGATCGAACGGATCTAAAAAGACCCTCACACACACAAACGCAGATCTAGGAAGATCCGCGTACACACACGAATCAATTACAACACACACACAAACAACCACGGATCCAACACGATCCACACACACACAAGTTATTGCGGTTTATGATGAAACACAAATATGAGACTTAAAGCACAAGACACCAAAGTAAATAGACCACAGTTTAGAATGCTCCTGATTTAGGCTCCCCCTGAGTGTATGCTCCGGATGTTCGCGTTGATTCCTTCTTCACCTGAATGGCTTGAGACTCAGCTTGAATGGCCTTGTATTGGATGTAGGTTTCCTTGCACGGAGTACTGTTCACTGCTACAGTACTTCTTCTTCTCTTCACTTGGACAGCCTTCCCTTAAGCTCTTCTTGAGATCCTTGCTTGATTGGGACTCCCTGGCTTTAGAAGATGACTGAATGACTTCAGTTGATGCTTGAATAGCTTCGATCGGATGAAGAACTTGGTGGAAGGAATGTTGTTCACGATCGTTGCAGCAACCTTCCTTTGATAGCTACTATCTTGATCTCTCTAGGTTGATTTGGTGTTGCTTCAATTCATGGGAAGATGAAGGCTTCAAAATAGATCTTGGATCTTCAACTATGATGAGGCTTTGATCTTCGAATCACTGTTCACGGCTACAGTGATATTCCTCCTCTTCCTTGAGCCAACTTGATCTCTCTTGGTCTCTTGGAGCCTCTTAGGGTTTATGACCTCAAAGAGATGTTTTATAACCCTTGGAAGGTTAGGAGACAAGTCCCAGACCTAGATCCACAAAATCTGGGGTGATTGGGAGCATTGGGATTAAAGAAATGGGGTGAAGGACCTCTTTTCGAACTTGACACAAAAGTCAACAAAGGAGGGCCTCGGGGCTGGCGGTCGACCGGTGGAGGGCTGGCGGTCGACCGCTAGGGGCCATTCTGTAGCTTTGTGGCTGCTGGGAAAATAGGTCGACCGCTAGCTCCTGGCGGTTGACCGCCAGGTTCACAGGTGCCAGTTTTTCAGTTCTGTGATTTCAGGTCGACCGCCAAGGGTCCACAGGTCGACCGCCAGTCTCCAAACCTACAAAAGTCAAGTGTTAGTTCACTTGAAACTATCCATTGGTTCGATACTTGAAAAGGTCTTGTGTTATAGTTGATTACAAGTTTGTTTAGACTCGATTTAACACATGGAATGATTCATGAACACAAGTTTGAAAAGGAGTGAATCTTGATGGTTTAAAGCATGAAGCTTCGTTTTAATACAAGGTAGGAGTCTTACCAATGGTTTTTGACAGTAAATGACATATACCACCTGTTTTGGATTGCAGAGGAGCATGGTGCTTATCCACACGTTTGGTTTACCAGGTGGCTACCATGAGTTGATCCTGCAAGCAAAATAGTCATGGTTAATACCATGCTTGTTCACATTAAAGAGATTATGAAACCTCTTGCCTCTTGTAAACCCAACATAAACAATAAGATGAATGAGCACAATCATCAAGAACATGTGTAATCATCACAGGTTTAGTTATCATCATTAAAGCACACATTAAGTTTAGTTATCATCAAAACCATAAGTTAACAATTACAACAATCATCAAAACCATAACTCAGCAGACGGCGCCTACACACACACACGGGGACGCGCCCCAATACACACACACACGCGGAGATGAAGTCTCCAACACGATCCAACAAGCGGATCAACAAAATAAACACCTGCTGCCACAAGTGCAGCACTCCATGTTGTGCCCCTTATGCCATGATGATATTGTGTAGTTTTGATGATAGCAAACACTATGAGTCATGTGAGATTAGAATATATAGATGTTCTGCATGCAATCTCTACTTACATGGTTCAACACATAGTTTTATTTTTCAGTATACATAGTCTGTGCATACTTTATTTACGCATTGAAAGTTGATGCGTGTACATTGTATCTGTCGGGACTATACATCGCTGCATGCTATCAAGTCTGTACAACCTCCGTTGTTTCACTCGACCAAGTCAGTACACTCGACCAAGTCAGTGCAAGCACTATTCATCTATTAGCCCAGTTCGCAGCTAAGTCAGTACAGTCCGTATTCTTCATGCATGTACATAGTCAGTACATCTTTTTGCATCGTTGTGCTTCACGTATACACATAGTCAGTGCATCTACACATAGTCAGTGCATCTTTTTGCATCGTTGTGCTTCACGCATACACATAGTCAGTGCATCGCTTTGCCTCGCGCATACACATATACACAAAGTTCGTGCAACTCCTGTTGCAGCATGAACTCAAGTCGATGCAACTTGTGTTGCTGCACGCGACTAAGTCCGTGCATTTGTGCATCCTTTACTCCATGAAAACAAGGTCTGTACATTCTTCAAAAGCAAGTCGATGCATCCTTTACTCCATGAAATCAAAGTCTGCACATTCTTCAGTAGCAAGTCGATGAATCTTTTGCTTCATGCACACAAGGTCTGTATATTCTCTCGATGGCATGTCCGTGCATTCATCTTCATTGTACATACTTTCTTATATGCATACTGCATTATATGCATCAAGTCTGTACATGTCTCGATGGCATGTCCGTGCATTCATCCTCATTGTATATACTTTCCTATATACACACTGCATTATGTGCATCAAGTATGTATAGGCTTAGATCAAATATTGAACTAACTCAGTGCATCCTTTTCTCTTCTCTTTCAGATCAATTCAAGTTGGTAACTAGTCTGACCTGACAAAATATCTGCTCGAGGAGCTTAAGAAGGGCACATGATCCAAGAATGGGGGAAGTGCCAGGATCGTGACACGTGTATTACAACAGGCTGAAATGCTGCCACGTGGTCAAGGCGCTAGGGCGGGAATTCGAGGAAGACACACGCCCACCTATCTGCTGCTGCTATAAAAGGAAGGTTTCTCCATCTGGAGAGGGAGGATGGTGAAGTGTGGTGATCGTGAATATACTTCAGAGGAGCAGAAGCAGAAGCAAACTGCACGACCCAGAGAGAAGAAAAAAGAACAAGACCAGAGGAGGAGAGTGTTCGAAAAAGAAAGAGTGAGCAGTAAAGAAGAAGAAGAAGAAGAAAGAGAGCTCGAGAGTTTAGAAGAAGAAGAAGAGAGTCATCTGAAGCTTGTCTCTACTGGACCGTGGATCAAATCCAGGCTAGTCAGCTCTTTGAGAGCCACTTTGTGTTTTATCATCTACAGCTTTCTGTTGCTGTGTCCTTTCCATATTTTATTTTTCTTCTTACCTTTGTTTCAAGCTGTTTTGTTAGTAGAGCAAGATGTGTTGCTCAGCGGGCAGAGGAGGATTCCTCTGGACAGGTTAAGCTGTAGTCCCCAGCGGTTGCAGAGGTGTGGTATCCTCTGGACGGGTTAAGCTGTAAGCCCCAGCGGATGGCGAATCTGTAATGCCCAGCTGTCAAGCTGTTAGTCAGCGGTTTGTAGGCAAGCTGTGTCGCCCAGCGGTTTTCAAGCTGTTTGGCAGCGGAGTCCACACTCTGGTTTGAGTGTGGGGTGGACGTAGGTCTGGAGGACCGAACCACCTTAAAAATCTTCTGTGTAGTGGTTTGATTGTCTATTGTGTTTCGTTAGATGCATGCTTAGGCTCGATGTGTTCTTTCATCTAGTGAGTGGTTTATTCGCACACCTCATATTTGATTGGAATTGGGTTTGCACACTAGCGCATATAGAGTAGATCAGAAGTTCAGATTATCTGATCTTTCATTCTCGCTAGAAGAGAGCACTTGTGTCATACAATGCACCTATTTATGTTAATTCCTTATCATCGTTCTGTTACAGGCTTTAATCGGACAATATTTTAAAGGGGAGATTCATTCACCCCCTTCTGAATCTATCGCACCGATCCCAACACTCCACACACACAAACACAAGATCTGGATAAATCCACACACACATGTAGATCTAAGAAGACCTACGCACACACGAATAGAACACCATGACCACACACGACCACGGATCTAACTTGATCCACACACACACACATATATCTTCAGATTACAAAGAACAAGACTTGAAATTCAAAACACCAAGATGAATAGAGCAGAGTTTAGAAATCTTCTGGTTTAGTTTCCCCCCTGAATGTATGATGTAGAACTTGGAACAATGCTTCCTGCTTCACTTAAACGGCTTGGTTGATCTCTCTTGAATGCTTGCTTGTTTCTTCACTTCCTTGAAGGTTGCTAGCTTCAGATCTAACCTTGAGTCACCTTGAATCACCTTGGGTTGATGGAGAGATTTAAGGATGTAGATTTGATCTCCCTTGAGGGCTTGCTTACTTCTAAACTTGCTTGGAGATTGATGGCTTCAGATCTAACCTTGAATCCCTTGGAATGGATGAAGACTCCAGCCCGAAGCACTGTTCACGAAGGTGCTACAGTACCCGTGAATCACCTCCTCTAGCCTCCCTTGATCTCTCTTGTTCCAATTGAAGCATTAGGGTTTTCAACCCTTCTTGTGTAGGTTTTATAACCTTTGAATGGTCCTTGGACATCCTCCAGACTAGATCCACGTTTTGTGGATGATTGGGTGTCATTAGGATTAAAGAAATACCAGGAGAATGGCTCTTCTCGAAATGGAGAACAAAGTCAACTTTTGTTGGCTCGGGGCTGGCGGTCGACCTGTAGAAGTTGGCGGTCGACCGCTACTGAGAAACCCTATAGAAATTTGATCCCTGGAATTTCTGGTCGACCTTGGGCGATCGACCGCTGCTGCCGGTCGACCTGGGGCGGTCGACCGCCAGTTCTACAGTATGAGACTTTTTGCGTTTGGCGATTCTGGTTGACCTGAATGACCTCGTCCTGCAAAGTTGAAGTGTTAGCCCAATAAAACACATCCAAATAACAATGACTTTAAGTAGATGTTTATTTCATACATTTGGGGGTTGGATATCACTTGGTTTATGCATTAGAAATATCAAGACCATTTGAGCATGTTACCATGATTGGAATGAGACACTAATACATTTGAAGAGTGAGCTTGTAAGTTATCAAACCAAGTTATCATTGTGAACCTTAAATATCATGAATGAAGTTTAGAAATGAGAGGTATATGGAATACCCATGGTGAGATTGATGACTATGACAAGGTAAGAATCTTACCAATGGTGCTTGACAGTAAATGACATATACCACCTGTAATGAATTGTAGAGGAGCAGGGGGTGCTTATCCACACGTTTGGTTCACCAGGTTACTGCCATAAGTTTGATCCTGCATGCAAGATAGTCAGGGTTAATACCATACTTGTTGACATTAAAGAGGTTATGAAATCTCTTACCTCTTGTAGAACCAACATATGCAACCATCATAAACAACAAGATGAATAAACACAATCATCAAGAACATGTGTAATCAACCATAAGTTTAGTTATCATCACGTAATCACACATTAAATTTAGTTATTATCACGTAATCACATATTAAGTTTAGTTGTCATCAAAACCATAACTTAACAGTTACAACAATCATCAAAACCATAACTCAACAGGAAGGATGCTTCCCCCCGTGCCCGTAGAGTGGAAGAAGGGAAAACAACTTCCGCGCCATCATACGCCCCGTTCTGCCAGAAGGAAGGTGCTCCAGCAGCAGGAAACACCTCGTCACGCACCTACATTGCAAAGAACAGGGGGGAGCAGTCATACACCATGAAAACAAGATGAGCAAGAAAGGAGCCACGTCCATCAGCAGGAAGGGATCCATACGGAGAGATTCCCCATCCCCTTAGGGATGAAACCTGTCCGGCTCAAGAAGCAGAACCCCCTTGCCAGTGTACAAGCAATTTACCTTGTCCAAGGCCTCCCGCCAGCCGTCCATGTACCCGGTGAGGTACTGCTTAGAGATCGGACCATGCGCTCCTGGCTCCGGCCACGGCCGCCATGGTGCCGGAGGAGGGTCTCTCCAGAGGATCAAGGGTTGGCTATTGAGTAGTGGATGGCGGATCTAGAGGGGAGGGGTGAATAGATCTGCCCCTCTTTTCGTAGAACACCCTTCTTTAAAACTAGATAAAGAAAATTGCAGCGGAATACAACTTGCTTAGCGTAGCACATAACGATTGGCTTAGCAAAATGCACAAGTAAAATAAAGATTGAACCTAAGCATGCATCTAGCACAAAGTAATCGCATAATCAAACCACAACACACGAGATTTTAGGGTGGTTTGGACTGAATCCCCAATCTTACGTCCACCCCTCACCAAACCCGGTGAGGCTTCACTAGTGCAGCGCACCAAACCGCAAATCGAGAACTTCCGATTGCCTTCCTACTAACCACCGATAGGGATGACAACACCACAGATAGGATCACCTTTCAACTACCTTCCTACTAACCACGGTAGAGACGATTCTCAGTTTCAATAGTTTGAACAAAATGAAAAGAGAACAAGATGAAAATGCTCAAACAAGATGTGGAGATATGCTAATGTCGAGAAGATCTTGTCTGAAATAGAGGCTTCTTCTTCCTTGCAAAGCCTCCATGCAACAACGGTTTCTTCTTACTTGCGAAGTGATCTTCCTTGCATCCCCTTGAGTTGATGAAGAGGATTATGGATGCAGATTTGATCTCCCTTGAAAACCTTGTGAAATCAGCTTCCTTGGATAACCTTGATAGCCTTGCTTGCTTGTACACTGCCTTGGAAGTTGCTAGCTTGGATATGAGCTTGAAACACCTTGGAATGGATGAAGAACTTCTGCATGAAATACTGTTCACGGCTATAGTACTCTCTTCTTCTTCCCTTGGACAATCTTCTCTAGCCTCTCTTGATCTCCCTTTGATTCATTAGGGTTTCTAACCCCCTCTATGTTGTTTTTATATCTCTTTGAATGGTCATAGACAAGCCCCAGACCAGATCCACAAATCATGGTGGGTTAGGTGACTTTAGGACTAAACAAATCTAAGAAATGGGGCTGCCCACATTGAGAAAACGAAGTCAAACATTGCTGCATCGGGGCTTCCGGTCGACCGGAAGTAGGTGGTCGGTCGATCGGAACATTTACAGGTTTGAAGAATTCGTTGCTGGCAATTTCAATCAACCGGCAGGTGGGGGGCGGTCGACCGGTCATTCTGGGCGGTCGACCCCTACTGAGATTTTTTGTGGCTTGTTCGTCCCTGGCAAATCCGGTCGACTGGTCCATGATCGACGGTCAACCGAAACATTGATTTTTCCCAATTTTGCGTCGATCAACCCCTTAAACCTGTTTGCTGTCCATTCCAGTCTGTGGCATCAAACTCTTTAGACATTTGGACGTTGAAACCAAGTGTGCACGGCCCCGTCTTGGCTATTCTTCATTGTGCATCGACCTTGGCTATGTGAAGTTTCGACTCTTACTTTTTGAAGGGATTTTCATCCTTGCTTAGGTGCGATCACTGGGCTTTTACTTTTGTCATCTCCACTCCATTCCTTGGCATATCTGTCATGAAAGAACATCAAGTATTTCAGTCATATGAGAGTGGGAAACATCAATGACTTATAGTGTTTAGCCATTATCAAAACCATGAATGTCAAATGACTCAAATGACCACAGGGGCACAACATTCTCCCCCTTTTTGATGATGGAAACACTGTGAGTCATTATTTGGCAGTAATGTGCTAGATGGCAAAGTTTATAACATATAACATATGCAGCTCAAGATACAGAGTGATGATGCATGGATGATCAGAACATGTGAATGCGGATATGTATGCATGATCAGAGCATGTGAATGCTAATGCTATACTCTCCCCCGTCTCACAAAGATATTCTCCAAGTTTCTCCCCTTTGACAACTCATAAAGGCAACTCACAAAATTCTTCCCCTTTGACGACAGTAAAAAGGAGGGATAAGAGAGAGACTGTGACAAATGTCTTAGTGATCAGAGCTGAATAGGAGTGAAGAGCAAGCCATTATATGCAGATCTGAAACATGCCGTGAGCAAGATATACGGTTCAAAGCTAATGAAGTTCGAGATCATCAACAGAGTTTGAAAAGGAGCTACATCTATGTTTTAATAGAAATGAACCAGAAGTGCATATCATGGCAGTGGTTAACCTTCCTTTGTCGTATACATCCATATTCAATAACGTCATCGGAAATAGCACAAACTAGTAGTGAGGTTAAACAAGTATGACTAAAGCATAGAATTTTATGATTTCAGCACTGTTTTTCATGATTTTTTGCATTTGTATGCACATGACTCACATTTTACGAGCAAGCGGGTCTAGTACATGCCTCTTATCCGTAAGAATACACGTTATTTAGACGCCAGTATTCCTAGGTATATGGTAAGACTGACTGTTATGCTTTAGATTGAATAGCGATAGCAATGTCACCTCATGACATATCTGACCTCATTTCTTGGATGCGGAGATATATTTCTCAGCAATTATGACATTGCTCTGCCTAGAGTCCAATTTAATTAAGACAGAGATAACATGGGCACATCATGACATATCATTCGTGACTTATTTTGAGGACGTGACATATTCTCCGTGCAATAATATCATTGCTCTGGCTAATTGATTTTCAAGAATTCTAGCTCATCAAGGTGTTTAACAACAATACTAAGCTTTAGCATCTCAACCAACGGTGCTATGACATTTGAATTTTCAGATTTCAGGATAGTCATTCAAGGCACAACATGTAATCTCTAGTTAAACTCTATTAACACCACGGAACATAGATGATTTCAAAAAATATATCAGAACTTCAAGGAAATCATTAAATCTGAACCATTTTCATTGGATGGACAATCATCAGTTCATATAATAGAAAGCTCTTACGCCATAATTCTGTCCATTTCATGATCTCAGTTTCAGACTAGAAGAGAGTAAGAAAAGCAGCAAGACTCCCCCTAAGGATATGCAGTGAATGCATTCAAAGAGATATGTGTGCAATCAAGGAGAATGATCAGATGTTGGCTTGAGGGTCAAGGAGAGATCATCCTGGTCACTTATGAAGTTGGTAGAAATGAAATGCATGACCCAGTCCATGGTTGTACACTTATTAAGGGTAACAAAATGAAGATGAAACATATGATGCTTCAAGGAAAACAACCCCCCCTTACTGTATGGCCTATATGCGACAATCATGCATGGTACTTGGCGGAGTTGTATCCTCACGCATGGTGAGTGCTTCTAGACAAGTGTAACCTTCCTTTCCACACTTCATCATTTAATATACCATGGCCATGCAAGAATGATGCTACACCACATGCAATGCATCGTGAACATGAATTCATCTTTATTATGCAACTACATGCAATGCTACACCACATGCAGAATGACATATTTACATATAAACAATGCATGGAAGCCAATCTACAAAAACACACAACCAAACTGAAGAAGATCATCATTTCAATTTTTATTAGCCTGAGGTTTGCAAAGACCAAGCTCCCTTCTGAGTGTTGTAAATCTGTAATTACATAAGGGCTTGGTGAAAATATCAGCAATCTGATTTAGTGTATCAACAAAATGCAGTTCAAAGTTTTTCTTAAAGACCTCATCTCTAATGAAGTGATGTCTAATCTCAATATGCTTGGTCCTAGAGTGTTGGACTGGATTTTTTGCAAGGTTGATAGCACTGTTGTTATCACACAGAATCGGGACACAACCAAGATCCACTAAGTAGTCTTGGAGTTGGTGTTTAATCCACAACACTTGTGTGCCACAGCTCCCCGCAGCAACGTATTCTGCTTCTGCAGTTGAGAGGGCAACCGAGTGTTGTTTCTTGGAGGCCCAAGAAACTAAACACCCACCCAGAAACTGGCAGTAGCCACTAGTACTCTTGCGATCTAGCTTGCATCCAGCGTAGTCCACATCAAAATAAGAAATAATAGATAAATCACATGATAACGGGAACCACAATCCCAAATCTTGAGTTCCGACAAGATATTTAAGGATACGTTTGACGTCAGTCAAGTGGGATCCTCTAGGACTACCTTGAAATCTAGCACAGAGGCAAACACTAAACTGGATATCTGGTCGGGATGCAGTCAAATAAAGTAAGGAGCCAATCATACCTGTAGACACGCTATTTCTGACACCCCCTGAGAAAATCTCATATTACTATATGACGTCCCGCAGTGGCTTTCGCATTTTGAATCGCTTGAGTGCTTCCCATTCTTGGGTCTTCTTTCACCTTTTGAGTGGGTAACGTAACACTTCTTCGGAATCCGGAAACCGCCTCGTTGCGGAAATCATGCAGTATTCGGACGACATTGCCACCAATCGGACGTACCGGAAGATTCCAGAATCAGGAAATGTCTGGCGGACGGCTGTCGACGGCCTTTCGGGGGGGTCCAGAGGTTTTTCTTGAAGGCGTCCAGTTGCCTGGACGCCTTCATCAATGTGAAAAAAATAAAAAAAGTGAATAAATAAAATAAAAAATAAACTTCTTGAAGGCGTCCAGAGCCCTCGACGCCTCCTTTTGAGGCGTCCAGGCCCCTAGACGCCTTCATTTCTCGACATCCGGACAATCCCGGCACGTCGGTCGATTCAACGCTTCGGAAAAATCCAAAACTTTGAGGCGTCCAGGGGACTGGACGCCTTCATTCCTCCGCATCCCGACAATCTCGGCACGCCGCTCGATCTGACGTTTCAGAAACATCCAAGAATATAAGGACGTCTTGCCAGCTAGACGCGCCCACTCGTGAGTCACGGGTGCCCACCGAAACCACGCGCTTTACCCATTGTCTACTGCTTTCGGCGGAATTTCGGTTGGCTTGAATGAAGGTGTCCAGTCTCCTGGATGCTTTCATAAAAAGTTAAAAAAAAAATAAAAATATATTAATTTATTGATTGAGGCGTCCAGGGTCATGGACGCCTCAATCTACTTCTCCTCTATAAATAGAGGACCCCCTCCCTCGAAGGGAAGGGGCTTCAGATCCGACAGAGGAAGGAGAGACTCTGTCGGATCCCATTTGTAACCCGTGGGTTTTTGTAGGAGGAGGTTCCGCCAACTTCCCGGGTGCCCGCGCTGGCAAGAGGAAGGCCGCCTTCGTCCACCGTGCTTCCACGTCGTCCCTACGCTGCCGAAGCTCCGCCGGATCCCGCCACCGGCACCTCTAATAAGCCATTCTCTCCCCTTTTCTCCGTAGTTCTTTTGCATTCATCATTTCACATTCTCCGTCTCACTTCATAAGGGAGTCTTCTTTTATATACACTTGCATATTCATTCATCATCATATTTTCCTCCTACTCGTGTCCGAGAGGGGTTTAAAGGCAACACCAATCAGGTGTGTGTCGCCTTCACTTCGTCATTTTCATCGCAAGGGATTGATACTGCACTACCATTCTCTAATTCTATTTATTTATTGTCTATTATTTTGCAAGGGTAACCAAGGAAAGCCCTCTCCATCGGCCGGCCGAAGGGAGAGGAAGAAGCAACCCGCCATCTCCGCTTTTGAGGTAGGCGCGATCACTCTTTATTTTGGGGTCCCCGGCCCCTGGCGATCACATCATAATCTCGAGGCCGCGGCGAGTCATTTCCCGCAATGGCCGTTTGAATTTCTGTCTCTATATTTTTATGCTGCTCTTATAGCTATCATACTCTCGAGGCCGCGGCGAGTCATTTCCTGCAATGGCCGTTTGAATTCTATCTCTATATTTTTATGCTGCTCTTATAACTGTCATACTCTCGAGACCGCGGTGAGTCATTTCCCGCAATGGCCGTTTGAATTCTGTCTCTCATATCTTGAACTGCTCTATTCTGTCATACTCTCGAGGCCGCGGCGTGTTACTTCCCGCAATGGCCATTTGAATTCTGCCCCTTTCTTATATCTATCACTTCTATATCTACTGTACTCTCGAGGCCGCGACGAGTTACTTCCCGCAATAGCCGTTTCAATTCTTGTTATTTAATTTTTGCACCATTCCCGTCCCCCCGAGGTTACGGAGAGTCAATTCCCGCTATGGCCGTTTAATCTCCATATCTTATTATATTGCATCTGTCCCGCTCGCCCCGCCGGAGTAATCTCCCGTGGTGGCCTCTCTCCTCTTCTCTCTTCTTTCTGTGTTGCAGCAAAATGAGCCCCTCACGCGCTCCGCTTCGCCTTCTCCCGGTAATTAATTCCGAGTGACGTCGCCCACAGATTGGCGATCACGGTGGGACAACTTTCGCTTTCCCTCGGTTACCCTTGCAACTTCGGCACCGCCTGTGCCCCCCCCACTTTTGCGCCCTCGCGCGGTCCAGTTGTGCTCACAGTAGCACTTTCAGTTCTTATCCCTCGTGCACCTCGTGCACTTCACCCCTAATCCCTTGTGATTCATTGGGTGTTGATTATATCTTTGTTATCTCTGTTGTTTTCTTATATTCCATATATCTGTCAGCATTTCATTGCATACATCCATCCTCCTTTTCTACCTTTTTTAAATTTTTTTTAAGGATCACCCTCTCTCGGTGAATGAAGGACTCCCCGTTTGAGAATTCCTCTCAACGGACTAGGATCTCCTCCACTGGGACCTTTGTAAGTCCCCGACAGCGAAGGATTCCCTCCTCGTTCACTGGGGCTGGTTGTACCATTGAAGTTCCCCGGAGCTAGTAACACATTCGTGGCAAGAAGAGTGACCCTAGTTGACATGGTGGTGAAACAAATTGGAATTAAGGTCCTCCCTATTTTTGTGTGAACTTCCGATCTGGTTAAAAACACAAAAAAAATTATCAAAATCAAAACAAAAAAGGCGTAAAGGCATTCACTTGTTTGATAATCTTTGCTATCTGTGTGTTGGTGTATGTTTTTGCGTTCCGGAAGAACTTTGAGCATGGCTCACGAGTCTTTTGAGGAGAACCACCATGGTCGTGGTCAATCAGTCGAGCCGTGAGTCCATGCTATGGACTCGGGTCCTTCTCATGAGCCCTCACGTGAGGTGCAGGTTACCGCAGGGGACACATCCCCGCCATAGGACATCTCCTCTTTGCTAGGTGTCCTCGCGAACACGGAGCTTACCTCTGAGCAGCTCCGGGCCTTCCAGGCCATTCTGAAAGGGAAATCTGTTTCTCCCGCGCCCCAAGAGTCAACTCCAGCCATCGCACCCCTCCAAGAGTCGGTGCAGGCCATCCCATCTCCTTCACTGGCGCAAGCCATCCAGTCTCCCTCGCTTCAAGGGCAGGCGAGCCAACAACCACCCTCGTTCCAATTCCCTTCACAATCTCAAACCCCTGCTGTTCCCCACATACCGCTCCAGCCGGGGCCAACTGCCGGCGGTCCGGCAGCTCCCTCTCATTCGGGGTTTCCTCCTCAAGTCTCTGGGAGACATTTTTCTCCCCAGTGGCAGGTGCCACCTTAACCTCCCGAGGAGCTTGCCCAATCGCTCCTCAATAGGTTCAATAGAATGGACGAACAGTTTCAGAATTTGAAGAAAATGGTGGACGTGAAATCCACCCCGGAGGTTACTTTGCCAATCCTTCCGGTGATCCATCTTTCTCCCTCTGAAATGCCCATGTACCGCAGGTACAATGGCACCGGCAACCCCTTTATTCACCTCAAGGATTTCATGTATGAATCCTCCTATTGGCAAAATGACCAGAGATCCCTAGCATATCTCTTTCGGAGATCATTGGATGGTCCTGCGCTAGAGTGGTTCTATTCTTTGGAGTCCGGCGAGGCCGAGAACTTTGATACAGTGCAAAGAAGATTCTTACAAAAGTATCGGGATAGGGTCGGTCCCTCTCTTTCCATTACCGACCTAGTGGCCGAGAAAATGAAGCCCGACGAAGATTTTGTCCGCTATGTCGACAGATGGAGGTCCCTGGCAGAAAGAATAAGAGATACCCTCTCAGAGCCGGAACAAGTGAAAATGATTGTGTCCAATGCCACCCCACAGTTCAGACATGTCCTGGCCATGAACAAGCTTACCACAATGGAGGAACTCTATGAGAGGGCCCGGTATGTCCAGACCCAGTTAAAAGACTCCCCCATTATGCACATGTTTGAGTCGCCGAAGTCCAAGGTGATCAGAAAGACAGGCACTGGTGTCCCAAGTGGAGCGACAAAAGGGGTGGTGACAAATGAGCAGGTGAGTGCAGTCAACAACGCCAACTATGCACTCAACCCAAGGCCTCCACAAATGCCACAACTTCCCCTCCAACAAGGTCCTTTCCCCTCTCGTCCTCCACCCCAAAACAATCCACCCCAGAATAACATGCCTCAACTACTTCAACCCCAGCAACAACAACCGCCACTTCAGTACAACCAAGTTCCACCCCTAGGGAATTATGGCTCCCCACAACAACAAAGGAGGTCGATTGGTCCCAAAAGAGCCTATTACCCACCATTGCCAGAAACTCTGGCAGATATTTTCAGTGCCCTCATGGCTTCGAACACACTCGTCCTACCCAGGGAAAGGCTAGCGTGGCCCCCGAATGTTGATACCTCCAGATATTGCGTCTATCACAGGCAGCCAGGACACACAGTAGACAACTGTTTTCAGTTTAAAGATTACATCCACGATACGAATGATGAAGGCGGAATTGACTGGGATGAAATGAGGCGATACATCACCACTCTCAAAGCCAGGAGACCTCCTCCTAGGCCACAGTTCCAGCAGATACAACAGCAGCCACAGCAACAACCACAACAACAGCAGCAGCCTCAGCAGGCCCAACCACAACAGCCCAACATGGGCATAATCCAGAATCCATTGCCGGAGCACCAACAGCCCAATCACCAGGTCAACCCCATCTCCTCCTTTCCGGAAGTCGGGAGAGAGCAAGGTTGGCATTCGGAAAGCACCTCCATCTTAGCTATTGCCGACCCTATCATCAGGCAACCCCCTCACCTTGCCCGGGTAGCACCCCTCTCTCATCAACCCGCGTCACCACTTATGATACGGCCTTCGTTGTTTCCATAACCTTTACGCCCTCTCATCCGCACCCTTCCCACTAACTCACCCATGACCTGTCAGCCATCCACCTCCGTCATACCCTCACCCACTCTCATTCTCTCTCATCCCTCTATTTCGTCATCTACCCCCGCTACCCTTATGCCTTCCAAACCACTCATTATCCGCCGTCCGTATGAGGCCCTGCCTACCTCTACCATACCTCCATTAATGCCTTCAAAATCACTCATCACCCATCACCCACCTCAAAACCATTACCCACCTCAAGCCTTATCCATGTCCACTTTGCCTCCACCTCCACCTTCCGAACCCCTTATCCTTCATAGCCCGTATGATATCCCCTCTACCTCCACCATGCCTCCACCGAACAAATCCCTCATCAGAATCCCTGCTCCCATTGCTACTTCGGCTTCATCAACCATCCCTCTACCACTCCCCCTCAAACCTTTGCTTAAACCCACACCTAATCCCGTCGAGGTGCAAAAATCGTAGGCAATGGTGCTCCGGAGTGGAAGGATTTTCCATAGGGTTTTCCCTCAGAATAGTCAGAACCCTGAGCAGTCTCAGCCAGAAAAGGACGGAGAACAGCCAGAAAAGTCCGTCCCTAGAACACAGTATGATTTGTTAAAACACCTGGATAAGACACCCGCTCGGATCTCCATCCTCGAGTTGCTTCAAAGGTCCACGTCCCATCAGGCGGCCTTAATGGAATATCTTCAAAAGGTCATGGTGAATGAAGACCTCCCTGTAGAGAAGATTTCAGTCGTCCTGACACTAACAGACACACAACCGGCCATCATGTTCCACAACTACGAGCTCGCCCCCAATGAAGCTCGGAAGTATGCATTGTGTGTTTTGATAAAAATTAATGGGGTATCCATAAACCCGTGCCTTATAGACACGAGTGTGTCCATAAATGTGATCTCCATGAGCACCCTTCAGTTGTGTGGGGTCGACGAGGAACAGATAAGACCTTCCTTAATCATAATCATAGCCTATGACAATAGTAAAAGGCCGCCACAAGGGATGATTATCCTGAAGGCAGAGCTAGGCTCTGTGTCAGTCTCCACGGAATTCCATGTCCTCGACATGGACCCCACATTCAAGGCCATACTGGGTTGCCCCTACATTGAAGCCATGGATGCTGTGTCTTCCATCAACCATCAGTGCTTAAAGTTTCCTTACAATGGGAGAATTATTAAAGTGGTGAGTACACCCGTCCTTCACACGGTGGATGCTATCAACACCTCTATGCCCTCTGTTTGGCCGTCTCATCGGCCCATATTGTCACTGCTGGATGTGTGTGATTCATCTCACATTCCGCTAGCACCAAAGAAGTCGATCAAGGCAACAAGGCCATATCTCCCTTTTCATTCCAAAGGTTTGGAGATTATGAGGACTATCGGCTATCAACAGGGAAAAGGTATGGGCGCGCAACTACAAGGTAGGCTGAAACCACCAAAGGAGATCAGGCCGAACCGCAGGTTTGGCCTAGGCTTCAAAGGACCACTCGATACGGATTGGAAGCCCCTCACGTGGACCCTATCGAACCACTTCAACAAAGGGCCCGTTATTCAGATGGGGGATTACCCGCAAGAAGCACATGGGGGATCATATGCTGTATATTTGGCTGAAAAATATCCGAGGGTCACCAAAAGAGGAAAGATCAAAGATCCAGAATGCGAATGGGACAAGTGGTTTGATATACGAGATATTTTCATTGCACTGGAAAGGATGTTCTCGCCTCCACAGCTTGAAGAACCGCCATTGATCTCCAAAATGCCAGAGAATGTCACTACTGTTGCCAAGGTTCCAAACTATCCTCGTCCTCGCCAGAAGGACTCTGTCACCGGCGGATCTTCATCCGTCATCAACATTGCCATCGACGTCTCATTAGCCGTCGTCTTCTCCATTCACTCATCTCAGCCTTCGATGATGTCTTCCTCCTGGGTCAGACGGTTGTCTGACGATCTTCCCAGGTCCCCTTCTCTACTTACATACCTGCGCAGGTTTCTCAACCTGCGCCAGATTTTCAATCATGATCTGCTTTACGAGCCTCCCAATCCTTTAGCCATAACCACTTTTCTCTCTCCTCCGATTTCTTTTCATTATTTTGTCATCAAAAATGAAAACGAAAAAAAAGCGTCAATTTTCAAACTCCTCAACAACACATCATTGTTGAGGAAACCTCCTACATCTCCCACGAGTGCTCCCGCCTTGCGGGACACCCATCCAAGGTCCTATGAGCGACCTTTTCTTCCCCTCCTCTGAGGGGTCTTTCCCTATACATTCTTCGGCATCTTCTTTAGCTTCTTCTTCGTCCGTAGGACAACCCAGTCAACCTAGGAATAATGAGTCAAGGGTAGTATCCACAAAGAAATCCAATGGTAAGCAGATCCCTTGTCGATTCCTTCTGGATTTAGTCACCAGGTGTCAGGCCCTTCTTGCCATCCCCCAGTTGCTAGAAAATCCTATCCAACTACCGGAGATAGAATGTGTGGGCAATTGTGTGATTGATGAAGGATATGGGGTTTATGAAATCACCGATGAAGAATACCCTATTGAAGAAGGGGATGAAGAATATGAGGATGCGGCTGGTGCATATGCTAGTGGAATAAGGAGATTCGACGAGCCGTCAGCTGCCGTAGAAGAGTCCACCAAAGAAGTCAACTTGGGAACTGAGGAAGACCCTAGGATCATCCTCATAAGTGATAATCTACCACCCTCTGAAGAAGAGACATTGGTCGAAGTTCTTAAAGAGTATAAGGACACATTTGCATGGAGCTATGATGATATGCCGGGTTTGGACTCCACCTTGGTCGAACACCGTTTGACATTAAAACTAGGGTCTGTCTCGGTAAAACAAAGGTTAAGGCGTTTCCACCCTCAGATGACTTTAAAAATGAAAGAAGAGGTCGACAAGCTCCACAAAGCCAGGTTTATCAGAGTCATCCTTTATCCCCAGTGGGTGGCGAATATTGTCCCGGTCATGAAGAAGGATGGAAAAGTCAGGATTTGCATCGACTTCCGGGACCTTAACTGCGCGTGTCCAAAGGATGATTTTCCCTTGCCTCACATTGATGCGTTAATCGATAACACAGCAGGTTATGAGACCCTCTCATTCATGGATGGATTTTTGGGATATAATCAAATTCGTTTGGCAGAAGAGGATCAGGAGAAGACGTCATTCGCTACACCATGGGGAACATATTGTTACGTAGTCATGCCGTTTGGGTTAAAGAATGCTGGAGCTACTTACCAAAGAGCTATGATGGCCATATTTCATGACATGATGCATATATATCTGGAGGTGTATATGGATGATTTATTGGTGAAATCAAGAACCAGGGTGGAACATCCAAGGGTTTTGGCTAAGGTCTTGCAGAGATCAAGGGAATTCCAATTGAAGATGAACCCGAAGAAGTGTGTGTTTGGTGTATCATCGGGTAAATTACTGGGTTTCATTGTGAGTAAAAGGGGGATCAAGATAGATCCCAACAAAGTTAAGGCCATCAGGGATATGCCGCCTCCCAAAAATTTGAGGGAAGTCCGAGGTTTAATTGGGAGGTTGCAATTCATTCGTCGGTTTGTGTCCCAGCACTCACAAAGGTGTAGGCCTTTCTACGAGTTGACCAAGCCGGGAGTAGAATTCCACTGGGATTCTAAATGCCAAAAAGCTTTTGAAGGGTTAAAGGAATACCTGGCTAGTGCACCCGTTCTCATTCCACCCAAACTAGAAAAACCTCTGATCCTTTACATCTCAGTCTTGGATGACTCCGTGGGAGCCGTCCTCGCACAAGCCGATGAAGAAGGCAAGGAACGGGCAACCTACTACCTGTCCAAACTCTTAAACCCCTGTGAGCAGAAGTACACCGCCATGGAGAAAACCTGTGCTGCCCTCGTTTGGGTAGTACAGAAATTAAACCATTACTTCCTGGCTCATGAAGTGCATTTGATTGCTCGCATGAACCTTATCAAGTTCCTTCTGGAGAAATCCGTCCTTACTGATAGGCTAGCACGCTGGCAGAGTTTCCTATCTCAATTCGACATCACCTACATCTAGCAAAAGGCAATTAAAGGCTATGCTATCGCCGAGCATCTCGCTCATCATCCTCTCCCCAAGTTCGATCCTGTCCAATTAGAGTTTCCAGATGAGGAACTAATGTCCATCACTCAATCTGATGAGCCAATGTGGACGTTATATTTTGATGGAGTTCTGAATTCTCAAGGGAAGGGTATTGGCATTGTCCTTCTAATGCCTGAAGGCGTTACCATCCCAGAGGCATTTCACCTCACATTTCCAGTCACCAACAACATTGCTGAGTATGAGGCTCTTCTAGCTGGTCTAGAACTGGCCCATTCCTTCTATATCACCGAATTACGAGTCGTGGGTGATAGTCAACTTGTTCTCCGCCAGGTGCTTACCAAGTATCGCACCCTTGATTCTAAACTCAAGCCTTATTAGGAGTTGGTCTTCGCCTATGCCAAATTGTTCACCAAGATGATCTTTGTCCATGTCCCTCGCGAACAGAATATTCTGGCCGATGCCCTCGCCTCCTTGGCCTCATCCTTCAGATTCCCTCTAGGTGTATGGTTTGAATCCATCACCCTCTACAAGCGTCTTGTCCCTACCGTTCAAGACCCGTACCTCCTAAGAATCAAAGAAAGAGTCTTACGGAAGGTCCAAAAGGGAGAAATTCTCGAGAAAAGGGAGATCATGTTGGCAGAAGTCGAAGAAGAACTGGCTGATGAGGAGAAACCATGGTTCTATGAAATTGTCAAATACTGTAAAGATCAGTCTTATCCTGAAGGAGTCACCACAGAAGATAAGAAAGTCATAAGAAGGGTGGCCCAGAAATACACCTTGGTTGGAGGTCTACTGTACAGGAGAAGCCTTACGGGTGTTCTATTAAGATGTCTTGATGACGATGAGGTATGGAAATGTGTAGAGGAAGCACACTCAGGTGTATGCGGTGGCCATGTAAATAGTCAAATGCTCACCAAGAAGATTATTCGGCAAGGCTTCTACTGGCCCACCATGGAAGAGGATTGTGCTGTCTATGTCCGCAGGTGTGTTAAGTGTCAGCTTCACGCCGACAAGATTCATTCACCATCTTCCTCTCTTCATCCAGTATCCTCCCCATGGCCTTTCTCCATGTGGGCATTCGACATCATTGGTCCCCTAGGTGATCTTAACTCCCTCACCAAGCAGAAATCTTTCATCCTCACTGCAACGGAGTACTTCACCAAATGGGCCGAAGCCGAAGCTTACGCGAAAATTAAGGCATCAACAGTCTACAAGTTCATCATGAAGAACATCCTCACCAGGTTCGGCGTCCCAAGCACAATCGTCACCGATAATGGGCCACAGTTCATTTCTCAGGATCTTCAAGATCTCTGCAAAAGGTACGCAATCGCATTGCATCATTCATCACCTTATTACCCACAAGGTAATGGCCAAGCAGAGGCCACCAACAAAACATTGATCAAAATCATAAAGAAAACATGCGAGTCCAATAAGTTTTCAGACTGGCTAGAAAAGCTCATCGAAGTTTTATGGGCCTATCGCACTTCAATCCGTACCCCCACCGGACAGACTCCGTTTGCCCTTACTTATGGGAAGGAAGCGGTAGTCCCGTACGAGACTCTGATCACTTCTCTCAGGGTACAATTGGATGAGAAATTTTCCCTCGACAAACGTCGTAATTCACTCCTTGCCCAATTGGAACTCTTAGATGAGAAGCGGTTGGCCGCTGCCGAGCATGCACGTGTTTATCAAAATAGACTCGCTCGCTTTTACCAAAAGAAGGCCATTGAGAGAAAATTCAAAATTGGCGAGATGGTCGTGAAAAGAATTTTTGTCAAACCTGGAGGGCCGCGTTCTAAGCTCCAACCTAATTGGGAAGGACCATATGTGATTCAAGCCGTGTACCCCGATAACGCCTACAAGCTAGTCAATGCCGAAGGGACCGAGTTATCCCACCCTTGGAACGGGCTTTATCTTAAGAAATACTACCCTTAGATAGCCGTAACAACTGGCATGGTACGAGAACCAGCGAGCTGGAATTCACTCTTCGATCTTTACAGTCTAACTCAGCGTTAACCCCTGTTCACTCCCGTACCCTGCTTTTGGGATCGAATGGAACAGAACCCGAGAGGAGCCTCGAAAAAAAGAAAAAAAATGAAATAAAAAGAAGAAGAGAAAAGAGAAAAAAAAAGAGAAAAAAGGGAAAAAAGAACTGATGCCTGGTGTCTATCATGCGGTCAGGTCTTTGCATCTATCTTTCATATTAAGATAGGACCCATTGAGGTCGGTAGGTCTCGGGTCTTGGTCTGTCTGAACCGTGGAGACTCATGTCTGGTCATGTCGGATTATGCCCATTAAAAGAAGGCAACGCACACACGCAGCCGTTTTAGCTAGAAAATTGGTAATTTTGCTCATCATGGGGCTGTGCTCGAAGGTCTCCAAGAAAGTCGTAATCTTTGTTCTCTCCTTTCTCGACCCAATGAGACAGCCAGCGCCCTTAAAACGCTGAGCATAAGGGAACTGAAACGTAATACCCCGAAGGCGAGAGTAGGATTCGTCTCCTCGAACCCTAGTCAGAGCATGAGAAGAGGGCAGTGTCCCCGCATGCATACAAAAGAGATTCCCCCATATCAAATTCTCATACCTCCCTAAAAAAAAAAAAGAAGGGGAAAGAGAAAAATCAAAGTCAAAAGCCTGGTCGTGACCGTGCCTGATTTCGACAAACGAAACCCCCAAACAAAGGAAATTCTACAAATGGGCAACGTAAGTCTATTCGAGGATTGGTCCGAAGTCGCCCAAAGGAGAAAGGTCGAGTAAGTCCCGGTTAGCTCGTCGGGTTAACGGTTTTACCGGTCCTCTCGGAAGGTTTACCCCACCTTACTCTTCTTTCTCCCCTCGAAGATGAAAGCTCAATGGAATGCCCGAGAGGCTCGCCCCGCTAAGGCAAACGACCCCATTTTTTGCAAAACACACATATTTGTCTACTTCGAAGAGCAAAATCCGTCACTGTGAAGGAGTCTCGATATTTCTGGCCGGTCAAAACATCTATCTACCACTTTGATGGTTTCTTACTTCAACCTCGGGCTTAGCTCAATGCAAGCGCGTCACCAATAGGTGCGACGGCGTCTGATTCCGGGTCAGCGTCGCGCGGTTGACCGTTAGGGTTCCAAGGTGTTCTATCATATACCATCTAGAGTTGTGAGGAAATAGACCCGGGTCGGGCAAATCCTTTACCCTGAACACTCTTTCGGTGTCTCCTTGTGGTCGGAAGCAACTGGGAGCCTAAGCATGGCATGACGGTTTTGTCATCAGGTTAAGTCTTAACTGGCAGGACTATCACTTGAGGGGTCTAGGGGCCCAAATCAATCTAGATGTGCACGTAGGATACCCGGGAGGTTAGTGAGAAAACCTATCTTCATATAGGTCAGGTGCCATAAGGATGGTTGCCAGGCATTAGTTACAAAATGTACAAAAAAATGGCAATGTTTGTGATTAAGAGGCCCCCCGGAGGGCTCCGTCGAGTAAGTCCAAGCGGGGATTCCCTTGGAGCGCGTTAACCCTACTTTACGCTACTTAAGAGCGATTTAAACACTTCTGGTCCAAGAACCATGCCGATTGTAATAACAAGTGTCTTTCAAAAAAAATATAAAAAAATATAAAATTTTTTTTGGAAAAAACATTAAAAAAAGTTTTTTAAAAAAAAGCATAAACAAACAACACAAAAAAAATGCATCCATGTGATCTCATTTGTGTGCTACATTTTTACGCTATGTTCTCATTTGTGTGCCCATATGTTGCATTCATCATCTTTGCTCTTGCCTTAATTAATAAAGGCTTGGCCCCTTGACTCGTCATCAAGGCTAGTCTCAAAATAATCACCCACTCTTGAGCAAGGGGTCAAGTCAGAATGGAAAAACTGACTTGTTTCATTGAGCAATGTGTACAGGATTGAAAAGCAGGAATGAAGGCAGAAGACATGAAATAGAACATTCCTTCCTTTATTTCCTTCTAGGAATTGTACATTAAGTCTCGTCCTCTCTCTCAGTGTTACCCCTTTCCCCACTCTCCAGGCGAAGAACCCTGGAGGGTGTTGCTAAACCACGCGAGGCGGTGCCTCTGCTGCTCTGTACCCCTCTTCCCGTCTCTGCTCCCCTTCGATCGACAGGGGTAGCAAAGAAGCTACTAACACGAAAGCCACGCTCTCGTACTCTTCGGTAGTGCTCTTCACCATCTCTCAGCCAGTGTTCAGCAAGACCGAGGCTGGTTCGAAGTTTAAATAGTTGGGCCTCCATGGCCCTACGCTTCTCCCTCTCAGCCAATCTGTCGATTCTCCGTCTTTCGGTGTCTCTTTCCCTTTCCGCACGTTCTCCCTCTCAGTCCTCCCTCTCCAGCTGAAGGGTAATCCTCAACTCCACGACGTCCCGAGAAGAGCCATCGTCTGGACGATGCCGTAACTCTTCCTCCAGTTCCGCTATTCTGGCTTCCCCCTGCGCGGTGGGGGCAAGTGCATCTTGCACCTCTTTCGTCTGCCATAACCATCATCTCAGGTAGATCGAGGCACGAATAAGTGAAATTCGATGGTGAGACTCTCACCTGTGTGGAAAGCATTCCTTCTGCCTCCGCGGCTCGCTACGTAGTATGAGCAAGCTGCTCATGAAGCAAATCAACTTCGGAAGTAGGGATCCACAAATTGGAAGAGACACCATCCGCCCCCATTGCTGAGGAAGCCGCATCAAGCTGGGCGCGCTGCAACACACATAAGGTGACACCGAGAATCTAACGCCAGGAATCTTGGTCTATGATCGTGTGTAGGCTTACCGAAGAACTCAAGGCGGCACGAGTATCATGTAACTGCTGCTCCGTGCCTATCAGGCGAGCTTGCAGGTTTGCTATCATAGTGTCGCGAACATCTTGTGGCCAGGACATAGGTTAAAAAAACATAAAAAATAAAAAATAAAAAAATGTTGTTCACCTCTACGGTCCCTTCACGATAGAGTCGCTCTGCATACATCGCCTTATAGAGGCGCAGATAATCCTCGCTGTCTTGAGCATGTGACTCCACAGGAGTGCCACCCCGTCGCCAGTCCTCGTATTGCTCAGGGAACCGCACTCTCCAATCAACGGAGGTCGCCGGCCCACGCATCTTCCTCTCGACACGTGGTGTGGTAGTCATGTCCACCCATTCTTGGGCAAGCCCTAGAGTCCTCATGGCCAATCGTAGCCAAAGTGGCTCGATTTCGTTCAAACAGTGCATCCAAAGGTCGCGTCCGAACCGGGCATGGCTCATTATGACCCAGGGCTGATCGGCGTCGGTCAAGCCCGCATAAGGCCTCCAGATCACCTAAGTCAGGCAAATATTTCTATTTACGAGAAGGACAAAACAGCACAAAATAAAATGGATGGCGATTGATAACCACCATTGCTGCAGGGAACTCTTGCAACTCGCGTCTCATCACCATCAACTGGTAGGACATAGGGGCCGGGCTCATGATGGGCTGCCACCGCCTCGCCAACGGCACCGCCATTGGGCGCCAATGATGGGCCTTTCCCATTGGAAGGTAATAATAGCTCCACAACTGCCTTGTCATGTGTTATGAACATCATCAAAAAAAAAAGATACAGTTGAATCTAGGAAAGAAGCCGGGTACCTGGATGAACGGCGTGAAACCACTCACTGTTACCTCTCGATCTGCTCTTTCAGACAGACCCGCAAATAGATGCGCCAGCATGGCTGCCCCCAGGCGTATCGTCCCACTTTCTCAGGATCTACCAGGAATTCTAAGAAGCGGCAATGAATGCTGTCTCCTTTCGAGTCCAGTAACAGCTTTCCCAACAGGAAGAAGAGGAATCTCCTCAAATCCATGTTAGCCCTCTCCCAATTGCTCGCATCTACGCAGTAGACGGCGCGGCATCCTCTTTCAATTCTCTCCATAAACTCTTCCGAGGACTCGTCATCACGAGGACGAACATCAGTAAGCCCCAGTGTCTCCATGATAGGCGTCTTGGCTATGGACCTGTTCTTGCGATCATCTAGATCCACCCATAGTAACCTCTGTGCAGCCTCCCTATAGTCGGAGTACGTGATACCGGTCAGTGTCTCGCCATCCACTTTCAGGCCCGTAATTCGGACCACATCTTCCAGGCTGGGCCCCATGTGCCCCCAAGGCATCAAGAAGGCACGGCTCATTGGATCCCACCTTTCACGCAATGCTTGGACGAGGGCAAGGTCGAGCCTGATCAGCTCGATCCGAAGAAAGACTCCAAGTCCCATCACGTCTAGCCTGGCCTTCTGAAAATCTGGGAGACCCCGGTATGCGGCCACCACCAACTCCCATGGAATGTGTGATTTCATCACACCCTACGCATACACAAGGAGGAGTTTTGCCAGAAGAGAAAAGGAAGAAGAAAGACTGGAAGAAGAGACGAGCAAGCTCAGCTTACAAGTTGCGATTGGGTCCTTTCATTGAGGGGGCCTTCAAGCTCCGAGAGTCTCCGAGAGCTGCTACCACTGGACCTGCTTCTCTTCGAAGAATGAGAAGATTCGGCCTCCATCCCAAGTCTTAGAACTCTTAGCTCTTCCGTGCTGTGGAAGCCCCTACTCTTCAAGATGGCTTTCGATGTCCCTGGGAGAATAAAGAGGGGAGGTATTTATGGGAATAGGAGAAGTGCGAGCCATGACTGCCTCCATCAATAACCCCCCTCATGCTAGGGCACCTTCCTTGCGGTCCCATGTGTCACTTCGTTGCTCGCACAGGGAGGCTGATGGAGACATCGCTTACCACTTCCCATTTCTCCATGGGTCCCGATGATCGCCATTGTGTTCGTCTTGATTTTTTTAGTCGAGTTATATAATTTTCATATTTTTCTGGAGTCATATCATTGTAATTTTTCTTTTATTTGAGTCAAGTCCCTAGGTTAATGAGTCATCTACCAAAGTTTGTTATCATTATGTCAGTTAGATTGGTTAATGGGCCCAGTTATATGGGCTTGGCCCAGGGGCACCCCTTTCCCCCTTGGTTAGTTGTCATTAGTCCAAAAGTCAGGGACTTATGTTGAATTGTGGGATTCCTATAAATAGGACCCCAATCCCACCAGTTGAATCTAATGAAGTATTGAAAGAATTTTGCCAAAGCATTAGTGCACTTCTCCCTCTCTCTCTAGATCTCTCTCTCTCTCTCCCTCTCTCTACTTCTCTCTCTCTTTGAAGGGGGCGAACCCCTCTCTCTCTCCCTTGGGCGCACCTGCCCCTTCACCTCCCCCACTTGCCACATCAACCCCACCCCCATTAATCACAACCCTTCACCTCCCAAGACCCATAAACCCCATTTACTCCCACCACTCCCCAAGCAACCCCCCCTTCCCCATACAACCTTCCATCTTCCCAAGAGGAATTCCCACTTCCCAAGCAACTCTTCCCCTCCCCAAGGCAAGCCCTCCCCTTCCCTAGGCCTCCATTAAACACCTCCATTAACCCTCCACCCAAATCAAAGAGAACCCTCCCCATTTCCCCAAGCCACTTGCACCCCCATCATCCCACCTCCACCCCCTTGACCATTTGCACACTCACCCATACCCCTGCTAGCTCCGCCCCTGGTCTCATCCCTCACCACACCTTCCCACCTCCCAAACCCCTCCACCACCACCATTGCTAATCCTCCACTTGCATCAACCTAGTTCCACCACCATTCCCTTCCCCTTTGTCCAGTCTGCAGGTGGCAGAGAAAGGCTCGACTTGCAGAAGCAATCACGGATTCATACGGTGACGTCTGAGGGCGTACCATACCTTTCTGGAAAGGTCGTCCAATCATCTTTGCAAGCGAGGGGATCCCATCCCATTATGAGTTCGGGGCTGTCCGGGAGAACCATTCTCCGCCGACTGCACTGGACTCCATCTGCAGAGCACCTGAACCCGATTAGAAGCTGCACCACGACAAATGGCGGAAGATTCAGGCCAAGAGCCCTTCTACAAAGTTCTTCCTCCTCCAGTCCTCTATCAGAATCAAGAAGCAGAACCGCGTTCGGCATCCGGCGGCCAAAGTTATTGTTTTTCTCCCTCGGCTGCGCGGGTCTGCCTCCCATAGTCTGCAACGACCTGCCTCCACTCTTCTGAGTCCCCCAGTCCTCTCCGACATCAGACGGCTTCCCCGCCAGTTTTTCTGCGAAGAGGGCTCATCCACGGTTCCAGAAACTCCGGCGGTTCATGATTCGGAGTCCAGGAGCAGTCGGGCACTCTCTGCAAACGGCTGTCAGAAACAGGAAGCTGCCGCTCCCAGATTCTATCTCCCTCATCGAACCTCGTCCCGGGCCCGCAACTGCAACAGAAGAATTCCGTAAAATTCAGAGGCATCCTAGTCCCAGATACGAAGCATTCTCCACTGGTCTCGCCATCAGAAAAATTCCAGAACGGGATCTACGACCTCGACATCAACTGTCAGTCAGCCATCGCAGAGAGCAGGCAGATTCGACATCGGCGTCTCCTTTCGCGATTTCGGCGAATCTCCCTTCCCCGCCTGGCCGGCTTACCGCCCCTCCCTGCGTGGAGGTAGTGTTTGCGTGTAAATCAACATCCCCACCCCAAGTCCACCCTTCTGTGTGAGGTGTAGTGCTTGTAATTACTTAAATAGGGTTCAAGCTTCACTGGCGCAGTGTGCGGGGAACCCACACTTCCCCGCTCGCCCATCGTCTCCAACCGGGGTTGGTTTCTTCAAACCAACCAGGTGATGTTCTGCCCTTGTTCCCCTAGTATCTGTTTATTTAATATCTGCCAAGCTAGTCCGCTGGATAGTGAGAGAGTGCCCGTTCCCGGATCCACCATCTTGAGTGGTCATCGTGGATAATAGTGAGTGAGTGACCTAGTGCCCCCAAGGCACCCGGCCACCCTTGATTGTGGGCATCTTACCATCGGGAGGGTGAACCTTAGTTGTGCTGGCCCTCTACCAGCAAGGGTCTTTCTCCACCACCTCAACTCAGCATCATCGAGTCACCACGGGTGACGGGTGCGCACGGTGAGACGGCGTCTTCAAAGTTTGCTCGAATCTTGTGATTGTGTTTGCGAATTAAATCCAAGGAACCTTAGCCACTTGCTGCATCATTGTGTCACATCAGAGACCAATTGAGTGGTGCGACACAACGACTCAGAAATGACCCCCCAAGTCCGAATGGATGCAATAGGGAATAGGCGAAGGCCGTTGTTGTTGACTTCGGTGGCAGATTCTCGTGGAAAAAGGGGGCATGACAAAGCACGAGTCTCTGTTTCGCGGCTAGGCCCTGTCGAGCGCGTCACATAGAAACGGTAAATGAGAAGAAGCGTAGGAAGGAAGGAATGCGCAAGAGGACAAATGAGCGGCAGGAAATCAAATCACTCCATTCATAAGTCTACATAAACTGTCATAAACATCACAATCATAGAGAGGAGGCATATGCTAGCTCGCCAACTCTCGCCATCACCTTCACACTCATCTCTCTAGGTGTCCCTCTCCTCTCCCCAAAGGTGAGGGTCCCTCAGGGGCCTCCTAGAGCCCCGTACAGCATCACTCGTCTCGCCTCGTGGTGCCTGCTCGACAACGGCGACCCGCTGAGGCTCCCCTGGCATAGCAAAGAAGCCACCCATATTGTAGCGACCCGGATTCCGGATACCAGGTATACCCCGTAGGACTACCGAATACACGTGATACCACAAGGAACCCGCGAGGCCTCCCAAGAGCGGTAAAGCTCCGAAGGGCTAAAAGGTATGTGTAGAGTAGATTGAAGCCACAGAGATATAACAGTAAGCAATTAAATTTCATTAGATTGGTTTGCTAAAGTAGTAGAAATAAAATTACTTTTTAATTAACAGTTTCATTTTAACAATTATACGCCAGAGTCAAGTCCAAAGCTAAAGACAGCAAGTCTAGCAAGTACAGTCGACAGAAAAGAAAGACGTACCGAAAAGTCGGGGGAAGCCCGACGCAGGTACCAGCTGGCCACAACGACACACTACGAGCACGCGCATCAAGAACCACACGGAAGCAGAACAAACGACGTCACCCCACCTGAAAAGCAGGGGTGAGTCTCGTGTCATTGGCTCAGTAGGGGTCACGCGGATCCCCACTGAAAAATACGCAGTAACACGGAACAACAACAACGAAAATATCAGGTGTAGTAAAGCAGGAAAATTACACTACAAAGCTGTAAAAAGAACATGAACAGTAGGAGTAGGGAACATGCTAAGAGCAAGGGAAGCCAAAAGCAAGGGAAAGGCGAGGCCGTAAAACCCAGAACACGGCCACCGAGAAGAACTCGACACCCTAAGCTACTCCAAATAGCAACAGAAGGGCGACTCTGTTGAGTTATAGTTTTGATGATTGTTGTGATTGTTAAGTTTTGGTTTTGATGACAACTAAACTAATGTGTGATTAAGTGATGATAAATAAACTCATGGTTGATTGCTCATGCTCCTGTTATCTCTGTATGGCTGAGATGTCAAATGGCAACGGTTACGTGGTTTTGATCCTTGGTTTGCATATGTTGGTTTTACAAGAGGCAAGAGGTTTCATAGCCTCTTTAATGTGAACAAGCATGGTATTAACCCTGACTATCTTGTTTGCAGGATTAAACTCATGGTAGTCACCTGGTGAACCAAACGTGTGGATACTCACCTTGCTCCTCTACAATCCAAAACAGGTGGTATATGTCATGTACTGTCAAAGAACCATTGGTGAGACTCTTACCTTGTCTTAGCATCGATCTCACCATGTGTATCTCATATACATCTCCTTAATACACCTCATTCATGCATATTAATCTTGAAACCCTTCTGGCCATCGTGTGCCCTCGCCCGCAGATCGACCTGCGCGGTCAGGTCGCGGGGGTCATGGGGGCAGCGCCCCTTACGGGGGTTTCCGAGGGCGGAGCCCCCGGAACAAAATTTAGAAACGCTCTAATGGTTTAGACGTTTCAAATGTATAAACCAAGTGAATCCAATCCCAAAATGCATGGATTTAATATGGACATGAAGCCTTTGAATTATGGACATGTTTCTTTGAGCTAAACACTTCATTTTTGCAGGTATATGTGTTTCCGGTCGACCAACACACCTTGGCCGGTCGACCAGATTTGTCAAAACCTGAAAACTTCAGTTTTTACAAGTAGCGGTCGACCGCCCCTAGGCGTCCGGTCGACCGGTTCTTCCAGAAATGAAAAACTCAAGATTTTACAGGTTTCGTTCGACCGCCACCATAGGGCCGGTCGACCGGTTTTGCCAGAGCCTAAAAGTTCCGGCTGCAGCAGGTTTCGGTCGACCGCCCCATGAATTCCGGTCGACCGCCAGTCCCGAGTCCCCTTTTGTTGACTTCGATTTCAAGCTCGTGGAGAGGAATCTTTCACCCATTTGTTTAATCCCAATGACCCCAATTACACCAGGATTTGTGGATCTGGTCTGGGGGTTGTCCATGGACCATTCAAAGGTTATAAAACATCTCATTGGAGCCAATAACCCTAACCATCCAAGAGGGCTTCAAGTGAGATCAAGAGGAGGCTATCCAAGGAGGAAGGAGAGGGTATTGTAGCTCCGTGAATAGTACTTCGTACAGCAAGATCTTCATCCATCTCCAAGGTGTTTCAAGCCAAATCTGAAGCTAGCAACCTCCAAGGAAGAAAACAGCCAAGGAAGCAAGCAAGGATTCCAAGAAGAGTGCCTAAGGGAGAAAGAAGAAAAGCCAAGCAAGCAAGAAAGGAGAAAAGCCAAGCAAGCATGGATTGAAGCTCCGATCAAGTGAAGATACATTCAAGATCCGCAACATGCATTCAAGGGGAACCCAAAACAGGAGTTTTCTAAACTAAGCCTCATCGTCTTTATGTTTTGGGTATTGTAATTGTGTTCATCAAAAACTGCAAACTCGTGTGTCTGTGGATCGTTGTTGGATCCGTGGTCGTGTGTGTGTGTATCGTATTTGATTCGTGTGTGCGTAGGTCTTCTTAGATCTGCGTGTGTTGTGTGATTTTATCCAGATCTTAGTGTTTGTGTGTGTGGAGTGCTGCACTTGTCGCAGCGTGTGTGTGTCTTGTTGATCCGCGTGTTGGATCGTGTTGGAGACCTCGTCTCCTTGTGTGTGTGTGTGTGTGTTGGGGTGCGTCCCCGTGTGTGTGTGTGTAGGCGTCGTCCTGCGTGTGTGGTTGGAGCGTTGTCTCCGTTTGGGGATTTATCCCCGAGTGAAGCCTCACCAGGTTTTGTGAGGGGTGGACGTAGGATTGCCGTCGTTGCATCCGAACCACCTTAAAAACCGCTGTGCATTATGTTTTGTATTATGTGGTTTGGTCCTTTTCTTCTACCTCCATTCTACATGAGTGTTAGTATAATTGTGATTCTGGATTTATCCTCGTATATATTGCATAATCTATATCATCATCCAATTCAGTTTGATAAATCCAATTTGTGAACAAACAGTTTTGAACCTCTTGATTAACATTGTACCACATATTTTGAAAAGGCCAAAAGGTTTCGTAAAATTGGTAAACACCCAATTCACCCCCCTCTTGGGTGTCATTGATCGCGGGACTTCAGACTCTGATCTGACAAAGTCAGGAGTTATCGATCTGCCGACACTACGTCATGCCTAAGACGAAGACCTGCACGGATGGACAAAAGACAGACACAACAGACATGACGGCACACATGACTTAGAACGTCATGCACGCAACATCACACTGACCTCGAGTAGGGCCACAGAAAGGCTAACTCGGGAAGGTCACGATGCACAAGAAACGTCGGGAGTCACGCGTCACGTGACAGAAGCACCTCCTCGCAATAAGAACAGGCAGCTGCGTCCATAGACATCTTATGCTGCGCCACAAGTGTCTCGTCAATGCTATCGTCACAAGGGCCGACAGGGACTAAGACACTCTTAGAACCAGGTGCAAGGAACCACCATTCCGAGTCCGAGGAAGAATAACAGTACCCACGGAAAGCAGAACCGCGGTGCCACAGTAACGAGTAACTAGTCAGGGTCACGCCCATAGGCGCCAGTCCAACCGCCCCTGACCACGTGTGCACACACAAACTTTGTGCCCAAGCCAGGCCCTCTAGCTAGTTCTCTCCCCCTAGCGGACGCTACTACCACACAGGAACCCACGGAAACTAGCTTGCAAACCGTATGTCGGGAACACCCCTCCGCCATCCGCAGGCGGGTCGGCAACTCAAAGTCCTTAGGGCTACAATAAAAGGAGGATCACAAGACACAGAGACTCTAAAACACAGGTGCTAGAGTACAGACAGCTAGGACGCACTGTCGTACGCACTACAGAGCACCCACTGGCAGTACGACCACTGCCAACAGACTCAGAACTAGTCCACTAGACCTACAACGTAACGATCCTTGAGTCAGACGACTCAAAGGCAAGATCGTCACAGACAGCGGAACTAGCCGCCAATCGGTCTAATCCTAAGCCACGAGAAACGACACTCCGCAGGAAACGGATCACGGAGACCTGAGGGAACACCGAGGACCCTCAGACACGCCTGGACACATAAACCAAGGTAAGACGATACCTCGAGGCTTCCAGAACCAGTGTCTCGGACTGGACAGAACCGCCAAGACACCCACACAAGGTCACCTGTCAACCATTGGGTCACCCCGGGTTGACCGGAACCCGACAAAGACACACTCAATAGTAGGACAGAAAATCCTACCTCAAGCAAGAAGACTCCTGGCTACCTTATAACGTAGTCTTAGCCCTCATAGGACGTCCAGAGACATCCATACAAGCGGGCAGGCTACAAGGACAAGCCAAGACAATTAGAAACCGAAACAACGGAAATCAGAACTCAAAGACTGTAATGCACCACCCCTAGACCGTTACTCGAACGTGGCGATCTAGTGCTGGGCCGTTACACGAGCCTGACGCACCAGGGCATGCGCGTCAGAGCGAACACGCTAGAAACCAAAACGCGAACAGCGTAACGCGCCAGGGCTGGCGCGTTACAGCGGCCTAACACACGACAACAGGCGCATTACGCACGGGAACAGATGCGTCAGGGCCAACAGACCCAAGTCTGAAACGTCAGACAAACAGCACGTAACAGTCCACGGCGGACACGTTACACCACTGTGACGCACGGGGGCAGGGCCGTTAGAGCCAACAGACACAACCACCCAGCTCAACCAAACGGAATGTAACTGCCTGGGACAGCCGCGTTACACACGCCTGACGCACCGGGGCAGGCACGTCAAAGGAACCGACTCAACCAGTCAAACGCGGTCAAACAGAGTGTAACGGCCTGGGGCAGGCACGTTACACCACTCTGACGCACTGGGGGAGTGCCGTCAGAGCAACTGCCTCAAACACAAGACAAAAGGCACAATGGCTGTGACGCACCAGCCGGGACGCGTCAGGGGAGTGTAAAGGTCAGGGACATGACCGTCATGCTCACTCAGCCACGAACAATTTAAAAATGCCCAGACGCTGTGACGGTCTGTCGTAGGGCCGTCAGGGACTGTGACGGTCCCTGGAACGACCGCTACACCGGTCACGGCGGGAAAACAGTGGAAACGCCAAATCAGCCCATTCCACGCCCCATTCATGCCGAAGCGCAGGGGAAACAAAGCTAGATGATGAAAAACAACATCGGGAGGCTAAAAAGCCCACATGCATGCGCTAAAACGCAAGATCAGGGCGATTTGAACAAATCGACTCTAAACGAGTCACCGAGGTTCCCGGACTCCTACCGGCCTCGAATGACCACCGATCGACACGAAACTTACGTGAATGGGATCCAGACATCCCAACGGTCAGTTTGACACTAACCACACCACGAATGGTTGCCGTTTTTCGGCGAACTCTGAAAACCCCAAAAACTACGATTTTCACTAAACCGGCCCGATCTCCCCCGATCGAGCACCAAACAACGCACAGAAGTAGGGAAAACGTGCAGGAGGAAGTGGCGATCCGTCTCCCTACGTCCACCGAAGAAACCGTGCCTTGAAGGGACTAAACCGTGTCAAAAATCGGGCCACAAGCTCAAACACCGGCTTTGAATCCACCGTTCGGGATCGCGCCAAAACCACTCCATCCTCGCCCCATCGCGCACCCAGTCAGCTCCACAGCATCCCCAACACTCGCTCCTAGGTCCTCCATCTGTAGCCGGAGCCGAGGAAGCTCGAGAGGAGAGAAAACGGGAGAGAGAGACGGCGGCGGCGAAATGAGAAGGGAGGAGAGAGGAAGGAAAAGAAATAGGAAAAGAAATTAGGAATTTTCCTAATTTTGAAAAAATCTGATTTTAGGCCCTATCTCCGAAAAATACACAAAAATAGTCGAAACGACCGGCTCGGAGAGTACATCGTCCCTGCAGCATTCACGAGTCGATGAACTGACAAATAAACTCACTATAGGGTTCCGTAACTAGTACGAGAGAAAAACCCATACGGCTCGTAAAGCTCAACTCAGAATCCACAAAAGCGAACCGAAACTCACCGAAACAGATCCGAAAGATCCAATAAAGATCCAACGAGACCTACAAAGATCCAGGACATTACACATATGGAGCTAGCAGGACTGGCGGAGTTGCGCCCCGAATTCTCGTGCCCTCTCATAATTTGCCTCTATGTTCTCTAGCCTCTGTCCCATAGTTCGAAGGCCTAGCTGGAGCTCCCTCACCTGGGCCTCCATGGCTCTTCTGTCCTCTCTCTCCTTCTCCCTCTCTAGTCTTTCTCTTTCGCCTCTCTCTTGGCCACCTGGAGAAACACCCTCAACTCTAGGATGTCCGGATGTCGCCTCTCCTCATGTAACGCCGCAGCTCCGCTATAGTCGCTACCCAGGCATCACACTCCTCTTCAGCCCGGGCCGCGCGGGCCACCGCACCGGCAAGTTGCTCTCGGAGGGAGGCAATCTCAAGAAAAGGGGTCGAGGAGCTGGAAGATGCGCCGCCAGCCATTCCTGCCATCGCTGCCTGCTGGGCACGCCGGAACAAACATAACAGCCATCGGCAAAGTTCCAAAAAAAAATTTAAGAAATAAAAAAAAACTGCTTTATCAGGATCGCTAGTTCCTGTTGAGTGACGGTCAGCTGCCGCCTAGCCTCTGTTAGTTGGGCACGCAAGTCGCTGATGTCGCATGCATCCCCGAATTGGAGAGGCCCCACATGACTCTCCCGCCGCTGCCGTAGGAAGTCGGCACTGTCCTGCACCAGTACGCTCCCTTGCTATCCAGGGAGACGTATGCGCCAGTCCTCGAGCTTCGCCTTGCCGCGACTCTCCTTCCTGACACGGCTCGAATCATCCGCGCTCGCCCACTCATCGTCCAAACCCGGGGTCCTTGCCATGCCCTACATCAAGAAAGTATGATCTTACGTCAAACAATGAGAACGTGTCTCCTGTCAAGGACGCGTCCATCATTTGAGTGCAACACTCACCGAAGCTTTTCCCCTCTCACATGGCTTGCTCCAAACTCAAAAGGAAATCAAAGAAGTGGAGATCGTAGAACCTACCAGGCCGTCTTCACCTCCCTCCGTGCCATCGGGCCCCTCGGGTCCCTCAAGTGCCCGAAGGGGCCCTTCCCCTTCCATGGACGCCTCTCCATGCTCTTGCGCGTCCCTCCTCGGGCAAGGAGTTCCTCGCCCCTCTCTCCCTTCACCACGATTTGGCCCACCAAACTCCATCGATCGAGAGTGAAAGAAGATGAAGATAGGCGAGCAAACCTTGACGGGAGGCGGGTTCGTTTGCGGGCAAGGCACGGAAGAAGAAGGGCCGCCTAGCGCTTTAAATTCGAATTTGAAAGTTAAGACGCGTCCTCGCGCCTAGACACGCCCAAAAAAGAGAAAAAAAGCGGGGGGACCCCTCCATGCAAGGCGCAGTTCCTCACTTTTCAGGGTAAGGTCTCGTGTAGCGTGCCTCGAAAGAACAGATGCAAGAAAAGAAGCGTGGGAAAGGGAAGGTGCACACAACAGAAAGAACCATTCCATTTCACATAAGTAAATAGTCAGTTATACATCATAAAGTGAAGAGGGTGGGGTGTACAAGCAACTCTCTAACTCTCGCTACCACCCTCCTGATCATCTCTCGCCCCCCTCCTCTGACGGGGATCCCTAGGGGGCCTCTGCGAACCCTGAGAGGCGGTGCTCGCCTCGCCCTGTGGTGGCACGCCAGCCTCGAAGGTGTGGCGACGCTCCTCGGCCGAAGAAACCAGGAAGCTGCCCATGGAGAAGGAACCAGACTGACGAAGTCGCGCCCCGCGCTCCTTCGCCCTCTGATACCGCTCCTCACTCTCCTGAAGCCTCCCCTCCGCTGTGCCGAGCCTCAGTCGGAGCTCCATCATCTGGGCCTCCAGAGCCCTCCTCTCGTCCCAATCTCGCTGTCGCTCCACCCTCCTGTCCTCCCTCTCTCTCTCTCTCTCTCCCTCTCCCTATCCTCCCTCTCTCTCTCCACCTCTCTCTCCCTGTCCTCCCTCTCCCTCTCTCTCTCTCTCATCGCCTCTCTCCTCGACAGCTCGAGGGCAATCCGTAGCTCCAGCACGTCGTGAGGAAGCTCCTCCGCCTCCCGCCGCCGCTCCTCCTCTAGCTTCGCTATCGGGCATCACGCTCTGCCGCCCAGGCGCCGCGCTCCTGCTCGGCACGGACTGCACGAGCCAGGGCATCCCGAATCTCTATCACCTGCCAAAGCCCACATGCCCCGTAAGAGATCGGTGAAGGAAGAAGAGCAACTGGAAAGATAGCCGGGGTCAAGCAAGCACTCACTCGAGCCGCACGGTCACGCTCGGCCTCCTCAGCCCGGGCCAACCCATGGGCCAGCTGTTCCTGGAGGGAAGAGACCTCCGGAGGAGGGCCCCACGAACTGGAACCCGCTCCACTAGCCATCCCGGCTGTCGCTGCCTGATGGGCCCGCTAAAACATAAGAGAAAACGACAGTCAAAGGCTAAGCATCAAAAATTCAGGTCATAAAAAAATATATGGTACATTGCATAGCTCATCAGGATCTCCAACTCCTGCCGGATGGCCGCCAACTGCTGCCTGGCGTCCGCCAACTGGGCCCGCAAGTCAACAATGATGTTTGTTGAGTTATGGTTTTGATGATTGTTGTGATTATTGTTCATGATAGTTATGGTTTTGATGATAACTAAACTTAATGTGTGATTACGTGATGATAACTAAACTTACATGGTTCGGATGGCAAATGGCAACGATTACATGGTCTTGATCCTTGGTTTGTATATAATCTTTGGTTGAATGTTTGATGTCAATGGGATGCATATCTAGATCATTTGGATTCACAAAATGAAGGCTTCATGAGAATCTTGGTTGAAAGTGGTAGATGGCATCGAAGTGATTGAACTTGTATTGTCTTAACTTCATTTACTCTCTTATGCAGGTTTAAAATGGAATGCCAATCCCATATGCAAAGGTATCAAGATTCATGGTGAGAACTTGGCACCTTGCATGTGTATATTTTTGGGAGAAAATGGTAGGTTTCCATTTGGAATTTTTTGATCTTGATAGGATATATGGTTGATATCTGTTCTCACATTGCATATACACTTGACAAATGAGACCCAATCACCTTGTTGAATGGCATCCTCATGATATATGAAATTTGGTTCAATGATGCTATCTTATTGCACAAATTGGATAGCCATATGATCTTAATGTTATGCTATGGTTGATTGAGTTTTCCAAGTGTTTTCATCCTCCTTGTTAATGATTTCATGTATATACTTCATGCATTCATCACTTGGGATCATTGTGCATGTTTTCCTACATGTTAACTAATGTTTTTATTTTTTCTGTATTTTTTCTGCAGGTTTAGGTCGACCTAAAGGACAGTTTAGGTTGACTTAAAAATACTGTAGCTAGCGGTCGACCGCCACGAGCTAGCGGTCGACCGAAAATCCCAGAACTGATATTTCTACAGGTCTATCAGTAACGGTCGACCGCCAGAAGGTTCCGATCGACCGCCAGCCCCGAAGCCACTTTTGTTGACTTTGTTTTTCAAGCGCGTGGAGAGGACTTTCACCCCATTTGTTTAATCCTAATGACACCCAATCATCCACAAAACGTGGATCTGGTCTGGGACTTGTCCTTGGACCATTCAAGGGGTTATAAAAATATATTTGTGAAGTCATAAACCCCCATTTTACCCTTGGGTTCATAATAGACCTATTGGGGGTCTTTTTGGATGGTTCTAGAAGGGTGATCATGGTCTTTTCATGTCTTCTACATAGGCATATGTGTAAGCTACGAATTTGGCAAGTGGAACTCTAATGTATTCATTGTTTTCTATCTTGTAGGTGAAGAGAGGGAAGAAAGGAAAGAAGAGCTCAAGCCAAGGGGTTTTGATCTTCATCCAAGAGGTATTGAAGATTGCAGAAGAAGGAAAAGTGCAGCAGATCAAGGAGAGGATCAAGAAGACATTGAAATCATCACCATCCGACTGGAGCTCCAAGCTACCACTTCTATTCGTCTTGGAAATCAAAGGGGGAACAATCTCTACATCCTTTAGTTGCTGTTTTGAGATGGTTGCCATGAGTTCTACTTTGATCTGAGCTTATATTGTTACTTGTGTTTACTTTCAAACCTGAATTGTGTGTGTGACCGTTTGTGTATACGGTCGTGGTTAATCGCCTGCGTGCGGTCGTATGTGTGATTGTGCTGCGTTTATTGCAGCGTGTGTATGTGTGTGTGGTAGTGATCCGGTTGTCGGATCGTGTTGGTGTTCATCTCCGTGTGTGTGTGTGTGTGTTGGAGCTTATCTCCGTGTGTAGTTTGGGGCGTGTCCCCGTGTGTGTGTGCAGGTGTCGTCCTGCATGTGTGTTTGGAGCATCGTCTCCGTTTGGGGATTCATTCCCAAGTGAAGCCTCACCGGATTTGGTGAGGTGTGGACGTAGGATTACCGTCGTTGCATCCGAACCACCTTAAAAATCGCTGTGCATTGTGTGTTATTTGTGTGGTTTGATTGCTTTCGTTGTATGGTCGTATAGGAACGGTGAGTTTGAGAGAATTGGTTAATTAGTTTTCAATTGCTAATTATTGTTTACCACATATTTTGTAAAAAGCTAGAAGTTTTCCTTAAAATTGGTAAACACCTAATTCACCCTCCTCTTGGGTGTCATTGATCGCGGGACTTCAATTGGTATCAGAGCAAAGGCTCTAATTTCATAGATCTAACGATCTAGAGAGATCCAGGTCAATGACTACCATTATGTACACTTTGAATTCTCCACCGGTATTTGATGGTTGCAATTTTGATTTGTGGTTAGGTAGAATGTTTAGTCTAGTCAATTCATATGACCCTAAGCTATGGAAGCTTATTTCACATGGTCCTCATGAATTGCCTAAAGACAAATATGTCTGGACTGAAAATCAAAAGTGCAAACATGATCAAAATTGCTTGGTTTTGAAATTGCTTATTGCTGCAGTTGATTCTAACTATTTCCCTTTTGTCTCCCATTGCAGGTCTGCGAAGGATATCTTGGATGGCTTAACCAAAGTTCGTAAAGAGTATGAAGACCAAGGCCTTGTGGCAGGTATGAGCGATCAAGAGAGTGATCAGTAAATTGAATCAAGCTCAAAGGTAAATTCTGATTCTGATAATGAAGATGAAGTTACTTATGAAGATTTGTTGATTGCATATGATGATCTTGCTGAAAAATACAAGAAGCTAAAATATGAAAAGAAAAAATTTAAAAAGGATGTCGAACAAAATAAGTGTAATGCCTCTTGTAAAAAATGCTTGCATCTAGAGGAAATGATTGAGGCTCATGTGTTTGACATTGAATTTTACAAAGATCAAATGTGTTCTTTAAGAAATGAAAACAAGGAGATGACTACAAAACTGAATTCTATGACCGATGATCAAACCTTGATAAATGAACTGATTCATGATGAAAAGCTTGTTAAAGAAAATGAGAAACTGAAGGAATTGAACAAGACCATTTCTGAAAGATTGTTAACTCTTGAAAAAGGAAAATCTGTGGTTGTTAGAGAATGTGAAAATGTGGATGAACTTAGGCAAGAAGTATAATGCCTTAAGACTACCAATGCCATGTTGAATGTTAGTCTTTCCACTTGTGAAGAAGAACTTGCCAATTCTGAATTACAAATTTCATCTCTTCAATCCAAAATTCTTGACTTGAATGATTCGCTGTCTAGATTTGTAAATGGTCAAGAAAACTTGAACAAATTACTTGGGATGAAAGTGAATTTTCAAAGGGAAGGGCTGGGCTATAATCCTGTAAATAAAAAGAAGATTGAAAATAAAGTTTATACATCCTTTGTGCACAATTAAAATATAGCCAGCACATCAAATGAAAATTAGAAAAAGGAAAATCATGTTGCACACACACATGCATCCACAAAGAATATCAATTTGCATCAAAAATCTAAAAATACTACTAGCACACCCATGTATGTTGAACATTCTTCTGCCACACACAGACAACCAACTAGAAAGAAACTCACATACTTTTATTGTGGAAAACATGGACATGCTATGCATAATTGCTTCATTATGAAGAATGATGACTTGAGAGCATGTAGGAACCAAGCTGTTTTGAAAAATATAAAGGAAGTCTTCACCAAAGAATCTTCCATGCATTGTAATCGCTATGGTAAAAGAGCTCACACCAAGTCATACTGCTGGTTACTCATGAAGAAAGAGAGTCTTCACTCAACAAGTCATGCTCACCTACATAAACCAGTAGAGCCAATGAGAAAGAAAAATGTGATGCCACGTGCTTCCCCCACCACTTTGGCAAATCTGGGAATGTTAAGCATGATTATTTTCTCATAAAAAATCATGACTTGAATGTTGTTAAAAATTAGAAATTGCATGCCAAAGTTGCTGCTAACCCACAAGGACCCAAAAGGATTTGGGTACCTAAGAAGGCCAAATGAGAAATCTATTTTGCAGGTGTGCCTTGGGAATGAAAAGCATGAAATCTATTTTCATCAAGAAGGTAAGGCACACGGGCTAGTGACATAAGTCAGCTTAAAAGAAAAATCAAAACTGAAATTTAGAAACTCAGGTGATATCCCTCTAACTTTCTTTAGTAATTGTGTCATTGGTTTGATTCATCTTGTGCTGAATAGTCTTGTGATAATGCACATGTCTGTACATACATTCCATCCATAGTTGTTTGCATATCTATGTGTACATCACTTGTCATATAGCATCTTGTTGTAGGAGAGCTTTAAGATTCTTCAGATCATGATTTCACTACATATATTGAGTTTGCATACACTTTCACGTACTGTCATGCATAAGTTGAATATTGTGAATTCATGTGATAATGCATAGCAATCCTCCTACCTCCACCACCCTTGACTATATAGTATATCAAATGGTGACATGTGGAAGGACATGTTTCGCCTGTCTGAAAGCTATCACTACACGTGAGGTGATCTTCGGATCTAAGTTCTCCGCCCGGTACTATGTGTCAATTAGTTACAGGCTACATATGGCATTGGATGGTAACTGAACATCTTGCATTCATGCACACACTAAGGGAGAGCAACCGCATTCGTTATATGAGATTAATGTTTAGATTCACACATGAGTCATGCATTGCATCTAGAGCTGTCTAGGGGATGTTGGTTGTTAAAATAATTTGTCATGCTATTGTCAATAAACTTGAATCGAAATTGACAACTCAAGTCCTCTTGTCTCAGGATGCAGATTATACTCAAAAAAAAAAATTCAAATGATAATGGGCTAGTCATGACCAAGCTTGAATCAACTAAGGAATACCTTGCAAGGATGAAAATGATAAAAATGTCCTCAATCCATCACCAGGAGATAGAAAAGTGATCTAAATAAGTACCCAAGGCATGGTATAAAAGGCCCGCAACAGGTAAAGTTAATCAACCATTGTTCATGAGAAAATCAGGTAAAGTCCTTTTAGTGGTTCATGCATATGTGATTATTACCATCTCTGGAGCTACTAATAATGCTTTATATGATTATTTTGTAGGGATTATACAAGAAGATTTTGAAATGAGCATTATGGATGAACTGATTTGTACCTTCTTTGAGCTCTGTTTGAAAAACTCATAGTTGTTTTAACCATATTTCCATGAATGAAGATAAAAAAAATTGGTTTTGTTATTAAAATGCATATCCATTTTCATGCATAAACATTGTTGATGAATCTTGACATTTGCATGTGGGAGATTATGGAATGCACCTCTCAACAGGTCTGCTAAACTCAGGTAAATATTCTGAAAATCTGACATGTTGTTGCCCTAGTATGATGTGATGATTTTGTCAAATTGCTTGAACTAAATTAAAAATCTTGAGAAATGTGTATGAGGTGATTGGCTATTGAATATCTCTTAATTTGAATTGCATGATGACATCTGAGCTCAATTGAGTATCTGGTATATCAAATACTGAGTAGTGAAAAGGTGGGTTACATTCACCTGGGAACTCTCACTATGCGTGAGTTGGTCTTTGGATCAATGTTCTCCGCCTCGTACTAGAACTCAAAGAAGTCAAATGGTTGATCTATAAATGAATCTTTAAACTGAGTTATTTCAATTGAAAATATGTTTTTGCTCATAATTTAAACATTTGGCTTGTGAATGATTTCTAATTTCAAAACTTGTGAAAGATTTTTGAAAATCAATTTTTGAACAATTCTGAACATTGGGTTGCAGTGTTTAATTGTGATCATGTATGCAGCCTTATTCATAAAGGTCATGCATGAAAAATATTAGTTGATTCATAAATAGAATGTGGATGATTTCAATGAGAATTTTGTCACACTGGCTGCAAAATCAAAGCTCTCAACTTGCCAAAACAACATGCATTCCACTCTCACATAGTTATAGGATGCATGCATCATAATTCAATGCATAAGGTGCTTTTAGATCCTGCAAATGAAAATCAAGTCCGAATAACTTTACACATTGCATCACATTCTCATATGCTCATATGTTGTATTACATTGGAACTCATGCATTAGTCGCACTTAGTTCATTTAATTGGCATCCATTCAATTGGTATCAAATTGTCCATTCAATTGGTATCAAATTGATATCACATTGCTCGCATGCATGTCATAGTGCATTTGCATAAACTCCCAATGTGTGTTTGTGTGCTATTATATACTATTCAACCCCATACTTTGACACTTCTATAGCCTTATCCTTTCTTGCTTAATAATGCTGCTGTAGCAACCCTAATAAATGAATAATTGAAATGGATTAAAACATATATATTACAGAAGTAATATATATATAAAAGGAATAGGGTTAATTGGACGAAATAAAACAAATTAAAAATAACGCCTCTTATTAAGGCGTTAATTTATAAAGAAACGCCTCTATCCATGGCGTGAATAAAGAAAGGACGCCCACACCTACGGTCGTCAGTTCTCACGCGACCAAATGGGTAAGTAAAAGAAACGCCTCTATCTTGGGCGTGTTTTAAAACACGAAACGCCCTTTGTCAAGGCGCTTTTTAAGAAACGCCCTAAAGTAAGGCGTCAATTAAAGAATAGACGCCCTGACCAAAGTCGTTAATTCAGTTCGAGAACCGATCGAACCCAGAACTTATCCAAGGAAAGATTAACCTAATCTAGTAAGTGTCTATTAGAGTAAGGACTCTATTAAGGATATATTACCCTCAATCAAACACTACTCTTGTTAGGACTTCAAAATCCTATAAATAACATGTTCGATCGAACCCTAAAACCCATTTGATCGAACGTCTGCTGCTAGGTACGTGAAGAACAAACTATTCCTTTGATCTCTGCTTTGCCTACACGAAGAACTAATGATTCTTCACTCTCTTTTCTTCTTACAGGTTGAGGAAGCCTAGACATCGTGAAGAACAAGGGTAAGTTCTTCTAAACTTCCATCTTCAGCCAAGCTTATGAAGAAATTTCTAATATCTCTTCATATTCCTCTGTAGGAAAACTCTAGGGATCGACCAAAGAACAAAGGTTCTCTGCCTACTGCTGATTCAGTTTATCCTTATCAACGTCTTCACGTGACTGTCACCTTCAAATCCATTGTTAAGGTAGGATTTTCTCAAGTTATTGTAGCCCAAATAAGAATTAATGCAAGATATCTATACATACGTATATGAGCATGGCATGCAGACTGTTTATAAGGTTTTATTACGTTTTCTGCAAAATTTTGAAAGAAACGCCCTTGATTAGGGCGCTAATTTAAAAGAAACGACCATTCTAGTGGTCGTCAATTTAATATTTGACGCCCTCTACGCAGGCGTTAATTTCATAAGAATCGCATGTGATTAATAATTGATCCTGTTTAAAAATTACAATACATATGAAATATTGATTTTTAATATCTTGCATGACTCTGTGAATTCCTGTTAAATTTTACTGCCATGACATGTCTCCTGTCTCTCGAAATATTATTTATTAAAATATCGTAAATCCCTTGAAATTCACGACTTGGACAAAGTCGTTTTCCATATTCTAACGCCCCAGTACAAGGCGTGAATCTGAAAAGAAACGCCCCTTCCTAGGGCGTGTATCTGTTAAAATCCTGAAATTCACATATTCTGTAAAATGGAATTAGAAAGTAACGCCCCTTCCAAGGGCGCGTTTTTGATAAATTTCTGAGAATAATTATATCCTGTCGAATATGTAAATGATGAGACGCCTGCCTCTGCAGTCGTCAACTTTGAAGAAACGCCCCGAGGAAAGGCGTGTTTTTGATAAATTAATGAAATAATGGAAATTCTGCAAATTGGCAATATATGTAAACGCCCTTCTGTTAGGCGTTAATTATTCAATACACGACTTTACTTAAGTCGTTATTTTACTGTAAACTGATTTTATCCTGATTCTATTACCGATGGTTTCATATTATACATATATATATATATATCGGCACTATTCTCCACTCCGTGAGTATAGTCCCACGTTTCATGTTGATTTATCGATCACACTCAACTCTCATTGACATACAAGCTCTCCATTGGACATTCCGTTCCTTTGGACTAGCGAGTTAGTCATAGAGACCTCCGTAAGACTCCTCGTAGCCTTGGATTCCCTCAAGGCCGACTGAGCTGGTTGTACCCTAAAAACCCATTACACAGTTTTTGCCATGTCAATCTAAAGAAACATGGTATACCGGCCCTTATGATTATACAAAGAGTATATCATAAGAAATTCTTGATGGGATGATGATATCATGCCATATCGTGTCATTCTTGTAAACCCCAATTCTATGATAAGAATGAGGGTATCTTGCTTGATCTTATGTTCATGTGGACCTCAATTCTATATAAAGAATGTCCATATTGATTTGTCATGGTACCTAAGTTAAGGGAACCATATTCTACCTAGTTTTATCGACATCGTGATTATACCGTTATTATCGCCATTCTATGTCCTTTGTCATATTTTGGACTCTATTCTATCAAAGTTGTCATACGTGTCTACAAGCTTGATTATTGAAATTCTATATTGGCTATATAAACAAGAGTGGATGTCAAAACACATGATAAATGCCTGCGCATATAGGGCCCGATCTGGTCCTGGGAGGAGCACCCGAAAGTACTTGTGCCCATGGGAGTTAAAATGATAAGGTATCTGGCATTATACCGAGTACTTGACTTGCTTGATTGGACATTCCACACACATCTTGTACTTGAATCGTACTTGACTTTACATGAAATGCGTGGCCTGAAAAAAAAAAGTAATTTACTTGCTTGATATATGATAGCCAAAGTTCTTGACATGACTTGTTAAACGTGCTTGCTTGAATACCTTGAATATACTTGTCATCTTGTTGGAAGTTCATGATTAAGTTCATCTTATTTCTTTGATATTACATTCTCTCTATCTTGTCGTTTTCACGCGAGCATGCATAGCTTTATTGCATTCATGAAAATGTAATTATTTAAACCCCTTGCTAGTACTTGAGATATAATTTCCTACTGAGCGTTCGCTCATTCCGTTTGTCCCTTTCTACTTTTCAGGTAAGTCCGACGACGATGGAAGTCAATCGGATGGGAATGGTCAAGAGTGAAAGTGATAGAGCTTCTACAAGTGTCGTCTAGTCTTTTCTATAGTTTCTTGAGTCAAATATGTATTCTTTTCCTTTTTGTTAAACAGAGTATTGGATTTGTAATAGTCTATCCATTATGAAATAAAGGATTGGGTTATCTTGCTATTTTGCGCATCTCTGTCTTTGTGTCGAGTACACGACCACTCTGATTGACATGATTGATATAGACACGTCGCGCATCTCCGGGTATCTTCCGCGCTCGGGGCGTGACAGTCTTTGTGGTATCAGAGCCTAAGGTATTCAATTCCTAGGAAACCCAAGTCCAAGGATAGGTTTCAAAACCTTTAACCAAGTGAGAGTGGGTAGAACCAAGGGTTAAATGATCAATGAGTCCTTTATAAGATCATAGTGATATAATACTAACGTAGCTATCGTAATTGTAGGATAATGGCTGCCGAACGTGCTCAATGGCGCAACATGCAGCGTACCCTTCAAGGGATGACCCAAGTGCTACAACAGGTAGCACAAGGTGGTGCTCCACGAGCTGGAAGCTTACACCAAGCATTCAAGAATATGAATCCCCCGAAGTTCATGGGATCGACCGATCCAGACGATGCCGAGCATTGGGTTCGGGAGATTGAACGTATATTCCGTGTTATGCAATGCACGGATCAGGACAAAGTCTTATTAGCTACTTTCCAGTTAGAAAAGGATGCTAGATGCTGGTGGGAGTCGATTGAAGCTACTATTGACCCAACTCAAGTTACATGGGGTGAATTCGTTGAATATTTCAACGCCAAATATTTCTCTGATAGGGTCCAGGAAAAGAAGGCCGCCGAATTTGCCGCATTAAAGCAAAGATCTTTATCGGTGGCTGATTATGAAGCACAGTTCTCTAGACTGTCTAGATATGCTAAGCATTTGATTAGCACGGAAAAGATGAAAGCCCGTAGATTTCTTAATGGGCTTAGGCCCCACTACATTACTCAACTGGCGCCTATGGATATTCAAGTTTATACTGAAATAGTGCGCCGAGCTCAGTTGCTTGAAGATGCCACGGAACTATCTGATAGGATCCGTGGGAAAGACAAAAAGGAGCAAGTCACAAGTTCGGGTTCTTTTAAACCCAACTTTAAGAAGAGGCTCAATAATGGAGGTTCTTCCTCTCAAGATCAGAAGTACAAGAAATCCAAGCCTTTCTCTATCACCACTACCCCTTCAAACGTAGTATGCAAGCATTGTGACAAGGCTGGTCACAAAACAGAAGAATGCTGGAGGAAACTAGGAGCATGTCTCCGTTGTGGGAGTCGTGAACATCGGATTCCCGATTGTCCATTAATGAATGACCAAGCCGGTGAGGGTAAACGTCCAGTGACAAAGAATGCTCGTCTTCATGCAATCCAAGGGACCGAACCAGAAGAAGAAGGCGGATTGGTGGAAGGTACATTAAAAATTTGTTCTAAATATGCACATGTTTTATTTGATACGGGTGCATCGCATTCCATTATTTCCAAGAAGTTTGCTGACCCATTACCTCTAGAACCAGAATGGATGAAGATAATATTGTCTACTCCTCTCGGAAACGAGACGGATATCACACATCATTACCAAAATTGTGAGGTATTGGTTCGAGGAAAGAATTTTCCTATTGATCTTATCTGCTTAGATCTAAAAGAATATGATGTTATACTAGGGGCAGATTGGTTATCCAAATACCAGGCAACGGTTGATTGCCGTGATAGCAAGATTGTTTTCAAGGAATTTCCGGAACTGACTTATACTAGTCCTAAGAGTCGAAGCAAATCCCCTCTTATCTCGGCTCTTCGAGCAAGTAAGCTCGTCAAGAAAGGATGTGTATCCTTCCTTGCTTTTGTCACTATTAAAGAAGCTAAGGAAACCGAGATAGAAGACATTCAGGTAGTGCGAGAATTTCCAGACGTATTTCCGGAAGAATTGCCGGGATTACCCCCTCAAAGAGAAGTGGCCTTCACCATTGACTTAGTCCCTGGTGCCGGTCCTGTTTCCAAGGCACCATATAGAATGTCCCCTGCTGAACTCAAGGAGTTGAAGGAGCAGTTGATGGAACTAATCCGAAAAGGGTTTATTAGACCAAGTACTTCCCCGTGGGGAGCACCAGTCTTATTTGTAAAGAAGAAGGATGGGTCCATGAGATTGTGTATCGACTATCGACAGTTGAATCATCTTACTATCAAGAACAAGTATCCACTGCCGAGAATCGATGAGTTATTTGATCAGATTTCAGGATCCAAATATTTCTCCAAGATTGATCTCAGGTCGGGATATCATCAATTAAGAATCAAGGACGATGACATTCACAAGACTGCATTCAGAAGCAGGTATGGCCATTACGAATTTGTTGTTATGCCTTTTGGACTAACAAATGCCCCTGCTGCCTTTATGCAGTTAATGAATAGCATATTCAGGCCTTACTTGGATCAATTCATAGTAGTCTTCATTGATGATATATTGATATATTCTAAGACTAAGGAAGAACATGAAGAGCATTTGAGGATTGCATTGCAAGTCTTGAGGACAAATCAATTATATGCTAAACTCAGCAAATGCGAGTTCTGGCTTGAAGAAGTGGCTTTTCTCGGACATGTCATATCCAAGGACGGTTTATCTGTGGATCCGTCAAAAGTTGAAGCTGTGAGAAACTGGGAGAGACCCACTAATGCAAGCGAGATCAGAAGTTTCTTAGGTCTTGCAGGCTATTATCGGCGATTTATCAAAGATTTCTCTAAGATCGCCGTACCACTTACAAGATTAACTCGTAAGGAGATCCGATATGAATGGAGTGAGGAATGTGAAAGCAGTTTTCAAACTCTCAAGGATCATCTCACCACAGCTCCGGTCTTAGCCCTACCAATTGAAGGAGAGAAATTCGAGGTCTACACTGATGCTTCTGGCATTGGCCTCGGATGTGTTCTAATGCAACAAGGGAAGGTCATAGCATACTCTTCTCGTCAACTGAAGAAGCATGAGGAGAATTACCCCGTCCATGACTTGGAACTGGCCGCGGTAGTATTTGCCCTAAAGATATGGAGACACTATCTCTATGGGGTACAGTTCACTGTATACTCCGATCACAAAAGTCTCAAATATCTATTTTCACAAAAGGAGCTGAACATGAGACAAAGACGCTGGCTAGAATATCTCAAGGACTTCGACTTCAGTATACAATACCATCCCGGAAAGGGTAATTATGTGGCTGATGCCCTTAGTCGAAAGCCGAGAGCAAGGATAGCAAATTGTATGATACAAGAATGGAGGTTACTTGAACAATTCTCCGAGCTCAATATAAGCTTGGACACGGAATCCAAATTTATCACATTATCTCATGTAAGCATACAGTCAGACTTATTATCTGAAATACAAACACTTCAGGATGATGATCCTATGTTAGTAGAAATCAAAGGCAGATTAGAAGGACAATCTGATTTTCAACTAACTTCTGATGGAAGATTATCGTTCAAAGATAGAACTTGTATACCCGATTGTCCGGAATTAAAGAAGAAGATCTTAGATGAAGCTCACCGATCCAGGTACACTATTCATCCAGGATCAACCAAAATGTACCAAGATGTAAAGAGGAACTTTTGGTGGCCTAATATGAAAAGAGAAATAGCGGACTATGTATCACGCTGCCTCACATGCCAACAGGTCAAGGCGGAACACCAAAAGCCTGCGGGAAAACTACATCCTCTAGATATTCCTAAGTGGAAATGGGAGGATATTGGTATGGACTTCATCATGGGTTTGTCTAAATCTAAAGGAGGACATGATGGAATCTGGGTTATCATTGACCGACTAACTAAATCGGCACATTTCTTGCCAATAAAGAGCCGATGGTCAATTGATGTGCTAGCTGCACTGTACATCAAGGAAATAGTCAGGATACATGGAATTCCTGTCTCAATCGTGTCTGACAGAGATCCCCGTTTTACTTCTCATTTTTGGAAGGGATTACAACATTCGTTGGGGACAAGGCTCAACTTTAGTACTGCTTTTCACCCACAAACGGATGGTCAGACCGAGCGAACTAATCAAGTTGTTGAAGATATGCTGAGAGCATGCATTATTGACTTTGGAGGAAGCTGGCATGACCACTTACCTTTAGTTGAATTTGCATATAATAATAGCTACCAAGCTAGTATCCAAATGGCACCTTTCGAAGCCTTATACGGAAGGAGTTGCCGATCTCCCATATGTTGGAACGAAGTTGGAGAAAAACAACTATTAGGTCCAGACATGGTAAGGGATACAACCGAGAAGATACAAGTAATCAGGGAAAGATTACAAGTTGCTCAGACCAGACAAAAGACTTATGCAGATACAAGAAGAAGAGATCTTGAATTCCAAATCGGAGATCATGTATTTCTCAAAATATCCCCTGGACGTGGCATACGAAGATTTGGTGTTAAGGGCAAGCTTACGCCAAGATTCATCGGACCATTTGAGGTACTCGAAAGAGTTGGCGAGGTTGCTTATCGCATCGCGTTGCCTCCTCAGTTGTCCGAGGTACACAATGTATTTCACATATCTATGTTGAAGAAGTATGTGCACGATCCGTCACATATTATTGAGTATGGAGATCTGGTGATCCAGAAAGATCTCACATATGAACAGAGGCCCTTGAAGATATTAGATCGAGAAATACGAGCTCTAAGGAATAAGGTTATTCCCATGCTCAAGGTGCAATGGAATAAGAATCCTGAACGCGAAGCGACATGGGAGACCGAGGAATCTATGAAGAAACGATTTCCCGAGTTATTCTAAGAGGTATATGTCCTACACTCTCCGCGTGTATAATTATATATATATTGAATTTGGGGACCAAATTCTTTTTAAGTGGGGGAGGGTGTAGCAACCCTAATAAATGAATAATTGAAATGGATTAAAACATATATATTACAGAAGTAATATATATATAAAAGGAATAGGGTTAATTGGACGAAATAAAACAAATTAAAAATAACGCCTCTTATTAAGGCGTTAATTTATAAAGAAACGCCTCTATCCATGGCGTGAATAAAGAAAGGACGCCCACACCTACGGTCGTCAGTTCTCACGCGACCAAATGGGTAAGTAAAAGAAACGCCTCTATCTTGGGCGTGTTTTAAAACACGAAACGCCCTTTGTCAAGGCGCTTTTTAAGAAACGCCCTAAAGTAAGGCGTCAATTAAAGAATAGACGCCCTGACCAAAGTCGTTAATTCAGTTCGAGAACCGATCGAACCCAGAACTTATCCAAGGAAAGATTAACCTAATCTAGTAAGTGTCTATTAGAGTAAGGACTCTATTAAGGATATATTACCCTCAATCAAACACTACTCTTGTTAGGACTTCAAAATCCTATAAATAACATGTTCGATCGAACCCTAAAACCCATTTGATCGAACGTCTGCTGCTAGGTACGTGAAGAACAAACTATTCCTTTGATCTCTGCTTTGCCTACACGAAGAACTAATGATTCTTCACTCTCTTTTCTTCTTACAGGTTGAGGAAGCCTAGACATCGTGAAGAACAAGGGTAAGTTCTTCTAAACTTCCATCTTCAGCCAAGCTTATGAAGAAATTTCTAATATCTCTTCATATTCCTCTGTAGGAAAACTCTAGGGATCGACCAAAGAACAAAGGTTCTCTGCCTACTGCTGATTCAGTTTATCCTTATCAACGTCTTCACGTGACTGTCACCTTCAAATCCATTGTTAAGGTAGGATTTTCTCAAGTTATTGTAGCCCAAATAAGAATTAATGCAAGATATCTATACATACGTATATGAGCATGGCATGCAGACTGTTTATAAGGTTTTATTACGTTTTCTGCAAAATTTTGAAAGAAACGCCCTTGATTAGGGCGCTAATTTAAAAGAAACGACCATTCTAGTGGTCGTCAATTTAATATTTGACGCCCTCTACGCAGGCGTTAATTTCATAAGAATCGCATGTGATTAATAATTGATCCTGTTTAAAAATTACAATACATATGAAATATTGATTTTTAATATCTTGCATGACTCTGTGAATTCCTGTTAAATTTTACTGCCATGACATGTCTCCTGTCTCTCGAAATATTATTTATTAAAATATCGTAAATCCCTTGAAATTCACGACTTGGACAAAGTCGTTTTCCATATTCTAACGCCCCAGTACAAGGCGTGAATCTGAAAAGAAACGCCCCTTCCTAGGGCGTGTATCTGTTAAAATCCTGAAATTCACATATTCTGTAAAATGGAATTAGAAAGTAACGCCCCTTCCAAGGGCGCGTTTTTGATAAATTTCTGAGAATAATTATATCCTGTCGAATATGTAAATGATGAGACGCCTGCCTCTGCAGTCGTCAACTTTGAAGAAACGCCCCGAGGAAAGGCGTGTTTTTGATAAATTAATGAAATAATGGAAATTCTGCAAATTGGCAATATATGTAAACGCCCTTCTGTTAGGCGTTAATTATTCAATACACGACTTTACTTAAGTCGTTATTTTACTGTAAACTGATTTTATCCTGATTCTATTACCGATGGTTTCATATTATACATATATATATATATATCGGCACTATTCTCCACTCCGTGAGTATAGTCCCACGTTTCATGTTGATTTATCGATCACACTCAACTCTCATTGACATACAAGCTCTCCATTGGACATTCCGTTCCTTTGGACTAGCGAGTTAGTCATAGAGACCTCCGTAAGACTCCTCGTAGCCTTGGATTCCCTCAAGGCCGACTGAGCTGGTTGTACCCTAAAAACCCATTACACAGTTTTTGCCATGTCAATCTAAAGAAACATGGTATACCGGCCCTTATGATTATACAAAGAGTATATCATAAGAAATTCTTGATGGGATGATGATATCATGCCATATCGTGTCATTCTTGTAAACCCCAATTCTATGATAAGAATGAGGGTATCTTGCTTGATCTTATGTTCATGTGGACCTCAATTCTATATAAAGAATGTCCATATTGATTTGTCATGGTACCTAAGTTAAGGGAACCATATTCTACCTAGTTTTATCGACATCGTGATTATACCGTTATTATCGCCATTCTATGTCCTTTGTCATATTTTGGACTCTATTCTATCAAAGTTGTCATACGTGTCTACAAGCTTGATTATTGAAATTCTATATTGGCTATATAAACAAGAGTGGATGTCAAAACACATGATAAATGCCTGCGCATATAGGGCCCGATCTGGTCCTGGGAGGAGCACCCGAAAGTACTTGTGCCCATGGGAGTTAAAATGATAAGGTATCTGGCATTATACCGAGTACTTGACTTGCTTGATTGGACATTCCACACACATCTTGTACTTGAATCGTACTTGACTTTACATGAAATGCGTGGCCCGAAAAAAAAAGTAATTTACTTGCTTGATACATGATAGCCAAAGTTCTTGACATGACTTGTTAAACGTGCTTGCTTGAATACCTTGAATATACTTGTCATCTTGTTGGAAGTTCATGATTAAGTTCATCTTATTTCTTTGATATTACATTCTCTCTATCTTGTCGTTTTCACGCGAGCATGCATAGCTTTATTGCATTCATGAAAATGTAATTATTTAAACCCCTTGCTAGTACTTGAGATATAATTTCCTACTGAGCGTTCGCTCATTCCGTTTGTCCCTTTCTACTTTTCAGGTAAGTCCGACGACGATGGAAGTCAATCGGATGGGAATGGTCAAGAGTGAAAGTGATAGAGCTTCTACAAGTGTCGTCTAGTCTTTTCTATAGTTTCTTGAGTCAAATATGTATTCTTTTCCTTTTTGTTAAACAGAGTATTGGATTTGTAATAGTCTATCCATTATGAAATAAAGGATTGGGTTATCTTGCTATTTTGCGCATCTCTGTCTTTGTGTCGAGTACACGACCACTCTGATTGACATGATTGATATAGACACGTCGCGCATCTCCGGGTATCTTCCGCGCTCGGGGCGTGACAGCTGCATTTGAGTCATTATTGGAGTGGTTCATATCGTACACTCTGGGAGAGTTTATATTCCATAAGTGCATCTATTTAGGGGGAGCTGCACTGTTATGTATTCATGATATTTTCGGTATACATGCTGAATCAAATTCGCACACTTCCTACACAAAATGTGAAAATGAGTGTTAAAGATAATGATATATGAATTTCTTTTCAACACTCTCGAGATGTTAAACTTTCTGCATGTATGTTGAAGAGACAGTTGAGGAAAAAGCTGCCTACCTATCCTGTTTAAAAATTTGGGATGAAAATGAAAGATAGAGCAATGCTCGGTCTCACTGAGTAAACTGGGCACATGTCACCTGAGACGTGATGTGGTTCATATCTGAAAAGTGTTGACTAGTATCTCTATTCAAAATGAGGTGAAATGGTTCAGTATTCTGAGTAACCGGGGATTCTGGCATGAGCTCCATGCATCTACTCGCGTAAAAAGGAATCATTTGAACGTGATCACTCTTGAAAAATTCTGACTATCATGTGATATTGGTTGAGTTGAATAATATTGGTGAAACTCATTGTGGTAGAGCGTAGCCTCCAATACGCTATTCTTAAAATCGAAGTGCAGTCTGTAAAATGTCTCATTGTGTTGATCTGAAAATCTGAATATCCATATTGTAACTATCGTTTTTCATATTACTCACTTACACATCTGAAAATTTGATTTAATATGTATTCAAAAAGTTGATTGACTGCATTAGCAAATGCATAATTCTCCTATATGATTGCACAACTTCCCGTGTACTACACATGTGCATTCCGATTGTCATGACCCTCATGCACCATTCCTATACCTATACCCTCTTATATAAGTAAGGGGGAGATATGCTTGCATGTCTATATATACGTATCTGCCTGGTTGTATTGTGTGCTCATCATGTGTCATAAGTTGCATGTATATAGCCTCATGCATTTTTTAAGAAAATTAAAAATTTGAAAATCACTGAAAATCTCACAAAAATTGGACTTCAATTTGCTTACACTTGCCATATGGGATTTTTACTTTCCATTGGTATCATGCTTGCATTCATAGTGTCATCATATGCTTGCATTGAGTTCTTACGCATTTCCAGAAAATATAAAACTCAAAAAATTTGAAAATAAAAGAAAATCTTTAGATGCGCTCTTGCATGTTGTGAACATCTGATATGGGTTCTCTTATTTGCATGCTATCATGCTGACTATCTCAGCTTATGAAAATCTGATATGAGGCCAATCATTACCTTCCATTGGTATCCATGCATGCTTGACTGAATTTGCCTCAAATGGTATCATATTGATGTGTGAGACTAATCACATCTTGGTCTCCTCAAGAGGGAGAAAGAATTGCTCTTACTTCATTGGTTTCTTCCAGCTCGTTTGATACTGTTGTTGTGGGAGAAAGATTTGCATTATCCCGCTTTTTGATTATGTCAAAGGGGAAGAAAAATTGATGATTGTTGTTGACAGGGGGAGAAGTTGATGACTATTGTTGACAGGGGGAAAGGAACATTTGTGCCATTCTGTTACATCATCATAAGTTTATCATTAAATTTGTCATCATCACTAAGTTTGTCATCATCAAAAAGGGGGAGATTGTTGAGTTACGGTTTTGATGATTGTTGTGATTATTGTTCATGACAGTTATGATTTTGATGATAACTAAACTGAATGTGTGATTACGTGATGATAACTAAACTTACATGGTTCGGATGGCAAATGGCAACGATTACATGGTCTTGATCCTTGGTTTGTATATAATCTTTGGTTGAATGTTTGATGTCAATGGGATGCATATATAGATCATTTGGATTCACAAAATGAAGGCTTCATGAGAATCTTGGTTGAAAGTGGTAGATGGCATCGAAGTGATTGAACTCGCATTGTCTTAACTTCATTTACTCTCTTATGCAGGTTTAAAATGGAATGCCAATCCCATATGCAAAGGTATCAAGATTCATAGTGAGAACTTGGCACCTTGCATGTGTATATTTTTGGGAGAAAATGGTAGGTTTCCATTTGGAATTTTTTGATCTTGATAGGATATATGGTTGATATGTGTTCTCACATTGCATATACGCTTGGCAAATGAGACCCAATCACCTTGTTGAATGGCATCCTCATGATATATGAAATTTGGTTCAATGATGCTATCTTATTGCACAAATTGGATAGCCGTATGATCTTAATGTTATGCTATGGTTGATTGAGTTTTTCAAGTGTTTTCATCCTCCTTGTTAATGATTTCATGTATGTACTTCATGCATTCATCACTTGGGATCATTGGGCATGTTTTCCTACATGTTTACTAATGTTTTTGCTTTTTCTATATTTTTTCTGTAGGTTTAGGTCGACCTAAAGGACAGTTTAGGTTGACTTAAAAATACTGTAGCTAGCGGTCGACCGCCAAGAGCTAGCGGTCGACCGAAAATCCTAGAACTGATATTTCTACAGGTCTATCAGTAACGGTCGACCGCCAGAAGGTTCCAGTCGACCGCCAGCCCCGAAGCCACTTTTGTTGACTTTGTTTTTCAAGCGCGTGGAGAGGGCTTTCACCCCATTTGTTTAATCCTAATGACACCCAATCATCCAGAAAACGTGGATCTAGTCTGGGACTTGTCCTTGGACCATTCAAGGGGTTATAAAAATATATTTGTGAAGTCATAAACCCCCATTTTGCCCTTGGGTTCATAATAGACCTATTGGGGGTCTTTTTGGATGGTTCTAGAAGGGTGATCATGGTCTTTTCATGTCTTCTACATAGGCATATGTGTAAGCTATGAATTTAGCAAGTGGAACTCTAATGTATTCATTGTTTTCTATCTTGTAGGTGAAGAGAGGGAAGAAAGGAAAGAAGAGCTCAAGCCAAGGGGTTTTGATCTTCATTCAAGAGGTTTTGAAGATTGCAGAAGAAGGAAAAGTGCATCAGATCAAGGAGAGGATCAAGAAGACATTGAAATCATCACCATCCGACTGGAGCTCCAAGCTACCACTTCTATTCGTCTTGGAAATCAAAGGGGGAACAATCTCTACATCCTTTAGTTGCTGTTTTGAGATGGTTGCCATGAGTTCTACTTTGATCTGAGCTTATATTGTTACTTGTGTTTACTTTCAAACCTGAAAATACATTTTGTGTGTGTGACCGTTTGTGTATACGGTCGTGGTTAATCACCTGCGTGCGGTCGTATGTGTGATTGTGCTGCGTTTGTTGCAGCGTGTGTATGTGTGTGTGGTAGTGATCCGGTTGTCGGATCGTGTTGGAGTTCATCTCCGTGTGTGTGTGTATGTGTGCTGGAGCTTGTCTCCGTGTGTCGTTTGGGGCGCGTCCCCGTGTGTGTGTGCAGGTGTTGTCCTGCGTGTGTGTTTGGAGCATTGTCTCCTTTTGGGGATTCATTCCCAAGTGAAGCCTCACCGGATTTGGTGAGGGGTGGACGTAGGATTGCCGTCGTTGCATCCGAACCACCTTAAAAATCACTGTGCATTGTGTGTTATTTGTGTGGTTTGATTGCTTTCGTTGTATGGTCGTGTGGGAACGGTGAGTTTGAGAGAATTGGTTAATTAGTTTTAAATTACTAATTATTATTTACCACACATTTTGTAAAAAGTTAGAAGTTTTTCTTAAAATTGGTAAACACCCAATTCACCCCCCTCTTAGGTGTCATTGATCGCGGGACTTCAATGTTATCACGAGCATCCTGCATTGTATATAGGTTAGTGTCACATGCATATAGGAAAAGAAAAATCTTCATCTCACACTTACCCCTGCCGCCCCACCGAGGTAGAGACGCTCCCCGTACGTGGTCCGGTACCGTCTCAAGTAGTCAGTGCTGTCCGGTACGTGGGACACCACTGGGACTCCACCCTGCTGCCAGTCCTGGTACTGTGCAGGGAAGTGCGTACGCCAGTCGACGATCTTTGCCTTGCCCCGGGTCTTCTGCCCGACACGGCCAGGCTCATCTACGTCGACCCACTCCTGGGCTAGCCCCAATGACCTCATGACCAGCCTGAGCCGCAGCGGCTCAATCTCGTTCAGGCAATGGACCCACACGTCCCGCCCGAAACGAGGACGACCCGCTACGACCCAAGGCTGGCCAGCATCGGCCATGCCCAGGTAGGGCCTCCACACCACCTGCATCGCCATACATGCATCATATTAGTTGTCATTTTACTTAATTGAATCATATGCATAAAAATAAAAAAATCATACGCATCATACCATGGCCTTGTTGGCACCCAAAATATGATCGTCGGCGACCAAGCCACAAAGACGAAGGACCCGGCCCGCTGAAGCACGGAAGCTGATAAAGATCAACATATTGAAGACTTCTCGAGCTGCCAGAGCCTCAAGTCACCCCGTATGAACGCCAGGGACTTCACCTCAGGAGAACCGAGATGAACTCACAACCAACCGGCAGTGCGACCAAGCCTGCCCAATGGACCGGCATCGACTCCGTCGTGCCGCATACACTACATCCGTTGTCCGACCAAGGACGACGGTCTACCCAGTGGCTACCCACCTCATGAAAGGCTCTCCTGAGATGAAGGAGTCCCCTTGGCTCTTCAGAATGAAGGACCGAAAGCTCTGTCGGTAGAAGATCCCGGTCACCCGGCACGGGTACGGCTTCCCGCCAAGATGGGCCCGTTAGTGGCCGAATGATTGCCCAGCTCAGGCGGAACTATCCCGGGTGTTATCCCACCCTCTAAGGAGCTTTGGGCACAAACCAGACCGAGCCAGCGGCACGAATCATAGAGCCGAAGGCCGTGTCAGCGAAAAACCAGCGTAATCAAACCAAAGTCATTTGAAGCTCCAAGAGTGGCCGTACGTCGGCCTGAGAGCTTCAACAAGGCGTCTCCTCGAGGTTTCAAGGAGCAGTGGGTAGATAAATGTTCACGGTGACCCCCGAAATCAACTCCGGGCCCATCGGCTAACTCGCGACGTGCGAGGAGCATTAATACGGCGCGCCCTAAACCGGCGCGCCCCCCTTATCCGGTGCCCTCTTGTTCCGGTGCGCAAAAGATGCATACAGTCCTTCCCCGACGCGCCAATCTCCACGCCGGATTAAGATCTCAAACTTGTTCCTATATATATATATATGGCGGTTCGATTGAAAGAAAAAAAGGGGCCAGGGAGAGGGCAATTAAGAAAGGAAAAGGATAAGAAAAGAGGGAGGAGGGCCAGTCATCTTCGGGGGAGAAAGGGTTTTCTTTCTTGTGAATGAAGCAGAGTCTCTCAGAGCATTCCTCAGTCGCCGTCTCCCGTCCTCATCTGAAGCCCTTCGGAGTGAGAGAGGAAGAAGGCGTTCCGACACTCTGTTTCTAGAACAGGTGGGTGTCCGAGTCATCTATCTTCGGCTCCGCTTTTTGCTTTCTCTCCGACGAATGTAAGCGAGAGGGGTGAGGGATGGTGATGATATGAGCCAATCCTTCCCCCTTCCTCGCCATCTATTTTCGTTTGTTCTTCCTCTGTAAATCCCTCTGCAACTAGTGAACGACGATCGGACGACGGTGCCGGCGTCAGATTCGTAATACATTTTTTTTAACTAAAGTTGATACTTGCAAGGGGGGAGACGGGAGAGGGGGTTCATCTCTTCATTGCGGAAGAAGATGAAAACACTATCCCGGCCACCAGGCAAGCGATTTTCATATAAGAAAGCAGAAAAAGAAAGGGGGACAGGGGGGGAGGGGAAACGCCCAAAGAGGGGCAAGAGGCGTACAAGGCCAAAGGCCCAAGAAAGCAGAAAAGCCCAAGAGGACCCAGGCGTGGGCAGAAACAAAAGCCCAAGAACCCACAGAAGAAACAAAGCCCCTACAAATAGTAATCTTCATCGAAGACCCCTTCAGAGTCGGACGAGAACACAGAACGGACACCGTGCTGACGACTCGGAGAGCAAGGCCAATCAAGAGGGTCAACCTCCGAACTGTCGGGATCGGGCACCTCCGTGTAGGAAGAGTCGGCCGGCGGCGGGGGCGCCATCGAAGAAGACTGGATCCGAAGAGAACGACGGGGAGGAAGAGCAGCGTCCTCAAACATGCACTGACGATCACGCGAGGAGGAGGTGGAGTTGGACCACTGGAAGGAACGCCGGGGAGCTCCGCCATCCATCCTCGAGGGCGCCCGAGAGCGGTCCTGGCAAGAGGTTCCCACAAAAGCCGTATGAGCCGCTGTAAGGTCACGAAACCCCGAAGCAGGCTCAAGCCCGGGGATGTGGAGAGCCTGGACGAGCTGGGGGAACCTGAGAGGCAAGCCAAGATCCGAGGGGGGCACAACACCCATGGGATGCACCGGAGCAGGAGGCGGGGCGGAGTCGACGATCGGGCCGGGCGGGGCCCGGTTGATCTTCTTCTTCAAAGCTTGGGCGAAGGAGAGGCGAGGGACGGCCGTCGGAGAAGAGGAGGAAGCCAAGGACCCTTCAACGCTAGCCACCTGGGCGATGGGCTATGCCCCTGGGGACCAAGCAACCGCACCGGCGTTAAGCCCAGAAGAAGGGCCGCCCAGGGGGTGAGCATTCGGCGCCGGGAGGCCAGGGACCAAAGAGGTGGACACCCCGGCAGCAGGAGGGACAACCGCGGGTGCATCTGAGCACGGAGGGGGGACGCCCTTCCTGGACGGAGGAATTGCCGGGGGGGAGGGCGCGAAGCCCACAGCCGGAGTGGACAGAATGCCTTGACGAACCTCAGCCGGAGGGCAGAGGCCAAGAAAATGAGCATGTGCAGCAGGAAGACGTGGGAACTGCTCCTGACGGGCCAACGCACCGGGCAGTAGCTGAGGTCCCTTAGCGGCCATAATAACAGGGGCCGGAGGGCCAACGCCAACAGGAGGAGGGGCAGAGCCAGCAACTACAGGTTGGCAGCTCTGCGGACCGAGCAAGTGGAGATTTGCCGCAGGGCCCACAGGAGTGGACCTGGCCTACGGGAAACCAGCAGCAACAATTGTTGGGCAGGGGCGATCAGCACAGATGGGGGATGAGGTGTCGACACTCACCGAGGGGAGTGGGGTGTGGGCACACTCAAGCCCAAGGACTGAAGGCTGGCCACAGCCAGCTCCCATGAGGGCAGAGGACGGATTGCCAGGCAAGGGGGCAGCAGGCCAAGCAGCCGAGGTAGCTCCGGCAGTGTAGACAAGAGCACCCACTGGAGCAGGATGCCGTGCGTCTGGATGAGACGGAATAGGGCAAGGCATGGGGGTGCCATCCAACTGAGGTGCATCGATGCAATAGGTGGCCCCCGAGGGAGAAGCACCGAAGCATGCGGCGCTCCCCAAAGATGGTGCAGTGCAACTGCTAGGAGCACCTAGCAGGTTACCTGGCGGGTGTTGAAGCAAGGCGGGAGCTGTTGCAGAGTCCACGAAGGCAGGCTTGGGGCCATCCATAGCCATGTGAGGTGCGCACAGAGGGCCGGCAGGGGCGGCAACAAAGGTCGGGCTGCAAGCAGAAGATATGCTTAGCGTGGCAGGCAGCCCACCGCAAGAGGATGAAGGGACCGCAGGCTCCACGAAGGCTGAAGTGATAGTTGGCTGAGAGCGAACGGTACAAACCCTCGGAGGGGGATCCGCCGGAATGCCCAGGGGGGGCAAGGGGCAGACCAGCACCTGAAGGGAGCCACTAGTCAGGGCTACAAAGGGAGCAGGGACAGCAACCAGGGGCCCCTGAGAGGCAGAGACCGTAGGGACCGCAGCAACATGCAAGTCAACTAGCGAAAGGGAGGTGGCCGGTCCCAAAAGCAGAGGAGTGGGCTGCGAAACCAGCGGTGAGCCGGCACCAACCGAAGTAGAAGCCGAGGGAGGGCAAGGTTCCTGAGAGGAAGCCGAGGGCAACGAAGTTGGCGGAGAGGCAGCAGCTGGTATAGGCAGGCCAGTTGAGTCTTTGGCAGCCCTGCGCGTGGGGAAAGATAATGGGGCCTCAGGCGAGGCCGCAGGGGGCTTCTTGCAGTGAAGCGAAAGGTGGCCAATGCGTTTGCAGTTGGAGCAGAACGAGTGCAGGTTGGGGTACTCCAAAGGTTGCCAAAAATCGCTGCCACCATACCCAATCCAAGCCCGTAGGGGGGGCTTCTTGGAGATGTCCATCAACACACAAACCCTGGCCGCATGCGATCGGGTGCGGCACAAGGTGTTGCGATCCACTTTAAGAGGGGAGCCAATGCCTCCTGCAATGGATAGAAGCATAGCTTCATTGAAAAAGTTGGCAGGAAGCCCTGGCAACTCGATCCAAACCGGGACGAGAGGTGAATCTTCATCAGCAGAGAAGTTCAAGGACCATTTGAAGAAGGAGAACGGCCGACCTTTGACAAGGAGGGATTCTCTGAGCACCTGAAGGTAGTCCTCTTTGTTGTGGAAGCATAGAAGAAGGTGCCTCCGATCCATCGAGCTAATGAGGAAGTCTTGAGTGAAATGAAACCGTTGAGTAAGGTGTGCTCGGATCTCCTGGAACGGTGGACGTCCTTGTGGCGTCAGTGCGATAATGGCAAATTCCAAAGGCCCGCAAGACAAGGAGATCTCCTCTATGCTGAAGAAGGTGGCCGGCTCCCCACCGTCAGTGAAGGCCGGAGCATGGACGGATAGTGGCAGAGCCGGCGGTGCCAGGGACTGGAGAAGCACCTGGGAGAAGGAAGGAGCAGCAGCAACCGTAGGAGGCGAGCCCGCCTGTTCTACAGAAGGCAAAGCATGGAAAGCCCCACCTGGCACGGTAGGGCGAGCATGGCCAGACCAGGGGGATTTGGCTGGCAGAGAAGCACTAGCAGCAGGCGTAGAAGAAGGAGCCCCAGGGCGGGAAGGGGTTGGGCCAACCCCACGGCTGGAAGCACCAAGACGTCGACCACCCTGGCCGCCAGAGACTAACCCAAGCAGAGGCTGGGCGACCCCATACGTCGGAGGAGAAGACGCGTCCGTCGAGCGGGGGACGTCACCATCCGGCCGGGGAAGAGCAGCTCCTGCCGAGGGAGACGAGTGGTAGGCAACACCGGGAAGGCAAGCTCCTGCCGAGGGAGCCATGGCAGGGCCATGGTTAGACTCTTACGAAGGCACCAACGCCGCCCCTCCTGGGCCTAGGATCCCAGCACTGGCAGCGGAGCAATCAGGAAGCGAGGAGCAAACAAGAGCAAGGGGAGGCAAGGGATCTACGCACAGAGCACTGGACGGTGGGACGGCTTGGGGCGAAAACAGAGCACCGTTTTCACCCAAGGTCCCATCAAGTGGAATGGTCAACGGGGGGGGAGAGGTTGACAATAGGGGGACGTGTCCAGATGGCGATGATAGCGTGGAAAGATATTGGACGATCGACGGTTGAGATGAAGCTAGGAGAGGTAACGTGCTGGCATGGTGAAAAACATGGCAAGCAGGAGTTGGTGGCAGAGCAAACCGGGAACCGCAAGAGACGCCGTCGGCCAAGGGAGAGAAGGCCGGAGGACGAGCCAAAGGGCCGGAGACGGAGGAAAAACCTTGGACGCCCACCGGAGATGAAGGGAGGCCGATAGTGAAGACACCATCAAGAGCAGAATAGCCCAAGCCACCTGCGTCTGAGCCCTCCACCGCACCGCAGGAGATAACAGAGACGGGCAAAGCTACAGCAGACGAAGGTGAAGGGGAGTCATTGGATGGCTGACACCCAAGGCAGCCGTGCACGGCAGGGAGAGGCAGCACATGCCCACCACCGACAGCGAGGGCACCAAGGCTAGCAGGAGGAGGGATACCTTGCTGGACCGAACACCCAAGGTGGGGGGCAAGGGCTGCACGAGCTGGCACGGGAGGACCATCCAGCGGTAGAGAGGAGGAAGGGGGGAGGGGGGAGGCACCTGGCCTCCCCCCACCACCAACCATCGCCGGAGGTCAAGCACCAAGGACGGGAGCAACCCACGGCAGGGGGAGGCAACCGCAGGAAGGAGACCAGCGAGGGGGGAACGGGAGGAGAGAGAAACGCATGAGGGAATTTTTGGCCATTGGATTCGTAATACATGTGTTTGCCCCCTATTCATAGGGTGATAATGTTATGTGTGTGTGCGCTGGATGATTGAGCGCTCAACGTTGTGTCTCCCCTTTGCCATTGCTATCTCAGTCGGTGCATCCGTGTGTTTTCTCACTTGCGCGTTTGCTTCTTCCTTCTTTCCGAACCTGATTTCCTCGGCTCCGAATATGCCCTAGGCTACCACGGGCTAAAGAGATGACCCCTCCCCGGGTCCTTCATGACGACGCAATGACCGGGTTCTATTTGAGGGTCCCTATATGCTTCATGGATAGAGGCGTGCTCGTGCACGTACATCTTTCCGTTTGCTTCGTTTCAGGGTCTGATCTCTATTTTCTTTTCTCTTGGCATTATTCTATCACTCAGAGAAGGTGGGGATCGCCTCCAGCGCATCAGGGCCCGTCATGCGATTATTGCATTCCAGTTACTCGAGCATATGTGTGTGTGGCTAAATTACCCTGTCGCTATGCTAACCATCCCTCCCTGTGATTCCCAATCGCTGCTCCCTCCGCGAGTATGAATTTCTTTAACCCCCGAGTGTCGATACATCTATGTATGCTCGGTGACATATCAGCTCACCGGTGACCGTATGACGTTACTCGCCTCTGTTTTCATTCCATCTGTATTCGGGATCTGCAAGCTCGTTTGATAGCATTGTTCCGATAAACCAGGGAGGGGATACATTCCCTGACATCGTATTACAAACACCACTTGGCCAATGGGAGCTCATCTATCAATGACGAGAGTTCCCACAGACCACCAGGTTAATAGTAACAGGTTAATCTCAACTGATTGAAACCCACAGTCTCTAGGAGGCTCGGTGGTGAATAAGGGATGTATGCCCCTCGTAGGCTGGTCCTCGGGGCCTCCCTTCACCACAGTTGTCCCTCTCCTCTGAATATGGTGTAGGCTACAGGTTGCTCACCCTTCGTAGGCCAGCCCTCATGGTCGTCGCTTCCTTCTACAGCTAACATATCCATCTGTTTGAACCCACGGAGCCATGGTGCCCCTTGAAGGCCAGTCCTCGGGGTATCCTGTCTGTTGGGAATTTGCTGGCTATCATCACGCAGACCGGCGGTTTAGGGGCTTACTGCATAAGTGAGCATGACCCCGTCCCTCTCCTGCAACCCTTCAGGTTCAGGGGAGACGTTGCCCAATTTTTGGCAGGTTTTGGACATACATTCGTTTCTGTGGAGGTGGCCATAATAAAATGATCATTATGGGCCAAGGAACCCTAGTGCTCGAGTTTGAACCTCACACTGGCTCATGACTCTGCTCCTGAAGAGCCTCAGACTTTATTTCAATAGGCAATAAACCCAATTGAACCTTTAAACCTTCAAAACATTTCAATAAGTTGAATGATTTCTAAATTCATAAGAAAATAAGTTAAACCGACGTGGTCCAGATCCGACGCGCCTTAATACGGCGCGGTACCCCCCCCGCGCCGTATTAACCTTAGACTCATTTCTTCTTTCAATTCTTTGGCCCCTTCCCGGCGCGCCTTAAACCGGCGCGCCCCAAGGCCGTCGCGCCGGTTTAACGTGTAATTGGGGGGCGCCGGGTTAAGTGCTTTGCCTACGCTTGGCCACACCGGATTAAGCCCTATACCTACGTTTTACCGCGCCGTGGAAGCTATCTCTGGTGTGATCACGCCGTTTCGAATCGTTACGCTGTCTAATCCCTTGCTCGCCTCCAGAGCGATCCTCGGCTCTCGTGGTCGGAGTTAATAAACTCTAATTAGTAATAAACTGGATAAGAGGAGGGCCGTTCGAGTCCGAATCGTTTCGATATCATGATTTCACTACCATGTCCGTCAGCACTCTGCTTCCGTTATCATGCTTGTGTTACCTTCCCCCCCCCTTTGGCGGGGATTAATAAATGTGATTGAGCGCTGTTCGTTTTCTTAACTCTATTGCCATGCTTAGCATAGTCATGAGCATCATGCATGCATGCTTGCATAGACCCTCGGGTATATCAAACGGCATTGACGGAAGGCCGGGTTATGCCCGATCGAAAGTCTCTGCTATGCGCGATGGTGGTCTTCGGACCTACGTCCTCCGCCCTGTACCAAGGGTCATCAATTTAATAAACCATGCCTCTCTTGCATGATAGATAGATGCATCTCACGTGATCTTGTCATGTTCATAACATCGCACCTTTTATTCTGGCCTCGACAGTCCACTATCTCGGCAATTAATCAAAGGTTTTCCCTCCTCGTGGGGGATGTAATTAACGCCATAGCCTTTATGGTATGGCGGACTGCTGGTCCCGACCGAACCTCTCTCTCGCCCGACACGGGTCAGAATGAACGCATAATAAACTTGTCACGTACGTGACTGGCACGCCCGCGCAGTCAATCAGTCAGTTAAATACCAGTTAGTTAATTGATTGATCGATACGTGAAAGAAATCCCGTCCCAAACAGTCAGGGACCTACATAATAAAAAACTACCCCTGGGTAAAATAAACGATCGCAAACAGTCTGGCACGCCCGGTGGGACCAGTGTCACCTTTCATCTCTTTACCGAGATACTTGGGCTTCAAGGCCCTCTCAAAGGCTGCTGATCGTTGGCGTGTTTGTCTTTACAGGCGAACGATGACAACAACTGGATTGACTGGCGTTAGCTTCGGTCCTTCGATTATTGCCGGTCATGCTAATGGGTACCTGGCGGTGCCTATGGAGTTCGGCAGCTTCCCTACCGCTGTTGGCTTCCCCAACTTCTTGGGGTTAGCCTTTGTGGATATGCTAGAGGTGGAACCCTCGGAGCCTGTCGAGGGAGCTACGAAGAATATGGAGCCTCTGAAGGCCCGATCCTGCCATGACTCGTTCAAGAGTCCAACCCCGGTCGCCAACTGCTTGGTGCACCATGCTATCCATGGGGCCCGCCCCAATATTGTCTACAAGCACCCTGGAGGATGTCAACGCCGGCAAGTCCAAAGGAGTGCTACTGTGATTGCCGGAACTCTCTCCCAATCCGGCAAGTCTATGATGGTTGGTGGCATGCGCGTCTTCCTCAACGGATGCAACACGCGGATAGTTCCGGACCGAGTCCTCCCCACCATCCCTATCCACAACACATATCAGGCCCTCGCTGGAAGGAGGGAAGAAAGCGAAGAAATCGGCCACTATGGCCAAGGAAGGTCGGCCTCCAGGCCGAGAAAGTTCAAACAGGTGTGGGTTCCTAAGCAGGCCCAACCTATCCGTCAGCTGGTACCTATCCGCCGCCGCCCTGTGTATGACGGGGCGGAAGAGAGAAGAGAAAGGGGCTTGCCCCCGAAAGAAGAAGAAGAAGTGGTTGCGGATCCTCCGCGCCGCGAAAGTTTTCGGGCCTGCGCCCATCAAGCCAACGTCCCAGCCATGGGACGAAGATTCCAACAACCTGTCGATAGAGCTCAGCTAGCTTATACCCCTCCTGTGGGAGGTTGGCAACTGTCCCCCTTGTTACATCAAGAGCGGGGTCAAGAAGAGATGACCTGTCTGGTCAGAAACTATTTTCGAGGGTTAGGCAACCCCTCGCTTGGGCAACAGCGACTGATGCAAGCAGCCGCATCCAGTGAAGACTACTGCCCGTCAATAGCAGATGAAGAAGATGTAGGAGAAAGAATGATGGTGTCGTCAGTCGATGACAATGGATATGATAACAGCTTCGAGATCGAAGCCGATGAAGCCGTCCCCAAGCGGAAAGAAACAAGAAGAACTTCTGTGTTCGAGAGACTGACCTTCCCACACCAAGCTAAAAGGAGGGTCCATCGACAAAGGAGAAGGATGCAGGTCTTCACCTGCAACATGGCTGGTATATCCAATCGATATGGGGGACTTCCCGAAGATCCCCGAGAATTGGCTCAGTTGGTCGCAAGGCCTGGGCTTAGCACTCGGAGGACAGAAGTAGCAAGGGAGCTCCTGATGATGACTAAGGGAAAACAACCCCAGGTCTACCACCAATGGGATGATGAAGCTGCCATCTTGACCGCCAATGTGGTGACGGCAGAAGAAGAAGATGACGCCCCCCTCGACATCCTGCCGGAGGGTACGTCCGGGGAGACAGCAGAAGTTATTCCCACTACCGCCACTATAGACCCATCAGTCTTGATACTACTTTAGAAATATCGGCAAAAGATAGACTTGCTAAAGAAGCAACTGATGGAGAAAACTGAACAGTCCTCAGCTTCTAAACCACCTGAAGTCCAGGGTGAATCATCTCGGGGAGCGGTTCGTCATCACGACCCTCCGCCGCTCTACACACTGCCTCAGTCATCAGAACCAAGTATGGCGACAACGCAACAGCGGCCACCACATCTCCAGCCATTGCTACCTCCGGTGCTCCCGCAGGTGCACCAGACACCCCCGCTGTTGCATCCTCCACAGGCGACCACTCTGGTCACTCCGTACCTGCAGCCGGCACACTTCTATCCAGAGCCGGTTGACCCTGCAGTCATGAATCGGATGATGGTGGAAAGAATGATCGAGCTGAAGCTCGTAGAAAGGGGTGAAGGTGAGTACGTTGCGTTTGATGCATACCAGTTGCCATACCCGCAACACCATGCTGCTAAACGGCTTCCCCCGGGAATCAACAAGCCGCACAAATTTGACAAATTCAACGGGAAGGGGTCCCCGAGAGAACACATAGCCTATTATATGACTGTCATGGGCAACTTGGCCACCGACGAGTCATACCTGCTAAAGTTTTTCGGGTCCTCTCTGACAGGGCTCGCATTTGAATGGTATTCTAGCCTCTCGGTCGGGTCGATCAGCGATTGGCCAGATATGCAGAAGAAGTTCATAGAAAGATTCCATGTTACAGAGAGGGAGGTCACAGTGGCCGAACTCTACTCAACAAAGCAGAGGGCCGATGAAACAGCCCTCGATTATATCAAGAGGTGGAGGAACCTCGGAATGAGATACAAGCGGCCCCCGCATCAGGAGGACGCTGTGCAAATATGCAAATAGAATCTCAGAAGGGAGGTTCTGGAAAAGATGATCGGAATGGAAATATGATCGTTTGATCGATTGAACAATGTCGTGGCCGAGGTGGAAGCTTTCCTGGCCAGACCTGCCCCTACATCTGCTACCGGCACGACCCAGAAGGGCAAGGCGGTGGAGCGGCGCCCGTCGCCTAAAGAAGTGAACGCTCTTGACATAAAGGCGTTCGAACAACAGAAAAGTGAAGGCAAGAAGGGAGTCACCCCACAGCCTGCAGAAGTCCCAGACGGCAAAGAAGGTCCTTCGCTGAGGGACAAGATGAAGAAGGTCTATTCATTTCCAAAGGACAAGACCCGGGTTCTGTTCGACTGGGTAACGGAATATAGCATGGTCACCCTGCCAGAGCCAAGGAGGCCGGAGGACCTAAAGAGAAAAGACAGTTCAAGATTCTGTCCCTACCACCAGATGTTGGGACATCCAATCGAAGACTGTTATGTTTTCAAGGACATCATCGAAGGGATGGTGAAGAAGAATGAAATCGAGCTGGGAGAGTACAAAGTGGACCCTCTTCAGCCACATGAAGCCCCTCGGAGGAGGGCAGGAGTCAACATCATCTCCCTATACCAGGCACTGCCCGAGGAGATCTCTGAAATAAGTACGCGGAGCACCTATGAAGCTCATTTCTTGGAGCCCATGAAAGAACAGCAGGGATGGCAGCATGTCCCTGTGAAGCATAAGAAAAAGAGGGCACCCCGCCCGAAAGAGGGGGCACATATCCGTGGTGTCACACCCCGGCCTGCTCCACCGGTGGTAGCACCCGTATGGATCACTCCACCTACAACTGTCAGGATACCTACACATAATCGGAGGAGACAAACTCCGCTGCCAGTGGTTAAGTGTTGAACATGTGTGCAACATGATTACTTTTATGGTTTTGATGATGTCTGCCTTTGTAGTCATTAATGAGCTATACCTGCACTTGACCTGCACTTGATAATGTTAATATTCATACATTTCAGGTCATTATATCTCCAGTGTAGATGATCAAGATCAAGAGACATGGTTCAGCAAGTCTATACATACATCCAGGAAGTCTATACATCCAGCGAGTCTATACATTCTCCATGCATCTTCATAGCAAGTCTATACACTCGGCTCTAGCAAGCACATCAAATCTATACATCCATCAGCTCAGTGCACAGCAAGTCTATACAGCAGTAAGTCTGTACATTCTTCAGCAGCAAGTCTGTACATCCTTCAGCAGCAAGTCTATACATCAGCAAGTCTATACAGCCAGCAAGTCTATACATCCTGCAACACGAAGTCTGTACGTTGGCTGATTGCACAAACTCAAAGCCTGTACGTTGGCTGATTGCACAGACTCAAAGTCTGTACATTGGCTGATTGCACAGACTCAAAGTCTGTACGTTGGCTGCTAGCACAAATTCAAAGTCTGTACGTTGGCTGCTAGCACAAACACATAAAGTCTGTACGTTGGCTGCTAGCATAAACTCAAAGTCTATACATTGTCTGGTTGAAGTCTGTACATTGACTGGCTACTTCAACACAAAGTCTATACGTTGTTTGGTTGAAGTCTGTACAATGTATAGTTGCTCCAACACAAAGTCTGTGCATAGTCAGTGCATTCGGTTGATTCATGGCAAAGTGAAAGCCATATGATCGCGTCCAAGCCTTGATACAAATCTCTTCTACAAGGATGAAGTAACAGACTTGAACAGGCTGCCGTCAAATGGTCTCAAGCAACTGAGCTGGAGGGCTAACGAACCAACCCGGCTGAACTGGGGGTCTACCCAGCTGGCGGTCGACCGCCAGCACAGGGGCGGTCGACCGCCCCAACCAGGGAATGCCAGTTTGAAAGTCTGTCAGCTGGCGATCGACCGCCAGCCAGTAGCGGTCGACCGAAAATCCCAGGGCTCACCAATCTACAGTATTTCTCAATAGCGGTCGACCGCCAGCCCCGAGCCATCAATTGTTGACTTTTGTTTCCACTTCGAAAAGGGCCATTCAACATGGATTTGTATAATCCAAAAGTCACCTAATCACCCATGATTTGTGGATCTGGTCTGGGGCTTGTCTATAGACCATTCAAAGTCTATAAAACCAATACAAGAGGGTTAGAAACCCTAGTTGATGCAGTTGATGACGTGAATCAAAGAGAGCTCCAGGGAGGCCATTTCGTAAGTACTGTAGCACCTGCGTGAACAGTATTTCGGGCTGGAGTTCTTCATCCTTCCAAGGTGATTCAAGCTCAGATCTGAAGCCAAGCAACCTCCAAGCAAGCAAGAAGCATTCAAGGCTCTCAAAGGTGATCAAAGCTACATCCATACACCTCTTCATCAACTCAAAGAGATTCAAGAAAAGATCAAGCTACATCTAATATCATCTCCATCAACTCAAAGGGATCAAAGAAAAATCAAAGCTCTTCATCAAATCCTCAAGAGATTCAAGCTCCAACAAACCTCAGACAAGATCTTTTCTCTTAAGCATATTCTATATCTTGTTGAGTGTTTTTCATAAGTTGTTCTTTTTCTATTTCTTTCAAACACTTGAAATTGAGAATCGTCCCTACCGGTGGTTAGTAGGAAGGCAATCGGAGGCTGTCCGATTTGCGGTGTTGACGTCCCTACCGGTGGTTAGTAGGAAGGCAATCGGGAGTTCTCCGATCTGCGGTGTAGCCGTCCCTGCCGGCTTCGTGTGTAGGAAGATAGAAAGAGGGTTTTCTCTGTTCTGTTGTTTGGGGTGTGTCCCCGGTCAAGCTGTGAGTCAGCAGGAAAGCCTCACCGGATTTTGGTGAGGGGTGGACGTAGGTTGCGGGGTTGCAACCGAACCACCTTAAAAATCCCTGTGTTGTGGGTTGTTTATTGTGTGTGATTGTTCTATATCTTCTACCCCCATTCACAGGTTCGTGTGGTTCCATACTTGGTAATCTTGTTTACACACTCAAGCACTCAGATTTGCACCTTCGGTTTTATCTACGATTTAATTGAGCTTAGCACTTTGACTGCATCCCTTGGGCGGCCTGCTGCACCCTTGCACATAGGTGCCAAGGTGAAAGTATTGCTAAGTGTTTTCCTTGCTTAGACTCGCATGCACCTTAGTTGATCACCACTGCATTCACACACATATGAACTTTGAGTGATCAACATAGCACACACACACGTACGGTTGTTGCAAGCTATTGCATGCTCTGTGCCACTCTACTTAATTCCACTGTGCATTGTGTCTAAGTGATTCATTCACTTTATAAGAGTGGTTCATGCTTCCGATAGCTAAGAGTTTTAAATAGGCCAAAACTTTTGATAGGATCTAATCAACCCCCCTTCTAGATCCGTTTACACCTCGCGGGACCCAACAAGTTGTATCAGAGCGAGGCTCTGTCATTCCCAGATCCAACGATCTGCAGGGAAAGATCCCGGTGTTTGTTATTTAGATGGCTTCATATGCTACACATGCTTCGATGGCTTCTCCGCCCATTTATGATGGTTCATATTTTTCTACATGGGTTGGAAGAATGTTCATCTATGTTAGCTCCATAGATCCACAATTGTGGACTCTTATATACAATGGTCCTCATAAGCTGCCATCAAATTCAATTGATTGGTTAGCCGAACATGAGACCAAACACAATGATAATCGTCTTGCATGTAACTTAATTACAACTGTAGTTGATCTAAGACTAACTCATTTTGTGTCCTCTTGCAGCACAGCCAAGCAAGTATTGGACAAGTTGGTGAAAATCTATGAAGGGAAGGAACAAGAACAAGAATGCTTCATGGCCGACCGTGCAGAACAGTCCAGCAATACATCCTCATCACAGGTAAACTCTGACTTCGAGGAATTCACTTTTGAAGAGCTTATGGAAGCCTATGATGAATTGATCACACAATACAAAAAAGTAAAAATAGAAAACAAAAATTTGAAAAAGGATCTCAAGAAAATTAAACAAAATGAAAGCTCGATTTGTAAAAAGTGTTCTGTTTTTAAAGAGCTTAACGACACTCTCTCAGTTGATCTAGATACGCATAAACAAAGCATTGAATGTCTAAGGGAAGAAAATGAAAATCTTCATGATGAAATCACTAGGTTGGAAGAAATTGTAATAAAACTTCAAAACCAACTTAAGTCAATCTCTAATGATCAAACTATGGCCGATGGGCTAATCTATCATGAGAAGTTGATTGAAGGAAACAAAAATTTTGTTTCATGCTTTGCTAATTTTGTATGTGAAAAATGTTCATTCTTGAGAAACATAAATGTTGGTCTCTATGATGATCTTGAATGGCAACAAAAACTGATTGATTCTCTGAAAGAAGAGAATAGAGAGGTGTTGGAAAAGAAAATTGAACATGAAAAAGCTGAAGAAGAATTGCATGAAAAATTGGTTGCACATGAAAAATGCAAATCAGTCATTGATGATCACTCTGAAACTTTGCATGCTTTAGAACAACAAAATCAAAATCTTAAAGCAATAAATGCCATGCTCAATGAGCAATTGGCAGCATGCGAAGAGGGCCTTGATGAATCTAAACAGCGCATTTCCTCACTTGAAAATGAAATTCAAGGTCTGAATGAATTCCTGTCATTGTTTGTTCAAATCCAAGATTCTGACTCACCGGAAGCCACCACTTCTTATGATCACCAAAAAGGGCATACTGCTAAAAAAAAAGTAAAATTCAGCATACTCATCCAAACATGCACCATAACATGTCCTATGCTAAATACCATGCTTTCCACAAAATGAATGTCCATTGTTATTATTGTGGTAAACATGGTCACACTATGCATGATTATTTTATCTTGAGAAATGATGAGCTTAGAGCAGAAGAACAAGTGGTGAAAGAGCAAGGAAAGAAACATGTCAATACTGGCAGAGGACCTACTCAGCAGACATCTGCACAGAACTGCATGGGGAGTCAGAAGAGTCGATACTCCCATACAAGCAGGCTGACACTCTCCATGGCTTTAAACAAAAATCTTCCTCCTTTCTACTCTCACTGTGGTAAGTCTGGCCTTACTGTCCAAGAGTGCTGGCACTTGAAGGGAAAGCATCACCTTCATGCCATGAAAGATAAATCCCATGCTTATCCACAAAAACAAAATGCATATGCACACGCACATGAACATAAAAAGAATGCTCAATCTTTTGTGCGATGTTTTTACTGTGGGAAAAATGGTCATGACATGTATGATTGTCATACAATGAGAAATGATGATCTAATTTCCCTGAAACAGATGAGCTACATTGGTGAATATGATAAAGCTGCTAACCTACAAGGACCCAAGCAATCTTGGGTACCTAAAAATTCTAAATGAGAATGTTGGGTGCATGATGCCTTGGAGCTGAACAAAGGATCATAAGGTAAATAAGAGCTCAAGGCACAGGTATGTACATAAACCTTCAAGTTCAGTCATCTTGCATGTTTAGTCTTGACATGTAGATAGTGTATCATACGTCTGCCCAATGTCATTAGATTCTGCAAACTGAATTGCTCTTTGAAATGCAAAACCCCCAAGGTGTGAGATGAACTTTTGAGCTTGATAACTTGCTCACACCATGCTTGATTTCAGCTGTTTAATTCATGAAAAACTTGTTATGCTGATGAAGTTGATGTGATGATGAGTTGCTTAAGTCTTGCTATCAGCTACATGAAATGCTTGGATTTTGGTTTTGATGATGCATACCATGGCTGCATTTCCAAATCATTATTCATTTTAGCATTGCTCAAAGGGGGAGTCAACATCAATGTAGTCTGAATCATTTCACATCATTTCACTCTTGCATGGCCATGGTATATTAAATGTTGACGTATGAAAAGGCAGGTTATACTTGCCTTGAAGCACTCAATATGCATGAGGTTTCACCTCCGCCACGTACCATGTGTCAATGTCGCATATAGGCCATATAGTAAGGGGGAGCTGTCTCTTTGCAGTATTCATGCATATGTTTCATCTTCATTCTGTTGACATCATGGCATAGAATGCATCTTCTCAGGGGGAGCTTGTTCATCATGAAAATCCAGTCAAAATTCTGCCTTGCAGTTCAACAGGTCGACCTCACTCCTTTGACGGGTAGACCCCACATTTCTTTCTGCCTAAAAATTACTTTTGTCTGAGCTCAGTGCATAACCTCAGGGAGAATGTTCTTCATCTATTCTTGCCTACCAGTTATACAACACTCTCTTCTTAAACCAAGCCATTGCATGATATTGCTTAATCCTTTTGTGGTTCAACTTGGATTCAAAGTATCTTGAACTTCTTGGAGGATTCCCAATCTATTATTTAGGTTGTTTATCAGAGTAAATCTTCAAGAAGAATTTTCTTTTATAGAGTCTTGTGATTGCCTTGAACATGAATGATTTTGGTTTAACATTAATGATTTCTTGAGTCTTTAAGTTTGATGGTCTTGAACATGTTTGTGATCGGGTTTAATAGACTTAAACTAGTTTCTCATGTTTTGACTTGTTATGCCGTCTTGAATCTGAAAATTTTTTTTGAGTACAAAGGCATCCTTGATCGAGAAACTTCAGCTAAGTACTATTTTTAAACATTTGTTGAATCTGTTTATTTCAAAAAGTGACTATACTTAAAGTAAGCTCAAGGCAGAGCAATGGCACTGTTGCTGAGAAATATATCTCCTCATGAAAGAAAATGAGGTTCGATATGTCATGAGGTGACTATGCTATCTCTGTTCTAAGTGAAGCAAAATCATGAGCTACACTGAGTAACTGGGGGTGCTTGCGTCTGGTAAACGTGCACACTCACGTCAAAAGGTGGTTGCTACACTTGACTGCTCGTAAAATGATAGCAATCATCTTTTAAATGATTTCAAAAGAAAAATCTGAATGTGTAGCTCTCATGAATCAAATCTAAGTCATCTAAGTGTTTAGCCTCAATACTTATTGTGGTCACTCTCAAGGGAACCAATGAAAATGAATGAGTAAGATAAGAGAAGGTTAATCTTGTTTTGACATGAATTTCTGGTTCACTACTATTAAACTTGCATGCAAATGTCTTCATGTGATTCTACTGAGTAGGCCAAAACTCATTAGCATTAAACCAATCTGAATGTAAGAGCTGGTTCATTTGGGTTCTATAACTAAAAATTTTGAAAAATCCATAACTCTGATTCATGAACTTGGTTTCAGATTAAAGAACCTCCATTCTCTCTTGAGAAGTCATATCTTGATGCTCCTTGTTGTTTGCCTTCATCTGCCATGATTATATCACCTTGGTATCATCCAACAAGTGATATTATCTTGATGCTCCTTTCAAGTCGAATCCAAAATCATTGGTGTCTTCTGTCAAGTGATATCTCTTTGCTTCTCATTCATTGGCATGTGGCATAAGTCCTCACATCATTAGCGTCATGCTTTCATGCAATAGGGTGGCATGCACGTCTTCACCTACTACAATTGTAGCTTGCATTTATCATTTCCATGCATTGCATAGAAAATCCAAAAAATATGAAAACTAGAAAACCACTAAAAATCTTGCAAAATCTGACATCACAAAAATGCTCCTTGGCTGCTCTATCCATCTCATATTTGTGAAATTGAATCATGCTGTTGTGGCTCCATTTCTCACACTTACAATATCTTTGCCAAGCCACGGGACACCACCATGTTCGATACATCCATATAATTCATTGGTATCAGTCCTATAACTGGCTTTCCACAATTGATTGTTCTCTTTGGTTATCTTGTCAGCTTTAATAAGTGTACAACCATTGGCATGTATTTCCACATCATTTTCTGGACTGTTGCCTGCAATGCCATGTTTCTCCATATTATGGTTGCTTGTAATGATGTCACATAGGCGATGCCAGAGCGTCATGTAAGTCTCTTTGTGTGAGTCTCTCTTTCTCTTTTCTAGATCTTTTGATGTTGTCAAAGGGAGAGAAGTTTATGTGAGTCATTAATCACAGCATGTGGTAAGTTTATGTGAGTCATTAATCACAGCATGTGGTAAGTTTCTGTGAGTCATTAATCAAAGAATCCACTCTATGTGTCAAAGGGGGTGAGAACCATGTGAGTCATTGTCAAAAATGGGATAGGGAGAGAATCCTCTTCTTCTTCTTAAGAATGTTTTTGACTCATAGTTTCCATGTGACTTACTAATGCATGTGAATCTCTAATGACTCATAGTTCAGAATGACTCATAGTTGCCATCATCAAAAAGGGGGAGAATGTTGAACATGTGTGCAACATGATTACTTTTATGGTTTTGATGATGTCTGCCTCTGTAGTCATTAATGAGCTATACCTGCATTTGACTTGCACTTGATAATGTTAATATTCATACATTTCAGGTCATTATACCTCTAGTGTAGATGATCAAGATCAAGAGATATGGTTCAGCAAGTCTATACATACATCCAGCAAGTCTATACATCCAGCGAGTCTATACATTCTTCAAAGTCTATACATTCTCCATGAATCTTCATAGCAAGTCTATACACTCGGCTCTAGCAAGCACATCAAGTCTATACACCCATCAACTCAGTGCATAGCAAGTCTATACAGCAGTAAGTCTGTACATTCTTCAGCATCAAGTCTGTACATCCTTCAGCAGCAAGTCTATACATCGGTAAGTCTATACAGCCAGCAAGTCTATACAGCCAGCAAGTCTATACATCAGTAAGTGTATACATCCTGCAACACGAAGTCTGTACGTTGGCTGATTGCACAAACTCAAAGTCTGTACATTGGCTGATTGCACAGACTCAAAGTCTGTACGTTGGCCGATTGCACAAACTTAAAGTCTGTACGTTGGCTGATTGCACATACTCAAAGTCTGTACGTTGTGTGCTAGCACAAACTCAAAGTCTGTACGTTGGATGCTAGCACAAACACATAAAGTCTGTACGTTGGCTGCTAGCACAAACTCAAAGTCTGTACGTTGGCTGCTAGCATAAACTCAAAGTCTATACATTGTCTGGTTGAAGTCTGTACATTGACTGGATGCTTCAACACAAAGTCTATACGTTGTCTGGTTGAAGTCTGTACAATGTATAGTTGCTCCAACATAAAGTCTGTGCATAGTCAGTGCATTCGGTTGATTCATGGCAAAGTGAAAGCCATATGATCACGTCCAAGCCTTGATACAAATCTCTTCTACAAGGATGAAGTTACAGACTTGAACAGGCTGCCGTCAAATGGTCTCAAGCGACTGAGCTGGAGGGCTAACGAACCAACCTGGCTGAGTTGGGGGTCTACCCAGCTGGCGGTTGACCGCCAGCACAGGGGCGGTCGACCGCCCCAGCCAGGGAATGCCAGTTTGAAAGTCTGTCAGCTGGCGATCGACCGCCAGCCAGTAGCGGTCGACCGAAAATCCCAGGGTTCACCAATCTACAGTATTTCTCAGTAGCGGTCGACCGCCAGAAGCTGTAGGTCGACCGCCAGCCCCGAGCCATCAATTGTGGACTTTTGTTTCCACTTCAAAAAGGGGCATTCAACATGGATTTGTTTAATCCAAAAGTCACCTAATCACCCATGATTTGTGGATCTGGTCTGGGGCTTGTCTATAGACCATTCAAAGTCTATAAAACTAATACAAGAGGGTTAGAAACCCTAGTTGATGCAGTTGATGAAGTGAATCAAAGAGAGCTCAAGGGAGGCCATTTCGCAAGTACTGTAGCACCTGCGTGAACAGTATTTCGGGCTGGAGTTCTTCATCCTTCCAAGGTGATTCAAGCTCAGATCTGAAGCCAAGCAACCTCCAAGCAAGCAAGAAGCATTCAAGGCTCTCAAAGGTGATCAAAGCTACATCCATACACCTCTTCATCAACTCAAGGAGATTGAAGAAAAGATCAAGCTACATCCAATATCGTCTCCATCAACTCAAAGGGATCAAAGGAAAATCAAAGCTCTTCATCAAATCCTCAAGAGATTCAAGCTCCAGCAAACCTCAGACAAGATCTTTTCTCTTAAGCATATTCTATATCTTGTTGAGTGTTTTTCATAAGTTGTTCTTTTTCCATTTCTTTCAAACACTTGAATTTGAGAATCGTCCCTACCGGTGGTTAGTAGGAAGGTAATCGGAGGCTGTCCGATTTACGGTGTTGACGTCCCTATCGGTAGTTAGTAGGAAGGCAATCGGGAGTTCTCCGATCTGCGGTGTAGCCGTCCCTGCCGGCTTTATGTGTAGGAAGACAGAAAGAGGGTTTTCTCTGTTCTGTGATTTGGGGCGTGTCCCCGGTCAAGCTGCGAGTCAGCAGGAAAGCCTCACCGGGTTTTGGTGAGGGCTGGACGTAGGTTGCGGGGTTGCAACCGAACCACCTTAAAAATCCCTGTGTTGTGGGTTGTTTATTGTGTGTGATTGCTCTATATCTTCTACCCCCATTCACAGGTTCGTGTGGTTCCATACTTGGTAATATTGTTTACACACTCAAGCACTCAGATTTGCACTTTCAGTTTTATCTACGGTTTAATTGAGCTTAGCACTTTGACTGCATCCCTTGGGCGGCCTGCTACACCCTTGCACACAGGCGCCAAGGTGAAAGTATTGCTAAGTGTTTCCCTTGCTTAGACTCGCATGCACCTTAGTTGATCACCACTGCAGTCACACACATATGAACTTTGAGTGATCAACATAGCACACACACATGTACGGTTGTTGCAAGCTATTGCATGCTCTGTGCCACTCTACTTAATTCCGCTGTGCATTGTGTCTAAGTGATTCATTCACTTTATAGGAGTGGTTCATGCTTCCGATAGCTAAAAGTTTTAAATAGGCCAAAACTTTTGATAGGATCTATTCAACCCCCCCCTTCTAGATCCGTTTACACCTCGCGGGACCCAACATTAAGGAGACCAATCCTGGGGTCCTTCGACTGCAAAACCTCATTGAGGGGCTGGACGAATACGTGCAGTCCGAATTGAAGCCCTTGCTGGTGCGGGACCACGTCCCGTGGCAAGAACTAGAGCAACTCTCACTCGAACAAAAGCAGGAAGCTGAAGCGGCACCCGACAGAGAGGGCAGTCTGTTCTGGGGGCACCCGCCCGCAGAAGCAAAAAAGAAGAAGAAATAAAAGAAGAAGAAAAGGAAGGCCGTTGAGGCCGATAAAGTGCAGGTTGTCTCCTGTAATACTCTATCAGCACTTTTCAACCTATCCGGAGAGGAGGAAGAAGAGGAAATTTACTTCACACCCCATGCTGGGGGAGGCAAGGCCAAGGCCGCAACTGCTGCACATGCCACCCGGTCGGGCCGAAAATGGGGGCGCCAGCCGCCACCCAACCACAACATCATGTTCAGGGGGGAGCAACCCTACAAAACACCTCCGCTGGAGGTCAAGGGAGTCCAAATCCCTCCTCTGCCATGCCTATATAACAAGAGTGGGGGCAAGGGGGTCCCTTCATTTATTGAATTCATGAAGATGTCCAAGGGGAAGTAGCCTTGTCAGGAGACTAACCCTACACCCGGGGGCGTTCACCCGCAGCTAGCACAATCTGCCGAAGATCCAAGTGCAGACGGAGCTTTCCCCGTAGCAGCTAACAAAGAACACCCAGAAGTCGGTACCAGCCAGAAGGGCGCCGAATCTGATGAAGATGAAGCATGTCCTGATAGGGTGCAAGGCCCGGATACAGAGGGGGGTGAATGTATCCCTCTTCTAAATTGCCCAAATTAAATCTTGAAGCTAGACACAGTCACGGAATAAAAACAAATCAAATGAACGTTTAACAAACACTTAGAGCACGCCTAAGCAATCATCTAGCGGAAGCAAACGAAATCAATCAACCCACTGCACAATGATTTTTTAGGTGGTTCGGTCCTCCAGACCTACATCCACCCCTCACTCCAAACCGGAGTGAGGCTTCCACTAGCAACAGCTAGAACGCAGACTCAATCTGCAACAGGTGCTGCCTAACAGCTTGACCAGGGGAACAACCTCCCCTCTTTCTCCAGACCGGAGGGAAAACACAAGTGACTCCCAGCCACTTGTAACCAGAGACGAAGTCTCTCTTCCTCCAAACCAGGAGGGAACCCACAAGTGACTCCCAGTCTCTCTTCGTCCAAACCAGGAGGGAACCCACAAGTGACTCCCAGCCACTTACAACCGGAGACACAATGTCTCCCTTCTCCTGAGTCCACAGGAGGAACCCCGATCTCAAACCAGAGAATCGGAAAAGACAAAACCAAGGAAGGTAAAGTAAAAACAAGAAACGGAAAATACAGCAGTCAAAAAGCTGGAAATGATAATAACATAGATGTGGCTCCCATGGAGCTGACTGGCTTGGATTTAATCCACGGTCCAGTAGACAGATCTTCAATAAATTCTTCTTTCTTCTTCTCCACGAACTCTCTCTCTCTTTCTCTCTTCTTCTTCTTTCTTCTTCTCTCTGCTTCTCTTTCTCTCACGCTGTTCTCTCTTTTTCTTCTCTGCTCTTCTCTTCTTCTTCTTCTTCTTCTTCTTCTTCTTCTGTTTCTTTTTGTTCTGCTACTTCTCTTCCTCTCTGTTGCTCGCTTCTTCTGCTTCTCTCTCGATCACCATCATCCTTCTACAGATGGAGAAGTCTTCTATTATATAGCAGCAGCATGTGTTGGGCGTGAGTCTTCCACATCTCCCGCCCAGAAGGTTCTACACGTGGAAGCATCTCAACAGGCTTCAATCCATGTGTCATCATCATGTCAGCCCTTCCAGCCTCGGATCACGTGCCAGTCTTAATTCCCTCGTCCAGCAGTCCTGTCAGATAATCAGTCGAAGACAATATCAGCTAAAGTCAGTAAGACCCTGTACAGGCTTCATTCATGCAAGCAAGGCAGTGCATGGCTGTACAGAGTTGGTCGAGTGAAGCAATGGACGAGTGTACAGACTTGTTGAGACAATGAATGAACAAACAATGCAAAGTACAGACTTGACGTCGTGAAGTTCGGAATGGATATGAGAAAGTATATACATTGGTGATGAGTGCTCAGACATGCCACCAAGCGAGTGTACACACTTTGTATACAATGTGCATAGCCATGTACAGACTTTGTTATGCAAGGCTATGGCATGCTCTCTAGCAATGTACAGACTTTGATGAGAACGATGCATGAACAAGCCATAGCAAATGTATAGACTTACTAAGTCAACAAGGCAACCATGTACAGACTTTAAAATAACGAATGAACAGACTTAGTTGATGCCATCCGAAGAATGTATGGACTTGCTATGTCGTGTGGCGTGCAACTAGACACTGTTCAGACTTGTGAAATGATGCACAAGGATATCATCAGAGAATGTATAGACTTGGACATTTATGTGCATGACAAAACCAATGTACAGACTTGCTGTGCTTACGCATGGACTAAGTCTGTATAGACTTGATCATGCAAATGACGACACCAGTGTACAGACTTGAATGCTCGAAGCACACGATGTATAGACTTGAAAGATGATGCATGAGATGATGCATGCATAGACTTGGTCTTACAATGTATAGACTTGAAGGTATGCACAGAGACGCTAAGTAAGACGGTGGTGAACAGACTTAGTCTCAAGACGATGCAATGTATAGACTTTGGTGTGTGTGTGCATGCTAGAAGCAATGTATAGACTTGAATGAGATGGTGGATGTACAGACTTGATAATGCAACCTAGGGCCATATACAGACTTGCTGAACGAACGATGCCCAGCCATCAAGGAATGTATACACTTGAGTGCGTGTATGCTAGAACGATGTATAGACATGATACACAAAATGCATTATGCACATGAGAAAGTATGTACAATGAATATGGATGCACTGACTTGCCACTAGCTGTACAGACTTGCAACCTATGTAGAGACATGTGTGTTGCAGCAAAGACAATGTATAGACTTGGTCATGAGTGCACAATGGCTTGCAATGAACAATGTACTGACTATGCCATGCTCACAGTTAATGCATGTACAGACTTGTATGAAGAACAGGCTGTACAGACTTCAGACTCAGCTGCGTGCTCAGCTATCAGCTAATGGATGTACAGACTTAATGAGATGATGCATGCATGCATAATGAAGTGTGTACAGACTTCATGTGTGTGCTGAATAAACAATGTATAACTTTAAGTGCAATGCAAAGGCTGTACAGACTTCAATGCTCCATGCTCGAAGACGCTAAGTAAGACGAATCTTAACAAGTGTATAGACTTGAAAATGCACGAGAGACATGAAATGCATTGGCTTATCACATGCACAAACATATCAGCAGAGAGTGTGTAGACTTGTGTTCATGCCTGAAACTAGAATGTGCAGACTTGTGTTCATGCCTAAAACTAGAATGTACAGACTTGTGTTCATGCCTGAAGCAGGAGTTGTATAGACTTGAATGCTTGTGATGCAGACAACAAGTGTACAGGCTTGAAAGTCATGAGACGCAGACACCGAGTGTACAGACTCTTGATGAATGCATGTAATGCACTAAGCAATGTATAGACATCCCAGCAACGACAATGTATAGACTTGATGCACGAACTGTGCACAGTGAACACGAATGTACTGACTTGCTTAACTGACGCATGACCATAACACAAACCAATGTGCAGACTTTGTATGCCATGATGTACAGACTTACTATGTGCATAAGGCAAGACTAACGGATGTATAGACTTGCCGTGCCTACAACAAGACCCTGTACAGACTTAATGCGTGTGAAATGCAGCAAGGCAATGTGTATGCAGTGATGCAATGTGCAGTACTTCCACAAGCAGAGAAATGCATAAACCTTACAGAATGACTGAACATATTTATGAATGCTTTATGATCTGATAAAATGACTGAACATCACATGGTGACTCACAGTGTTTGACTCACATAAAAATCAATCATCAAAACCACAAGGGCACAACAATCTCCCCCTTTTTGATGATGGCAACACTGTGAGTCATTCTGATGACTCAAACTATTCTCCCCCTTTGACTTCATCACAAAAGGAAATAGTTTGAGAGGGAAGTTCAAACAAATTTATGACTCAATCAATTTCCCCCCTTGTTATTATCAAGATGAACCATGGAGAGGTATGAATGCAGAAATGCAGATGCAACAAGAAATGCAAGATCTCCCCCTAAATATATGAATGCAAGCACACAATTTCCCCCCCTTTAAGAAATGCTATGCAGCATGATTCATATGACAAGGAAGCTCCCCCTTAAACAATGAACAGAAGAGATATCATGGGGAAAATGGTGAACTGAAGAACCAGAGAGACACCCAGAGAGAGCTGAATGTATATTCAGATATCAAATGATACCACTAGAGATGAACCAATTGATGTGTTGGAAACACATGATTAGATACCACTCAGATAGATGAATTTCCAATGAGTGAGAGAACAATTTCAATAGGATATCAATCTCATAAGTCTGAAGATGTAACAGTTTTAGAGACTTCCATTATGAAGACTTATGAATGAAACTTAACAAGTCAAGCTTGGTTTAAATGTGATGCAAACGCAGTCTTTCAAAAAAAAACTATACTCACATCTGAATTCAGATTTTAATAAAAGTGAACCAAGCAAACATAACACTACTTCAATTAACCTCCCATCATCTTATTCAATAGATTTCAATGACTTCTTTTAGGAGAAACCATATATCAGTATTGAGGTTAACAAAAGGTCATTTCAGAGATAAACACTTAATGGGTTTAGTTGAAAATTTTATTTCTCTTCATTTAGAGAACAGTCAGGGATGGTTCATGCCTTTTGTCGTAAAGGTAGACGCTGGTTAGACGCCAGTACCCCTAGCTTACTTAGCAGAAACTCCCATTCTGTTTCAGACATGATATCATTTTTTTTTAATTTTTTTTAAAGTTCTGACCAGAGTTAGTCAAGAAGCCTCATGACTTAGGGTCCATTATCTTTGACAAGGATCCTAGTTTCTCAGCGCATTTGACCATTACTCTGCCATTCATTTAACACAATTTTACATTTAAACAGTTACCCAAGATATTGAAGAAAGACTTGTTTAAAAGCAATACAGATTCCATGCATTTCAACTAAGTAGGTCATGATCTCAATATGACAGATAGTAGAAGGTCTTTCAAAGCATGACATGAAGTGCATAGTTAAAGTTTATTAAGTCTGATTCAGATATTTTCTAGAAGTTCATCTTCAAACTTGCGAAATGCATTAAATCTAAACCAACTTAACCCTTTTAGACGTTCATAATTCCACATAATGCGAGATTCCTTATTGATAACAAATTCGGATTTATGATCATGATATGCGGATTGAAATCTTCTCAGTTGATTATTGAGCTGAGAGCATCATAGCTGTGTCTGGGAATAGACAGATCAGCTTGACAGATAAGGAAGGAGAAAATTTCAGAAGAAAAAAAATTCTTTTGACAAGATAAAAGAAACAGTGTGGAGACATCAATTTGAAGTCCTCATTGCAAACTTGACTGAGAGACTGACTAGAGGGAGAGACAGTGTCCAATGGAAAACAGATAAGCCTATGGATGCTCCCCCTGAGTACATACATGCAACCCCCCCCCCCCCTCGTCTTTTTTTTATTTTTCAATATGTATGTCATGCAAGGTAACAGGAGGTCAGGCATGTTTCAGGATATTCAAGGTTTAATATGCAATGAATTCTGACAAGTGTATGTATTTGGCAACCTGCATGCAATGCATTGACTCCCCCTGACAATATGCATTCAATCAATTTTTTTTTTGACATTTTCAATGTAATGAAATGCAATGTAATTAACTACATGTATGCAAAGACATGCAAAGACTCAACAAACTCCCCCTGAATACATGCAGTGTTTGAAGATTTTAAATGCAACAAGTGTATTGATAGAATGCAGAGTTTTGACAAAATATGCATCATGAGTGAATATGTAACCCATTCAGCAAACGAAATTATCATGACATGCAAGTATCTAGAGCATACAAATTCAGAAGACAAGACTTAAGCAGAGTTTTCAGAACTAACCTGTTCAGTGCAATCCCAGGGTTCCAATTTTTGAGTGCCTTGGTTTATTGACCCCCTTTATTCCTCAGCTTCCAAGGCACACCTGCAAGTTAGCACACTATTTTGCATGGGCAGATACCCAAGAGGTTTTGGGTCCTGAATTAACAGTGACACCTTTGGCAGGTGTTCTAAATAATTTTTTAGCATGAAGGTCATCAGATCTCATCAAGTAGCAATTATTCATTGAATGACCTATTTGACCACAGTAATAGCAGGATGCAGCAGATTTCAGATTTGATTTATGCACATTCTTATTAGCATGAATTCTATGTGCATATGCATGAAAATTTTTGTTAACAGAATTAAAATTCTGTTTACCAAAACCAATTTGGCTTTGATATCCTGCCAGCCAACAGGTTGCAGCCCTGTGACCTGGCTTTCCACATTCAAAATATAGAGAAGAATTCATTCTGTTAAAATTCTCATAAAAAGTATGTCTTTTTGCAGGGATTTTAGCATGTTTAAAATTCACCTTCCTACCCTGGATATACCAACAATCCTTGACTGTATGGCCATGCTTTCTACAATGAGAGCATTTGAGAGAATTTCTTCTGAACGAGCCTGACCAGCATTCAGAGGCCTTGTGACCAGTTTTGTTACAGTTAAAGCAAGTGATATGCTGGTTCATTGAAACAAATTTGTTCTTATTAAAAACATGTTGGGTTGCAGGGAATTTAGCATGATATGTTTGAGATGTTTTCTTACCACTTGCAAACCAGCATTGTGTAATTGTGTGTCCTAATTTGCCACAGTGAAAGCATTCAATTTTCTTTTTCTGAGATGAAGAATTTTTATCATGAAATTTCCTAGCATTCATTATGCTGGCCCTCATATCATCTTTCTCCATCAGCCTGCACTCATGCATCAGATGGCCAGGTTTATGACAATAGTGGCATGACATTTTCCTTTTGTGTGCATGTGTGTGTGTGTGTTTAAGTCATGTGTCACATGCACAGCATCAACATGAGTGTTTCTTTGCTTATTCTTCACATGAACATATTTTTTCACTTTTTCATTTCGTTTTTGAATGTCAGTTTATTTCTGTATTTTCTGAACAATGGGCTGTTTATCTTTTGAGGTGGTGGCTACATTTGATGAAGTGACAAACGATGTCATTAGCTTGTTTTTGAGAGCCTTTTTATTGACATTGTTGTAGCCTAACCCTTCCTTCCTGACATTGACTTTTACACCTAGTAGCTTGTCTAGGTTTTTTTGCCCACTCACAAACTTAGACAAAGAGTTCCTCAAGTCTTAGATTTCATATTCTAGAGAGGCAATTTGTAACTCATAACTGGCAATCTCTTGCTCACTGCAATTCATACATTCACTTAGCACCTTGTTAGCAGTTTTATATTTCTCAACTTCATGTTCCAGATTGCTCAGTTTATCAGATTCTTCTATGTGAACAAACTTTCCTCTTTCTAATGCTACAAGTCTTTCAGACATAGCAGAGTTCAGTTGTTTCAACTTTTCATTCTCCTTAGACAGAGCATCATTTTGAATTAACTCATCAAGAAGAGTCTGATCTTCTGAGTTAACCTTGCTTTTTCTCCCAGCTTCAAACTCTCTCAATTCTTTTTGCTATTTTTCAAGATCTTTCTGCAATTCCATATTTATAGATTTTATGTCATTAAAATTTTCAATCAGCAAATCATTCTCTCGTTTAAGTTTCTCTAATTTTTCTTCATTTTCTTTGGAGAATTTTCTAAGAGAATCTTTTTCAGACTTTAGCTTGTTTAAATCTGAGCTCACACTTTCGAAATTTTTCAGCAATTTTTCATACTAGTCATGATAGTTAACAAGAGTCTGATTATCATTATTTGAACTGAGTTTCTCTTTGAGTTCAGATATCTCATTTGCAAGTTCTTGACTTTCCATTTTTAGCAATCTAATTTGTTCCAGCAGCTTTTGATTATCAGACTTATATGCATCATGAGATTGTTTTAGCTTTGAACAATTTTCACATGGAGAACTTGAACTACCCTGATCACTTTTCTTTTTCAAGTTCTTGCATTGTTTTCTTAAATGTTCATGAGATTCAAGCAACTCAACATATGCATTCTCCCAATCATCTAAAGAAAAATTCTCGAAGGGATTTACCTCTTCATCATCATCATCTTCATTCTGATTGCTGCCTTGATCTCTGCCATTAGCCATCATGCAGCTCTCCTCATTTCTCCTTTGACCTAGCTTCAGCATATCTAGAATGTCCTTAGCGGACCTACAATCATGGAAGCAAGAGTGTAAGGCCTTGTCAGTAGCTGCTTTCATTAAATCCAGAGCTCTTTGATTCTCTTCATGCCTTGATCTGTGACTGTCAGTCAATTTCGACTCTTTCTTTGGCAGTCTGTGAGGACCGTGTGAAATTAACTTCCACAGATCAGGATTAACTGATTTAACATATTTGCGCAGACTGACAAACCAAACATTAAAATTAGAACCGTTGAAAACCAGTGGATCACCCATGGAAACATATCAGATTAATGCAACAGGAATAATGATTCACCAAGATCGAGATAGCACCGAAGACTGCAGGATCGGATCTGTAGGTCGCTGGACCTTCTATGCAGACACCCGCTCTGATACCAATTGATAGGGTGCAAGGCCCGGATACAGAGGGGGGTGAATGTATCCCTCTTCTAAATTGCCCAAATTAAATCCCGAAGCTATACACAGTCGCGAAATAAAAACAAATCAAATGAACGTTGAACAAACACTTAGAGCGCGCCTAAGCAATCATCTAGCGGAAGCAAACGAAATCAATCAACCCACTGCACAATGATTTTTTAGGTGGTTCGGTCCTCCAGACCTACATCCACCCCTCACTCCAAACCGGAGTGAGGCTTCCACTAGCAACAGCAAGAACGTAGACTCAGTCTGCAACAGGTGCTGCCTAACAGCTTGACCAGGGGAACAACCTCCCCTCTTCCTCCAGACCGGAGGGAAAACACAAGTGACTCCCAGCCACTTGCAACCAGAGACGAAGTCTCTCTTCCTCCAAACCAGGAGGGAACCCACAAGTGACTCCCAGCCACTTGCAACCAGAGACGAAGTCTCTCTTCCTCCAAACCAGGAGGGAACCCACAAGTGACTCCCAGTCACTTGCAACCGGAGACACAATGTCTCCCTTCTCCTGAGTCCACAGGAGGAACCCTGATCTCAAACCAGAGAATCGGAAAAGATAAAACCAAGGAAGGTAAAGTAAAAACAAGAAACGGAAAATACAGCAGTCAGAAAGTTGGAAATGATAATAACATAGATGTGGCTCCCATGGAGCTGACTGGCTTGGATTTGATCCACGGTCCAGTAGACAGATCTTCAATAAATTCTTCTTTATTCTTCTCCACGAACTCTCTCTCTCTTTCTCTCTTCCTCTTCTTTCTTCTTTTCTCTGCTTCTCTTTCTCTCACACTGTTCTCTCTTTTTCTTCTCTGCTCTTCTTCTTCTTCTTCTTCTTCTTCTTCTTCTGTTTCTTCTTCTTCTGCTACTTCTCTTCCTCTCTGCTGCTCTCTTCTTCTGCTTCTCTCTCGATCACCATCATCCTTCTACAGATGGAGAAGTCTTCTATTATATAGCAGCAGCAGGTGTTGGGCGTGAGTCTTCCACATCTTTCGCCTAGAAGGTTCTACACGTGGAAGCATCTCAGCAGGCTTCAATCCATGTGTCATCATCCTGTCAGCCCTTCCAGTCTCGGATCACGTGCTAGTCTTAATTCCCTCGTCCGACAGTCCTGTCAGATAATCAGTCGAAGACAATATCAGCTAAAGTCAGTAAGACGCTGTACAGGCTTCATTCATGCAAGCAAGGCAGTGCATGGATGTACAGAGTTGGTCGAGTGAAGCAATGGACGAGTGTATAGACTTGTTGAGACAATGCATGAACAAACGATGCAATGTACAGACTTGATGGCGTGAAGTTCTGAATGCATATGAGAAAGTATATACATTGGCGATGAGTGCTCAGACATGCCACCAAGCGAGTGTACACACTTTGTATACAATGTGCAGAGCCATGTACAGACTTTGTTATGCAAGGCTATGGCATGCTGTCAAGTAATGTACAGACTTTGATGAGAACGATGCATGAACAAGCCATAGAAAATGTATAGACTTACTAAGTCAACAAGGCAACCATGTACAGACTTTAAAATAACGAATGAACAGACTTAGTTGATGCCATCCGAAGAATGTATGGACTTGCTATGTCGTGTGGCGTGCAACTAGACACTGTTCAGACTTGTGAAATGATGCACAAGGATATCATCAGAGAATGTATAGACTGGGACATTTATGTGCATGACAAAACCAATGTACAGACATGCTGTGCTTACGCATGGACTAAGTCTGTATAGACTTGATCATGCAAACGATGACACCAGTGTACAGACTTGAATGCTCGAAGCACACGATGTATAGACTTGAAAGACGATGCATGAGACGATGCATGCACAGACTTGGTCTTACAATGTATAGACTTGAAGGTATGCACAGAGACGCTAAGTAAGACGGTGGTGAACAGACTTAGTCTCAAGACGATGCAATGTATAGACTTGGGTGTGTGTGTGCATGCTAGAAGCAATGTATAGACTTGAATGAGACGGTGGATGTACAGACTTGATAATGCAACCTAGGGCGATGTACAGACTTGCTGAATGAATGATGCCCAGCCATTGAGGAATGTATACACTTGAGTGCGTGTATGCTAGAACGATGTATAGACATGATACACTAAATGCATTGTGCACATGAGAAAGTATGTACAATGAATATGGATGCACTAACTTGCCACTAGCTGTACAGACTTGCAACCTATGTAGAGACTTGTGTGTTGCAGCAAAGACAATGTACAGACTTAGTCATGCGTGCACAATGGCTTGTAACGAACAATGTACTGACTATGCCATGCTCACAGTTAATGCATGTACAGACTTGTATGAAGAACAGGCTGTACAGACTTCAGACTCAGCTGCGTGCTCAGCTATCAGCTAATGGATGTACATACTTAATGAGATGACGCATGCATGCACAATGAAGTGTGTACAGACTTCATGTGTGTGCTGAATAAATAATGTATAGACTTTAAGTGCAATGCAAAGGCTGTACAGACTTCAATGCTCCATGCTCGAAGACGCTAAGTGAGACGACTCTTAACAAGTGTATAGACTTGAAAATGCACGAGAGACATGAAATGCATTGGCTTATCACATGCACAAACATATCAGCAGAGAGTGTGTAGACTTGTGTTCATGCCTGAAACTAGAATGTGCAGACTTGTGTTCATGCCTGAAACTAGAATGTGCAGACTTGTGTTCATGCCTGAAGCAGGAGTTGTATAGACTTGAATGCTTGTGATGTAGACAACAAGTGTACATACTTGAAAGTCATGAGACGCAGACACCGAGTGTACAGACTCTTGATGAATGCATGTAATGCACTAAGCGATGCATAGACATCCCAGCAACGACAATGTATAGACTTGATGCACGAACTGTGCACAGTGAACACGGATGTACAGACTTGCTTAACTGACGCATGACCGTAACACAAACCAATGTGCAGACTTTGTATGCCATGATGTACAGACTTGCTGTGTGCATAAGGCAAGGCTAATGGATGTATAGACTTGCCGTGCCTGCAACAAGACCCTGTATAGACTTAATGCCTGTGAAATGCAGCAAGGCAATGTGTATGCAGTGATGCAATGTGCAGGACTTCCACAAACAGAGAAATGCATAAACCTTACAGAATGACTGAACATATTTATGAATACTTTATGATCTGATAAAATGACTGAACATCACATGGTGACTCACAGTGTTTGACTCACATAAAAACCAATCATAAAAACCACAAGGGCACAAGAGGTCCGCCAGGACCCGTAAACCAAAACTTCCCCAAGCCTAGATGGGTTGAAGAGATGAAGCTCTCCAATGTCCGAGCTGGGAGCCGAATAATGAAGCTACTCAAGAAGCTCCCTGCTTGATTTACAATCTGGGAGATCCTTTCTTTGAGTGAAGAGACTCGACAGGCGATTATTACAGCTCTCCAGATGCCTGCTCATTTTGAGACATGTCTGGCTAAAGCAATGTCGGAGGCTAGCATGACCTTCACTCCAGACGATATGCTACTGCCCACCATCAGCCACAACAGGCCGCTGTATATGAAGGGGCACCTGAATGGAAGGGAGCTGAACATGATTCTGGTTGATCCCGGTGCAGCGGTCAACATCCTGCCTTATAGAATATACGAGAGGCACCACTTTAACGTGCATCTCGAGAAAGTCGGGGATATGCGTATCGCTGGCTTCAATCAAAAGTGTGAAGTGTCAATGGGGGTGGCGGAGTTCACCCTCACCTTAGCAGATTTTACTACGACGGTGCAGTTCCATGTCATTGACTCCCGCACCTCGTACAAGGCACTGCTCGGCCACCCATGGCTGCATGAAAATATGGTGGTGCCCTCCACGCTCCACCAATGCATCAAGTACAGTCTCCAAGGGAAGGAGGAGAGGATATTTGCAGACCCCCACCCGTTCGAGGTGTTTGAATGTCATTTGGCGGATGCCAACCTATATACGGGGCCTTCTCAGAAGACCTCGGAACCTAAGACCCCTGCGGGGGCATCGAGAAGCACATCCGGCAGTAGTTGGTATCCACCACCGCCGCGCGGATATGTCAAGCCCAAGGTGGTCTTCCATATCATAGCATCCGGAGACGTGGGCAGAACAGCACCCCCAACATTATACCCTGAAACTAATGAAGTGCGGGTCACTCGGCGGCACAATCATATTGAAATCCCGGATGGCCTTACCAAGCCAACTCCCGGCCTTGATAACCCTATTGTCGAGCCTTTCAAAACTTGGGAGGTGACACATGAAGAGGGACCTAGCAGCTTGTTCTATACTGCTGAAGAGCACCGTACTCGGGAAGACACAGACTGCAGCCTCCCCGAAGATATAAGCAACCCGCCAGTTCCTGTCCAGGGTCTGGCATTCACGACTGAGCGGATGGCCCAAATGTTTCAGAAGCAACACATCCCCCCATGATCAGTCTCAAAAGCGCAAGGAAGCTTTCCAGAAAATGTGGTATCCCGCAAATCTGGATAAGGAAATGAGACGTGTCTCTCAACATCCGGGGTTGAGCTTCACCCTGGAAGAATATTATTACAGTTGGCGATACGAGGTGGACACCATCTCCGCCTTCTATCCTGCTGAAGATAGCCCGCTGGGGGCAACCTTTGATGAATACCCGGTGGAAGCTGAGCATGTTGAACTGGCTCAACCTGAAAATCAATAAGTAGAGACCGCGGTCCCCTGCCGATGCTGGGAACAGGTCTACCCCGAAGAGGCGGCCCTTCAAGCCAAATTTCATACGGCTAGTAGCAGTGAAGTCGAAGATACTGAAGAAGCAGGAATTTCCCCCTCTAGTGGAGTCCTACTGATGGTAACTTCAACACCCCTTCGGCCAATCAGGGAAGCCTTGGTCGACTCCGATCAAGGGGAACAAGCCACCAGGAAAGAAAAAGCCACTTCTACGGAAGATATAACTGCCCCAGAAGCCGAGACCTCCTCAACTTCTGCTACAAAACCGGGATGTTGTCCAAGCCCTGCAATAAACAACTACTAGCCTGTCATGGCTACAACCTTATCTACAAAGACTGAAGCTGCTCTCTCGCCCTTGGGAGCTGCAACGGCAATGGATTTGCTAATAGAACAATCCGCGCAGCCGCTAGCACAAGAAACAGAGAATCCCCAAGAAGCTCTGGTGGTGTCTGACGAGGAAGTCGAAGTACTCAACCCTCAAGATGGTATTCCAGACTTTGTTGACCTCCAACCGGCACCTCTGGAGATAGAAGACGGAGGCCAAGCCACAGTCGATGAACTGATAGAAGTCAACTTGAGAAATGAGGAGGACCCTAGGCCTACCTTCCTCAGTGCCCAACTATCCCCAGAAGAACGGGAGCTGTACACCCAGCTGCTGCAAGAGTACCGGGATTACTTCGCCTGGACTTACAAAGAAATGCCCGATCTAAATCCCGCTGTCTCACAACATAAGCTGGTAATCAGCCCTGAGGCCGAGCCGGTGAAGCAACCACCGCGGCGCATGAGGCCAGAACTCATTACTCAAATTTGTGCTGAAGTCGACAAGCTTATTGACGTGAGATTTGTTGAAGAAAACCAGTACACCACATGGCTGGCGAATATCGTCCCCGTGAAAAAGAAGAATGGACAGATCTGGATATGTGTTTACTTCCAAGATCTAAATAAAGCCTGCCCCAAAGATGACTTTCCGGTGCCAATAACGGAAGTCATGATAGATGCTATAACCGGCCATGAGGCCCTGTCATTTATGGACGGGTCATCCGGTTACAATCAGATTTGGATCGCGGAGCATGACAGGGTCCATACCGCTTTCCGAACCCCTAAAGGCATCTATCATTATAAGAGGATGCCGTTCGGACTAAAGAATGCTGGCACAACTTATTAGCGCGCAATGACCAAAATCTTTGATGAGTTGCTCTACCACAAGGTCGAGTGCTACATAGATGATCTGGTGGTCAAAATCAGAAGAAAAGAAGATCATCTGCAAGACCTCCGGATTGTCTTTCAGAGGCTGAGGCAGCATGAGCTGAAGATGAACCCCATGAAATGGGCGTTCGGAGTGTCGAGCGGTAAGTTCTTGGGCTTCATTATCCGATATCGGGGGATCGAGATAGACCCTGCAAAAATCAAAGCAATTCAGGAGCTACCTCCACCAAGGAACCTCTCCAAGTTGAGATCATTACAGGGCCGCTTGGCTTATATCCGGCGGTTCATTTCCAATTTATCAGGGCGATGCTAGCCTTTCCACAAACTGATGATGAAAGATGTTCCCTTTTATTGGGATGAAGATTGCCAGACAGCCTTCGACAAGCTGAAAGACTATCTGAAGACTCCTCCAGTGCTGGGCACACCGGTAAAAGGACGGCCATTGATACTATATATAGCAGCTATACATAACTCCCTGGGGGCAATGCTGGCCCAGAATAATGAAGAAGGGAAAGAGCAAGCCCTCTATTACCTCAGTCGGAGACTGGTCAGAACTGAGGAGAAATATACTTATATTGAGAAGGTCTGTCTGGCACTGGTCTTCGCAGTTAAGAAGCTTCGACACTACATGTTGTCGCATGAAATCAGCTTGGTATCCAAGGAGAATCCCCTGAAATATATTATGTCCCAGCCGGCACTCAAAGGTCGCCTGGGCAAATGGGCAGTAATCCTTATGGAGTTTGACATCTCCTATGTGCCGCGCAAGGCCGTCAAGGGCCAAGCTATTGCAGACTTCTTCGCCGAGCACCCAATACCCGAGGACTGCCCGCTGGAACCGGAGCTTCCTGAAGATGAAACCCTGGAGACCGTTCAGGTGCAGCCCTCCTTATGGCTGCTATATTTCGATGGCGCTTCCAGAATTGACACCTCTGCCGCTGGATCGGCCAGGGTCAGGGCAGGGGTAGGCATAGTCCTGAAATCCCCAGAAGGAGAAGTGGTGCACACATCCTGCTCCATAAACAAGCATTGCATGAACAATGAAGCAGAATATGAAGCCCTGATAATCGGGTTGCAGATCGCTCTGTCCATGGGAATTCAGATGCTGCAAGCATTCAGAGATTCCATGCTAGTCATAAAACAACTGGAAGGAGAGTTCGATGTGCGAAAGCAAGGGCTTCTCCCCTATCACCAGCTGGCAACCCGCCTAATGTCAAGATTCTACATCATCAGCATCAAGCACATCAACCGAGGCCGAAATGCTCAGGCAGACGCCCTCGCTAAGCTGGCCAGTTCGTTGGCTGTCCCGCCAGATGCAAGCCTGAATATAACAGTGATCAACCGCCGGCAGGTCCCCAGTGTAACAGAGGTCTTTACCGATGAACAAGAGGTTGAGGTGGTAGCCGTCGAGGAGGTTCAACAGTCCCACTGACGAGAACATCTCCTGCGGTGGTTTCAACACCAGCAGCTCCCGAAAGAAAAAGAACAGAGAATGAAGCTCTAGAGGGTCAAGGACTCTTACGAGATGAGAAGCGGAACCCTGTTCCGAATAATGGCAGATGCCCGAAGGAAAGTCCTACTTCGTTGCTTGTCTTCAACAGAAGCAGGGCAGGTGATGCAGGAAGTCCATGCGGGATCAGCTGGAGCACACCAGGCTGGCCCAAAGATGAAAATTGAGATAAAGAAATTGGGTTACTATTGGGCCACTATGTTTGATGATTGCTGCAAGTTCGCCAAGGCTTGTCAGAAATGTCAAGAACACGCTAACGTGGCAAGGAGACCTCCAGTACCATTACATCCGACCCTACCAAGCTGGCCGTTTGCTCAGTGGGGCACGGACGTGGTAGGGCCGCTACCAGCATCTTCATCAGGGTGCAAATATATCTTAGCAGCTACTGACTACTTCTCTAGATGGGCGGAGGCGGTAGCACTAAGAGATGTAACGGGAGAACTAGTTGTAATATTCTTTCGGCAGAATATAATATTCCAGTTCGGGATCCCCAGCCGAATCATCTCTGATAATGGCAGCCATTTCAGGAACCAGAAGGTTTATCGGCTAGCCGACAAGTACAAGATTGACTGGAGGACATCATCCCCCTACAACCCTCAAGCCAATGGGCTCACAGAAGCCTTCAACAAGACACTATGCACGTTGCTGGCAAAGACTGTCAAGTCTAATAAAAAAGATTAGGAAGAAAGGATGTACGAAGCGCTCTCGGCCTATCGTACTGTCTACAAAACCCCAACCGGCTGCTCACCTTTCTCCCTCGTCTATGGGTTAGAGGCTGTGGTCCCGATTGAACTGGAAGTTCCTTCGCTACGAGTCGCCATCCAGCATGGACTAGCCATCGGTGAACAAACCAATGTAGAAAGAAGGTTGGAAGAGCTTGCTGAGCTCGAAGGAAAACGCCTCCGGGCACAACAAAACATCCAACTCTACCAAGCTCGCATGGCCCGTGCTTTTGACAAGCTGGTCAAAGGTCGAGAATTCAAGAAAGGAGACCTGGTGATGGTCAAAAGAAGAGAAGTGATGGCCTCCAACCCCAAGGGGAAGTTGGTCGAAAACTAGATCGGACCATATATCGTCCGCCGAGTATATGAAGGGGGTGCCTACGTCCTGGTGGACCACAAAGGAGTCATCCAGTTCTCTCCCCTCAACGGAAAGCATATAAAGCTGTATCATGCAGCACAACCAACATTCCCCGATTGATCGGTCGGAATACCCTTCTTTGGTCTAGTGGCACTCCGCCCTAGCCAAGCTACCCTTCTTTGGTCTAGTGGCATTCCGCCCTAGTCAAGCTACCCTTCTTTGGTCTAGTGGCACTCCGCCCTAGCCAAGCTACCCTTCCTTAGTTTAGTGGCACTCCGCCCTGATCGAGCTACCCTTCTTTGGTCTAGTGGCATTCCGCCCTAGCCAAGCTACCCTTATCTTGGTCTAGTGGCACTCCGCCCTGATCGAGCTACCCTTATCTTGGTCTAGTGGCATTCCGCCCTAGCCAAGCTACCCTTATCTTGGTCTAGTGGCATTCCGCCCTAGCCGAGCTGCCCTTATCTTGGTCTAGTGGCACTCCACCCTGATCGAGTTACGTTTATCTTGGTCTAGTGGCATTTCGCCCTAGCCGAGCTACCCTTATCTTGGTCTAGTGGCATTACGTCCTAGCCGAGCTACCCTTATCTTGGTCTAGTGGCACTCCGCCCTGATCGAGCTACCCTTATCTTGGTCTAGTGATGTTCCGCCCTAGCCGAGCTACCCTTATCTTGGTCTAGTGGCATTCCTCCCTAGCCGAGCTACCCTTATCTTGATCTAGTGGCACTCCACCCTGATCGAGTTACCCTTATCTTGGTCTAGTGGCATTCCTCCCTAGCCGAGCTACCCTTATCTTGGTCTAGTGGCACTCTGCCCTGATCGAGCTACGTTTATCTTGGTCTAGTGGCATTTCGCCCTAGCCGAGCTACCCTTATCTTGGTCTAGTGGCATTACGTCCTAGCCGAGCTACCCTTATCTTGGTCTAGTGGCACTCCGCCCTGATCGAGCTACCCTTATCTTGGTCTAGTGATGTTCCGCCCTAGCCGAGCTACCCTTATCTTGGTCTAGTGGCATTCCTCCCTAGCCGAGCTACCCTTATCTTGATCTAGTGGCACTCCACCCTGATCGAGTTACCCTTATCTTAGTCTAGTGGCACTCCGCCCTAGCCGAGCTACCCTTATCTTGGTCCAGTGGCACTCCGCCCTGATTTAGCTACCTTTCCTTGGTCTAGTGGCACTCCGCTCAGGCCGAGCTCTCAAAAGAATACACCATATTGCCGTTACGGGCCTTACGTCTGAATCGGCGAAAGATCATTCCTTTGCGTTAGCATTCAGCCCTTCCTAACGAATGAACCGCTCTGCTCGGCATGAGGCCCGGTGCTCTGGCCAACGGCCGTCTACTATCAACCAAGGGTCGGACATCACACTTCGACCCACCACCCTTTATATCAAAAAAAAAGATAAAAGAAAAGAAAAATGGGGTTAAAAACAGAGATACCCCGCCAGACTTGCTCCTATATTAGGACAAGTGCAAAAACGGTTATAACCCAGCTGTGGCGAAAACCCGAAAGGGCGCTACAGGCAAAATCGGGTACCCCACCACGCGAAAACCCGAGAGGGCGCGTGGGCAAAAGCAAGAGGGGGCTGGCTTCGGTGAAAACCCGAAAGGGCGCTTAAGTCAGTAAAGTGGTAAGTTAAAAATTCCTCTTTTGTTCTTCCCCCGACGAAACTCCGAAAGGGGCAGTCATCAAAAATCCCACCGGAGATCCTCTAACAAACCCATGTCCGACCCTCGTCATCATCGGCAAGATCCGTCGATCTCTACCCCTAACTTGGACCTTCCATCCCTGTTAGTAATCCTACCTTTGCTTCGGCATGTGACCCATGCTGATGAACAAACCCGTGTCCGACCCTCGTCATTATCGGCAAGATCGGTCGATCTCTACCCCTAACTTGGACCTTCCATCCTTGGTAATAATCCTACCTTTGCTTCGGCATGTGACCCGTGCTGATGAATAAACCTGTGTTCGACCCTCGTCATCATCGGCGAGATCGGTCGACCTCTACCCTTAACTCGGATCTTACGTCCTTGTTAATGAACCATGTCCTTTGCTTCGGCATTAAACCAGTGTCGACGAACTAAACTAGGGACCAATCCTTGTCATCATCGGCAAGGCCAGTCAACGTTCTAGCAGTTAAGTTCTTCTGTACTCTAAATCCAAAAAAAAAAAGAAAAAAATGGGGTTAAAAATAGAGATACCCCGCCAGACTTGCTCCTGTATTAGGACAAGTGCAAAAATGGCTATAACCCAGCTGTGGCGAAAATCCGAAAGGGCGTCGCAGGCAAAATCGGGTACCCCGTCACGTGAAAACTCGAGAGGGCGCGTGAGCAAAAGCAATAGGGGGATGGCTTTGGCGAAAACCCGAAAGGGCGCTTAGGTCAGTAATGTGAATAAAATAAAAAGAAAGAAATTATAAATCAATGATGAATAGTGATGATTCATCCTCCGTCCTGAAGACCCTTTACAGGGTCAAAGCGGAGTCTTCATCCAATGTCCCACCTATATATATATATTTCCTACCCTTCTCGACCCTTGTCACCATCGGCAAGATCGGTCGCTACCCTTTTCGGTTCTTATCACCATCGGCAAGACCGTCTACCCTTCTCGACCCTTGTCACCATCGGCAAGATCGGTCGCTACCCTTTTCGGTTCTTGTCACCATCGGTAAGACTGTCTACCCTTTTCGACCCTTGTCATCATTGGCAAGATCAGTCGCTACCTTTTTCGACCCTTGTCAGCATCGGCAAGATCGGTCGCTACCTTCTCGACCCTTGTCACCATCGGCAAGATCGGTCGCTACCCTTTTCGACCCTTGTCACCATCGGTAAGATCGGTCGCTACCTTTTCGACCCTTGTCACCATCGGCAAGATCGGTCGCTACCCTTTTTGACCCTTGTCACCATCGGCAAGATCAGTCGCTACCTTCTCGACCCTTGTCACCATCGGCAAGATCGGTCGCTACCCTTTTTCGACCCTTGTCATCATCGGCAAGATCGGTCGCTACCCTTTTTGACCCTTGTCACCATCGGCAAGATCGGTCGCTACCCTTTTTGACCCGTGTCACCATCGAAAAGATCGGTCGCTACCCTTTCTCGGTTCTTGTCATCATCGGCAAGACCGTCTACCCTTTTCGACCCTTGTCACCATCGGCAAGATCGGTCGCTACCCTTTCCGGTTCTTGTCATCATCGGTAAGACCGTATACCCTTTTCGACCCTTGTCACCATCGGCAAGATCGATCGCTACCCTTTCTCGATTCTTGTCACCATCGGCAAGACCGTCTACCCTTTTCGACCCTTGTCACCATCGTCAAGATCGGTCGCTACCCTTTCTCGGTTCTTGTCATCATCGGCAAGACCGTCTACCCTTTTCGACCCTTGTCACCATCGACAAGATCGGTCGCTACCCTTTCCAGTTCTTGTCATCATCGGCAAGACCGTCTACCCTTCTCGACCCTTGTTACCATCGGCAAGATCGGTCGCTACCCTTTTCGGTTCTTGTCACCATCGGTAAGACCGTCTACCCTTGTCGACCCTTTTCACCATCGGCAAGATCGGTCGCTACCCTTTCCGGTTCTTGTCATCATCGGCAAGACCATCTACCCTTTTCGACCCTTGTCACCATCGGCAAGATCGGTCGCTACCCTTTCTCGGTTCTTGTCATCATCGGCAAGACCGTCTACCCTTTTCGACCCTTATCACCATCGGCAAGATCGGTCGCTACCCTTTCTCGGTTCTTGTCATCATCGACAAGACCATCTTCCCTTTTCGACCCTTGTCACCATCGGCAAGATCGGTCGCTACCCTTTCCGGTTCTTGTCATCATCGGCAAGACCGTCTACCCTTTTCGACCCTTGTCACCATCAGTAAGATCGGTCGCTACCCTTTCCGGTTCTTGTCATCATCGGTAAGACCGTCTACCCTTTTCGAGCCTTGTCACCATCGGCAAGATCGGTCGCTACCCTTTCCGGTTCTTGTCATCATCGGCAAGACCGTCTACCCTTTTCGACCCTTGTCACCATCGGCAAGATCGGTCGCTACCCTTTCCGGTTCTTGTCATCATCGGCAAGATCGTCTACCCTTTTTCGACCCTTGTCACCATCGGCAAGGTCCCTCGCTATCTGTTTCAATTTTCGTCTCCCATATACCCTTGTGGGTCCTCCCAACTCTCGGCTTGCACGGGCCATTGTTTAGTCTCGAGAACAGCCACGGCGTGGTGGAGCGAACACCTCATCCCTTTGCTGAAGGCGTGAGCGCTCTCCTGCCCCCGTGACCCACACGCTCGGACTAGAATCAACTAGCGAATGGAAAGAAAAAAAGAAGAATAATGAAAGAATGGAGACGTCATTTAATAGCAAAATGAAGATTTTCATTCCTATAGAATAAAGGGTACACGTTACGCGAGGCATTTCCCGAAATACATGAAGTCCATCAAAAAGAGGCAAATGGAAAAGGACTATGGCAGAGGGCGTCGGAAGATGTCCTCCAGCGCTGGAATGCCCAGGGAAGGATGGCGGGCCAGCCCCTGTAGTCTGAACTCACTGGCCTCCAGCTGAGATAGTCTCTCCCCGAGGGAAGCAACTTGCCCCTCGGCCATTTCTGCCTCCTCCACTGCCCAGGACCGCACCGGATTAACGCTTGGCAGGCGAAGGGGCGCGCCGGATCAACCCGCGCCGTATTAACATTCAAACGGTGCCAGATTAACTTCCGTGCCGAATTAAAGGCCATCCCAGACCTCCGTCAACTGAAGAGAAGATCATTCGAGGTGAAATTCATCCGTCGGCCTTGCTGCACTCGTGCCTTGCTCGCAACACCCACGTATGGGGGGCATTTGTTGGCACCCAAAATATGATCTTCGGCGACCAAGCCACAAAGACAAAGGACCCGGCCCGCTGAAGCACAGAAGCCGATAAAGATCAACATATTGAAGACTTCTCGAGCTGCCAGAGCCTCAAGTCACCTCGTATGAACGCCAGGGACTTCACCTCAGGAGAACCGAGATGAACTCACAACCAACCGGAAGTGCGACCAAGCCTGCCGAATGGACCGGCATCGACTCCGTCGTGCCGCATACACTACACCCGTTGTCCGACCAAGGACGACGGTCTACCCAGTGGCTACCCACCTCATGAAAGGCTCTCTGAGATGAAGGAGTCCCCTTGGCTCTTCAGAACGAAAGACCGAAAGCTCTGTCGGCAGAAGATCCCGGTCACCCGGCACGGGTACGGCTTCCCGCCAAGATGGGCCCGTTAGTGGCCGAATGATCGCCCAGCTCAGGCGGAACTATCCCGGGTGTTATCCCACCCTCTAAGGAGCTTTGGGCATAAGCCAGACCGAGCCAGCGGCACGAATCATAGAGCCGAAGGCCGTGTCAGCGGAAAACCCGTGTAATCAAACCAAAGTCATTTAAAGCTCCAAGAGTGGCCGTACGTCGGCCTGAGATCTTCAACAAGGCATCTCCTCAAGGTTTCAAGGAGCAGTGGCTAGATAAATGTTCACGGTGACCCCCGAAATCATCCCCGGGCCCATCGGCTAACTCGCGACGTGCGAGGAGCATTGATACGGCGCGCCCTAAACCGGCGCGCCCCCCTTATCCGGCGCCCTCTTGTTCCGGCGCGCAAAAGATGCATAGAGTCCTTCCCCGGCGCGCCAATCTCCATGCTGGATTAAGATCTCAAACCTGTTCCTATATATATATATATGGCGGTTCGATTGAAAGAAAAAAAAGGGGCCTGGGTGAGGGCAATTAAGAAAGGAAAAGGAGAAGAAAAGAGGGAGGGCTAGTCGTCTTCGGGGGAGAAAGGGTTTTCTTTCTTGTGATGGAAGCAGAGTCTCTCAGAGCGTTCCTCAGTCACCGTCTCCCGTCCTCATCTGAAGCCCTTCGGAGTGAGAGAGGAAGAAGGCATTCCGACACTCTGTTTCTAGAACAGGTGGGTGTCCGAGTCGTCTATCTTCGGCTCCACTTTTTGCTTTCTCTCCGACGAATGTAAGCGAGAGGGGTGAGAGATGGCGATGATATGAGCCAATCCTCCCCCCTTCCTCGCCATCTATTTTCGTTTGTTCTTCCTCTGTAAATCCCTCTGCAACTAGTGAACGATGACCGGATGGCGGTGCCGGCGTCGGATTCGTAATACATGTGTTAGCCCCCTGTTCATAGGGTGATAATGTTATGTGTGTGTGTGCTGGATGATTGAGCGCTCAACGTTGTGTCTCCCCTTTGCCATTGCTATCTTAGTCGGTGCATCCGTGTGTTTTCTCACTTGCGCGTTTGCTTCTTCCTTCTTTCCGAACTTGATTTCCTTGGTTCCGAATATGCCCTGGGCTACTACGGGCTAAAGAGATGACCCCTCCCCGGGTCCTTCACGACGACGCAATGACCGGGTTCTATTCGAGGGTCCCTGTATGCTTCATGGATAGAGGCGTGCTCGTGCACGTACATCTTTCTGTTTGCTTTGTTTCAGGGTCTGATATCTGTTTTCTTTTCTCTTGGCATTATTCTATCACTCAGAGAAGGTGGGGATCGCCTCCAGCGCATCAGGGCCCGTCATGCTATTATTGCATTCCAGTTACTCGAGCATATGTGTGTGTGGCTAAATTACCCTGTCGCTATGCTAACCACCCCTCCCTGTGATTCCCAATCGCTGCTCCCTCCGCAAGTATGAATTTCTTTAACCCCCGAGTGTCGATGCATCTATGTATGCTCAGTGACATATCAGCTCACCGGCGACCGTATGATGTTACTCGCCCCTGTTTTCATTCCATCTATATTCGGGATCTGCAAGCTCATTTGATAGCATTGTTCTGATAAACCGGGGAGGGGATACATTCCCTGACATCGTATTAAAAACACCACTTGGCCAATGGGAGCTCGTCTATCAATGACGAGAGTTCCCACGGACCACCAGGTTAATAGTAACGGGTTAATCTCAACTGATTGAAACCCACAGTCTCCAGGAGGCTCGGTGGTGAATAAGGGATGTATGCCCCTCGTAGACTGGTCCTCGGGGCCTCCCTTCACCACAGCTGTCCCTCTCCTCTGGATATGGTGTAGGCTACAGGTTGCTCACCCTTCGTAGGCCAGCCCTCAGGGTCGTCGCTTCCTTCGGCAGCTAACATATCCATCTATTTAAACCCACGGAGTCATGGTGCCCCTTGAAGGCCAGTCCTCGGGGTATCCTATCCGTTGGGAATTTGCTGGCTGTCATCACGCAGACCGGTGGTTTAGGGGCTTACTCCATAAGTGAGCATGACCCCGTTCCTCTCCTGAAACCCTTCAGGTTCAGGGGAGACAGTGCCCAATTTTTGGCAGGTTTTGGACATACATTCGTTTCTGTGGAGCTGGCCATAATAAAATGATCATTATGGGCCAAGGAACCCCAGTGCTCGAGTTTGAACCTCGCACTGGCTCATGACTCTGCTCCTGAAGAGCCTCGGACTTTATTTCAATAGGCAATAAGCCCAATTGAACCGTTAAACCTTCAAAACATTTCAATAAGTTGAATGATTTCTAAATTCATAAGAAAATAAATTAAACCGGCGCGGTCCTGATCCGGCGTGCCTTAATACGGCGTGGTACCCCCCCCGCGCCGTATTAACCTTAGACTCATTTCTTCTTTCAATTCTTTGGCCCCTTCCCGGCGCGCCTTAAACCGGCGCGCCCCAAGGCCGTCGCGCCGGTTTAACGTGTAATTGGGGGGCGCCGAGTTAAGTGCTTTACCTACGCTTGGCCGCGCCGGATTAAGCCCTATACCTACGTTTTACCGCGCCGTGGAAGCTATCTCTGGTGTGATCACGCCGTTTCGAATCATTACGCTGTCTAATCCCTTGCTCGCCTCCGGAGCGATCCTCGGCTCCCGTGGTCGGAGTTAATAAACTCTAATTAGTAATAAACTAGATAAGAGGAGGGCCGTTCGAGTCCGAATCGTTTCGATATCATGATTTTACTACCATGTCCGTCAGCACTCTGCTTCCGTTATCATGCTTGTGTTACCTTTTCCCCCCTTTGGCGGGGATTAATAAATGTGATTGAGCGCTGTTCATTTTCATAACTCTATTGCCATGCTTAGCATAGTCATGAGCATCATGCATGCATGTTTGCATAGACCCTCGGGTATATCAAACGGCGTTGACGGAAGGTCGGGTTATGCCCGATCGGAAGTCTCTGCTTTGCGCGATGGTGGTCTTCGGACCTACGTCCTCTGCCCTGTACCAAGGGTCATCAATTTAATAAACCATGCCTCTCTTGCATGATAGATAGATGCATCTCACGTGATCTTGTCATGTTCATAACATCGCACCTTTTATTCCGGCCTCGACAGCCCACTATCTCGACAATTAATCAAAGGTTTTCCCTCCTCGCGGGGGATGTAATTAACGCCATAGCCTTTATGGTATGGCAGACTGTTGGTCCCGACCGAACCTCTCTCTCGCCCGACACGGGTCAGAATGAACGCATAATAAACTTGTCACGTACGTGACTGGCACGCCCGCGCAGTAAATCAGTCAGTTAATTACCAGTTAGTTAAATGATTGATCGATACGTGAAAGAAATCCCGTCCCAAACAGTCAGGGACCTACATAATAAAAAATACCCCTGGGTAAAATAAATGATCGCAAACCGGCCTCGGGGTACTCGGTCAGCTCCCGTCGAAGCGACGCCAGCTGGTAGCCGTGCGGTGCCGCAACCATGACCGGCCTCCAGCGCCGCGCCAGGGGCACGGCTCTCCTGTTCCCCTGCCTGGCTCTCCCCATCGGGAAGTAGTAGTAGCTCCACACTTGCATCCGTCATACATCATTAGCACAAGTAATGGCATAACTACAATAAAATGCATAAATAAAATATTTACCTGGAGAAAAGGTGCGAAGCGACTAACTGTCGTCTCCCTCTCTGTACTCTGGGAGAGATCGGCGATCAAGTTGGCGAGTGGAGCTGCTCCCCATGCGTAGTCCCCTACTCGGTCCAGGTCCGCCAGGATACCAAGGAAGCGGCAATGGATGCCGTCTCCCTTCGTCCCCAACAGAAGGCGGCCCAGAAAGAAGAAAAGGAACCTCCGGAGGTCTAGATCCGCCAGCTCCCGCTCGCTCGGGTCCTGAGTAAAAGCCGCCCGAGCATCTCCCTCCAGACGCGCTAGGAACTCTGCTCCGCTCTCACTAACCCGCTGCCGCGGGTCCTCAAATCTGAGCGCCTCCATGATATCCACTCGGCCAACCACCCTGCTGTCTCTATTGGTCGTGCTCGTCTCCAGCCACAGCAGGTCTAGGGTACTCTCTCTGTAGTCTGGGTAGGTAACCCCGCTGACCGCCTCTCCGTCCACTCGTAGCCCGGTGATCCGAGCTACGTCCTCCAGTGTCGGCACCATATGCCCCCAGGGCATCAGGAACGCTCGGCTCGGCACATGCCACCGCTCCCTCAACGCCTGGATAAGGGGAAGGTCGAGCCAGAAGGGCTCAATCCTCAGGAACGCCCCAAACCCCATGGCGTCCACCCGCGCCCTCTGGAAGTCTGGTAGCCCTCGGTACGCTGCGACTACCAAGGTCCAGCTGATCCGGCTCTTCATCACGCCCTACACACCACAAAACAAACAAAAAAAAAAGGAACACATCAGAATCATGAATAATAAACAATACACTGTACATAATATTTTATTTAGTTTTTTTATTTATTTTCAACAAAATCAAGAAAAATCTTTTTTTAAAAAAAACGTCCAGGTTTTTGGACGCCTTTTTAATTATTTTCTTATTTTTCTAAAAAAAATCCTTTTTTCATAAAAATATATATAATAAGATATTTTTTTTAAAGGCGTCTTACTAGTTGGACGCCTCCTTTTTATTATTCTATTTTTGTATATATGATAAATAATAATAAATATATATTATAAATAATAATTAATAAAGGCGTCCACCTAGATGGACGCCTCCATATATTTTATTTTATTTTCTTTAATTATTTAAGTAATAACCCCAAAAATATAAAATAAAATGAAAAATAAAAGATGGAGGCGTCTAGATGCCTGGACGCCTCCTTCTCTCACACTCACCTCCCTTCTGAACGCCCTCTCTCGCCCCCTTTTATGCCTAATAATGCAACAAAGTGGAGTTCTAAGAAGCTTACCGGGTCGTGCTCATCCTCTCTCGCGTCCTCGGGCCCCTCCAAGGCCAAAGGAACCTCCTCCTCCTCCACGGCGGCCTCCTCTACACGATCCCTCGACCTCCTCGGACGACGAGCAAGTCGTTTCCGCTACTCTCCACCTTGGCTCGGGCCTCCGTGCTCCATTGGGAACCAAGAATGGGTTGTTCAGGGTCGAGTGGTTCGTTGAAATGAATAGAAAAGGGCACGGGGGCGCCATTTATACCAAATTCAAGTCTTATAGGGGCGTCCAGGCGCCTGGACGCCCCCATAAAAAAAAGAAAATATTGGGGCGTCCAGGCCTTTGGACGCCCCTATTAAAAATATGGAATTAAAAAAAAAGAAAATATTGGGGCGTCCAGGCCGCTGGATGCTCCTATTAAAAAAATGTAATTAAAAAAAAAGAAAATATTGGGGCATCTAGGCCTGTGGACGCCCCTATTAAAAAAATAGAATTAAAAAAAAAGAAAATATTGGGGCGTCCAGGCACCTGGACGCCCCTATTAAAAAATGTAATTAAAAAAAGAAACTATTGGAGCGTCCAGGCCCTTGGACGCCCCCACAAAAAAAAGCAAAAAAATATAAAAATAAATATATATTATATATTTGTACTAATATATATATGAATAAAAAAAATAAATAAAAAAATGATAACAGAGGGGAACAATCATCTAAAATGTCTGATTCCAGATTTTATTTCATCAGAAAGCAGAGTGAGCTACATTAGGGGCTTAGGCGCTTTAGGCCTTAACTTCCCCAGTTCGGTTACATAAGTTTTCCACAGCTCGCATTCTTCCCCTACATGTGCTAATGCCTTTCCCGTAACGCTTGTCTTCTAGGGTGCTTTAATGGCCTTCGCTTCCTTCGCATCCGCTTCCGTGCCCAACTCCCTCTTCTTCAAAGGAATGATGCCGGTTAGCAGTGGGAACGAGTGGCGTGGAATGCCGATCTGGATACAGCACCGATGCGCGTTGTAAAGAACAAACTCAGTTGCGCCGATCAGTTGGAGTTCAGCTCTGGGAGAAGACCTCGTGAGGAGTTCAAGCGAGAGTAGACATGCCGGTGCACAAGTGAAGAAGCTTTGTGTCATAGTTCGGAAGTGAGACCGCCAGTATTCACGTTTCCTTAGCCACGGAACACGGTTCGCTATGATACCACCGAAGCCTAACACGTCGGCTATGTGATGAAGGGGGCTTTGTTGGAAGAGCTTCGAAGCAGTTGGCATCCCCTCGCGGTGGTCAAATTTGAAGTGCAAATCAATCCAGCAATTCAGAAAAAGTGCGCAACCAAAAGGAGGCTTACCCATGCTGGAGGCGGTAAGACCACTGTAAAGGTAGGTAAGGACGGCGTGTCCCACCCTCTTTCCACTCCAAATCCCATAGATGGCACTCAATTGGTCTTCCTCCACTATGTTGTCGGTATAAGGGAATAAGAGAGCACCCACCAAACAGATGGTAAACCCTTTCATAATTCCTTCCAAGTGGTCATCATCTGGCGATCCTCTCAGGACATCCATGACCCATTCTGCGAGCTTTTGCAGATCAATTCCCTTTTGAGTCCGGACCTTTCTCGCAGTACCAGGCGGCATGAAGCTTCCGAGGACACTCTCGGAGGTCACCTTTGTCAGCATCCGCATAACCTTTATCCTCCCGTCACTCTTGAATTTCTTCAGCCCGAATAGAAGTTCCACCTCCTCAAGGAGAATGGTCACCTCGAAGGTAGGGAAGATGAAAGTGTGAGTCTGAGGATGCCAGATCTCCACTAATGGGCCCATGGCGGCCCAGTCCATGCGAATCTTTTCATAATTCTTGGCATGAATCAGGAGCCCTTGAAGATGCCACTTCGTGAGTATGGCCCTCATGCCGATGGAGATGTTGGAGGTGAGTTTCGAAAGCCACGGCAGCTTGGAAAACTTCCTCGGGACTGGGAAAAGAGGGTATGGCTGGAAGAGAAAAAAGAAAACAAGGAAGGAAAAGAAGTGAAAAGAGAGTTCACACGGAGAACTTGAAATAAATCAACTTACCATATGCGACTGGATCATCCCACTCAGATGACCTTCGAGGTCAGAAAGTCGCCTAGTCTCGCTACTAGGCCTGCTCCTCTTCATAAGGCGGGAAGACTCGCCTTCCAACCTAAAACCCTCAAATTTCTTCTCCGCCTCCCCTTGAAGCTTCTAAGCCCACTCCTTGGTGCATTTGGCTGAACTAGCCTAAGGGAGTGTTTATAGGAAAGGAGAGGCGCTAAAGGACGAAATGTGTCACATCAGTGGTCAGTCGTCAGTGTTTTGTCTGGATCTCCCTTGTACGGTGGTGCGATTCTGTTGCTTTATGATATTATTAATCTGTGCATGTTTTATTAATGGACGCCACCGTCCCACCTTGTGTCCCACCGTTCGGTGATTGGTCCCACCATGTCATGCATCATATTATATGATATTTACGCTATTAGAACATGTCAAGGACCTTGCGACCCGAACGAATCTGGGATTTGAGTTCCCCTTCAACAAAAACGGTGATGATTTCAGAAGAACTTGGGTTGTACGGATAGGCCGTTAATTTGTGATAGCGTGGGGATGATGGTTCCATTCAGTGAGTTGGTGCGTGGATAAACGAGCCCCAGCTCAGTGTTAGCTCACCGAACAGGTATCCTGACCCATTCTTAACGAATTGATAATATTATCCTTGGCTATTTCTATTTTAGTTTGTTTTAAATTTTCTTTAAACCCAGCATGCATTCATATAAGAATTTGATTTTATTACGAAAGATCATTCAATGCGATTCGATTGTGACAACCATTGTGCTTCAATTCTTACAAAGTATGAGATATTCCACTCCGAATAAAACGCGGAGTTTCCTTGAGACGGCCCTACGCTGTTCTTCCAAAAGAGACCCTTGTTTGGACTGACCCTTAGATATTCCTCTACTATTTACCTTGTTTGACCCACCTTGGCCGCAACACTTCCACATTGGCTGGTAACCGCTCCCCAAAGGTGAAACCTGCAGGTTTACGACTCAGGTACTTCCACACTGAGAAGTTGGTCTCCTTTTATTTCGTGCCTGAGCGCACATCTCCCCCTCCCTTGTTTGATCTCCGTCCAAACAATCGTCAAAATTTGAAGACCTTCTTCAAGGCCGCCTCATTGAAACTACGGGAAAGATTCCAAACAGTAATGTCAAAAGCGGGTCTCATCGCACCTTGGCATCAACTTTTCAGTCCATTCCCACTCCATTTCACTTCACTTCGATACCATTCTATTACGTGTCACTCCCTTGCAAAGCAGACGCCAAGGCGGGGCAGCTGTAGACACGCTATTTCTGACACCCCCTGAGAAAATCTCATATTACTATATGAAGCCCTGTAGTGGCTTTCGCATTTTGAATCGCTTGAGTGCTTCCCATTCTTGGGTCTTCTTTCACCTTTTGAGTGGGTAACGTAACACTTCTTCGGCATCCGGAAACCGCCTCGTTGCGGAAATCATGCGGTATTCGGACGGCATCGCCACCAATCGGACGTACCGGAAGATTCCAGAATCAGGAAATGTCTGGCGGACGGCTGTCGACGGCCTTTCGGGGGGGGGGGGTTCGGAGGTTTTTCTTGAAGGCGTCCAGTTGCCTGGACGCCTTCATCAATGTGAAAAAAATAAAAAAAATGAATAAAAAAAAAACTTCTTGAAGGCATCCAGAGCCCTGGACGCCTCCTTTTGAGGCGTCCAGGCCCCTCGACGCCTTCATTTCCCGACATCCGGACAATCCCGGCACGTCGGTCGATTCAACGCTTCGAAAAAATCCAAAACTTTGAGGCGTCCAGGGGACTGGACGCCTTCATTCCTCCGCATCCCGACAATCTCGGCACGCCGCTTGATCTGACGTTTTGGAAAAATCCAAGAATATAAGGACGTCTTGCCATCTAGACGCGCCCACTCGTGAGTCATGGGTGCCCACCGAAACCACGCGCTTTACCCACTGTCTACGGCTTTTGGCGGAATTCCGGTGGGCTTGAATGAAGGCATCCAGTCTCCTGGACGCCTTCATAAAAAGTTAAAAATAAAAAAAAATAAAATATATTAATTTATTGATTGAGACGTCCAGGGTCCTAGACGCCTCAATCCACTTCTCCTCTATAAATAGAGGACCCCCTCCCTCGAAGGGAAGGGGCTTCAGATCCGACAGAGGAAGGAGAGACTCTGCCGGATCCCATTTCTAACCCGTGGGTTTTTGTAGGAGGAGGTTCCGCCGACTCCCGGGTGCCCGCGCTCGCAAGAGAAAGGCCGCCTTCGTCTACCGTGCTTCCACGTCGTCCCTACGCTGCCGAAGCTCCGTCGGATCCCGCCACCGGCACCTCTAATAAGCCATTCTCTCCCCTTTTCTCCATAGTTCTTTTGCATTCATCATTTCGCATTCTCCGTCTCCCTTCATAAGAGAGTCTTCTTTTATATACGCTTGCATATCCATTCATCATCATATTTTCCTCCTACTCATATCCGAGAGGGGTTTAAAGGCAACACCAATCAGGTGTGTGTCGCCTTCACTTCATCATTTTCATCGCAAGGGATTGATACTGCACTGCCATTCTCTAATTCCATTTGTTTATTATCTGTTATTTTGTAAGCCCTCTCCATCGGTCGGCCGAAGGGAGAGGAAGAAGCAACCTGCCATCTCCGCTTTTGAGGTAGGCGCGATCACTCTTTATTTTAGGGTCCCCGGCCCCTGGCGATCACATCATAATCTCGAGGCCGCGGCGAGTCATTTCCCGCAATGGCCGTTTGAATTTCTGTCTCTATATTTTTATGCTGCTCTTATACCTGTCATACTCTCGAGACCGCGGCGAGTCATTTCCCGCAATGGCCGTTTGAATTCTGTCTCTATATTTTTATGCTGCTCTTATAACTGTCATACTCTCGAGGCCGCGGTGAGTCATTTCCCGCAATGGCCGTTTGAGTTCTGTCTCTCATATCTTGAACTGCTCTATTCTGTCATACTCTCGAGGCCGCGGCGAGTTACTTCCCACAATGGCCGTTTGAATTCTGCCCCTTTTTTATATCTATCGCTTCTATATCTGCTGTACTCTCGAGGCCGCGGCGAGTTACTTTCCGCAATGGCCGTTTCAATTCTTGTTATTTAATTTTTACACCATTCCCGTCCCCCCAGGTCACGGAGAGTCATTTCCTGCTATGACCGTTTAATCTCCATATCTTATTATATTGCATCTGTCCCGCTCGCCCCACCAGAGCAATCTCCCGTGGTGGCCTCTCTCCTCTTCTCTCTTCTTTCTGTGATGCAGCAAAATGAGCCCCTCGCGCGCTCCGCTTCGCCTTCCCCCGGTAATTAATTTCGAGTGACGTCGGTCACAATACCTCTATTGATTTTTGCATCCACTAGTTTACCATTTTCATCCGAATCCAGTGATGTTGTAGTTCTCATAAGAGTTGCAATTATTTTGCAGCTTGTCATGTTGAATCGTTTCAGCAGCTCCTTGATGTATTTGGCTTGACTTATGAAGCATCCATCTCCTCCTTGGTTGACCTGCAAACCGAGAAAAAATTAGAGTTCACTTATTAGGCTCATTTCGAATTCGCTAGTCATGAGGTTAGCAAATTCCTCACACATTTCAGATTGAGTAGAACTAAATACAATGTCATCAACATAAATTTCAACAATCAAGATGTTCTTACCTTACTTCTTGGTGAAAAGCGTTTGGTCTATGATAACGCGAAAGTTCGTTGTTTAAAACACGCGTATAACAATCTTAAAATCGAACTCGCACAAAATGATCAAAAGAGAACGTACTATTATGGCAAGCACGGGTCGAATCCACAGGGAATAAGAGATTTTTAGAGTTAAAAACTTTAGAGTCCTTTAGAAAACACTTGTGATTTTGTTTTGCTTAAAGAAAATTATGAAGTGATGAACAAACCAAACACTTAATTAAAAACACCTATGACTATGTGCCTATGCTATAGAAAATAATTGCATGAAGTGAAAAGAAGAGATAGAAGAAGGATGTAGAGAGGGAAGAAGATCAAGAACTAGATCAAAGGAATAACTCCTTTTATTAACTTAAAAGAAAGAGTACATGAAGTGCAAAATAAGCTTACAACAAGGATGTGATGAGATTACAATGAAGTAAAATTAAAATAAAATAATAAAAATAAAAGGAGCCTGAGATATGAAGATGGTAGCAGCAATGGTGATGACAGCACCGTCCTCTCTTGGCCTTGGATCACGAACCACCTTGCAGAAGATGTCGTCTACGCCGGGAGGAAGTCACCTTCATTGTTGAAGTCACCTTTAGAGGGTGAATAACTTTGAAACTAAGACGAATTGGGAGATGCCTAAGAAGAAGAAGTTGAAGAGGCGGTAGAGAGAAAGGACTTTGATGAAGAACTCAGATAGAAAAGAAGAGCAAAAGTGCTTCAAAATAGAGAAATAATAGAAGCTAGCACCTCAGATGAACAGTGAAATCACATGACAGCAAGTTGAAAAATGGGAAATAACTTTCAAACCAAAAAGAATTAGAAGATGATGTAGAAGAAGAAGTTGTAAAATGCTTACAAACAAAGAACTTTCATGAAGATAGTAAGAGAATAAAATGACTAGAAGGGGGAGAAATAAGAGAAATAACAGAGAGAAACACTGATTCGCAGATGAACATGACAGCACAGTGAAAAATATGAAATACCTTGAAAACTAGGATGAATTAGAAGATGATGCAGAAGAAGAAGTTGTAGAGGACTTCAAAATAAAGATCTTTTATGAAGAACACATGAGTAGAATAGGAGCAGAAGGTGGAGAAACCGGCGCCTAAGATGAAGTGGGAGAGGGAGAGAATTGCCAAAAGAAGAACTCCATTTCTCCTCCTTGTCATGGGCTATTTATAGGGAAAGTTGGGTAGATGGAGGGTGGAGATTATATCAAAAAGAGATGGATGGCTGGGATTTAAGTGGAATATGATGCATGGGGAAGAGGAAAACTAGGTGGGCACCCCCTTTCTTGGACTTTGGGCACCCCCTTTCCCAAGGCTCATCATATCTCTCATTTATTTCAAACTTTGAATTCAATTTTCTCTTCAAACAAAATATGTGTTTCTTTTTCTCAATTTCAAACTTTTAAAATTTCTTTTCCCTTCAAGCAAAATATGTTCTTTTGACTTGGTCAAAGTGGTGGTGACAGTTTTACCCCCGGCTTCTTTTGCAATTACCTTCGGTGTCCTACACACACATAATTATAATTTAGTCCATAAAAATTATCATAATGTACATATAAATCACAAATGCTTATGGTTATGTAATGGAGAAGTAATGATCATGACCCTTAACTTCAAATTATTAAATAAAATCACCAAATTAATCAATTTACGTGAAAGCTCCAATTTAAATGCGGAGTTGAGGTTAACTATAAAATATGCATAATTGTCTAATTATATGCACATAAAATGGTGTTCATGCGATGAATTATCATAGGAAATGGACACTTATCACACCCCCCAACTTACTCATTGCTAGTCCCTTAGCAATGCCAATAAATTAAAATTTAGGACTAACAAGAGTTTGTAAAATTCATGCTCTCATATCCAGTTCTCCCTTCATAGAATCAACCAAAGATTAGGAATCTGGAATCATTAATGCACACTAGCCTTATGGAGGAACTTAATAGTACATGATTAAGAATTCAAATCAAAGCTCAATAGCACTGGTGCATGTGTAATTACCAAATCCACAACTTAGATAATTGTATCCCCCATTCGCTATTCCAAGCAAATGCCTTTCAACCCTGCACCTCTTAGATCAGAGCATTAAGTATATTAACTTTTCATCTGCCTTATTGCTTTGTCCCTTTGAGATCTTTTATACCACACATGATGCTGCACTACCCTTCATTGCTCAGCGTGAACCTCGACTCTTGTCTTAGGAGAAGCAGGCCCAGTTTCGCAGATCCAGATTCCCTTTTCCATTTTACGCGAACCTCAACACGTCTTAGGTGAAGTTGGCCCAGTTACTAAGACTAGGGATATTTTTCATGGTGTGTTTTTTTCTTTTTTTCTCTCTCTTTTTTGTGCCATTACGCTTATTTGATAGATAATCTGACAGAAAGCTTTGTAAAAAGATCTCTTTTCTTAAGAAGTGCAGAATATCAGATAGCATACCAAAAATAGCAGAGGGCTTGTCTTACTTGTTTCATTAGTGTGCAACATGAATTTTTTTTTCTTCTTTTTTTTTTCAAAGTGCACATGAACTTTAAAGGGATTCTTATATCAATTTTCTATGACTAGATTGACTAAATTTCCCATCATCCTTCTCCCTAGTCTTTTCTATTCCATAATTACTTTTAATTTAAGCATGAATCATGAAACTCAAAATGAGGTTTACATCTTTCTACTTTCATGCAACGATGACATGCAAGACAGAACTCCTATAAGGTTGTACTATATGCATCATGAAAATTTCTCTCCCCCCAACTTGAATGACATTGTCCTCAATGGCATATAGAATTGAAAGTAATAGAACAATGTATCAGTAAATACTTCTGAGTAGGAAAGAGACAACCGGATATGTGGGACGAAATCTCCATCAATGTCATGGACGGTGACGACTTTCTCTCCTTGGCCTTAACCTGACTACTAAAACACACTCAAACAAAAACGTCAAAACAACAAAAACCGTGGGTTGCCTCCCAGAAGCACTAAGTTTTCCGTCTTCAGCCAGACGCATGAGAGCTCACGAAGATTTTATTCCAGACCACTTAGGACAATGGATTCTTTTTACAATTGATAATTTTTTAAGATTTCAATCTTTGACCGTTGACAGTGAAAATTTGACCATTTTTAGGATTCAAAATTTTGACGGCACCGTGGTCAAAAGCATTGACAACTACAAACGGTCCATCCCATCTGGACTTGAGCTTTCCAGGGAACAAGCGCAGCCTAGAGTTAAGAAGCCATACTTTCTGATTTGGTTGAAAAGTTTTCCTTTAAATATGCTTATCATGGAATGCTTTCATTTTGGCTTTATAGATTTTTGAATTTTCATAGGCTTCATTTCTTAGTTCCTCCAATTCATTGAGTTGTAGAACTCTTTGGGCCCCGGCTTGAATGAGATCAAAGTTGACTTGTTTGATGGCCCAATATGCTCTATGTTCAAGCTCTACATGCAAGTGGCAGGCTTTTCCAAAAATGAGACGGTAAGGTGACATGTGAATGGGAGTCTTAAATGCAGTTCTGTAGGCTCAGGGTGCATCATCTAGTCTCTCGGACCAGTCTTTTCTATCCGGCCGAACTGTCTTATGCAGAATGATTTTTATCTCCCTGTTGGACACTTCTACCTGGCCACTAGTTTGGGGATGGTAGGAGGTAGCGAGCTTGTGAGTGATGCCATATTTACGAAGCAGAGCTAGGAATTGAAAATGAATAAAGTGAGAGCCCCCATCACTAATGATAGCTCTAGGACAACCAAATCTAGAAAAGATGTGTTTCTTTACAAACTTCATCACAACCTTGTGATCATTTGTCCTAGTAGCAACAGCTTCAATCCATTTCGAAACATAGTCCACCGCCACCAAAATGTATTCATTACCAAATGAAGGTGGAAATGGTCCCACAAAGTCTATTCCCCAAACATCGAAAATCTCTACTACCAGAATGGGACTGAGCGGCATCATATCTCTTTTTGAATTGTTTCCCACGGCTTGGCACCTTAAACAAGTTTTGGAAAATTTGTAAGCATCTTTGAATAATGAGGGCCAATAGAATCCGCTCTGCAACACTTTCTCCGCTATTTTCTTTCCTGAAAAGTGTCCCCCACAAGCGAGATTATGACAGAAGTTCAAAACAGATTGTTGCTCCTCCTCGGAGACACATCTTCTTATTATTTGATCTGGACCCATGTGAAACAGCTCTAGGTCCTCCCAAAAGTAGTACTTAACCTTCGCAAAGAATCGATCCTTCTCCTGCCTAGACCACCCTTCTAGGATCTGTCCTACTAACAGGTAGTTGACTATATGAGCGAACCAAGGGGTTGTTGTATGAGAGATGGAAAGAATTTGGTCATCGGGGAAGGAGTCGGACATAGGGGCACTTTCGGGAATTATAATCCTAGATAAGTGATCAGCTACAACATTCTCCAACCCCTTCTTGTCTCTAATTTCCAAATCAAACTCTTGTAGTAACAAAATCCACCGTATGAGATGGGGTTTCGCTTCCTTCTTGGACATCAAAAATTTTAATGCTGAGTGATCGGAATAAACAATGACTTTCGCCCCTAATAGGTATGATCGAAACTTTTCGAGGGCAAACACAACAGCTAACAATTCCTTTTCCGTGGTGGTGTAGTTCATTTGGGCATCAGCGAAGGTGCGGCTCGCGTAGTAGATCACCACGGGCTTCTTTTCAACTCTTTGACCTAGGACAGCTCCTAGAGCATAGTCTGAGACATCACACATGATCTCAAAAGGGAGCGACCAATCAGGAGATTGGAGAATGGGAGATTGTGTGAGAGCCGCTTTCAAAGAATTGAACGCTTCTAGACAGGACTCATCAAGATGAAAGGGAGTGTCCTTGGCAAGTAATTGTGTAAGTGGTCAAGCAATGGTGGAGAAGTTTTAAATGAATCTGCGGTAGAATCCTGCATGGCCAAGAAAGGAACGTATCTGTTTGACCTAATAAGGGGGAGGAAGATTAGAAATCAAATCTACCTTGGCCTTGTCAACTTTTATTCCCCTCTCTGAAACTACATGGCCTAAAACGACCCCTTCTCTTACCATGAAGTGGCTCTTCTCCCAGCGCAACACTAGATTCGACTCAATGCACCTTTTCAATACCCGAGTTAAGTTTCCCAAACAATCTTCAAACGAATCACCAAACACTGAAAAGTCATCCATAAAAACTTCCAAACATTCTCCCACCATTTCAGAGAAAATGGACATCATACACCGCTGGAATGTGGAAGGGGCGTTGCAGAGTCCAAAAGGCATTCTTCTAAAAGCAAACGTGCCATAGGGGCACGTGAAAGTTGTTTTCTCTTGATCTTTCGGGAAAATTGCAACTTGGTTATACCCGGAATAGTCATCCAGAAAGTAATAATACTTCTGCCCAGCCAGTTTCTCAAATTTATGATCAATGAATGGGAGTGGAAAATAATCTTTTTTTGTGATTGAATTTAATTTTCTATAATCAATGCAGATTCTCCACCCTGTTGGTAATCGTGTAGGAACTTCTTCTCCTTTCTCATTTGTTACAACTGTCAGCCCTGACTTTTTGGGAACAACTTGAGTTGGGCTGACCCACTTGCTATTAGAAATGGGATATATGATCCCGGCATCCAACCATTTGACAACTTCTTTCTTCACTACCTCCTTCATACTTGGATTCAGCCGACGCTGCATCTCTCTGCTCGGCTTGGCATTATCCTCAAAGTAAATGTAATGCATACACACATCCGGACTAATACCCTTCAAATCTGCCACTGACCAACCTATCGCCCTCTTGTGCTCTTGAAGGACATCTAGGAGTTGGGATTCCTAAGTAGCGGTGAGGTTGGAAGCAATGATTACGGGTAGAGTTTGGTTAGGACCTAGATAAGCATACTTCAAAGGATCCGTCAGAGGCTTCAATTCTAGACTGGGTGGTTGATCCAAAGATGGAAGAATAAGTTCAGCTTGAAGTGGAGGGAGTGGCTCTACTCTAGAGTAGGGTGCACTAGAAAGTGGAGAATCTTGGAGCACGCTACCCTCTTCTAGACATTCCTCATAAATTTTTGGACTTTCTTCAATTAGTTCTTCAAAAACATCAATGACACTACATTCCTCCTCATGGTCCGGATATTGAGATGCTTTGAACACATTTAGAGAAACCTTCTCTCCTCTGAAAGAAATATCCATCATCACCGTGGCGCAATTTATATTGGCCTTGGCCGTAGCAAGAAATGGCCGTCCCAAAATGATAGTTGTGTGCTTTAATTCCTGGGACGAGGTCATATCCAGAATAAGAAAGTCCACCAGAAAATAACATTCATGCACCTTCATAATCACATCTTCCAATAGTCCCCTTGGAGTCTTTACAGATTGATCCGCCAGTTGAAGGATTATAGATGTGGGTTTCAACTCTCCTAGATCAAACTGCTCATATATAAAGGTGGGTAACAAGTTCACACTTGCTCCAAGGTCCAGTAATGCTCTATCAAATGTAATTCCACCTATATCACAAGAGATCAGTGGAGCTCCGGGGTCCTTCAACTTTTTAAGCAAATGATTCATAACAACTGCACTGACATCTTCGGACAAGCGGACCTTTTGTGTTATCACCTTTGGTTCCCTTTTTGGTGTACATAGCTCTTTCAAAAATTTTGCATACGCCGGCACATGTTTGATTGCATCCAATAGTGGAATATTGATGTTTACATGTTTAAACAATTCTACTAGTTCTTCTTGTTGGACCGGCTTCCTCTTTTGAGCTTTTGGCTTTAATGCATCAGGGAATGGGACATTAGGAACATACTCTCGGGATCCTTCATCAACCTTTGCTTTCCCTTTGTCCAGCTTATTTTCTCCCCCCTCTTGCCTCTTGTTTTCTTACATAATTACCGGCTCCTCCTCTTCACTATCACTCTCCTCGTGGGCATCTTGGCCCGAACTACTACCCACATCCCTAGCCTGATAAGGGTCATTAAGAATTTTCCCGCTGCTAAGGCTAGAGATTATTTTGGCATTCTTGAACTGAGGACCTATAGGAGGGGGCAGCTGAGGTTGGTTGGGCTGATTGGTTTGAGGAAGAATGGGAGCTCTTGGAGGGAAGCCTGGAGGTTGTTGATTGCGGGGGTTGGCCACCGTTTGGCTAGGGAGCTGGCCTACCTCTCTTCTCATGTTATTAGCAGCAAGTTGCCCTATCTGGTTTTCTAACTTAGAAATGGATTGTGCTTGGGTAAGAATAAGTTGTTGGAGTTGTTCAAACTTGTCATCAAAAGTGGGCTGAGTAGGAGGTGGCTGATAATGTGGCTGATGGGAACGATGCGAAGGAAATTACTGAAATTGGCCCTGAGAAAATTGAGCTTGAGGATATGGGGCCCGAGCTTGATGGAAAAGAGGTTGCTGGAATTGTTGATGGAGAAAAGGAGATGAATAAGAGTGATTTGGATTAGATTGACTTGGCATTGGAAAAGATTGTTTTTGATTTGAATGGTGTGAGGGATGAGATTGGGTGGATGGACTTTGATTAGATTTCTAAGAAAAATTTGGGTGATTTCTCTAGCCTGGATTGTAGGTGTTTGAGTAAGGGTCGTACGTGGGCTTAGAGACGCCTTGGGCAGCAAAGATTTGTTCTTGGATAAATGGGGGAAGTTGGGCTGCTATGGGACACTCACTCACAGAATGGCTAAGGCTAGAGCACAAAGCACAAGTTTCTTCTTGACTGGGACTTGAGAATTGTTGAGGTTGAGGAGCAGAAGATGAAGACGGTTCCTGCCTATTCATAGCCAATAACTGGTCTAGTTTCTGAGCCACCATATCAACCTTCTCTATCTTCTGGGCCAGCAAATCCATTTTATTCAATTTCTGGGTTATGGCATTGATGTCCATCTTATTCTCAAACTCCCCTTGATTCTTGACTTCGTAAAGCCCGACCCTCTCGTTTGGTCCGATCATTCATTCATATGATGAAAGTGAGGCATGACTGATGGAGTTTTCACTCAACATTTCAAATAGATCATACACTTCATCCTCACATTTACTCATGAATGCTCCCCCACATGATGCATCCACCATTTATCTATAATTCTCCGTTAGTCCCTCATAAAATGCTTGAATAATTTGCCATCTTGACAGGCCGTGATGAGGACATTTTCTTAATAGATCTTTCAACCTATCCCAAGCCTCATGTATATGTTCTCCAGTATTTTGGGTAAATCTAGTTATGGCTATTCTCATTGTGTTGGTTCACCCTATGGGATAGAACTTCTTCAAAAATTCATTTTTCATTTTTGCCCATGTATCAATGATCCTACCCAAGGCTCCTAACTAATATTTGGCCTTATCCTTGAGAGAGAATGGGAAGAGAGTTAGCCTAAGAGCATCATCAGAGAAATTCTGAATTTTAACAGTTGATCAGATCTGAAAGAACTCATCAAGATGTTTGTAAGGGTGTTCATTGGAATTTTCATAGAAAGGTGGCAACATTTGGATGGTACTAGACTTGATTTCATAATGAACCGCCTGGTTCTGAGGTGCTTGGACATAGAAGGACGGTTGGTATTGATTGGGCAAGAAATAGTCCTTCATTTACTTTGGAGGATCGGGATTTTCGGCCATTCGATTTTGGTGGTGAGGTCCTTGATTTTCGACAATGAGATCTTATTGGAGATCGTTCCCTGGATACAAGACTCTCTCAATTTCTTGAATGAGTCTTAGTAGGTTTAGATGTTGAGATCTTCTACCTTGCATGAACTAGGACGAAGAGAGAGATGAAAGAGATTTTTTTTGATGATTTTTGTTTGTTTATTTTTTTTGATTTTAATACAAACTAGGACGAAGAGAGAGGATAGGAGAAATTTTTTTTTTTGATTTTGTTTAATCTTTTTTTATGCAATCACAAATAAGTGGTCACACAAATTACCTAATGGCCTAGATGTGACATAGACCTACAAATTAGGTTTCACAAAATGACTAAAATGTAACTTGAGTTCACCCTCAATATTTCCACCGACCAGGTAAGGGGTGGGGTAGTGGGAGACTCCCCTTGCTTTCGCAAGGTCCTAATTAAAAATCACTAGCCCGCTTAAGGCGTTTGCCGTCCGACCATCTTACCTTAGGCACCGGTTTTCACAAGAGGGTAAGTCTAAATAACACAAGAATCACAGTGTGAACTTAGGGCCAACGTCTACTGGATTTTATTTAAGGTCTAGGTGATGCAAAGATGCAAGGAAATTGTAGTTTGTGGGCTAAGAAAGAGTGATGAAATCTCCACCTTATCTTGCTTATGGGTGTTACCCTTAAGATACTTTGAAACGATATGCAACAAAGTAAGTTCAAACAAGGGGTTCTATGCAAGCATGGAAGTGCATGAGCATGCTATTAGAAAAGTTAGAGTACTCACCTTGCCTCCCGTAATCTTCAATAATGCAATTAACAATAATTAAGCAACAAGAAGACAATAAATACTATCCTGAATGATGCATGACCTAAAACATGGAAGTATGATTTCTACTCTTGGAATGAATATTTTTATCGAGTTCAAGTGAATAGTTTTTTTTTGTGATCCTATCTAACCACAATATGCAAGAACATTAAAGAAATGACACAAAATGACAGGAATCAGTTTGAAGACTTACTTGATGCGCAATCCCTCGTTCTTTTTTTTTTGGGAGTGAAATGACAAAAAGACTAAGGAAATGGAGGAGAGCTTACCTCTTATCTTCTTCTCTTTTTTTTTGATTTTTTAGCTTCAATTCTTGAAGTGCGTTCCCTCGTTCTTTTTTTTTCACCTGTAGAAATAAGAAAAAGAAAGAGATATTAGTACACCTATATGCACAACGAAAACAAAGTTCTTAAACTAAAAATCATCATTCTTTCCGGGCAACGGCGTCAAAAATTGATAACGCGAAAGTTCGTCGTTTAAAACACGCGTATAACAATCTTAAAATCGAACTCGCACAAAATGATCAAAAGAGAACGTAGTAGTATGGCAAGCACGGGTCGAATCCATAGGGAAGAAGAGATTTTTAGAGTTAAAAATCTTGGAGTCCTTTAGAAAATACTTTGTGATTTTATTTTACTTAACGAAAATTGTGAAGTGATGAACAAACCAAACACTTAATTAAAAACACCTATGACTATGCGCCTATGCTATAGAAAATAATTACATGAAGTGAAAAGAAGAGATAGAAGAAGGATGTAGAGAGGGAAGAAGATCAAGAACTAGATCAAAGGAATAACTCTTTTTATTAACTTAAAAGAAAGAGTACATGAAGTGCAAGATAAGCTTACAACAAGGATGTGACGAGATTATAATGAAGTAAAATGAAACTAAAACAATAAAAATAAAAGGAGCCTGAGATATAAATATGGTAGCAGCAATGGTGATGACAGCGTCGTCCTCTCTTGGTCTTGGATCACGAACCACATTGCGGAAGATGTCGTCTACGCCGGGAGGAAGTCACCTTCGTCGTTGAAGTCACCTTTAGAGGGTGAATAACTTTGAAATCAAGACAAATTGGGAGATGCCCAAGAAGAAGAAGTTGAAGAGGCGGGAGAGAGAAAGGACTTTGATTGAATAACTCAGACAGAAAAAAAGAGCAGAAGGGCTTCAAAATAGAGAAATAACAGAAGCTAGCACCTCGGATGAACAGTGAAATCACAGGATAGCAAGTTGAAAAATGAGAAATAACTTTCAAACCAGAAAGAATTAAAAGATGATGTAAAAGAAGCAGTTGTAGAACACTTAAAAATAAAGAACTTTTATGAAGATAGTAAGAGAATAAAATGACTAGAATGGGGAGAAATAAGGGGACGAACAAAGAGAAACACTGATTCGCAGATGAACAGGATAGCACAGTGAAAAACATGAAATACCTTAAAAATTAGGAAGAATTAGAAGATGATGCAGAAGAAGAAGTTGTAGAGGACTTAAAAATGAAGAACTTTTATGAATAACACATGAGAAGAATAGGAGCATAAGGGGGAGAAACCGGTGACCTAAGGTGAAGTGGGAGAGGGAGAGAATTGTCAAAAGAAGAACTCCCTTTCTCCTCCTTGTCATGGACTATTTATAGGGAAAGTTGGGTGGATGGAGGGTGGAGATTGTATCAAAAAGAGATGGATGGCTAGGATTTAAGTAGAATATGATGCATGGGGAAGAGGAAAAGTAGGTGGGCACCCCCTTTCTTACACTTTGGGCACCCCCTTTCCCAAGGCTCATCATGTCTCTCCTTTATTTCAAACTTTGAATTCAATTTTCCTCCAACCAAAATATGTGTTTCTTTTCCTCAATTTCAAACTTTTGAGATTTCTTTTCCCTCAAACCAAAATATGTGCTTTTGACTTGGTCAAAGTGGTGGTGACAGTTTTACCCCCGGCTTCTTTTGCAATTACCTTCGGTGTCCTGCACACACATAATTATAATTTAGACCATAAAAATTATCATAATGTGCATATAAATCATAAATGCTCATGGTTATGTAATGGACAATTAATGCTCATGGCCCTCAACTTCAAATTATTAAATAAAATCATCAAATTAATCAATTTGCGTGAAAGCTCCAATTTAAATGCGGAGTTGAGGTTAACTATGAAATATGCATAATTACATAATTATATGCACATAAAATGGTGTTCATGCGATGAATTATCATAAGAAATGGACACTTATCAGTCTATCTTACCTCGTGTGTACCCTTTCTCAATGAGGAACGAGTTTAGTCTCTCATACCAAGCTCTTGGTACTTGCTTCAAACCATAAAGTGCCCTGTCTAGCTTGTATACAAAATCTACATGGTTAGAGTTTTCAAACCCAGGGGGCTGCTCCACACAGACTTCTTCTTTGATCAAACCATTTAAGAAATCACTTTTTACATCCCTTTGATACAACTTTATTCTAAGGGAGCATGCAAAGGTAAGTAAAATTCTGATGGCCTCAAGTCTGGCTACTGGGGCATAAGATTCCTCAAAGTCTACCCCAAACTCTTGATTATACCCTTGAGCCACCAATCTAGCCTTGTTTCTTATTATCTTGTCTTCCTCACTGAGTTTATTCCTAAAAACCCATTTAGTGCCTATGACAGATTGTGATGAAGGTCTAGGAACAAGATGCCAACTTTGTTTCTTTCAAATTGGTTTAATTCGTCTTGCATTGAGTTTATCTAGTTTTCATCTTTTAATACTTCATCAATATTCTTGGGTTCAATCTGGGAGACAAGAGCAAGATGATCTAATTCTTCCACAATTCTAAAATGTGACATAGTTCTAGGTGGATCATTCAAGCTTCAAATGACATTTTCTAAAGGATGATCCTTAGGAATTCTAATGTCTGTAGAATCATTACCTTCTTCTGGAGCTTGATCCCTTGCATTGCTTTATTCAGCTAGGTCACCATCTTCTCTTGGTTCTTCTTGTGGAGGATTATTCTTTTCCTTCATGCTTAAGAATTCCCCGTCTTCATCATTTTTCCTGCAATGTTATCATTTTTGGAATTATCATGATATTCATCAAAGGAAACACGGGGTGATTCTTCCACAGTTTGACTCTTAATGTTATAAATTCTGTAAGCCCTAGATCTATCAAAATATCCAAGAAATATACCTTCATCGCTCTTGGGCTCGAATTTATGTAATTCTCTTTTGTCATTATTGTGGATGAAGCATTTAGACCCAAACACTTTCATATGTGAGAGAGATGGCGTGTTACCTTTCAGCAACTCATAAGGAGTCTTTTTGGTGTATGGCCTTACCATAGATCGGTTGATAATGTAACAAGCCATGTTTATCGCCTCAGCCCAAAACTTCCTTGGGAGTTGCCGTTCGGCAAGCATTGTTCTCGCCATCTCTATGAGTGTTCGATTCCTTCTTTCAACTATACCATTTTGCTCAGGGGTTCTTGGTGATGAAAATCGATGTGAAATACCTTCAGCCTTGCAAAGATTATAAAATTTAATATTTTCAAATTCACCACCATGATCAGATTGAAGATTGGAGATTTTAAACTCACCGTCTTGCTTTATCTTCATATAGAGTGTTTGAAACTCATAAAAAGTATCATTTTTATGTGTGAGAAAGAAAATCCATGTGAACCTAGAGAAATCATCCACCAAGACATATCCATATTTTTTACCACTTAAACTAGCAGTTCTGGTTAGACAAAATAAGTCCATATGAATCGGCTCGAGTGGTTTGGATGACATGTTTCCAGATCTAGCCTTGAAGGATTTTCTTGTTTGTTTACCTAAGGCACATGCATCACACAATATATTTTCTTGTTTAAAAGATAGTCCAGGCAAACCTTTCACCATTGAATGCTTCAAAAGTTTATGTAAGACATTGTAACTAGCATGTCCTAGTCTACGATGTCATAACCAAGCAAGCTCAGATTTTGGTGCAGCAATTCAGAGGTTTATGTGAGCAGGATCATCTAAGTCAATCATGTAAACATTGTTGACTCTTTTACCAGAAAATTTTATCTTGTCAGATTTTGGTTCAAGGATTCTACATTCATGAGAGTCAAACAACACTTTGTGACCTTTATCACACAATTAACTTATACTGAGCAAGTTGTATTTCAAACCTTCAACTAGCAGCACATTTCCAATAGAGTTAGAGAGGTTCTTACCTACATTACCTGTTCCAATGATTCTTCCTTTGTTGTCCTCTCCAAATGTGACGTGTCCTCCTTCCTTTTTCTCCAAGAGATAAAATTTTATTTTGTCTCCAGTTATGTGTCTTGAACAGCCGCTATCAAGGTACCACCAGTTATGCATGGCTGCAAGACACTCCTACACAAGGAATTAAGCAATGGTGTTTGGAACCCAACAAAACTTGGGTCCCACCAACTTCTTCAGATTTTCAAAATATGATACCATCTCTTTTGGAATCCAAACCTTCCTTGCATTCATGTTTTCTTTGCTTACAACAGGGATTTGATTTTTCTTTTCAGCTTTGACATTCACTTTTTGTTTAGAAGCTCTTTATTGGATTTTGTGGAAGTTTGAGAAAGTTTGCTTCTTAAACCATTGAGGCCACTGGTTGGTTTTGGGTTGAAATTGATTATTTTGCCACCTAGGGGATTGAGGCTTATAGGATTGGTGCACAAAGGAATCACAATTGCCCCAAAAACAGGGTGGTGTCGACCTATATGAATGGGAATGTTGACCTGTCCTATGTCCAACCCAATTATAGTGACTTCTGGAAGGCTGAGAGGGTGATCGCCAAGGAAGTGTTGATCTGTGCTATGGGGAAGGTTGACTTTTCTTATGCTTTTGAGAAATCTTTTTGGGAATTTTAGTGGCTTCCTCTTCAACCTTTTCTTTTCCTTTGGGTGTTGTGTTTGAGGTAGAAGCATCAGAAGAGGAAACAAATATGACAGTTTTTAACCCAATTGGCCTTTTGTTTGTGGGATTAAAACCCAACCCTTCATTGCTGAAATTCATTATTGTACCTAGCAATGCATCTAAGTTTTCTCTTCCATCTACAAACTTTTCAAAAGAATGTTGTTTATCCTTCAACTCTTTTTATAGGTTTTCCATATTTTGAAGGAGTTGAGTGTTGACTTGTTTGACAGTTTCATACTTCTCATTACTCAATTTGCTGTCCTTTTCATAGGTTAGCATTTTCAGCTTTATGCTATCAATCTCATCTCTTAAGTCTTCATTTTCAGTTTCTAAGTCAGCCATTTCTTTTCTTCCCTCTTCCAAATTCTCAATCATTTTCTTAAGGTCTTCAATTTTAGTTTCAAGTGAAGCAGTCTTATGATTAATGTCATGATCATGCACAAACGAGTTAATTTTCTTTTTCAAAGATTTATTCTCCTTTTTGTACATGTCATATTTCTCCATGAGCTGTATATATGCTTCCTCCCAATCATCAATTGTGAAATTTTCAAATGGAGAGTTTACCTCAGTTTCTTCGTCACCTTTGGCCATGAGGCAAAGATCTTCTTTTTACTTATCCGAGGAGCTGGTTCCATCATCACTTTCTTCTTCTTCGCTCCATGTGGACACCATGGCCTTGTTCTTCTTATTGCCCTTCCATTTGTCAGCTTTTCTAAATTTTTTCAGACATTCAATCTTGAAATGTTCTGGTTTGTTGCAAGAATAACAAATAATCTTGTCAGCTTTCTTAAAATTTTCAGAATTGGATTTAAAAAACTTTACTTACTTGTGACCTTCCTCTCATGGAGCTCTTACCTTCCTTTCTCAGAAATTTTCTAAACTTACGAGTGAGCATGGCTACATCATCCTCATCTCGCTCTCTTGTAGAAGCCTCACCTTCATCAGAAGTGCTTTGACCGCTGGGTCCTGCTTTAAGAGCTAGGGATTTTTTCTTAGGTACCTCAGCCTCTTTGTTCTTTAGGTTGATCTCATAGGTCATCAATGACCCAATGAGTTCATCTACCTTAGTAGTTGCGAGATCTCTGGATTCTTCAACCACGGTAGCCTTCGTGTGCCATGCTGGGGTTAGTGATCTACGAATCTTCCTTATAATTTTCTGCTCTCAATATTTCTTTCCAAGATCAGTTAAGCGAGCATACATGTCTTGAATTGACTCATCAGGCCTCATCCTGAACATTTCATATTCAGAAATTAAAATGTTGGGTTTTATTTCTCGTACCTGAGAGGTTCCTTCATAAATCACTTCTAACCTGTCCCACATTTCTTTTGCAGTTGTGTAGGTAGCTACTCTTGAGAATTCTACTAGATGGAGTGAGCATTACATGAAGTGTCTAGCGCTCCAGTTGACAGTGGATTTTCTTATTTGTTATTTGGTCCATAATTCGTCATCATCCGTAAGCTCATACGGACCTTTGCTGATAACTCGCCAGAGTTCGTAATTTTGGGCACAAATGAACACCTGCATGCGTTGTTTCCAATAAGGATAATTAGTTCCAGTGAAATAAGGAGGCCTATTCACAGAATGTCCTTCAGGTAATAAACCCTTGGACGACAATCCACCATTTTTCTCAAGGTCGTTGGACCCCATAATGATAGATTAGGCTCTGATACCACTTATTGAGTAGTGGATGGCGGATCTAGAGGGGAGGGATGAATAGATCTACCCCTCTTTTTACAGAACACCCTTCTTTAAAACTAGATAAAGAAAATTACAGAGGAATACAACTAGCTTAGCCTAGCACACAATGATTGACTTAGCAAAATGCACAAGTAAAATAAAGATTGAACCTAAGCATGCATCTAGCACAAAGGAATCGCACAATCAAACCACAACACACGAGATTTTAAGGTGGTTCGGACTGAATCCCCAGTCCTACGTCCACCCTCACCAAACCCGATGAGGCTTCACTAGTGCAATGCACCAAACTGCAAATCGGAGAACTTCCGATTGCCTTCCTACTAACCACCGGTAGGGACGACAACACCGCAGATTGGATCACCTTCCAACTACCTTCCTACTAACAACGGTAGGGATGATTCTCAGTTTCAATAGCTTGAATAAAATGAAAAGAGAACAAGATGAAAATGCTCAAACAAGATGTGGAGATATGCTAATGTCGAGAAGATCTTGTCTGAAATAGAGGCTTCTTCTTCCTTGCAAAGCCTCCATGCAACAACGGTTTCTTCTTCCTTGCGAAGTGATCTTCCTTGGATCCCCTTGAGTTGATGAAGAGGATTATGGATGCAGATTTGATCTCCCTTGAAAACCTTGTGAAATCAGCTTCCTTGGATCACCTTGATAGCCTTGCTTGCTTGTACACTACCTTGGAAGTTGCTAGCTTAGATATGAGCTTGAAACACCTTGAAATGGATGAAGAACTTCTGCACGAAGTACTGTTCATGGCTATAGTACTCTCTTCTTCTTTCCTTGGACAACCTCCTCTAGCCTCTCTTGATCTCCCTTTGATTCATTAGAGTTTCTAACCCCCTTTGTGTTGTTTTTATATCTCTTTGAATGGTCAAAGACAAGCCCCAGACCAGATCCACAAATCATGGTAGGTTAGGTGACTTTAGGACTACACAAATCCAAGAAATAAGGCTACCCACGCTGAGAAAACGAAGTCAAACATTGCTGCATCGGGGCTTCCGATCGACCGGAAGTAGGTGGTCGGTCGATCGGAACATTTACAGGTTTGAAGAATTCGTTGCTAGCAATTTCAGTCAACCGGCAGGTGGGGGGCGGTCGACCGGAACTTGGGCCGGTCGAGTGGTCATTCTGGGCGGTCGACCCCTACTGAGATTTTCTGTGGCTTGTTCATCCCTGGCAAATCCGGTCGATCGGTCCATGACTGGCGGTCGACCGAAACATTGATTTTTCCCAGTTTTGCGTCAATCAACCCTTTAAACTTGTTTGCTGTCCATTCCAGTCTGTGGCATCAAACTCTTTAGACATTTGGACGTTGAAACAAAGTGTGCACGGCCCCGTCTTGGCTATTCTTCATTGTGCATCGACCTTGGCTATGTGAAGTGTCGACTCTTACTTTTTGAAGGGATTTTAATCCTTGCTTGGGCGCGATCATTGGGCTTTTACTTTTGCCATCTCCACTCCATTCCTTGCCATATCTGTCATGAAAGAACATCAAGTATTTCAGTCATATGAGAGTGAAAAACATCAATGACTTATAGTGTTTAGCCATTATCAAAACCATGAATTTCAAATAACTCAAATGACTACAGGGGCACAACATTAGCGACGGGCCTGAAAGGATTCGTCATCAGACGAAGTGCCAGACTCCCCTGATGACATCCCGCGGAAGGACTCTCTCCTCAAAACTCACCAATTTAGAGGTAGTCAAGTGCTCACCATGGAAGGCACTATTTATAAGGAGAAGCGAAGGCCCCAGAAGAATGAGGACTCTCACCGTGTCAAGTAAATCCACAGAAACCGAAGCGACAGATCCCAAAAGTCGCACCCATTTAGAATCTCCCTCGAGGGGGTCGATTCGTATCCCCAGAGTATCTTGTAGCTGTTCAGGAGGGAGGAAAGTACATGGAACAAACCTCAAGATTGGTGAAACGAAGGAAAGGCTTCTATTCCAAGACCAAAAGATTACAAAGGAAAGGCTACCGCCTTGGAAAGGAGAAAAGAAAGTAAAAGAAAGCAACAGGGGGCACCCTCTCAAGGGTCCGCCTCGATTACATCGCCACGTGCCCTAGGTTCCTCTGGCTCACGTGCGGCAACAACTCCGCAGGGGGGAAGATCATCTACCAAGTCCACCACATGGTCCCCCGCGGTCGAGACCTCACCGGGTGCTCGCTCGTCCATGCTCGGGCCCGGCACCGACTCCTCGGCACCCGCCTCCACATCGCAAGGCTCCCCCTCACCGTCATTGGCCTCCGGGCCATAAGGTGTCGACAGAGGGAGAAGAGACGGAGCTGTGATGCCGAGGCTCTCTACTGTAGCATTGACAGCTGCGCTCCAGCCCTCCCGGAAGCCACGATCACGTTCCGGCCCGTAGAACTCCAACACCACGGTAGTCAGCTCATCCTGATAAGCCGAAGAGGAGAGGAAGCTCTCCACCGCCTCCTCGCCAGCAGTAGACATCGACGAACGTAACCCAGTAAGCTCCACCTCGACCACCTAAGCACGGGTCGTCAAGTCCTGGACTTGCGCTCCCAGCGCGACTACACGGGCTTCAGCCATCTCCGTCCGAACGCGGAATGATGGGAATCAACACCGAACACTAACATTTTATTTTACATTTATGTCCTTTTTGTTTGTATTTATATCCTTGGCTAATTGGGTTTGCAATTGTAAGGCATTATAAGCCAAATGGTTAGTCATTAGAAATCTTTAGGCTTCTTTGTAAAAAGGCCTTTGGGTTTCTATGTAAAAAGTCAGTAGGTCCAGCAGGGCCCCCACCCTATTTCCTATTGGTCCACCTAGGATTTAGGACCCATGTGGGGCTAGTTCAAAGTCCAAGATTGGACTTGGACCAAGGGGGGGACAAGATGGTAGAAACTTAATTCAAAGTGGACTACCCCTTAGTCAAGGGGGCGCCCCCTCCTTTGTCCTCTCTTGTAAATTTTTTAGTTTTATTTGTTTTGACCACATGGGGGAAAAAGTGCTATCCCTTATTTTCCCCTCCCTAACCCTAGATCTAGGGATAGTTTATGTCTTTTTCTCATTTCTATATAACCCATGTATTTTGTGAATTCCTTAGCAATTAATGAAGAGAAAATTTCATTTGTTGCTCCAAGGGTAAGGCCGCCCCCTCTCTCTCTCCTCTCATCCCCTTGGAGCTGTGAAAGCTCCGAATTTCAGAGGCATGAAGCCTCTCAATTCCCCCCTCTCTGGGTGAAGAAGCTCAGCACCGCCACTGTCGTCGCCATCGAGCCGCCATCGCACCACCACCGCCGCCTCGTCGGAGTTCTGATACGGGACGGACCACGGACTCGAATCCAATTGGAATGCGAGTCCGTGGTCCGTCCCGCATCAGTTTGGTATCAGAGCGAGTTTGAGTCTAGGGTGTCTAAAATAAAAAAAAAAGTGTCATTTACGTCTAGTCATCGTCTAAGTCGGTCTAAGGTTGCGTCCGCATACCATTGTTCGGTATATAAAAAGGTGTCACCCGACCGTTAGGTTACGCTTATCGGAGAGGTGATTCACTTGCGCGAGTGATCTTCGGGTCGATTAACTCCGCCGCGTACCGAATCTTGGTCGTGTTTAGGTGTGTAGTCGAGTCTCATTTCGACATTGCATTTGCATCGCATTCTAAGTAGTGTCTAGGAGTTTGCATTAGTTTGCATAAAATTTGGCTTATAAAAAAAAATGGTCTTGCATATCCATTCCTAGGGATCCATTCCCACATCTTGGCAACTATGGCCAACCCATGTCGACGCGTCCAAGGCGATAGGTCCGTGCTCGAGTACATTCGGGACTATCATCAGTACCGGTTGGAATATGGCTTTAGATAGGAGAGTACCACGGCCGCATTTCATTTCCGGAGAGGTTTACGCCTTCACTTCCAGTCGAAATGTGCGCTCCGTAACGTGATCTCTCTGCCGCAGTCTTAATTGGTCGCTCTAGAGGTCGAGCCATTTGAGTATCCGTATGAGGCTACCTTGGCTGCCCTTCGGCAAGCATCTACCTCCCAACCAAGTCCCGAGCCGATCGGACTACCTACACCATTGCCTTCACCACCCGTGAGTGCTCCGTTATCAACCTCACCTTCCGATCTTATTTCGGAGCCCTCTCATTTGGAGCCACCAAAGCCCGAGCCACCCGTGTTTCTTACGGGAACGCTGTACATAGCCGAGCCGCTTCTTAGTTGGCTCAAGGATGGCTTGGTGCCACATCCTTACCCTTCTATGGACCCCACCTTACCTCTAGTGCCCGTCAACCCTTACCACACAACATTTCGGTCTAGTCACCATGTCGATACCTTGGGTGACCTTATTTTGGGATTAGATTCACAATGAAAGTTGATGCATTTATTGGCCCGAAGCTTCGACCAACCCACTAGTCTTAGCTTCACCCATCCGGCCTTAGGGTCCATTACCTCCGTGTGCACCGTGAATTGTATCACCACGGAGGTTCTCTTATTCCTCCCCATGTCGGCTAAACCCGACTTCATACCCTTTCGCCCGAGGGAGGAACCATACATCCTACACATGATCACCGTCCCACCTACAATGCATGAAGGTGACTATCCACACCTTCGAGACTTCTACATCGGGGACTGTGACTTATGGGAACCCACCACAAGGGGTCGTACCTTCTTTGATCCCTTTGACCCGTTCCCTAGTGGACCCTTAGACCCTCCATATATACTTCCTTTCTTCGAGGGAGTCCACTACCACACCCCTACCGCACGGGCCGGGTCCTCTACCTTCACCAAGCCTATTTTTGATACACCCACACCCGGCTCTCATGACCCTCTCAAGTCTTCCAAATCCAAAGGGCCGCCCATGCATGACCACACCCGACGTCTAGGTGTTCCCCATGCCATCCATTCCCGGTTGCATGACATGCATGCATGGCACATATTCGGGTGCCCTAGTCCACCGTCACCCATGTACGGGTCAGACTAACATTAGGTCTGTTTAGGGTCTTTGTGGGTCTTGGTTTCGTTTGTCCGTCATGTGTTTGTACATGTATGTGTCAAGTAGAGTCAGTCTTTGTATGCTCGCGTTATTAGTCCCTTTCGAGTTCGAGACTTGTCGGACTATTGGGATCGGCTCTACTTATATATCGGATCTAGTCATACAAGGGACAAGCGGTGATTCCTAGTGAGTCTTCGCGCCGCCTTCCTTCCTTTGAGAGTGACCCCACCCCGGAGTGTCCACCTCTAGCCTCCTTCCCATGGCAGCGTGCGCATATCGAATCTATACGGGATGAGTAGGTGTCGATTACTTGGAGTGGAGCGTACTCCGCGCTTCCAGGTAGGATGACGGATCCGTCGGCGTCACGAGCAGCCGCACCCCTACTCGACGGGGTCGAGTTCCTCCCACCCGGGGAGAGTTGATGGGAATCGACGCCGAGTACTGACTTTTTATTTTACATTTGTGTCCTTTAATTTGATTTTATATCCTTGGGAAAGTATATGTACAATTGTACGGCTTTCTAAGCCAATGTGTCATTCCCTTGGATTCTTTGGGTTTTTATGCAAATGTGTAGTAGGTCCAGCTAGGGGGCCCTCTCTCCTTTCCCATTGGGCCACCTAAGCTATGTGGGGCTGGTCAACCATCCTAGGTGGCCATCTAGAAGGTTTGAATGCCAATTGACCACATGGGAGACAAGTGTGTTAAAAGGTCAAGGGTAGGCCACCTACCCTTCCCCTTGGTCAAGGGGGCGCCCCTCCCCCCCTCAGAATTAATTAGAATTTTTTTTATTTTGTTTGAATCAAATGTGATGTCTCTTTTACCCCTCCTAATTCTAGATCTAGAGTTAGTTTGAGTCTTTTGTCATTTATTATATAAGGCTTGTATTTCCATTTTAGTAGAATTAATCATACGAAATTTCAGAAATTTGGTTGAATGCTCCAAGGAAGGGTGCGCCCCTTACCTCTCCCCTCTGGAATTTCATATCCCTCCTCTGTATTTCAGGGTTGTGACCCTTCTATCTTAGCCCCTCCACATCCAATTTCATTCTGTGCCGCCACCGCCGCCGTTCATGCCGCCATCGAGCCGCCACGAGCCACCGTCGGAAGTTCTGTCTAGGTTCTGTCTTGCTGGACAGAAGGCCAGTCCAAGAATTTTAGCTCCCAATTCTCTCATCTTCTCGAGCTGATATTTTCAGGGTACATTTTAGGGTTCATCATAACCCTCCAGAAAAATTGAGAAAAATTATAGTCCCGTTTTATAATTTTCCATTTTCGTGCATCGCCACCCACCAGTTCTACCTTTTGTTTAGATCCAGTCACAGCCACCCTGACTTTCACCTTCTTGGTCCCTTATTTTGATTTTTTTTGGAGCCCCCAATTTTACTGGAGGTTCTGTCCACTATTCCCTCCATCCCCAAATTTTCGTGAAAAATTTTAAGGCCTCTATCTATTTTTAGAAATTCCATCTTCTTCCCAAGATCTGTTCAGTTCCCTGTTGTCCAGATTCGATCACCCGCCAGTCTAAAATACTTTTCCCCAACCAAATCTCAGTAAAACGTTTCACAAAAAATATTACCGTATTCCTCTCCCTCCCCTCTATAACTTTCATGAAGAGCTCGAAGCCTGAATCTGAGGTCTACCCCACGGTCAAAGGTAGTTCTCAGGAAACTGCTCTGCTGTTCTGAGATTTTAGGAACTATCCAACAGCAACTTCAAAAATCAACAAAGGCCAGATCCGTGCAGATTCAGTTTATCTCTCTGCTCTTAGATTGAAGGACTTCGAAAGATCTTTCCAACGGTATCTCATGTGCTTCGATCCGACATCAGGATTGATCGCAGCTGCCGATCTCGCCGGAGTGCGCACCTGAAAATAGAAGCAGCAGATCCGTGGGCACTCTTTCCGATCGGAGCCGCCCGGCCTCCGGCCAGCGAACCAGCGCGCCGCCATCCCAGGAAGCGCTTCCCCAGGCGTCCCCACCACAATGGTGCCACCCCGGTCCCACACGGCCCCACCTACCACTGCTTGGGCCCCACAACCTGCAGCATACGCCGTCTGAACTGCGCCGACAGGGTGATCAAGTGCAGCCCGTCAACCCGAGATCGGTCCTCCCGGGCCCACTTGTGTAGCCCTTTACCTCCCTGCGTGGAGTGGGCGATATTTCATTGATGTAATTTAATTCATTACTGTTATCGGGAGTTACCGAATTCGGCCGGGATCGTCTTCCCCACGACGGGAGCATGGAGGTATCGTGTTCTCTCCCTTTCTCGGCAACTTGCTTTATTCGTATATATTTCATATGCCGCTGTTAGAGAGCATGATAGGATAATTAGCTCGCTTCATATTATTACATTACCGCTGCTACGAGAGAGAGCATGACTGTCCCGTGACCCGATCCGGGCACATGAGAGAGCCGACCACTCTAGCTCACTGTCGGTTTCTCAACCGTGCACGTCCGATACTTCCCGCGCTAAGGGACGATCGCGAGTTTGCATAGAGTCCAAGGATCGCATTCCAATAGGAGTCGAGTCGTGGTCCGTCCCGCATCAAGTTCTATCCACCTCCCGTAAATTGGGCTGCCTCTCCCCCGTCTCTGAAGGATTGCAGGGGAGGATAGAACTCTTTTAACTGATAAGATCGCTTATGTGAATTAGTCCCAACAAAATACATGTTCTCAAGTAATAAAACCTAGTGCTCGAGTATGAACCTCGCACTAGCTCATAATTTCGCTCCTGGAGAGGTCTGGAGTCCAATTGAACAAGCAATCAGCTCAATTAACTTCAAAACCCTCATTAACATCTTAATAAACCTAAATGGCTTCAAAAATCATCAAAAATCAGTTAAATAGCTAGGTGGTTGTGAATTCATCTCGATTCGCCTGAGGTGAAGTCCCCGGTGTTCATACAGGGTGACCTGAGGCTCTAGTAGCTTGAGAGGGCTTCAATATGTTGATATCTATCGACTTCTGTGCTTCAGTGGGCCGTGTCATTCGTCTTTGAGGCTTGATCGCCGTAAATCATATTTTGAGTGCCAACAAAAGCTGCTTTACCATAAGGTCGAGTGCTACATAGATGACATGGTAGTCAAAACCAGAAAGAAATAAGACCATCTGCAGGACCTCCGAGTAGTCTTTCAGAGGCTAAGGCAGTATGAATTGAAAATGAACCCTATGAAGTGTGCGTTCGGAGTGTCGAGCGGAAAGTTCTTAGGCTATCTGTGCCGATTCGGGCATAAGGCCCGCAATGGCATTATTGTAAAAGGGTCGGCTAGGACACGGAGTCTTGCGCCGAGAAAAAGGGGATTTATTCGTTAGCAAGGAGGCAATGCTAACGCAAAGGATAGATCTGTGCCGATTTGGGCGTAAGGCCCGCAATGGCATTGTTGTAGTAGAGTCGGCTAGGACACAAAGTAATTTGTGAGGTACCCGTGTGTATGTAGGAGATATCAACCTCTCCAGAGTGATCAATTAATCAGTTGGTTATCATTAATTAACTGGTTGATTGACCCCTGATAAAAAAATAAAACAACCCAACAAGTGCTGAATCAGTTCGACAAACCACCCTGCCTTAGGGTCCATTACCTCCGTGTGCACCGTCGGTCGTGTCACCACGGAGATTCTCTTATTCCTCCCCATGTCGACCGAGCCCAACTTCATTCCCTTTATCCCGAGGGAGGAATAATACCTTCTATATGAGACCACCGTCCCCTATACCCTAGTGCATGAAGGTGACCACCTACACATTCAAGAATTCCAAATATGGGACCATGACCTATGTGAACCCAGCTCGAGGGGTCACACATTCTTTGATCCCTTCGACCCCTTCACTAGTGAACCCCTTGACCCACCACATCTACCCAACTTCTTTGAGGGAGTCCACTATCACAACCCTTCCCCACGGGCCAGACCATCTACACCCGTCAAGCCCGTTCATTGGCGAGAGATACATACATATAGGGGTGACGAAGAAGGTAACTTTGGCTCTCCTATCCCTCCCAAGTCTCCCAAATCCAATAGGCAGCCGCATGCTAGGGATATATTAGGATGTCTAGGAGTTCCCTATTCCGCCAAACACCGATTACATCGAATGTATACATGGCACACATTCGGATGTCCTGATCCACCATTGCATATACATGGGTCTGCATAGCATTAGGATTGTCTAGGACATAGAAGTATGTTTTCTTTGTTCAGTTTGTTCGGAGTCTGCATGTATCGAAGTCGAGTCGGTCTATTGCAAAGCTCGCGATGTTAGCCCCTTTCGAGTGTGAGGCAAGTCGGGTCTAATGCGTACGTTGTAGACTTGCTGGAATTTGGGATTGGCACTACTTCAATGTCTCGGATCCAGTCACATAAAGGGACCCAGCAGTGATTTTCAGTGAGTCATTGAGCCGTCTCCTTCCTTTGAGAGTGACCCCACCCCGGAGTGTCCACCACTAGCCTCATTCCCACAGCAGCATGTACATATCGAATATATACGGGATGAGCAGGTGACGATTAATTGGAGTGGAGCGTACTCCGCGCTACCTGGTACGGTGACTGATCCGCAGGAGCCATACGAGCAGCCATACCCCTTACTCTACGGGGTTGAGTTCTTCCCACCCGGGGAGAATTGATGGGAATCAACACCGAGCACTAACATTTTATTTTACATTTGTGTCATTTTTATTTGTATTTATATCCTTGGCTAATTGGGTTTGTAATTGTAAGGCATTATAAGCCAAAGGGTTAGTCATTAGAAATCTTTAAGTTTTTTTGTAAAAAGGCCTTTGGGTTTCTATGTAAAATGTCAGTAGGTCCAGCAGGGCCCCCACCCTCTTTCCCATTGGTCCACCTAGGATCTAGGACCCATGTGGGGCTAGTTCGAAGTCTAAGATTGGACTTGGACCAAGGGGGGGACAAGATGGTAGATAATTCAAAGTGGACTACCCCTTAGTCAAGGGGGTGCCCCATCCTTTGTCCTCTCTTGTAAATTTTTTACTTTTATTTCTTTTCACCACATGGGAGAAGAAAATGCTATCCCTTATTTGCCCCTCCCTAACCCTAGATCTAGGGATAATTTATGTCTTTTTTTCATTTCTATATAACCCATGTATTTTGTGAATTCCTTAGCAATTAATGAAGAGAAAAATCCATTTGTTGCTCCAAGGCTAAGGCCGCCCCCCTATCTCTCTCCTCTCTTCCCCTTGGAGCTATGAAAGCTCCGAATTTCAGAGGTGTGAAGCCTCTCAATTCCTCCCTCTCGGAGTGAGAAGCTCAGCACTGCCGCCGCCGCCGCCATCGAGCCGCCATCGCACCACCACCGCCTCCTCGTCGGAGTTCTATCCACCTCTGGACAGAAGCTTGAAGCCTAAATTTTATCTCTAAATTAGGAGCTCTTTTCGAGCTCCAATTTTGAGAGTTTGTTCCTCTTATCATCTTCCATCCCCAGTTCAAATTTCGTGTCATTCCGCCTTCATTTGCTATTTTTCCCAGTAATTAAGTTTTCCCCCCAACAATCTGCCAATTTGCAGATCTGCGGGATAGTGTCTTGTTCTTGTATTTTTCCCTCCCGCTTAGCCATTGTTAGGGTGCTAGGCCTGTTGTGCCCCTATAGTCATTTGAGTCATCATGTGATCAATTAGGTCATTCGACATCAATCTATGATCATATGAGTCATTTGGTATTCTTGGTTTTGATAATGGCTAAACACTATAAGTCATTGTTCTTTTCCACTATCTTATGACTGACATATGTGATGTTTTGTTCATGACAGATATGCACATGAAAGCTCAATGTTGCGCCCTCGCACGCGGATCGACCTGCGCGGTCAGGTCGCGGGGATCGACCTGCCCGGTCAGGTCGCGGGGGTCAATGGGGCAGCGCCCCTTGCGGGGGTTTCCGGGGGCGGAGTCCCCGGAACAAAATTTGGCTTGAAGACTCAGTAATAAAACTTCAAGACAATCAAGGTAGATGCCACAGACATGAACGGGCAGCTAACGGACTCAAGCGATGGAGCTGGTGCGGCCAACGGACCAACCCGGGGTGACCCGGGCTCTGCCCAGCTGGCGGTCGACCGCCAGCACAGGGGCGGTCGACCGCCCCAGCCAGGGACTGCCAAGGCTGCACGTTTTTCAGTGGCGGTCGACCGCCAGCCAGTGGCGGTCGACCGGATTTCCCAGGGATCGCCCAGTTGCAGGTGTTTCAGTGGCGGTCAACCGCCAGGAGCTGCAGGTCGACCGCCAGCCCCGAGCCTTCATTTTTGACTTTGTTTCCAACTTCGAAAAGTGCCATTCTACATGGATTTCTTTAATCCAAAAGTCACCTAATCACCCACAAATTGTGGATCTGGTCTAAGGCTTGTCCATAGACCATTCAAGATCTATAAAACCAATACAAGAGGGTTGGAAACCCTAATGCTTCAAGGGGTTACAAGGGTGGCTGCAAGGGAGGTTGCAAGAGAGCTTGGAGACGAGCTACTGTTCACGTGAACAGTAGTTCGTGAAGGTGTTCTTCATCCAATCAAAGGGGAATCAAGCTCAAATCAAAGCCAGCAATCTTCAAGGAAGATTACATCAAAGCAAGGCTATCAAAGTGATCCAAGGAAGCCGGTTTGATTCAAGTTCTTCAAGGGAAATCATCTTCATCCATTCAAGTTCTTTCAAGTTCATTCAAGGTGATATTTCAAGCATTCAAACTCCTAGAAGCTAAAGAAGCAATCAAGATTCAAGGTAGCTTCATCATCTCCTTCATTCATTCAAAGAAATTCAAAGAGAAGATCAAGAGAGAAGAATTGAAGGAAGAAGTACTGTTCACGTGAACAGCACTCCGTGAAGAACATTCATCCAATCAAGGGTGAATCAAGAAGATTGAGTTGAAGTCAAGAGGAGCCTTGTTGCTGATCAACATTCCATACAAGGGCCAATTCATTTTCACTCATAACTCAATCTCTTGTTTTAGTTCATTCACATTTTGTTTCATTTTCATTATTGTTTAAACATTGAAAGTGTGATTCGTCCCTACCGGTGGTTAGTAGGAAGGCAATTGGAGGGTGTTCCAATTTGCGGTTGACGTCCCTACCAGGTGGTGAGTAGGAAGGCAATCGGTGGTTTCCGATTTGCGGTTCTGTGCGCTGCACAAGTGAAGCCTCACCGGGTTTTGGTGAGGGGTGGACGTAGGGCTGAGGATTCAGTCCGAACCACCTTAAAAATCCTATCTAGTGTGGTTTGCTTGTGTGATTGATTCGTTCTAGATGCATGCTTAGGATCGAATTATTATATATCTTGCTTATCTTGCTAAGTGAATCATAGCATTCTTGGAAGCTAGTTTCTATTCCGCTGCAATTCATTTTAACTAGCTGTTTAGAGGGCCGCATTGCGAAGAGTGGGGCTGATCTATTCACCCCTCCCCTCTAGATCCGCTGTCCACTACACAACAAGGCCCGGATACTGAGGGGGGTGAATGTATCCCTCTAAAAATTATGGCCTAAATTAAAGACTCTAAAGCTCGGATATGCGGAATAGGGACAATGAGCTTTCCGAGATAAGATAATAATCAACCAATTGATCAAACAGTTGGACTGCAACAATGCAGCCACCTGATCAAACTAGAAATGCAGACAGAGTAGTACAACCCAAACACACCCAGCAAAGTGCAATGCTCAAGGTTACTGCTGATAGGAACAATATAAACAATCCAAGATAACACAGCTAACCAGCATGCATAACCTGTGAATGGGAGGTAGGAGGCAAGGAGCGAACGCACAAAACAAACCACTGCACAGTAGATTTTTAGGTGGTTTGGTCCTGCAGACCTACATCCACCCCACACTCAACCCGAGTGTGGCTTCCACTAGCTCACGCTAGAAACAGCAGACTCAGTCTGCAACAGGTGCTGCCACACAGCTTGACCAGGGGAACAACCTCCCCTCTTCCTCCCAATCGGAGGGAACCACTAGTGACACCAGTCACTAGCAAACCAGATACGCAAGTCTCTCTTCCTCCAGACCGGAGGGAACACCTAGTCTTGCAACCCACAAGACTAGAACCGGAGGACCAATCCTCCCTTCCTCCAAAACCGGAGGGAACCAACCGGTGACTTCCAGTCACCAGCAAACCAGAGGTCGAAGACCTCCAGACCAGGAGGGACCCCTGGACTTGCAATCCACAAGCCCAGAATCAGAGATCAGATCTCCCTTCCTCCAAACCGGAGGGAACCCACAAGTAGCACCCAGCTACTTGCAACCGGAGATAGCAATCTCCCTTCTCCTGAACTAACAGGAGGAACCCCGACCTCTCTACAGAGTATCGGAAATACAGCAAACCAGAAAACAAAGGAAAAATAATAAACGAAAATAACTTCAACAAAACAGAAAGCTGAGAAACGAAATGCACAATGTGGCTCTCAACAGAGCTGACTGGCCTAGATTTGATCCACGGTCCAGTAGACAGATCTTCAGGTAAGTTTTTCTTCCTCTTCTCTTCTCTTCTTCTTCTTCTCTTTCACTCTCTCGATCTCTGCTCCCCTATTCTCTTCGGCTCACACTTCTATCTCTCTCTTTCTCTTCTTCTCCTTCTGCTTCTTCTTCTCTTTCACTCTCTCGATCTCTGCTCCCCTATTCTCTTCGGCTCACACTTCTATCTCTCTCTTTCTTTTCTTCTCCTTCTACTCTTCTTCTTCTTCACTCTTTCTTCTCTTTTTATACGAGCACTATCTCTCTTTCTTTTTCTTCTTCTGCTCTCACTCTCACTCTCTTCTCTGCTCTCTTCTTTTCTTTCTTCTCTTCCTTTTCCTGGATCGGGGCTCTCTATATGAGCTTTTCTTCTTGCCAACTCGATCACCTTTATCTGAGGACGAAGGGTTCTATTTATAGCAGCAACAGCAGGTGGATAGGGCACAAAACGCGTGTGCCTCCCACGCTCGATCCAGAATCTTCCTACCACGTGCCCTTATCAGATTGGTTCCTCTTGTCTCGGATCACGTGCAGCCCAGGAGTGTGGAATGTTCTTCCTCGGACCTGTAATGAGATTAAAACCATTAACACTGAGGGCCACAGGAACTAAAGCTGCATGAGGTATGTAATAGTAATACTAGATGCACTGAGAATGACACGAGATACACAGGGTGACTACAGCACGAAGTAAGAAAAAAAATGACACGAGATACACTGTGACAGAACAGACACAACGAAGAGAACGACACGAAGTGAGGTTATAAAACAACACGAGGTAAAAAGAAGAACGACACGAAGTGGTTGCAACAACAAGCAAGACATAAAAGATGACACGAGATGCAACTAGAGGACAGAGAGAAGCGACACGAGACACAGAAATGACACGAGGTGGCACAGAAAGCAACACGAGGTGCTGCAATGTTCTGCACGCAGTGGAACAAAAACGACACGAAGACAAATACAAAAACAACACGAAGACACGAATACAAAGACAACACGAGGACAAAAACAGAAACCGACACGAGTTGAAAACAACACGAAGATGAAACACAAGAATTGACACGGAGTGTGGTCAAGGCGAGAAGGACACGAGGTCTAAATAGAAAAACCAACACGAAGACATAAAGACAAAAACAACACGAAGACGAAGATGACACGGGATGAGCAACTTAAAAACTAAGGAAACGACACGAGGTTCACAGGGAAACGACTCGAAGTTCGTTAGAACAGTTCGAGCTGGTTCAGTAAACATTACGAGGACAGAAAGTGAAGCTACAAGAAGTTTAAACAGCCGAAGATAAGACTCGGAGACTGGAAGACAAGGATGGAACAACACGAAGTATTGTAGGGACAAATGACACGAAATATGAAGGAAACAACATGGACACATGACGTACAACCTCATAGCAGTTTACCTGGTAGCCATGAAAAATTAACACGAAGTGTTGTAAGCTCAGACGACACGAGATCTTTTCGTGTTAGTGAGGGGAATCAACACGAAGACTCAAATACAGAAACAGCACGAAGACGATGTACAGTCTGATGTACAGACTTTGAATAACAGTCCAATGTATAGACTTGAAGAAATGACTTGAGACAGACACGCTGCCCGCTGTACAGACTTTGAGTGAAGGCGTGAACAGTGAATCAATGTATGGACTTAGCTTCGTACATGCTACAGTGCATTGTATGGACTTTGAAGACTGATGCATGACGCTGAGACAATGTGTAGACTTGCTAGTTATATGAGCTGCACTGTATAGACTTTCATGAGACGCTCAATGTACAGACTTACTGCCAATCAATGTATAAACTCTGTAAATGCATATGAAAGCTTTATGCAGTAGATAAATAGTCTGAACTTAAAATGTAATGACTTACACAACAAAATGACTCACAGTGATTAACATCAAACACCAATCATCAAAACCACAGCAATGAATGCTTTATGCATCAGTTTAACATGTAGCATGACTGAACATCAAATATGTTAATCTAAACTGAGCAGCAATATGACTGAACATTTGATTAACTCACATCAACAACCAATCATCAAAACCACAGGGGTACAACAATCTCCGCCTTTTTGATGATGGCAACACTTTCAATACAATGAGTCATTCTGATGATGTGAGGCAATCTTAAGACTCAAATTATTCTCCCCCTTTGACTTCATCAAAAAGAAAATAATTTGAGAAATTAAAACAGGTGTAAAAGTTCAGTCAATTTCTCCCCCTTGCAAGAACATGATTCTGCCTTTTTGGCAAACAATCTCCCCCTTTGGTATAATCAAGATAAACCATGGTAGATGCAGATGCAGCAAGAAATGCAATACTTTCCCCTGAGTATATGAATGCAAGGTCACAAATGATATGAACATGATTCAGTGTGACAAGGAATGCTCCCCCTGAATAGATGCCAATTGATATGAAATTGATGCAAGACATGGAATCTCCCCCTCAATAAGTGGAATCTTATGAGATGAATGAGAAGGAGACGACAGGGACAAACAAGGAGAAGTTCAGTTCAGTGAACCAATAACATGAGCAGCAGAAATTCAGCCAGACAGTTTTTTCAAGGATGCCCCAAACACAAGAAATTTAGTCAGATTTTCAAAGAGATATCAATCTCATAAATCTAAAGCATAAGTTTTCAAAGTCTTCTATCATAAGGGCTTATGAATGACATTTATTTGAACAGCATGGTTTAAACATGATATATGCAGAGTTTATCAATAAAATTCTGTATTGATATCTAAAACCATATTTTAATAAAAATGAACGAAGCCCTCATATTTATCTTGATTATCCTCCCTTTGTCTTACACAATCAAATCTATTGACTTCTTTCAGAATTACATGCACTAGTATTGAAATTAAGTAATTATGAAGTCATATTATTTTGTCTAGGGTTGTAGCAATTTGATTTTTGCATCAATATTCAGATATTTCAATCTGATCAATAATTTTCTTGCTACAAATTTTACAAGCACTCTAGTTCAGTGCACACATTGTAACTAGGGGATATACCTTGATTAGAGGCCAATATCCCTAAGCCCTTAGTGTGACTAACTGTCATGCTATATATATGAACAGAGATAGCATTTACACATCATGATGCACTCCAAATCATTTCTTGATGAGTGAGTTGTATTTCTCAGTGTGCATGCCATTGCTCTGCCTAAATTTTCAATAAAATTTATTCTGCAGAGTTAACTAAGGCACCTCATGACACAGTCCTTTCGACATGTGTTTCTCAGTGACCAATGTCATTGCTCTGACATATATTACCCTTTAAACAATTCAGACAAATTCTTTTGCTTCAAATCAATAATAGTTTCATGTACTTAACCAATTAAAGTCATGTATTCAAAAGTGTAGATTTCAGAATTTTTCACAAGACATAGCATGAAACATATGGTTAAGGTTTATTAAACATGCTTCAGATATTTTTAAGAGATTTTAAAGTCAAACTCCATGAACATTATACTTAAACCACATGAGTTATTTCAGACATTCATAAAAATGTATAATGGAAGATTTCTAGTTCAAAATTTTCAGATTTATGATCGAGATAGCCCATTGAAATCTTCATGAAGGACTGATAGAATTCTGAAGCCAAGTGATACCAATTGATAGGAGAAATACCAATTGTTAAGAGAGATTGTGAAGCACAAATTTTTTTTTTTCAGAATATGATCAAGGTTTGTCAACAAAATCACTAAGAGAGGATATGCTATGAATTCTGACAAATGTATGCATTTGACAACCTATATGGAATGTATTGACTCCCCCTCACAATATGCATTCAAACTCTCTTTTTGGCATTTTCAATACAGGGAGATGCAATGCACTATATGCATGCAGGGACATGCAAAGACTCAACATTGAATTGCTATGCAAGGATATGCAAGTGACTCCCCCGGAAAACATGCAATGCTTGCACTGAAAACTGAACATATGATTCCAAATGATATATGCACATTCAGACTGCCCTATCAAGCAACATGACCCATGGTACTAGGCGGAGCACTTGGTCTAAAAGACCAGCTCTCACATAGTAAGGACCTCCGGACAGATTTCCCTGTCTTTTGGTAGCTTACCATTTGATATACCATCGAGGTCATGAATAACAAGGTAAACTCAACAGTCCTATATGCAATTCAGGTTTTCAATGAATTATGCAACAGACAGTTTTCAAACAGCATTCACATTCAGTTCAGATTTTTCAGAAATTTCAGAGTGCATGATCAGAAAATAATGCAACTGGCAGATGATGAATGAATATGCAAGAATACATCAAACCAGATATGCAATAAGTTTCAAAATGGGAAATGCAGAGAGATTACCTGAACAGTGTGAGAATGGGGTTTTCATTCTTGAGTGCCTTGGATCTTTACCCCCTTTTATTCCTCAGCTTCCAAGGCACACCTGTAGCAGATACATCATTTTGATGTAACAGGTACCCAAGAAACCTTGGGTCCTGGTTTGGCAGTGACACTCCTAGCAGGTTTTCTCAACAGATTTTTTACATGTTTATCATCACAACACATGATATGACAATTATACATGGAATGCCCTACCTGCCCACAATGATAACAAGAGATAACAGATTTCATGTTCTCCTTGTATACATCAGCATTAGCGTGAACATGATGTGAGTGAACATGATTAATTCTGTTATTGACATGAAAATTTTTCTTTTCATAACCGGCCAGCCAACAGTTAACAGCTCTGTGGCCTGGCTTCCCATAGTTAATACATCCAGGAATCTTTTCCTTAAAAATAGATTTATCCCTCCCATAATCATTCTGGTAAACATGATTAACATGAGAATAGAATTTTCTCTTGCCTTCAACTGACCAGCACTGAACAGCAACATGTCCCAGTTTACCACAATTATAACAATGAATTTTCTTTTCCCTAAGGACCTGAGTTTTAGCATGATTTGTCTGTGAATTAATAGCAGCAAGGTCATCTAACTTCAATGATTTGCATTCATGCATGAGATGACCCATTTCATGACAGTAAAAGCATTTGGATTTCCTGTTTTGAGCCGAATAGGATTTCTTAGCATAAGAAGTCATAACATGAAATCTATCATTATCATTCTTCATGACAAGGCAATCATCAAGTACATGGCCATAACTTCCACAATAGAAGCATTCAACATTCCTTCCGTGGATAACTGGAAGTTTCCTAGCCTTAGGCTTGTTTGCATGAAATTTACTATTCTTCTTCAGTATTCTCATTTTCACATTTTCCTTCTGTTTTTGAATCTTCTGATCATATGATTGTTTTGAAGAAGGTGCAGAAGTACTAGCTAAGTTTGAGCTACTCACAAATATTGCGCATAGTTTGTTCCTTACAGCTTGCTTAACTTGAGAATTGCACCTTTTTTCTTCATTCAATTTGGTGACTTCCACATTCAAAGAATCTTTCATTTTTTCTTTACCTTTGGCAAATTTTGACAGAGAGTTGTTTAGGTTTTCAATTTCAATTTGCAAGATCATAATGTGGTCTTCACACGAGATAACCTGATTTTGTAACCCATCATTCAGACTTTTCAGGATCTCATTCTCCTGACTTAGCTTTAATTCAATGTTCACTTCTTTTTCTTTCAAAACTGATTTTTCTCTTTCAACCGTTAGCCATCTTTCAGATAAAACGGTATTAAGGACCATTAGCTTCTTATTTTGCTCCTTCAGGTGGATGTTTTCTTCAATCAGCTTTTCTTTTAATTTATCAGTTTCCTTCTTCTGAGTCAGCATAGAATTATTTTCTTCTTTCAAGGAAGTGATTAAGTTTTCCTGTACATTATCATCAGAATGTAATTCTTCAATCAATTCCTTCAATTTAGATTTTAGATTTTTATTTTCAGTCTTTAGACCTGTGATTTCAACATTTTTCTCTTTTCTTAATTTTCTCTTTTCTGACTTAACTCTTTCATATTTTTCCAGTAGATGCTCATGCAAGGCAACTAAATCATCATGACTAATATCCTCGGTCTCAGAGTTTACCTGGGATGAGGACTCATCTGATTGATCACTCCTTCTTGCCATGAGACATTCATCTTCCTTTCCATTGTAGATGCGAAGCAATTCATCTAATATTTCCTTTGTCGAACTACAATCTGAGAAGGAGGAAAAATCATCAGAACCGATTGCAGCCTTCATTAAATTTAGAGCTCTCACATTATCATCATTTTTCAACTTGTGGATATGAGTCCACTTGGACTGATCCTTAGGAAGTTCATGTGGACTGTGAGAGATAACCTTCCACAATTGTCGATTAATAGAGTTAATATGCTTGTGCATACGATATAGCCAGAATTTAATATTTGAACTACTGAATAGTGGAGGATGAGCCATGACAGCACAACAGATTAATGCAACAGGAATATTGATGCACTAAAAGTAAATTAGCACCTAAGACCGCAAGATCGATCTGTAGGTCGCTGGACCTTGTAAGCAGAAACCTGCTCTGATACCAACTGTTAGGGTGCTAGGCCCGGATACAGAGGGGGGGTGAATGTATCCCTCTAAAAATTATGGCCTAAATTAAAGACTCTAAAGCTCGGATATGCGGAATAGGGACAATGAGCTTTCTGAGATAAGATAATAATCAACCAATTGATCAAACAGTTGGACTGCAATAATGCAGCCACCTGATCAAACTAGAAATGCAGACAGAACAGTGCAACCCAAACACACCCAGCAAAGTGCAATGCTCAAGGTTACTGCTGATAGGAACAATATAAAAAATCCAAGATAACACAGCTAACCAGCATGCATAACCTGTGAATGGGAGGTAGGAGGCAAGGAGCGAACGCACAAAACAAACCACTGCACAGTAGATTTTTAGGTGGTTCGGTCCTGCAGACCTACATCCACCCCACACTCAACCCGAGTGTGGCTTCCACTAGCTCACGCTAGAAACAGCAGACTCAGTCTGCAACAGGTGCTGCCACACAGCTTGACCAGGGGAACAACCTCCCCTCTTCCTCCCAACCGGAGGGAACCACTAGTGACACCAGTCACTAGCAAACCAGAGACGCAAGTCTCTCTTCCTCCAGACCGGAGGGAACACCTAGTCTTGCAACCCACAAGACTAGAACCGGAGGACCAATCCTCCCTTCCTCCAAAATCGGAGGGAACCAACCGGTGACTTCCAGTCACCAGCAAACCAGAGGTCGAAGACCTCTCTTCCTCCAGACGAGGAGGGACCCCTGGACTTGCAATCCACAAGCCCAGAACCGGAGATCAGATCTCCCTTCCTCCAAACCTGAGGGAACCCACAAGTAGCACCCAGCTACTTGCAAACGGAGATAGCAATCTCCCTTCTCCTGAACTAACAGGAGGAACCCCGACCTCTCTACAGAGTATCGGAAATACAGCAAACCAGAAAACAAAGGAAAAATAATAAACGAAAATAACTTCAGCAAAACAGAAAGCTGAGAAACGAAATGCACAATGTGGCTCTCAACAGAGCTGACTGGCCTAGATTTGATCCACGGTCCAGTAGACAGATCTTCAGGTAAGTTTTTCTTCCTCTTCTCTTCTCTTCTTCTTCTTCTCTTTCACTCTCTCGATCTCTGCTCCCCTATTCTCTTCGGCTCACACTTCTATCTCTCTCTTTCTCTTCTTCTCCTTCTGCTTCTTCTTCTCTTTCACTCTCTCGATCTCTGCTCCCCTATTCTCTTCGGCTCACACTTCTATCTCTCTCTTTCTTTTCTTCTCCTTCTACTCTTCTTCTTCTTCACTCTTTCTTCTCTTTTTATACGAGCACTATCTCTCTTTCTTTTTCTTCTTCTGCTCTCACTCTCACTCTCTTCTCTGCTCTCTTCTTTTCTTTCTTCTCTTCCTTTTCCTGGATCGGGGCTCTCTGTATGAGCTTTTCTTCTTGCCAACTCGATCACCTTTATCTGAGGACGAAGGGTTCTATTTATAGCAGCAACAGCAGGTGGATAGGGCACAAAACGCGTGTGCCTCCCACGCTCGATCCAGAATCTTCCTACCACGTGCCCTTATCAGATTGGTTCCTCTTGTCTCGGATCACGTGCAGCCCAGGAGTGTGGAATGTTCTTCCTCGGACCTGTAATGAGATTAAAACCATTAACACTGAGGGCCACAGGAACTAAAGCTGCATGAGGTATGTAATAGTAATACTAGATGCACTGAGAATGACACGAGATACACAGGGTGACTACAGCACGAAGTAAGAAAAAAAATGACACGAGATACACTGTGACAGAACAGACACAACGAAGAGAACGACACGAAGTGAGGTTATAAAACAACACGAGGTAAAAAGAAGAACGACACGAAGTGGTTGCAACAACAAGCAAGACATAAAAGATGACACGAGATGTAACTAGAGGACAGAGAGAAGCGACACGAGATTCACACAGAAATGACACGAGGTGGCACAGAAAGCAACATGAGGTGCTGCAATGTTCTACACGCAGTGGAACAAAAACGACACGAAGACAAATACAAAAACAACACGAAGACACGAATACAAGGACAACACGAGGACAAAAACAGAAACCGACACGAGTTGAAAACAACACGAAGATGAAACACAAGAATTGACACGGAGTGTGGTCAAGGCGAGAAGGACACGAGGTCTAAATAGAAAAACCAACACGAAGACACAAAGACAAAAACAACACGAAGACGAAGATGACACGGGATGAGCAACTTAAAAACTAAGGAAACGACACGAGGTTAACAGGGAAACGACTCGAAGTTCGTTAGAACAGTTCGAGCTGGTTCAGTAAACATTACGAGGACAGAAAGTGAAGCTACACGAAGTTTAAACAGCCGAAGATAAGACTCGGAGACTGGAAGATAAGGATGGAACAACACGAAGTATTGTAGGGACAAACGACATGAAATATGAAGGAAACAACACAGACACACGACGTACAACCTCATAGCAGTTTACCTGGTAGCCATGAAAAATTAACACGAAGTGTTGTAAGCTCAGACGACACGAGATCTTTTCGTGTTAGTGAGGGGAATCAACACGAAGACTCAAATACAGAAACAACACGAAGACGATGTACAGTCTGATGTACAGACTTTGAATAACAGTCCAATGTATAGACTTGAAGAAATGACTTGAGACAGACACGCTGCCCGCTGTACAGACTTTGAGTGAAGGCGTGAACAGTGAATCAATGTATGGACTTAGCTTCGTACATGCTACAGTGCATTGTATGGACTTTGAAGACTGATGCATGACGCTGAGACAATGTGTAGACTTGCTAGTTATATGAGCTACACTGTATAGACTTTCATGAGACGCTCAATGTACAGACTTACTGTCAATCAATGTATAAACTCTGTAAATGCATATGAAAGCTTTATGCAGCAGATAAACAGTCTGAACTTAAAATGCAATGACTTACACAACAAAATGACTCACAGTGATTAACATCAAACACCAATCATCAAAACCACAGCAATGAATGCTTTATGCATCAGTTTAACATGTAGCATGACTGAACATCAAATATGTTAATCTAAACTGAGCAGCAAGATGACTGAACATTTGATTAACTCACATCAACAACCAATCATCAAAACCATCATCAAAACCACAGGGGTACAACAACCATCTCCAAAAATTCCCAAAAAATCATACGTGTTCCTCACATCCCCCTCTATCCCCCATAAAATTGCCAAAATCCAAATCCAGCCCTTACCTGTCGGTCAAAATCTATTTTCAGGCAGGTCCTGTTCTGTCCTGATTGTCTGTAATTTCGAGCCAGAAATAACTACAACCCACAGAGTTTTTCATTTCCAATCCATTTACTGGATGGATGTGAAATTAATTTATGGTGTACCCCTTTGAGTCCTCTGTCCAACGGCGCTAATCGTGCCTCGATCCAACACCGGATGTGGCTGAAACAATTCTTTTCGCCAGGTCACGCAAACCTGTTCTATGAATAGGCCAACAAAGGCAGCATCAAGTTAATTCTTGCAACATTACTTCAGCGTCAATTCAGCCGCCATCGATCTCGGGGAACGAAGAGGAGTCTTCCACCGACGTCCCAGCCAGCCGCCGTGATCAGAGGGTGAGCAAAAACCGCCGTCCCACAAGCCGAGTTTGGTTGCTATCCAGCGAGTCGGAACAGTACCGAGTCGGAGTAGCATCCCACCTCCGGTCCGAGATCCCTTCCGGCTTGCTGCTCGTCAACCCAAGAGCGCTACTCCCGGGTCCCATTGTAGCCCTTTACCTCCCTGCGTGGAGTGGGCATAGAAATTCACTTCTGTAATTATTACATTTACTGTACCGGGAGTTACGAGTCTTGGCCGAGGTCGTCTTCCCCACGCCCGAAGCGTGGAGTTACGTTTTCGCTCCTTCGTTGATGCATTTGCTTATCTCGTATATATTTTGAATGTCGCTGCATGAGCGATTGTTAGGACATTAGCTCATTCAAATTTCATCGCCGCTGCGAGTGAGTGAGTAGAACCCGTCCCGTGACTCGATCCGAGCACACGGAAAAGTCGAGTACCCGAGACTCATTGTCAATTTTTCAACCGCCCAGATCCACACGTTTCCCTCGCTTAGGGACGTCCGCGAGCTAGAGTCCCAGGTTCGCATCCCATCCCGCATCACGGAAGAAATCGCGGTCTCGCTCCATTCCGGCAAGGGCCAACCCTTGTTGATGTAGCTGTTCGCAGAGCCCGACGTTGGCGGCCTCTGACCCCTTCAGGCGCTCCTCGAGCACCTCATCGTTGGCCGAGAGCTCTGCCTAAAGGGCCTGGCTGGCCTCTAGCTTCCGAGTAAGAGTATCGAAGTGATACCTCCACAGGCCAAGAGCATGGGTAACTGAACACATGCCCTAGGTGGCTAGAGCCACCAACCTCTCTTTCGCCTCACGGTCAAGCTCCTCGGTGCACTCGTGCAGGCGAACACTCCTTCCCATAAGGGCAACAACCGTTACGACCTTAGAAAGCCCAGATGACGTCCCCTTGGGCGGTGAGGACTGTCGTCGCAAGGAGACCTCGAGGGGAGGAGGGGAATTAACGTTGACTATAGGGGCTTTGCCCCTGTCACGCCCCCGTGCCGCAGAGACCGACGAAGGAGAAGAAATAGCCGGCTGACCGACCGATGGCGGTGGCAGAGCCTCAGATGTAGGAGGCTCAGACGACAGAGGGGGCGGTACGCGGCCCCGGGCCGGGGTAGAAACCCTACCTCTTTTCCTCGCGCAATGCTGGTTGTCCAGCGCCATCAGATCCTCCTCGGATAGGAGGGCATGACTACCGCCAGTCATGGCAGACTCTTCTTCAGGTGTGCAAGCGATCCCTTCAAGAGGATCCTCCCGAGGGCTCAACCCCCCGTTAGCCATGGGCACTACTGGTGAACGCACTAGGGGGACACCGGTAGGGACAAAAAATTGCAGCCTCCCCAGAGCAAAAGCAACCTCGGCCTTGGGGGCAACGATCGTCACCTAGCCGGCCCCCGGCGCTACGTGATCCACTGAGCGAGGAGCACACCGCGGCAACCTGACGGTCTCGTAGCTCCACACCGGAACCTCAGGCACACTTGAAATCAAAGCGGTCCAACCCAGCTTCGACATTGGATTCTATAGCACAGGAAAGCGTATTAGTCGTCGGAGGACCCTCCGGTGATCGACTGTTTCCCCCTACCACGTCGGCCCTAACCCCATAACGGGTGAGCACGCCCCATGAGTGCCGTAAGACTCGCCCCGGGACCAGTCGATGCCGGGGTAAGCATTCTTCAACGGGAAACTTCTGTCACTATAGCGGAAAGAAGTTGCTCCACTACTTACGCCTTCCCTATCAAGGGATAAGGCTCCCCGCTCTAGGACAACCACTACAAGAGGGGGAACGACAGAGAAGAGAGACATAGTGGATGATTCTGGCAAAGTCTACTATGTAAGAGAATAGAGCTACTAGCCATACTATGCTACGAGGAGAAAGAATCAACGATCTACACTGAACAGGAAGCGCCCCTCTGACGTCCTTACCACCCAGCGAGCACTCTCCGAGTGGACACTGGGAGCGGCGAGCACTCGTTCGGAGGATCTACACGGCCATTCAGCCCTCGACTGTGATTCCCCTCCTCCTCTCTCTCTCTCTTCCTTGCTCTCCTCTATTCTTCATTAACCCGTTGCTAACTTAAGCATCGGAGGGTTGTCCCCTGGGGTAACACCCGGGACTCCTTCTGACGCCTTTCTGGTTTCTGGTGATTGCATGCCTTCACGGGTGTAAGGCGACTTCTCGAACAAATAAATAGAGAAGGTGATATGTGGCATAGGAACCATTTTCCTGTCTCTACTGATAGAAATGGGCATAGGTTTTTTTGTTGTGAGAATTCATGCCCCTTACTTCTGTTGCCCAGATCTGCAGATTCCTCCCATGCATCTCTGTTCTTGTCACATTTCCACGTCTCTTTGATCATTCTCGATCTGCGACCTCCTTCCTTCCCTCTCCCGTGCATGTCAGCGATCGAACCCCGTTAGTTTGTTCCACACGACTGTGAGCGCATCCTAATTTTATTAATAATTGAACATTCTCATGACCGGCAAAAAAGCCACCCATAGTGGAGATGGAGACTGATGATGATGGAGTGGCGTCAACCTCTGCTGGTAATCTTCATACAATTATGCTGCAATCCCGATATTCATCTGTTGACCCTTCCACCACAAATGATTGAGAAAGATGAGGATCATCTAAAGCAATAGTAAAATTACGCCTAATAACACACAAACCATCTTTATCTAAAGTATCTAAAAACTGACACAAGGTCGCCTTCGGCCATTCTAAATGTCTTACATCTAGTAATGTAACTAGATAGGGAGCATTCAGATTGTGTGAAAAGTGCAGGTGGACTAAGATATCAATCTACCTTAAATGCACAAACTTGGCTTGTTTTTCTTTCTATATAGAAATCATTGGCTCCTCTTAATTGAACATTCTCATGCATTGCATGCTCAAGGATCGATGTTGTTGTACATGCGGTGCAGAAAAAGTGTCTCGTATATATATTTTGGCTGATTATAATAACCTTCCTCGATCTAGAGCTATATATATATATATATATGTAGCGGCAGGAAAATGGTTCCTAGGCCACGTACCACCTTCTCTATTTGTTTCTTGGGGGAATCGTCTCCCGCCCGTGGATGCCTGCACACACCAAGGAACCAGAAGGGCGTCAGAAGGAGTCCCGGGTGTTACCCCAGGGGACAACCCTCCGATGCTTAAGTCAGCAAGGGATTTAATGAGCAATAGAGAGGAGCAGAGTAAGAGAGGAGTATGGGCCGTAGTAGTCGGTTCAGGAGGCACGTAGTTCCTCTGTGCGCGTGCTCGCCGGTCCTAGTGGGTTCTCGGAGAGTGCTCGCTGGGTGGTAAGGCCGCTTAGAAGGTAGAAGCTCTCTGGACTTAGATGGCCCTCTTGTCATCATCGCTGGTAGGGCTGCTCTCTTCTTAGTAGAAGGCTCTGGGGTAGGAGTATCCTCTTGCGTAGTCATGTGGGGTTTTTAGTAGAAGAGTCTACCGTGTCCCTCTCTATCATCGATGTCCCTTTTATATGGGTTGTCCTGGTGCGAGGGCCTCATCCCTTGATAGGGAAGGGTCCGTTTAGTTGGAGTAACGTTCCCCGCTATGTCGGTGGGAGTTTCCCGTTGGAGGGCGATAGCCTCGGCGTCGGCCGTTCCCCGGGCGAGTCTTACGCCACTCATGGCACATGCTCGCCCGTTGCGGGGTCAAGGCCGGCGTCGTGGGGGCAACGGTCGGTCGTCGGAGTGTCCTTCGGTGAGAACTGCGCTTGGGCCGGCCTCACCGGCATCGCGGAATCCGATGCCTCGTTGAGCCGGTCATTTTCTTATCGGGCTGAACATGTGTGTCTGTTCCTCGATTGGGCTTAGCGTGTCTGAGACTTAATGGGCCGCTCGCGCCTGGGCCGTTCCTGGGTTAAACCAGGTTTACCCTCCTCACTTCCCCCCTACTCTTAGTTGCCGAGCACTCGCAGGGGACTGAGAGTAGCCCAAGAGAGGGTTCTTCTGGAGGGTGTGATCCGAAGGCGATTTCCTCGTACGACAGGAGTTGGTAGCTTCGAGGCCTGCTTGGCGCGCAAGGCGCCTCTGACAGTGGCAGAGGCCACGCTGGCAATGATGACGCCGGGTCTTGTCTTGTTTTGGGGATGTGGGCTCAGAACGGTCGCCTGGCCTTGGTAGCCGTACCACTGTAGCGGTAGTCGTCCCTTCACCTGACCCTCAGGGGGCAACCGTCGGATTGTAGTGGGCAGTTTATAAGGAGTGCTGTGAGGCTCTTCGAAAACCATACCCACATCTTGCTGGTCGCCGCGCTTCATCGTAGGCCTCTTCCTCCCTTTGCCTGGTGAGGATCCTTCCTTCTCAGTTCTTCTTTTCTATGGTAGCGATGCCTCCACGCGGGGGAGCTCTTACCGCCGAGTCTTCCTCTTCGGAGGAGATGCCTCAGAGCCGAGGCGGTGTGCTGAGCACCTCAGGTGCGGGCACCAGTCGGTCTGACTCTTAGCCCTTAGTGGCCTATAGGGTATTTCGTGGTTTGCGGGAGACCTTCCAGATCCCCCCTGAGTACGACATCGCCTTCCCTGCTGTGGGAGATGACCTAACGAGTCACCCTACTGGTGGGATTATGATCCCGGTGGCCTCCGTTCAGGCGGGTCTCCGTATTCTGGTCCATCCTTTCATCTCGGCCGTCCTCCGCCATTATGGGCAGAACCCTGGAGGCATAACACCCAATTCTTATAGCATCCTCTGCGGGTTTGTCTATGCTTGCTGTAGAGCGTCGGTGGAGCCGAGTGTCGACCTGTTCCGGTAATTTTTCCTCCTCTAGAGTTGCTGATGTGACACAACCTTGGACCTAATGCAAGCAAGCACGATTGCATTCAAAACGGGCCAAGTTGGGCCACCGCTCTATCGTCACTCACCCAAGCCCGGGGTGACTTGGCAATGCCAAGGGGAGGATGTGGGGTTGGGCCCTTGCTGGTAGAGGGCCAGCAAGGCCAAGAATGATTCCCAATGGGTATGGGTACCCAAATCAAGGGGGCCGACAAAGTGCCAACGGTAACGGTTGCACTCTTCCCACGGTGATCACTCAAGACAACGGGGCTTGAGGATCGGGCTCTCACTAGCATAACCAGCGGAATTAAGAACTAATATTGAAAGACAAGCACTAAGTGGAGTGAAGGTTTGAGCACTTACTCGACCGGTTTGAAGAAACCGGTCCCGGTCGGAGACGAGGGCGAGCGGGGAGGCGAGTGGATCCCCACACGCCGCGGCGGTGTCGCTTGACCTGCCCAAACAAAGTACACCACTACACCTCTCGCAGGAGGGGGAACTTGGGGTGGGGGTTAATGATATTACATAAATTCTACCTCCACGCAGAAAGGGGCCTTCAGCCGGCCAAGCGGGGTGGGGAAACCAAAGCAAAGAACGAGGAACAAGGGTGGACGCCGAATCTGCCTGCTGTCTGTGAACCAGGACAGAGGGTCGGTGTTGCTGTTGTAGATCTTGCTAAGGAATTTTGCTGATGGCGACACTAACGGAGAAATCTTTGTAACAGGAAGGGAAATGCCTCAGAATTTTTGTAATTTCTTCTGGAGTCGCTGCAGGTCGGGGCCGAAGCTTGAACAGGGCCTCTGTTTCTCGGACTAGCAGGGGCAGGTCACCAATAGTAGGATGCAGAGGCTGTCCTGGCCGCTCCCGAACTCCAAATTTGATGCCGTCAGCGCTGTTAGAACCGTGGGTGAGTCCTCTTTGCAGCAAAAGAAACGGGGATGCTAGAAGAGAACGGAGACGATCTTTGGAGCCATAAGAGTGAGGAGGTGTCGATGCAGACTGGGGATGGCAGAGCCATGCAACCGTGGAAGAAAATTGGTAACTTCTGTTCCCTGATGCTGAATGGGCTTCTGCTTCTTGATTCTGAAAGTAGACAGGCCGATGAAGAACTTTGAAGAAGGACTTGAGGACTGATTCCTTTGGGGCTGGTCGTGGCAGAGCTTCTAAGACGGCTCAGGTCCTCAGCCGAGGCAGAACCGCGCAGCTGTGGGAGAATGGACCTCCTGGACGACTCGGAGATCGGAAGAAGACAAAACCACTTCGGTTGCGAAGGCGACTGGCAGACACTTCCGACGATTGCTCTTGGGTCTTCAGACTCGTCCGGAGGAGGTCGTGGTGGCCGCTGCAAGTTGCTGGTCTACTGTAGATCTTCAGTTGAGAGCTGTAGGTTGATGATGATGGGGGGGAATGGGGTATATGGGAGGGGAAATGGGGGTGGATGAGTGTGGGGAAAGCCCGGGCTGTGAGGGGGTCTAGGAGGGGGTGTTCTAAGGTGGGGGAAGGGAAGAATGGGGTCTGGAAGGGGGTCTAACATGTGGTGGGAGGAGGAGCTACGAATTTGGGAAGGTGGGTGAGAGGAGAAGGTGAGGGGGGGCACAAGTGAGTGGAGGGAAGGGTGGATTTCAAATTTGAAATGGCATTGGAAGTTGTGGGGTTGTGTGGGGAAGGGGTTGATTGTGATGGAATGGGGAAAGTGGTGTTGGAATGGTGAGGGATCTCCTTGGGACTAGGGGGTGGAGTAATGGAGGCCATGGGGAAGTGGAGGGCTTTAATGATGGTAGGTGGGGGTTGAGGTGGTTGGGAAGGGAGGAGAGAGAAGAAAATTCAAAATTGGGTGATGAGGAGAGAGAAAGTGGAGTGAAAAAGATGGATTAAGAGAGGGAAGGGTGGGGAATCTCTCCCCTAGGGTTTCTCACCCAAAAAATGTTGGAATCACTCCACTAAACTAAGCTTTGGACTCTCAAATGACATTTTTTTTCATTGATTGATTCATTACCTCCAAATGAAGGAAATGGGGCCCTATATATAGGAAACCCACATTTTACAATAAGACCCTGACAAAAGACTCATTGACAAATAACCGAAGGGGTAGGGGAGCTCATTGGGCCAAGCCCGAAGAAATGGGCCCAATTAGCACATTACACATTCTAATGACACTCAAACATAGGAAAATAAATGCAAGACCTAGGGACATGACTCAAATAAAATGTAAATTATATCAAATGACTCAAGTAAAATTACATAGGACTCAAAATTAAATGACTAAACCATGCCGGATGCAACCGGGGCGAGGAGACGAGCTATGAATGTGGGCATGGAAGGTGATGTCCACATCATACTCCCGGGGTGCGGAGAACTCGACTCCGTCGAGTAAGTATCCTTCCCTCCTTGGAAGGTGTAGAAGTGGTACTGCCTTCAAGTCTTCCGAACGAGACCGATCTATCCACCTGTCGAGATAGCGCTCATATACCTTGCTCCGAGTGGTAGTGAGTTGTTCATCTAATATTTTTTTAATTTGTTCATGCTAGACTCTCTTGGCTGGTGGTTTATCATCATGGGTGGGTGCTCTCTCAAGGGAAGAAGTAGGCTCAATCTCCTCACTAGGTACCACCGTGGGTCCCTTATATGGCACTAGGTCGGCAACAATGAATGCGGGACTTATTCCATACTCCTCAGGGAGATCTAACTCATTGGCAATTGCACCTATGCGCCTCAAGACCTGGAAGGGACCAGCCCCACGTGGCCTCAGTTTAGAGTTGGCTCCCGGGGAGAGCCTCTCCATCCTTACCATCACAAAGTCATCCACTTGGAATTCGTGGTGACGCCGATGAGAGTCGGCCAGCCTTTTATAAGCCTCATTCTTTTTGCTGATGTGCTTGCAAAGGTTTTCATGCAATTTTGTGAATGCTATCCTTTTAGTGGTTAGGGGTGGACCTGGACAACCATAGATGGACCTATCATGCCATGATGTCATATGGACCATGATGAACCTTGGTGGGCCGGTGCAACCATATGTGGACTTATCGTGCAAAGTGGTGATGAATGTCGGGGGACTCGGACATCCGTAGATGCTTTTGTCATGCTTAAGACCTATGATGAATGAAGGTGGACCATGACATCCGAATATAGACCACTCATACTTTCTACTTGACATGTGGGTGATATGAATGAAAGGACCCAACATAGTGTTCATGCCAAGGGGTGTGGTAAGCCTAGACACATGCATGCCTTTCCCAAAGGTGACTTCCATGTGTAGAGGTGTGGGACAACCTTTGAACTCCCATTGGAAAGGATCGAATGGATCTAAGAAGGTGGTTATCATGGGGTGGGGCACCACCTTATTACCTAGGGATATATGGTCCAAGGTTATGGCTCCCAAGGTGCAACCCGGGTCATGGATGAGGTGGGTTTGGTCCAATATGGTGGGTGAGCGTAGGCAAGGGTGGGTGGTTGGTAAGATGGTTGGGTCATATGAGTTCCTTGACTCTCATTGGAAGGGATCATATGGATCATAAAATAGGTCACTTAGGGGGAGGAACTCCATGTCCTCAAGATCCTTAAAAGGTGCTAAGTCCTCCTTCCCTATGATAGTTGGGCCAATGTTCTTGACAAGTGGGCCATGAGTGGAGGGCTTGGCTTTCTACCCGAGATAAGAAGCTCTAAATCGAGGAGAAGGTTGGGCTCATTCGGTGTAGGGAGGAATAGAAGGAGGTCGCTAGTGTAGCAACCATTGGTGCAAATCGAGGTGATAGACCTTATGCATAGGTGTAGGAGGCTAAGGCTCCTAGGTTGTTCGGCCATAGGGGTCAACATGCTAGTGAACTCAATTTGCCATGCTAAGCCCCTAAGAAAATCCTCTAAGGTCTCCACTTGATAGGATGCTTGGATTGTGGTGTGACAGGAGAAGATGGGCACTAAGGGAAAATTTTGTTCTATGGGAGGGCAAACATGGGTCGAGGTCTCTCTAATTAGGCTCTCCCTTAGCCACCTAACAAGGGACTCTTCTAAGATGAATTCAGCCTTATCTAGAGGGGGTGGTGTAGGGTGAAGATCCTTGTGCGAGGCTTCCTCTTCAATTGGGACATGGGAGCTCTCTATGGAGGGGATAAGTTCCCGAGGGATATTTGTCTTCATGTGGCAAAGCGGGTGGACTACTTCTTCCAAAACTAATGGAGTGGGAAGGTTCTTTGAAGGTGGGGTGATGATGGCCGGAGCATGGTGCACCCGGGGTGGTGAACAAGGGTGGGATTCCCGCGGGTGGGAGAATAAAAGGTTGTTGAATTTAAAGGTTCCCGAAAGGTGTGGCAGATGCACTAGGCAAGTCCGACGTGTTGGGTTGATGTCGGCATTCCTTTCATCTAACCATTTCTTACCTAGGATTATACATGGACCCGCCAATGTTCCCTTTTGACACCAAGCCCCATCCAAATACTTAGTCTTCCCGAACCATTTATGGAATTCAACAAAGACTAGGTCTCCGTTGTGCACAATTTGTCCAGTCGTAGAGAGGGTGGCTACAATTTCGGGGGATACCCAATTATCTTCTTCCATGTCGATGAAGTCAATTCATGTGGGGCTCCCATTAGGTAGGTATGCTTGGGATATGATGGGAATTGGGGCCTTTTGGTCAGTAGACTCAATGACAATGGGAGGTGGATAATGCATAGAACGATCCGATGAGAACTCTAATGCAAGCGTGCCCATGGACTTGACTTGTGAGAACAAATCAAAGACTTGCATTGATACCACTTGATGTGACATAACCTTGGACCTAATGCAAGCAAGCACGATCGCATTCAAAACGGGCCAAGTTGGGCCACCGCTCTATCGTCACTCACCCAAGCCCGGAGTGACTTGGCAATGCCAAGGGGAGGATGTGGGGTTGGGCCCTTGCTGGTAGAGGGCCAGCAAGGCCAAGAATGATTCCCAATGGGTATGGGTACCCAAATCAAGGGGGCCGACAAAGTGCCAACGGCAACGGTTGCACTCTTCCCACGGTGATCACTCAAGACAACGGGGCTTGAGGATCGGGCTCTCACTCGCATAACCAGCGGAATTAAGAACTAATATTGAAAGACAAGTACTAAGTGGAGTGAAGGTTTGAGCACTTACTCGACCGGTTTGAAGAAACCGGTCCCGGTCGGAGACGAGGGCGAGCGGGGAGGCGAGTGGATCCCCACACGCCGCGGCGGTGTCGCTTGACCTGCCCAAACAAAGTACACCACTACACCTCTCGCAGGAGGGGGAACTTGGGGTGGGGGTTAATGATATTACATCAATACTACCTCCACGCAGGGAGGGGCCTTCAGCCGGCCAAGCGGGGTGGGGAAACCTAAGCAAAGAATGAGGAACAAGGGTGGACACCGAATCTACCTGCTGTCTGTGAACCAGGATAGAGGGTTGGTGTTACTGTTGTAGATCTTGCTCAGGAATTTTTCTGATGGCGACACCAGTGGAGAAATCTTCGTAACAGGAAGGGAAATGCCTCAGAATTTTTGTAATTTCTTCTGGAGTTGCTGCAGGTCGGGGCAGAAGCTTGAACAGGGCCTCTGTTTCTTGGACTAGCAGGGGCAGGTCACCAACAGTAGGATGCAGAGGCTGTCCTGGCCGATCCCGAACTCCAAATTTGATGCCGTTAGCGCCGTTAGAACCGTGCATGAGTCCTCTTTGCAGCAAAAGAAACGGGGATGCCAGAAGAGAACAGAGACGATCTGTGGAGCCAGAAGAGTGAGGATGTGTCGATGCAGACTGGGGATGGCAGAGCCACGCGACCGTGGAAGAAAATTGGTAACTTCTATTTCCGGATGCTGAATGGGCTTCCGCTTCTTGATTATGAAAGTAGACAGGCCGATGAAGAACTTTGAAGAAGGACTTGAGGACTGGTTCCTTCGGGGCTGGTCGTGGCAGAGCTTCTAAGACGGCTCAGGTCCTCAGCCAAGGTAGAACCACGCAGCTGTGGGAGAATGGACCTCCTGGACGACTCGGAGATCGGAAGAAGACGAAACCACTTCGGTTACGAAGGTAACTGGCAGACTCTTCCGACGATGGCTCTTGGGTCTTCAGACTCATCCGGAGGAGGTCGTGGTGGCCGCTGCAAGTTACTGGTCTACTGTAGATCTTCAGTTGAGAGCTGTAGGTTGATGATGATGGGGGGGAATGGGGTATATGGGAGGGGAAATGGGGGTGGATGAGTGTGGGGAAAGCCCGGGCTGTGAGGGGGTCTAGGAGGGGGTGTTCTAAGGTGGGGGAAGGGAAGAATGGGGTCTGGAAGGGGGTCTAACAGGTGCTGGGAGGAGGAGCTACGAATTTGGGAAGGTGGGTGAGAGGAGAAGGTGAGGGGGGGGCACAAGTGAGTGGAGGGAAGGGTGGATTTCAAATTTGAAATGGCATTGGAAGTTGTCGGGTTGTGTGGGGAAGGGGTTGATTGTGTTGGAATGGGGAAAGTGGTGTTCGAATGGTGAGGGATCTCCTTGGGACTAGTGGGGTGGAGTAATGGAGGCCATGGGGAAGTGGAGGGCTTTAATGATGGTAGGTAGGGGTTGAGGTGGTTGGGAAGGGAGGAGAGAGAAGAAAATTCGAAATTGGGTGATGAGGAGAGAGAAAGTGGAGTGAAAAAGAGGGATTAAGAGAGGGAAGGGTGGGGAATCTCTCCCCTAGGGTTTCTCACCCAAAAAATGTTGGAATCACTCCACTAAACTAAGCTTTGGACTCTCAAATGGTATTTTTTTTCATTGATTGATTCATTACCTCCAAATGAAGGAAATGGGGCCCTATATATAGGAAACCCACATTTTACAATAAGACCCTGACAAAAGACTCATTGACAAATAACCGAAGGGGTAGGGGAGCTCATTGGGCCAAGCCCGAAGAAATGGGCCCAATTAGCACATTACACAATCTAATGACACTCAAACATAGGAAAATAAATGCAAGACCTAGGGACATGACTCAAATAAAATGCAAATTACATCAAATGACTCAAGTAAAATTACATAGGACTCAAAATTAAATGACTAAACCATGCCGGATGCAACCGGGGCGAGGAGACGAGCTATGAATGTGGGCTTGGAAGGTGATGTCCACATCAATTGCCCGTTCGATACTTATTTCACCTATTTCAAGGCTCGGTCCAATAACCACTTCATCTCTGTCTCCCGTACCACGTCCAACCGTAAGAGATGGGCGGAGCAGTATGTTTACCTGATCAAGTCAAATGACTGGGAGAGAGCATCCGATGGCTGGATGCGGAGTGGCTTTCCTCACCCTTGGCGCGATACGAAGCCTCCCCTCAACGCTGAGGGTCGTCGGGATCTGAAGGTGGTCTCCTTGTATCCTCTAGTCGATGCAAACCACGTCTTGACCCCGGCGCTACTCCGAGAGCTGGGGTTGTGTCCCCCCTTGCCTCAAGGTACTGGTCCTGTCTCCCCGTAGGGATGTGGCTGATGGGGACATCGCTTACCACTCCCTATTTCTCCAAGGGTCATGACGCTCGCCATTATGTTCAGCTTAATTTTCTGAGTATAGCTATGTAATTTTCATATCTTTCTTGAGTCATTTTGATGTAATTTCCCCTTTGTTTTGAGTCAAGTCCCTAGGTTATCTTGTTATTTACCTAAGTTATGTCATCATGTGGGCTAGTGTGTTGTATGGGCCCAATTAAGTGGGCCTGGCCCAGGGGCGCCCTCCCCCTTCCCCATTTCTCTTGCTTATTTGTTTTTAGCAATTATCTTAGGGACTTGGTTGTAATTGGTGGGTCCCTATAAATAGGACCTCACCCCCTCTTGTGGAGAGGTAATGAATGAATGAAGTATTGAAATTGATCCACTTGGATTGTCTTCCTCTCTCTCTCTAGCTCTCTCTGTCTCTCTCGAGCTCTCTCTCTCTCTAAATTTCGAAATTCACTCTCTCTCCTCCCTATTCACCTCTAATTAAGACCCCTCCTCCTTCCCCATACCTCTCATTTAATCCCCCTCCAACCCCTAGGTGGAAGCCCCTTCTCATAGGCACCTCTCCCTCCTCCCAAGCAACCTTTCCCCTTCCCCATACAACCCTTCACATTCCCAAGGGAGAATCCATTCTCCTAGACACCCTTTCCCCTTCCCAAAGCAACCCTTCCAATCCCCTAGGCCCCCATTAACCCTTCCATTAACCCATCACACCAATTCCATAGAGAACCCACCCCACTTCCCCAAACCATTTGCGCCCCCACCCCCACCCTTGGCCGCACCCCTCTCCCCTCCCCTCCACCTACCAGCTGCGACCCCAGCCACCCCCATCCCATCCTCTGTGCCACATCCACCATCCACCATCCCCCACAACCAATACCCCCGCCCCTTGCTGTATTGGCCCCCCTATCCAACCCCATCCACCTTCATCAAGTTGCAGTTCGCAGGTGGCAGAAAAGGGGTCGACTTGCAGAAGCTTTCACGGATTCATATGGCAACGACTGAAGGCATACCATACCTTTCTGGAAAGTTTGTCCAATCAGCATCGCAGGAGAGGTGATCCCATCCCGTTCTGTGTTTGGGAGTGTCCGGGAGAACCATTCTCCCCCGACTGCGCAGGACTCCCTCTGCAGAGCACCTGAACCCAGTTACAAGCTGCACCACGACAAACGGCGGAAGATTCAGACTCCGAGCCCTTCTACAAAGTTCTTCTTCCTCCAGTCCTCTATCAGGATCAAGAAGCAGAACTGCGTTCGGCATCTGGAGGCCAGAGTTCTAATTTTCCTCCCTCGTCTGGTCGGGTCTGCCTCCCACAGCCTGGAGTGACCTACCTCCACTCTTCTGAGTCTCCCTGTCCTCACCGACCTCAGACGGTTTCCCCGTTAGTTTTGATGCGAAGAGGGCTTGACCACGGTTCCAGAAACTCCAGCGGTTCGTGATTCGGAGTCCGGGAGCCATCGGGACAACCTCTACATCCTGCTGTCAGAAACAGGAAGCTGCCGCGCCCAGATTCTGTCTCCCCGATCGAACCTCATCCCGGACAAGAAACTGCAACAGAAGAATTCATAAAAATTCAGAGACATCCTAGTTCCTGTTACGAAGAGTTTCCCCCCGGTCTTGTCGACAGAAAAATTCCGGAGTGAGAACTACGGCTGCAACAGCGACTGTCTATCACCTCTCACAGCAAGCGAGCAGATTCGGCCTCGGCTTCTCCTATCGCGTTTCCGGTGAATCTCCCTTCCCCGCCTGGCCAGCTCACCGCCCCTCCCTGCGTGGAGGTAGTGTTTGCATGTAATTCAATCATTCCCCACCCCAAGTCCACCCTCCTGCGAGAGGTGTAGTGAGTGTAACTAATTTAATAGGACTCAAGCTTCATCGGCGCAGTGTGCGGGGAATCCACACTTCCCCGCTCGCCCTCTTCTCCGAATGGGGTTGGTTTCTTCAAACCAACCAGGTGAGCCTCTACCCTTGCTCCATTTATTTCTGTTCATTTCATATCCATAAAACTTATCCGCTGGTCGGTGAGAGAGCACCCGTTCCCGGAGCCACTAACTCTTGTGTGGTCACCGTGGCCAAAGTGAGAGAGTGACCTAGTGCCCCCAAGGCACCCGGCCGCCCTTGATTGTGGGCATCATACCTTCGGGAGGGTGTACCTTAGTGGTGCTGGCCCTCTACCAGCTAGGGTCTTTCTCCACCACCTCGACTCGGCATCACCGAGTCACCACAGGTGACGGGTGCGCACGGTGAGACGGCGTCTGGCAAACTACCTTGTATCTTGTGGTTGTGCTTGCGAATTAAGTCCAAGGGTTCACTTTTGATTGCTGCATCTTTGTGTCACATCAGTGGCAGTAGTGGCTAATGTCAGACTAACCTTGTCCTTACATTTTCAGGGGCGACTGAAGCATTGGGTTGGACCCCTGAGACCATCCGACTGCCGCGGCTTGTTCCTCATCCCGTGGATCAAGTTGCTCCGGGGACCGGACATGTGTCGATCGTCGCCCCCCCAGTTCAGGTTGCTTTTGCGTCGGGGAGACTACAGTTTCCGGCCCCCGTTGGCATTCCTCTGGCACGTACACCTGAGGTGTCGGTGGCCAGTGGAGGGTCTAGTTCCCGGCGGAGTCTCTCTGAAGCTATTCCCAGTGTGCCTGGAGGAGAGTCTGCCATGGCTGGTGGTGGTCAGACCTATCTGACCGAGGACGAGTTGGCGACGATCGACAGTCACCGTCGGTCGAGGAAGAGGGGGAGGGATTCGACTCCAGCTAGGGGCTGGGTCCTGCCCTCGTCTGGGGTGCCTCCCCCCAGTGTTCACCTGCCGCCGTCACCGGCAGTGCCGGCAGCTGCTATGCCCTCATCCGCCTCCGGTAACCGGGGGCCTGAAAGGGGCAAGGCCCCTGCTATTGCCGAGGTTGATCCTCCTTCTCCACAGAGGATTCCTCTGCGCGGTCGATCTTCATCTCCACGTGATCAATCCTCGCGGCCTGAGGACCTACCAACGGGGGTGCCCGGGTTCCCGGGCGTCGCCGACCTCATGATGCGGAGTGCTCGCTCGCACGAGCACGTCGGTGAGCTGGGCCCTGGCATTGTGGATGAGTTGACAGCCATCGTCGTGAAAAGCGTGTGCCTGGTCACCAGTGCCTTTGGGCTATGGAGGCACCATTTCCTAGATGTCGTACGTGAGCTGGAGACCAGTCGGGCTCGTGAGGCAGGGGACGAGGGATGCCTGACGGAGTCCGAGACTACGAACGCTGGAGTTCAGGAGTAGTTGTCTCAGCTAGAGTCGGCCTTGATGGGCATGGAGCGCGACCGGGACTCCTTCATGGCACGGGCTGACGCGGCTGGTGAGAGGGCGACCAAGCTGGAGGCGGAGACCCGAGCCATGAAGATCCGCTGCCAAGAGATCAAGGTGAAGCTCGCCAGGGCCCGCATGTCCCTGTCCTCGGTGGGGGATGAGGCTGTGGAGGCCTTCCGCTCCTCCTCGAGTTATCGGGCCGAGCTGACGGAGGCGGCCCTGCAGTATTATGGGCCGGCCCGTGACCGTGGCTTGCGGGAGGGCTGGAGTGCCACTGTGAAGGCCACCGCGAGGTACTTTGACCTCGAGGCTCCTGTCCTCACTCCTCCTCCAGATCCTTATGGCTCGGGGGCCGAGGATGATGAAGAGGGGCTTGACCCCGTGGGAGCGGGCGCCGAGCAGTCGGTGCCGAGCGCGGGCGAGCGGGCGCCCGTCAGTACTGTCGTGGTGGACTTGAGTGACGAGCCACCTCCTCCTAGTGCGGCTGATGTGCGTGCGCCTGTTGAGCCCAGGGCACGTGATGATGTAACTGAGGCAAATCCTTGAGCGGATGCCTCTCGTTGTCTTTTCCTTTCCTTTTCCTACGCTTTCCGAGGCAGTAGCCTCTTTTTGTAATTTCTCTTTTTTTGGAAATGAAGACCTTCCTTCTTTCTTTGCAAATCTTCGAGATTTCTTCTGTGTGCTTCCTTCCTCTAAACCGTCGTGAGATTCTCTGGGGATACGAAACGGCTCCCATAATGAGAGCTTCTGAAGGAGCGTGACTTTCGGGATCCGTCGCTTTGACTTCCACGGATTGGATTGAGGCGGTAGGAGTCCTCCTGCTTCTGGGGACTTAATCTCCCACTATAAATAGTGGCCTTACGCAATGTTCCAGCGGTCGTCTTGTGCTCAACGAATCTTAGTAAGTAGGCTCTGCCGAGAATGTCCTCAGGAGAGTCTGGTACTTCGTCGGATGACGAATCTCTGCCAATTCGCCGTCAACCTTTGGTCCTCCAGGGGGACCCCATGTCGGCACCCTAGCGACTGTAGCCTGAGCCTGGAGAGGGTGGTCCGGCCTCTGCGCAATACCGGCTCGGGTACCTGGACGGCTGGCGGGAGGCCTCGGAGAAGGTTAATCGCTTGTACGCTGGTAGGGGAGTCCTGCTTCTTGAGTCGGATAGGATCCATCCTTGATGGGATGAGAAGTGTCAGGGTAGAGCTATCTTCCATACCTTAGCTATCTCCTTCTTGCTCATCTTCGCGGTGCATGACCGTTGTTTGCTTCTTGCAGGTGCTCGGTGAGATGCTCCTCGTTGCTGGAACATCTTCCTACTTTCCGGTAGGAAGGATCGTAAGGAAGGGTAGAATCTATCTTCCATTCTTCCACTCGGTGGGCTTGGCCGTGCGGCTTGGACGACGGCGGTGGGCTCCTCAGTTTGGAGGCCTGGCCAGCAAGCCTCTTCACCACTGCTGCCGTGCATTGTTCGTGGTGAGGCACAAGACAACCTCTCCATTCAGGAGAGGTGCTGGTGGTAGTCGGGGCAGCATGGCCTTGTTCGCCAGTTTGGAAACATGGCCAGTTCGCCGAGGTGGCCTTCCTAATGAGTCAGCCTCGTAGTACCGCCGCCGCCTGCTCGCGTCGGTCTGCTAGTTCCCTGTAACGGGTGGACCTCGTTGGCCTTCCTCCGAGCGTGGGTGGCCGGAGCTACTGGCCAGGTTTTCCTCCTGTAGGCCTTCTATGAGTGAAGACCTTTGTTGGCTTGAGGGCTTTGTCCTCTTCTTTGGCATAGGAGGCTTCTCCGTGGGTACCCTTCCACAGAACAAAAGCTGGGTACCTATGCTTGCTTGAAGATTTAGCGTGATTGTCGACAGAGGATGGTGCCTGGGACGCGAGTTGTTAGAGTCATTCATCGCCATCATCGAGCACTTTTGCTCTCCCATGTACTTATATCTGGCCCGTGTGAGGGTACTTTAGCAATTTTCTGGTAGCTTGTATTTTGACTAAAGAAATACGAATTCTTTTACTCTGAGTCGACATTGATGTGTACCTTTTACTGGAGTTCTTCTGCGCGCTTATCTGGGCAATCGTCCGTACTCGTATTTCATGATGCTCATGTCCTCTGCCGAGACCCTTAGGTTGCTATTTCATTTTCAAGGGGAGTGGTGCTCGCCTCTAGGGAACCCGTAGGTCACCTTGTTATTTTCAAGGGGAGCGGTGCTCGCCTCTAGGAGACCCGTAAGCTACCTCTCTATTTTTCAAGGGGAACGGTGCTCGCCTCTAGGAATCCCGTAGGATACCTCTCTATTTTTCAAGGGGAGCGGTGCTCGTCTCTAGGAAACCCGTAGGTTAGCTTGCTCGCTTTCGAGGGGAGCGATGCTCGCCTCTAGGAAACCCGTAGGTTGCCTTTCTGATTTCAAGAGGAGCAATGCTCGACTCTAGGAAACCCGTAGGTTACCTTTCTATTTTCAAGGGGAGCAATGCTCGCCTCTAGGAAACCCGTAGGTTACCTTGTCATTTTTTGTGGGATCCTTACCCTAGTGGAGTACGGCTGGTGATATTTTACTAGAAGTATTTTCTAAGGTTGACGGAGTTCCACGTCTTGGGTACCTCTCTCCCCCCAAGTGTCACTAGCCTGTACGCTCCTTTGTCGAGTGCTTCTGCTACCTGGTATGGGCCTTCCTAATTGGGTTCGAGTTTTCCCGCGGCTCCTCGCGGATCGGCCACGCTCGCTCGCCGTAGAACCAGGTCTCCGGGGAAGAAGTGTCGCTCCTTAACCCGGGCATTGTAATACTGCGCCAGCTTCTGCTGATATGTCGCGAGTTTTATCTGGGCGTTGGCTCTTCTTTCCTTGAGCAAGTCCAGGTTCTCTCGCATCGCCTGGTTGTTTCTGGCCTCATCAAAATGCCCCACTCGTAACGAGGGGTTGGATACTTCCACCGGGACTACTGCCTCAGCTCCATACTTGAGATGGAAGGGTGTCTCCCCAGTGGCAGCTCTGGCGGTGGTATGGTTAGCCCATAGGATGCTGGGGATTGAATCAATCCATGCATCGCCTGCTTGGTCCAGGCGGGTCTTGATGCCATGGAGTAGAGTTCGGTTGGCATTTTCCACCAACCCGTTGGCTTGGGGATGTCCCACTGAGGTGTAGTGGTTCCAGATCCCCAATTCCGAGCACTTTTCTAGGAAGGCGGTGCTCACGAACTGTCTGCCGTTGTCGGTTCTGAGAACCCTCGAGATCCCAAACCGGCAAATGATGTTCAGCAGCACGAATTTCCAAGCTACCTCGCTTGTTATCTTTCCCAATGGCTCGGCTTCAATCTATTTGGTGAAGTAGTCTATAGCGACTATGAGGAATTTCTTCCTCCCTTGCGCTTCAGGGAAAGGTCCCAGTATGTCAATCCCCCACCAAGCAAATGGGCGAGGCTCCGTCAAGGCGTGGAGCTGTGTCGCAGGTTGGTGGTGCAGGTGGGAGTAATTTTGGCATTGGGGGCAACTTCGAACGTAGTTGAGGCAGTCCTGCTGCAAGGTGGGCCACCGGTACCCTTGTCAGATCAGTGTCCTCGCGAGTGCTCGCCCTCCCACATGACTTCCGCAGAGTCCTTCATGGACTTCTTGGATGGCCTGGCTGGCTTCCGTGGGGAAGAGACACTTGAGTAGAGGAGCTGAGAGGGACCGGCGATACAACTGGATGTCCACCACAGTGAAGTGGGCCGCTCTCGCCCGCGTGTGCCACGCTTCGACGTGATCGCTGGGGAGCTGTTGCCGGAGGAGGAAATCGAGCAGGGGATCCATCTAGGAGGGTTCGTAGTCGATGGCATTTTTTTAGTGCTGGATCATCAATGCTCGGTGTTGACAATTCCTCTATCAGGATCGATCTCGAGCTGGAGACCGTAGTGGCTGATGCCAAATGGGAGAGGGCATCTACTCGGACATTTTCTTCGCGTGGGATGTGGACCACTTCGAAGTGGGCAAACTCACCTGCCGCTACGTTGGCCTTCTCTAGATACTTCGCCATAGATGGCTCTCGGGCCTCGAACTCCCCTCTAACCTGGTTGGCGATGAGCATGGAGTCACTGTACGCTCATACGCTGGATGCCCCCAGGTGTTTCGCCATGCGTAAACTAGAGAGGAGCGCCTCGTACTCGGCCACATTGTTCGTGGTCGGGAAATTGAAGCGTACGGCGTACTGTAACTCTATACCTTCTGGTGAGAGTAAAACCAACCCCACACCGCTGCCGACGGCGCAGGAGGATCCGTTGACGTATAGCTCCCAGGTGGGACCTGAGGTCTGCTCGGGTGAATCCTCGGCGGGTAGGGTGCATTCGGCGATGAAATCTGTGAGTGCCTGGGCCTTGATCGCTATCCTCGGTCGGAACTTAATGTCGAATTCCCCCAACTCGATGGCCCACTTAACCAGTCTTCCAGACACATCCGGGTTCTGCAGGATTTGCCGAAGGGGCTGGTCGGTGAGGACGGCGATCGGGTGAGCCAGGAAGTATGGCCGTAGCTTGCGAGCAGCCGTAATGAATGCGAGGGTGAACTTTTCAGTCCGCGAGTACAGGAATTCCACCCCTTGCAACGCTCGGCTAACGTAGTAGACGGGCTTCATGACTCCTGCTTCCTCCCGTGTGGGCACAGCACTCATGGTGCTGGGCGTCACGGATAGGTATAGGAGCAGCAGTTCCCCCCCTTGGGGTTTGGCGAGGACATGAGGCATTGTCAGGTATCGCTTCAATTCTTCGAACGCCTGCTCGCACTCCTGATCCCAGTTGATTCATCCTTTCTTCTCTGGCGCCAGGTTGGCCTACTTGATCAGCCGGAAGAAGGGTAGACATCGTTCAGCGACTCGGGATAAGAATCGGGCCAGAGCGACGACGCGTCCGGTGAGACACTGTACGTCCCTCACCCGTCGTGGTCGCTCCATCTTCAACACTGCTTTGATCTGGTCAGGGTTGGCTTCGATTCCTCGATGGGTTACGAGGAACCCTAAGAACTTGCCTGACCGTACCCCGAACGCACATTTAGCAGGGTTGAGTTTCATGTTGTACCTTCTGAGAGTAGTGAAGCTCTCAACCAAGTCGCACAGGTGCTCGACTGCTCGGAGGCTTTTCACGAGTATATCGTCGATGTAGACCTCCATGTTGCGGCCGATCTGCAAGTCAAACATATGGTTGACTAGGCGTTGATACGTAGCTCCGGCGTTCTTCAGCCCGAACTACATGCGAGTGTAGCAGTAAAGGCCGTGGTCGGTGATGAACGCGGTCTTGTCTTGGTCGGGCTGGTGCATGCTGATCTGATGGTACCCTGAATAGGCATCGAGGAAGCTCAACATCTCATGCCCGGCCATGGCGTCGACCAGCTGGTCGATTTGCGGCATGGGGAAGTTGTCCTTGGGCGTGGCTTTGTTGAGGTCGGTGTAGTCCACGCACATTCGCCACTTCCCATTGCTCTTGGGAACCAGGACTACGTTGGCCACCCAATCCGGGTACTGGGTAGGCCGGAGTAGTCCTGATCGCAATTTCTCACCCACTTGTTGCCTGATGACGGCCTGTCGCTCGGGGTTGCATCGTCTTTGGCATTGCTGCACCGGGCGGCAGTTGGGGTCCAACCTTAGTTGGTGTGTGATAACTTCCGAGGGGATTCCGGGGAGCTCATCCTCGGACCAAGCGAACACGTCCTGATTGGCTGTGAGGAAGCTCGTGTATGCTTGTTTATCCTGCTCGGAGAAGGTGGCGTCGATCTTTAGTGATCTGCTTGGGTCATCCCCGACTTGGATGAGGTATAGATCCTCAGTTGGCGTAGTCGTGCTCGGACCTGAATCTTTGGTCCTCGCCCTCTTCTCGCATGGCGCCTCCTCGGGACGCCGGTCGCGGGTGGAAATGAGGTAACACCTCCTAGATTCCCGTTGATCGCCCCGGACTTCCCCTACCCCATGAGGGGTGGGGAATTTCAGCTTCTAATAGTAGGAGGAAGGGACGCCTCGAAGCGTACCAAGGATTCCTCGGTCGATGATGGCGTTGTATCCTGTCATTGCACGGACCACAGTGAAGTCGGCGAGGAAAGTTATCTCTTTCAGTGCCGTCCCGAACGTGATCAGGAGCGTGATACGCCCTTCTGGGCGAACAGTCGTGCCGGAGAATCCATATAATGGTATGTGCAATGGCGCGAGTTGTTATACATCCACTCCCATGAGTACTATACAGTCGTACGCAACAACATCAGGTCCACTTCCATTATCCACCAGAATGCGTCGCACAGTACATTGATTGATGGTGACAGAAACCACAAAAGCATCGGAGTGGGGCATCGTGACGCCTTCAAGGTCATCCTCGGAGAATACTATGGGGTCTCCCAGGTGGCCTGGGGGGGACAGTCCCCTCGAGGCCCCTTCACCCTGGTCTACCGCTTCGATGGCCGTCGCGTACCGACGCCTCCTGCTCACGCTATCTCCCCCGGCTGCGGGTCCCCCAAAGATCATCATGATCTCCTTTTTGTTGGGTCGGTTGTCAATTGGGGGAGGCATCTTCTGTCGTCTCTCAGTGGCCTTGGTGAGGAACTTGTCGAGGAGCCCTCTGCGTACGAGGTCCTCGATGGCATCCTTCAGGTCGATGCAATCGGCAGTGTTGTGGCCATGATCCCGGTGGAACTGGCAGTACTTCTTCTTATTCTGCAAGTTGGGGTCTGACTTCATCCGCGAGGGCCACTTGAGGAATGGCTCCTCGCGAATCTCCATCAAGATCTGGTCGGGTGGGGCCGTCAGGGGCGTGTAGTGGCGGTAGCCGCCCCTTTCCTTCTCGGAGCGATCACGGTGGTCTCCATCATGCCGCTCTCACTTGTTCCGACCCTCACGCAGTGGGTCGGCGATTCTTTTGCGGTCGGGCTGGTCGGTCCCAGCAGCTCGGCGTAGGGCCGCGGTGTTCTCCTCACAATGCGCGTGCTTCTGGGCTAGCTCGAGGAGATCTGGAAGGGTCGTTGGGGCCTCGACTCCGAGGGCTCGCCGGAGAATGTGATCTCGCGTCCCCTGAGTGAGTGCAGTGGTGGCGATGTCGACGTCGAGGTGTGGGATTCGGAGAGCCTCCGCGCGGAAGCGAGAGACGAAGTCTCATAGCGCCTCCTCCTTCCCTTGCCTAAGGGTGAGCAGGGTTACTGCAGATTTGGCTACCTTTCGGCAGCCCACAAAGTTCTCCTTGAACAACTTCTTAAGCTGCTGGAAGTAGGAGATTGTCCCGGCCAGCAGGGACTCGAACCACGCCCGGGTGTTCTCCCGAAGAGTGGTGACGAACGATAGGCACTTTACGGTGTCCGAGGCCCAGTGGAACACCAGGTGGGACTCGAAGCCATGCAGGTGGTCGGTCGGGTCGTTGGTGCCGTCGTAGTAGGTGAACGACGGCAACTGAAACTTCGGCGGGATGGGGGCTTCCATGATCTCCCTAGAAAAGGGAGCGTGGAAGTCTTGGTCGTCATCGATGAGGCCATGATTCTTGGCGGCCAGGAGGACGTCGTCCAGGTAGCGGGCCTTGTCCTCTATCTCGTCGAACCGTTGGAGCCGGCGGTCCATCTCCGGATTGGAGTGGAGGGGGCTACATCCCCTAGACGTGGGTATGCTGCGCGATCGCCGGCTTCTTGTGACGGAGGCGCGGGACGCCTCCCGTGCCTGTCGGAAGTTCTCTCCGGCCTGACCTCCTTCACCTTCCCGTCGCTCGGGTGGGGCGTGCTGGGGCCTCTGGTCTCGGAGTTCTCGGCATAATTCTGCCAGGGCTCGGACTTCCTGGCATAGCTCGTCTAGGTCACCCGGGGTGACCTCCTGTCGGGGGTTAACGGAGGAAGCCTCCTGTGACCCCCGGTGGGAGTTGGGTCCCTGTCGGGAACCCCGCCCCGGTTGCTGGCGTTACGAAGGCTTCCACGGGGTGCCATAGCTTTTTGCTCAAGTTCCCACAGACGGCGCCAAGAAGTGTAGCGGCAGGAAAATGGTTCCTAGTCCACGTACCACCTTCACTATTTGTTTGTTGGGGGAATCGTCTTGCACCCGTGGATGCCTGCACACACCAAGGAACCAGAAGGGCGTCCGAAGGAGTCCCGGGTGTTACCCCAGGGGACAACCCTCCGATGCTTAAGTCAGCAAGGGATTTAATGAGCAATAGAGAGGAGCAGAGTAAGAGAGGAGTATGGGCCGTAGTAGTCGGTCCAAGAGGCGCATAGTTCCTCTGTGCGCGTGCTCGCCGATCCTAGTGGGCTCTCGGAGAGTGCTCGCTGGGTGGTAAGGCCGCTCAGGAGGTAGAAGCACTCTAGACGTAGATGGCCCTCTTGTGATCATCGCTGGTAGGGCTGCTCTCTTCTTAGTAGAAGGCTCTGGGGTAGGAGTATCCTCTTGCGTACTCGTGTGGAGTTTTTAGTAGAAGAGTCTACCGTGTCCCTCTCTATCGTCGATGTCCCTTTTATATGGGTTGTCCTAGTGCGAGGGCCTCATCCCTTGATAGGGAAGGGTCCGTTTAGTTGGAGTAACGTTCCCCGCTATGTCGGCGGGAGTTTCCCGTTGGAGGGCGGTAGCCCCGGCGTCGGCCGTTCCCCGGGCAAGTCTTGCGGCACTCATGACGCGTGTTCACCCGTTGCGGGGTCAAGGCCGGCGTCGTGGGGGCAACGGTCGGTCGTCGGAGTGTCCTCCGGCGAAAACTGCGCTTGGGCCGGCCTCATCGGCATAGCGGAATCCGATGCCTCGTTGGGCCGGTCATCTTCTTATCGGGCCGAACATATGTGTCCGTTCCTCGATCGGGCTTAGCGCGTCCGAACCTTAATGGGCCGCTCGTGCTTGGGCCGTTCCTGGGTTAAACCAGGTTTACCCTCCTCAATATATATATATATATATATACTTTTTCACATGCACTTAGAAGATTTAGGATGAGACTTCCTTGTGCACTCCTGTCTTCAGTCGTATTTACACCATTAAACAATTGATACAGGACTTCATAAAATATATAATGGGATATCCCCTCCAACGAATTTTCAAGTTCGCCCTCATGCAGAAGAGGTTTTGTCACCACCTCTTTTCCATGTAGACGTACGTAGTGAAGGTAATTAAGACTGCATAGTAGATCTCAGGATTATATATATATATATATGAAAAGTTTTCCTATCTTATATATGAAAGGTTTCCTCGATATTACAAACCTTTGGAGTGCCTTTCTAGGTGGGCATCTCATCTGTATGCGATCTTGCAGTAGTACTCTGCTTGTTCTCCTGTTCTATATCAGTTGGGAGTCTCCAAGCGGGGAGCTTCCTCGATCGTATTCACTAAAAAGTTTATTCTAGCAAATTAATTAATGAGTGCTAGCTAAACATATAGGATCCCTAATGGCAATCATATCTTCTTCATGTGTATTTTAGTAAATCGAACTTCATAAGAAAGATTTTTTCCTTTAAAGTAGTGTCCGACTTCAAATAATAAAATTACATAATTACACCCATTATTTTTCACCTAATTGGAAGTCCACAATATATGCAATGGAAGGATAACTAAAAAGTATCTATATATCGAGCTCAATTGTAAGGAAACAAACATTATATTGAGAGGGAAAAATTCACGACCTATTATATACATGGCCCAAATGGCCCATCAAGTCCCGCCCAGCCCAACAAGTGACAGCCCCTGCATAGCCCACTTACTATAAGACCTCATGCGCCCGAGGCCTGCATAGCACATTGAGCCTTAGCTCGGTCGCCCGATCGATAGGCCTCCCCAACACTCGGGAAAAGCCTACAGGTGATCGTACCGAGCCATCGAAGGGTAGAGGAATGCTCCCCTATGGGTGCCCACACTCTTGGCCCCCCGACGTACGTGAGGGATGTCCCTTATCCTTTTTGGATCAGCACATCGACAAGACTCCTTGATGAGCTAGGGTGAATGATGGGGACATCACCCATATATGGATCCCTCTGGCTCGACACCTCTCTCCCTCCCGGAGATGGGTAGGTTGCGGCTCCACGTCTAGGCAGGTCCACTTCGACATTGGGGCTTACTATTTGGGTCATCTTGATGTATTTTGCCTTTGTTTTGAGTCAAGTCCCTAGGTTATCTTGTTATTTACCTAAGTTGTGTCATCATGTGGGCTAGTGTGTTGTATGGGCCCAATTAAGTGGGCCTGGCCCAGGGGCGCCCTCCCCCTTCCCCATTTCTCTTACTTATTTGCTTTTAACACTTATCTCAGGGACTTTTTGTAAATGTTGGGATCCCTATAAATAGGACCCCAACTCCACTTGAGATGACTAATGAAGCATTGAAGAAATTATAGCCACTTGAATTGTCTTCCTCTCTCTCTCTAGCTCTCACTCTCTATCTCTCTCTCTCTCTCTCTATAGGGGGCGAACCCCTCTCTCTCCCCACTTCTCTCTCTCTCTCCCTTGGGCGAACCTGCCCCTTCACCTTCCCCCCCTTGCCACATCATCCGCCACCTCAGCTCCCACCCTTTCACCTCCCCAAGAGCCTTCACTTCCCTTTAATTCCTCCACATCCCCAAGCAACTCTTCCCATTCCCCATACACCCTTCCACCTTCCCAAGGAAGACTCCCCTCTCCTAGGCAACCCTTCCCATCCCCAAAGCAACCCCTTCCTATTCCCTAGACCTCCATTAACACCACCATTAACCCTCCACCCAAATCAAAGGAACATCCACCCCTCTCCCCCAACCCATTTGCGCCCCCACCTCCTCCAAGGCCTCTTGCGCACCCATCCCTCTCCCCTGCTAGCTCCGCCCCTACCTTTCTCCCTCACCTCCCCTTGCCACCTCCCAACCATTCCCCACCACCAAAGCAACCATCTCCCCTACCCTTCCACCAAAGAAACCCCCCCTTCAACCCCTTTCTCTTCAAATCTGTGTGCAGCTGAAGCCCTGCAGATCAACATCCTGTTGCAGTGCCGCCAGCGACCACATCCCGGAGCTCCTAGGGTTGTGGCCTACACCGTCGGAAAGCTCTTCCAGTCGTCTTCGCAGGTGAGGTGGTCTCGTCTCAATCTGAGGCCGGAGCTGCCCGGGAAAGCTGTTCTTCGCCAACTGTGCAGATCCAGTCCGGTATGCAGCCAGAAGTGACTTGCAGAAGCTCCCACGGCCACACCTCTAAACTTCTGGAAGCGCCACTTGGCCGAGAGCTTCTACCACAAGTCGACCACCACCACCAACAAGCGGCGTCCAGTTCGGCATCAGGAAGTGTCTTTTCCAAATTTTCTCCACCGGGTGCGCAGACAGTCTGTTTGGGTCCTGCCCCGACACCACCTCACTCAACGGGCTACTCCTCACCACCCCGACATCATATGGTGCTGTTCTTGGTTTCTGCTTGAAGAAGACTTGTCCACGGATGTCCTCGACTTGATCTCGCCTCATTCAGACTTCAGGAGTGACCGTGCCACTTTCGACAAGCAGCTGCAACACTCTGGACCAGCCTGAACCAGAACTCTGAGCACCTGCTCCGGGGTCCACTCCGGCCAGAAGCGATGCGGGAACTGCCCACCAAAATTCACAAGCGTACCTGGGTCTGTCAGCGTCGTTTCAGCGCCAGTCTCATCAAGTTCTGAGTCCGGAGGACCGCACAGCGGCAGAAACATCGATCCCCTGTCCTGCTGCCCAAGACACGGGCAGATTCGGTCGGGTGATCCGTCGGCGCGATTCGAGCGAATCTCCCCTCCCCGCCTGGCTGGCTTAACGCCCCTCCCTATGTGGAGGTAATGTTTGAATTGTAATACAGATATCCTCACCCCAAGTCCACCCTCCTGTGTGAGGCGTAGTGGTTGTATAATTTAAACAGGGTTCAAGCTTCATCGGCGCAGTGTGCGGGGAACCCACACTTCTCCGCTCGCCCTCGTCTCCGAACGGGGTTGGTTTCTTCAAACCAACCAGGGTAAGCTCTGAACTTTGCTCCAACAATAGTACTTGTTCAGATAATATCCGTGGCATTGCTCCGTTGAGCAAGAGAGAGAGTGCCCGACCCCGTGTGATCCACTTACGAGCGGTCACCGTGGGCTGTGTGAGAGAGGGACCTAGTGCCCCAATTGGCACCCGGCCAGCCCCTTAAGTGTGGGCCTCATACCTTCGGGAGGGCAACCCTAGCACTGCTGGCACTCTACCAGCAAGGGCCTTCATCCATCATCTCCACTTGGCATCATCAAGTCACCCGGGCTCGTGTGTGTGCGACGGCGATTCGGCCCAATCTAGTACTTTGTTGCTTTGTGTTTGTGCTTGCGGAATAGGTCCAAGGACCCGTGTCCATTTTGCTGCATACCCCTTAGTTGTGTCACATCAAGTGGTATCAGAGCCAGGTTTTAGACTTGTCTCTACAAGCCTAGGTCCTAGGGTCGTTGCATAATCTTCATCCGTGTGTCGGTCACCTCCTCTTTGTGCATGTCCACCCGTAGTGGTGCCTTGTACCGGGCCGACCCCTCTACCTCGGTTCCCCCTATGAATCCAAATTCCCAAGGCGACCAAGACATCCCTAGGGAGGTTCCCCAAGCTCCGATGGAACGAATTGAGGCTGCCCTCCAAACCCTCACGGAGCAGTTAAATGGTTTTAACATCCGTCTGGAGAGACTCGAGGAAGCTAGGGCCCCACCTAGGAACCATGCCCAAAGAGCTCCCCCTCCATGCGTTGAACTTGATAGGGAGGACCTAGAGAATGACTTTTACCGTGAGAATGAGAGGCCCCGCCAACCCCGACATTTTGAGAGGCGACCGCGAGAAGACACGGATGATTACCTCTTAAGGATGATTAAGGTAGAGGCTCCAAACTTTGATGGGTCCCATAACCCACATGTCTACTTAGAATGGGAGAGTGCCATAGACCAATACTTTGATTGGTACCCCATGACGGAAGATAGGAGAGTTAGGCTTGCGAAAATCCACCTTACCAAACTAGCCAAAACCTACTGGATGAGTGTGGAAAGTAGGAAGAGGATTAGGCGGGAAGAACCCATTCATACATGGGAAGACATGAAAGCCCAACTTAGATTCAAGTACCTCCCCAATTCCTACACCCAAACTCTCTTATATGAATGGCAATGCCTCTCCCAAGAGGAAAAAACTGTGGTAGAGTACATTGAATTATTTGACTCCTACCTTTTAAAGTGTCGAGTACATGAAGAGTTGGCCGTCACCCTATCACGATTTAGTAATGGTCTCCACCCACACATCAAGAGAGAGCTAATTATGAGGGATGTGGATTCCCTTGAGATGGCTTATCAAATAGCCCGTGACACGGAGAGATTTTCTAGGAATCCTAAATTTGTCTCTCCCCGCCCAGCTGAATCCAAAAATATGGGTCCCTGACCCAACCTTCCACCCCTATTGAAGACCCCTATCCCCAGTGGGGGAACTCCTTCTCGGCCTTACCAACAGCCAACCAATCCCACCCCTACAAGGGCTACTCCACCCAACCCTCCTCCCCGAAGAGAGGAACCCCCCAAAAGAACAACACCAGGGAGTAGCACGGTGAAATGCTTTCAGTGTCATGGTTATGGCCACATCGCCTCCCAATGTCCATCCAAATGATTGTCCAGCCTTATCATTGAAGGAGGGCCTACCCCGCTCCAAGGAGAGCAAGAGAGCACGGTTGAGGAGTATGAGGCTGCCTTAGGTTGGGAAGAGGAGTATGAAGAGCAACTCTATGAAACAGGCTTAGACCACGACCCTCCTCCCACCGACTCCCACCTAGGTGTGATTAGGTGCACCCTCACAAAGTCACAAGAAGAAGATTGGCGTAGGACCTCCATTTTTCACACCTACCTCAAGATGGGGAGCCATGTTAGGAAAGTAATCCTAGACAATGGGAGTTGTGTCAACGCCGTGTCTCCTGACACCGTCAAGATTCTTGGGCTTACTACCACACCACACCCCAAACCATACCGGGTCTCTTGGATTAACAATCACTCCATCCCGGTCAACACTTGTTGCCTTGTACCCATCACCTTCTCATCCTATCAAGGACAAGTTTGGTGTGACATTATACCCATGGAAGTAGGGAGCATCCTACTAGGGAGGCCTTGGATTTATGATGTCAATGCAACCATCTTTAGGAAGACGAACACATGCACCTTTGAACATGAGGGGAAAATCATCCGCCTCCACCCATCACCACCACGGAAGGAAACCCCCTCCAAAGGAATTCTCCCTTCACCTCAACCTAAGTCACCTCAAAATCCAGAGGCCCCACCCCCACCAACCCAACCAGCCCTCCAAGAACCTACCCAAAAAGAGCCAACTGGAAAAGCCAAAGGCCTACATCTCATCACAAGAAAAGAGCTGGAAGAAGAAGTAGCTCAAGGGACACCCTTGTGTGCGGTAGTCTTATGCCTTGGAGAGCCAACTCCCTCCAACCCCCACCCCGTGGAAATACACCCTCTCTTGGAAGAATTTAAGGATGTGTTCCCCGATGAGCTCCCTGATCAACTACCACCCATGAGGGATGTTCAACATGCTATTGATCTCGTCCCCGGAGCCACCCTCCAAAACCTTCCCCACTATCGCCTCAACCCCACGGAGCATGCTGAATTGAGGAGGCAGGTGGAGGAACTCATTAGGAAAGGCTTTCTCTGTCTTAGCAAAAGTCCGTGTGCTATCCCGGCCCTTCTCACACCCAAGAAGGATGGGACATGGTGAATGTGTGTCGATAGCAGGGCCATCAACAAGATTACCGTCAAATACAGGTTCCCCATACCTAGGCTTGACGATATGCTCGACATGCTAGCCAGAGCCACCATTTTTTCCAAAATAGATCTTAAAAGTGGCTACCACCAGGTTAGGATAAGACCAGGAGATGAATGGAAAATAGCCTTTAAAACTAAAGATGGACTCTATGAATGGCTAGTGATGCCTTTTGGGCTATCAAATGCCCCAAACACCTTTATGCGCCTTATGACAGAGGTCCTTAGACCCTACATTGGAGTCTTCCTAGTGGTCTATTTTGACGATATCCTTATCTACAACCAGTCCAAGGAAGCCCACCTCAACCATCTTAGGCAAATCTGCACTACCCTTAGGAAAGAGAGTCTCTTTGCCAACTTGGGAAAATGTCATTTCATGACCGAATCCATCACTTTCCTTGGGTATGTGGTCTCCACCAAGGGAGTGTCCATGGACCCCGAAAAGGTCCAAGCTATCCTTGACTGGCCAGAGCCCCGCACTCTCCATGAGGTCCGGAGTTTCCATGGGTTGGCCACCTTCTATCGGAGATTTATCCGTGGGTTCAGCATGGTCACTGCCCCCATCACAGATTGCCTAAAAAAGGGGACGTTTGTGTGGACCAAGTCTGCTTCTAGGGCCTTCCAAGAGCTCAAGGAAAGGATGACCCAAGCCCCAGTATTATGCCTCCCCGATTTTTCCAAGGTCTTTGAGGTGACTTGTGATGCCTCCGGGGTAGGGATTGGCGGGATCCTCAGCCAAGAGGGACACCCAGTGGCCTACTTTAGTGAGAAATTGTGTGACGCCAGGGTAAAATACTCCACCTATGATAAAGAATTTTATGCCGTGGTTCAATCCCTCCGGCACTGGAGGCATTATCTCTTGCCCAAAGAATTTGTCATATTTTCTGACCACGAGGCCCTGAAATATCTCAACTCCCAACAGAAATTGAATGCCCGACATGCCCGTTGGGTCGAATACATCTAGTCCTACACTTTTGTGATCAAGCATAAGGCTGGGAGTGAGAATCGTGCCGCAGATGCACTCAGCAGGAGGGTCTCCTTGTTAGCTACCATTCGGGTGGAAGTCATAGGGTTTGAGAGAGTCAAGAATGAGTACCCTGATTGCCCCGACTTTGGGCCTATCCATACTGCCCTGACCACCCAATCGCCTAGGGAACACCTAGGTTTCATCCTAGAGGACGGGTTCATCTTCAAAGGCCATAGACTTTGCATACCTAGAACCTCCCTGCGGGATTTCCTAGTTTGGGAGTTGCATGCAGGAGGCCTGGCTGGACATTTTGGGGTGCACAAGACTATTGCTATGGTTGAGGGTCAGTTCTACTGGCCGAGTCTCAAGAGGGATGTAGCCAAAATTGTGGGACAGTGTCGCATATGTGCCTCAGCCAAACAGATAAAATAGAACACTGGCCTATACACTCCACTCCCTGTCCCTGATCGTCCATGACAGGATTTAAGCATGGACTTTGTCTTAGGCCTACCTAGAACTCAGAAGAAACATGACTCCATCTTTGTCGTAGTGGACAGATTTTCAAAAATGGCCCATTTCATTCCCTGTTCTAAAACCTCTGATGCCTCCCATGTGGCCCGCCTATTCTTCGATGAGGTAGTTCGCCTCCATGGCCTACCCAAAACCATCATTTCTGATAGGGATGTCAAATTCACCAGCTATTTCTGGAAGACCCTCTGGCACCTAATGGGGACCCTTCTCAAATTTTCCACGGCCTATCACCCTCAAACAGATGGCCAGACCGAGGTCGTCAATCGGAGTCTTGGGAATCTCCTTCGGTGTCTTGTTGAGGATCGCCCAGGGAATTGGGATCTTATTCTACCCCAGGCAGAGTTTGCATACAACAATTCAGTGAATAGGTCAATAGGGATGAGCCCATTTGAAGCCGTGCATGGGTACAAGCCTAGAAAGCCTACAGATCTCATTCCTTTGCCTACACATGCTAGGGTGTCTATTAGTGCTGAGTCTTTTGCCCAACACATGAAAGAATTGCATGAGGAAATCCGCAAACACATCAACAAAAGCAATGAGGTGTATAAGAAGTCGGCCGATTCCCACCGACGCCACCAGGAATTTTGTGTAGGTGACTTTGTGATGGTGAGAACTGAGAGACTTTTCCCTGGGAATGTCTCCAAGCTGAGATCGCGTGGATCAGGTCCCTTCCAGGTTCTGAGGAGGATCGGCACAAATGCTTACGTGTTGGACCTCCCCGAGGAGTACGGAGTAAGTCCCACATTCAATGTGGCTGACTTGGTGCCATATAGGGGTCCCACGGTGACACCTAGTAAGGAAATTGAGCTTGTTCCACCCCTTGAGAGAGCCACTACCCATGAGAGAGTTCCACCAGCCCAGAGGGGCCAACGTGAGCAAGTAGAGCGGATATTGGATGAACAGGTCACTGTCACCCGGAGCAAAGCATACGAGCGATACTTGGTCAGGTGGAAGGGCCGGCCCCCTTCAGATGATTCATGGGTGAGCAGGGAGGATCTTCAGCAGCTAGACCCCGACCTCCTGGAGCGTTATCGCAGCCGAGTGGACCCTTTCTCGACAGAGTCGAGCTCTTCACAGCCCGGGGGAGTTGATGGGGACATCACCCATGGATCCCTCTGGCTCGACACCTCTCTCCCTCCCGGAGATGGGTAGGTTGCGGCTCCACGTCTAGGCGGGTCCACTTCGACATTGGGGCTTACTATTTGGGTCATCTTGATGTATTTTGCCTTTGTTTTTGAGTCATTTTGATGTATTTTGCCTTTGTTTTGAGTCAAGTACCTAGGTTATCTTGTTATTTACCTAAGTTGTGTCATCATGTGGGCTAGTGTGTTGTATGGGCCCAATTAAGTGGGCCTGGCCCAGGGGCGCCCTCCCCCTTCCCCATTTCTCTTACTTATTTGCTTTTAGCACTTATCTCAGGGACTTTTTGTAAATGTTGGGATCCCTATAAATAGGACCCCAACTCCACTTGAGATGACTAATGAAGTATTGAAGAAATTATAGCCACTTGAATTGTCTTCCTCTCTCTCTCTAGCTCTCACTCTCTATCTCTCTCTCTCTATAGGGGGCGAACCCCTCTCTCTCCCCTCTTCTCTCTCTCCCTCCCTTGGGCGAACCTGCCCCTTCACCTTCCCCCCCCCTTGCCACATCATCCGCCACCTCAGCTCCCACCCTTTCACCTCCCCAAGAGCCTTCACTTCCTTTTAATTCCTCCACATCCCCAAGCAACTCTTCCCATTCCCCATACACCCTTCCACCTTCCCAAGGAAGACTCCCTTCTCCTAGGCAACCCTTCCCATCCCCAAAGCAACCCCTTCCTATTCCCTAGACCTCCATTAACACCACCATTAACCCTCCACCCAAATCAAAGGAACATCCACCCCTCTCCCCCAACCCATTTGCGCCCCCACCTCCTCCAAGGCCTCTTGCGCACCCATCCCTCTCCCCTGCTAGCTCCGCCCCTACCTTTGTCCCTCACCTCCCCTTGCCACCTCCCAACCAATCCCCACCACCAAAGCAACTATCTCCCCTACCCTTCCACCAAAGAAACCCCCCCTTCAACCCCTTTCTCTTCAAATCTGTGTGCAGCTAAAGCCCTGCAGATCAACATCCTGTTGCAGTGCCGCCAGCGACCACATCCCGGAGATCCTGGCGGTGTGGCCTACACCGTCGGAAAGCTCTTCCAGTCGTCTTTGCAGGCGAGGTGGTCTCGTCTTAATCTGAGGCCGGAGCTGCCCGGGAGAGCTGTTCTTCGCCAACTGTGCCGATCCAGTCCGGTCTGCAGCCAGAAGTGACTTGCAGAAGCTCCCACGGCCACACCTCTAAACTTCTGGAGACGCCACTTGGCCGAGAGCTTCTACCACAAGGCAACCACCACCACCAACAAGCGGCATCCCGTTCAGCATCAGGAAGGGTCTTTTCCAAATTTTCTCCACTGGGTGCGCAGACAGTCTGTTTGGGTCCTGCCCCGACACCGCCTCACTCAACGGGCTCCTCCTCGCCACCCCGACATTATCTGGTGCTGTTCTTGGTTTCTGCTCGAAGAAGACGCGTCCACGGACGTCCTCGACTTGGTCTCGCCTCATTCGGACTTCTGGAGTGACCGTGGCACCTTTGACAAGCAGCTGTAACACTCTGGACCAGCCTGAACCAGAACTCTGAGCACCTGCTCCGGGGTCCACTCCGACCAGAGGCAACGCGGGAACCGCCCACCAAAATTCACAAGCGTACCTGGGTCTGTCAGAATCATTTCAGCGCCAGTCTCATCAAGTTCTGAGTCCGGAGGAGCGCACAGCGGCAGAAACATCGATCCCCTGTCCTGCTGCCCAAGACACGGGCAGATTCGGTCGGGTGATCCGTCGGCGCGATTCGAGCGAATCTCCCCTCCCCGCCTGGCTGGATTAACGCCCCTCCCTGTGTGGACGTAGTGTTTGAATTGTAATATAGATATCCCCACCCCAAGTCCACCCTCCTGTGTGAGGCGTAGTGGTTTTATAATTTAAATAGGGTTCAAGCTTCATCGGCGCAGTGTGCGGGGAACCCACACTTCCCCGCTCGCCCTCGTCTCCGAACGGGGTTGGTTTCTTCAAACCAACTAGGGTAAGCTCTGAACTTTACTTCAGCAATAGTACTTGTTCAGCTAATATCCGTGGCATTGCTCCGTTGAGCAAGAGAGAGAGTGCCCGACCCCGTGTGATCCACTTACGAGCGGTCACCGTGGGCTGTGTGAGAGAGAGACCTAGTGCCCCAATTGGCACCCGGACAGCCCCTTAAGTGTGGGCCTCATACCTTCGGGAGGGAAACCCTAGCCCTGCTGGCACTCTACCAGCAAGGGCCTTGATCCATCATCTCCACTTGGCATCATCAAGTCACCCGGGCTCGTGTGTGTGCGACGGCGATTCGGCCCAATCTAGTACTTTGTTGCTTTGTGTTTGTGCTTGCGGAATAGGTCCAAGGACCCGTGTCCATTTTGCTGCATACCCCTTAGTTGTGTCACATCAGTGAAGTCCTCACTACTGGGCGCATATCCAGTGGATATTATGCTGTTACCTAGGAGTAAGAAGCTCAAGGGGATAAGGAGAGGGTGAGAGTCTTTGAATGGTAAGAGTCCCTCATGTGGACGTAGCATCCTCGAAGTCCTCACGCCTCCTTTACCCAGGGAAGGGAGCTAGCAGCTATATAAACCCAGGGAACCCCTCCAGAAAGGTAAGCCAACTTTCAGCCACTTCAACTGGTGGAGAGCTATCTCGTACCTTTTGCCTCTCCTGCCCCCCCTTTCGCACCTCGCTCATACCACTCGCTGACTTAGACATCGGAGGATTTTTCCCAAGTTTACAACCCCAAGCCCCCTGATCGCTCTTTTCCCTTCTTCTAGAATCCTGTGCTGGAGTGGCTGCCCCCTGTAAATGCCCTAGATCGGACGTCTCACGGGTTGTTATGAGATCTTGCCTCTTCATCTGGCGCCGTCTATGGGAAATGAGCAAGACTCCAGTATGGTGCAAAGAAGTAGCAGCAGGAGAGCTACTAGTGACAAGGGGATGGCGTCGGCGGTTGTGTACACTAAAAAAAAGGAGGGGGGGGGGGAAGAAGGACCAAACGCAAGAAAGGCCCAACTAAATGAGGGGATGGGCCAAATGTGGAGGGATGGATACACAAAACCAAGGAAAGGAGGGTCCAAAGAGAAAAGGGAGAGGAATTTTAAAAATGGAAATAGAAAGAAATTGGCGACACTATTCATTTATGTCTGTCTCCCTCATCCCGTGTCTCCCTCTTCCCCTGCACGCGCGAAACCCTTCGCGGCCAGCAGTCTAGGGCAGTGACCAGCAGGCCACCATAGCGCCTGGCGGGCCTTTGCGCCAGCTTAAACGGTGGCCCTGCTCGCCTGTCTTGAGCATTGAATGCTCGAGGGTCTCCTCCCCCGATGGCAATGGCGCGCAGCGCATTTCCGGCAATGCTCCCACCCACCGACAACGAAGGTAGGTGCACGGCCACCCAACAAGCGGAAATCTTCTTCTACTGTGCCCCTGAGAAGGATCAACGGCTACAACAACGATGGGAACAGCGCTAGCGACAACAGCATCGACGAATCAGAGCGAGGAAGGGATGGGGAGGTCACCCTCTGAACAAGGGGCCTCTAGTCCCCTATATAAAGCCCGCTCCGGTGAAGAACAAGTTTCTTTGGTTGGCTGGTCCTCGAGTTGGATGCTCTCTCCTCTCTCTCAAGCGCTAGACCTCCGAAGGGCTCTCCTCTTCTGGCTCCTCCAATCCTAAGCGCTTGAGGTTGCTAAGGGAGATAAGAGAGATAGAGAGTTGAGGGAGAGGAAAAATGGGAGTGTGAGGGATATTTGTAAACATGGTGGGTCTTTCACTCTCATATCTCCTTCCTTTTCATTTCTTATTTTATCTTACATGATGCTCAGTCTCCCGGTTGTAGCTTCCCCTTGTTTGAGAAAGAATAAAGTGTAGGGCCTTGGTCCCTGATTTCCTTTACGAATATGATGCCCTCTCCTCTCCTCCAATCTACGTATGTATGATATATATGTTCTGCTTTGTTTGATTACATTCTTTCGGCAGATAGACAGATCACCCTTTTTTTAAGTGCTTCGCTCATATAGCGATCCATTCGTCATCCTAGTGGCCACCGTCCCGGGGTTTGTCTAGATCCATAGACATGATTCCGGGTTGCCAACCACCGGGAATCCACTTGATTCATTTTCTTTCTTTCTCACAATGATCTTCATTTCTACCCAAGACCCTTGCTTTGGGATCTAACCGGGTTTATGGTCATGTTGCTAAAGGGGGTGAGAAATACGGGACTCGATCAAGATTGAGCACATTAGTGAAATTTCTCTCTTACTGTTGTTTCGGAGAAGGAGATACGCATAACGGCCTCTAAGGAAGGGTCCCGGGTTCATATGAACTCATGAGTAGGCTTCGGAGTCCATACCCTCCTAGGTTTCCATCGGGATGCCTCCCTAATTTTCTTCAACTCCTTTAATCAATCTCCTCTGAAGTTTTGATTACTCTTGGGTCTTCGGGGGCTCACTCCCTTATAGTGTGGACCTCGGGTGATTCCCTTTTAAAGGGTAAACATTAAAGGCCATACAGTCCGGTAATAGTTCAAGACCACGTCCCGGAATCGGGATTGTGACATCACTTTGGTTATTGGAATCCTTTGTAGGCTAGTCCTCGGGATTTTCTATGACCAATTTGGGTGATAGGATGTTGCCGCTTCTGTGCGCATCCTTGGGTGTTGTCGCTTCCGTGTGCACCCTTTCTTATGTGGGGCCATCTTGGAGTTTCTCCATGGAAGCGTACCCGATTGCACCCCTCTCACGCTCTGGGTCAAGGGGAGGTGTTGCCGGATTTTTGCGAGAAAATTTGAACCAATAATAGAACCAAAAAAAAAGGATGAACGAAGAAGTGAAATGAAAACGAATTCTGACAACTGAACTAAGTCGAGAATCCTTATGGACTGATGAACAGAAGTTGATAACACCAAGAAGTTCGCTCAACGATAAAAATAATTCCAGAGGTTGCTGAACATGAAGATGAACACGCGGAATAATAAAGATGCACTGTCGGTTCTGATTTGTAGAAAATTGCCAAAGATAAGAATGGGCAAGATAAAAAATGAAATGAAAGAAAAGATGAACAAAGAGTTGGGGTGAGGAGCTGCATTTGCATTGTAACTCTTCCATGAGATTTCATGTTAGGTTTCATGAACATTACGACCAATCCGCTAGGGTCTCATGAGCATGGTTGAGCTTCGCATGCATATAATAGATCATGCATATCCAGATTTTTCACTGAATTGTACAAGTGTGGGTTTCGGGCCATCTTTCAGAACCAAGCATGGTATGTAGCAACCCGGATAAAATATAGGAATAAAATTTTCTAAATAGATAAAAAACCTCCAATTAAATAATCAAAGGGCCCAAATAAATTATAAAAGCCCAAGGGGTGAAGCCAAGAAGGCCTTAACCTTTGAATGGGCCTCAAAGGTACAACCCTCTTGCTTAAACTAATGGGCCTCAACCTTCACACATTAAGACGAAGCCTTGATTGCATAATGGGCCTCACGAAGGTGAAGTTTAGCCTAAGAACAAAAAGAGCATATGGGCTTTAATAGCAAAAGAAGGCCCATGGCCGCTCCACGTTTTAAGAAAAGATGGGGATGTATATATATATATATAATATGAGTGAATTCAAAGGCACTCAGGACTTATCAGGTTCGAACACTGCATGGCTTTAGGGTTTTAAACCCCAACAGGTTAGCGGCTGTGGATATAGTAATAGGAAGATTAACTTAGAAGTTTTAAACCTATTAGGATTCATGGTAGGGAAACTTAAATCCCATTAGAAGTCAGTAATATCAATCTCTATAAATATAACTCCCTTCGAACAAGCTCCAGTTACTGCTACTATTATGATTGATCTTGCTGACCATCATCGTCTTCCTCTGCTGTTCAAGCGTGGGGTGTTCTTATTTTGCCAAGAGAAGCCGAATGTGCTTCTCCTTGATCATCTACTCTTGCTGCTGCCTGCGACGTGAAGAAGCTCTACTTCTTCCTCTTCCTTTCCTTTTGCTACTGTTGAAGAAGAGAGGCTGTGCATCTACTGTAGTTGCTCTTCATACTTCGTCGTACTCCTGCTCGCTACGGTTGTAGTTGCTGCTGCAGCTTATTTTTTCTCTTATCTTCTCTGCGTCGTTCGTCATCCAAACCAAGCAAAAGAGGTAGGTTTTCTCAAGTTATAAAGCCCAATAAGATAACAGATAGCATGGGTCATGCATATACGATCATATTAGAATCTTTACATATCATTTTCATAGTTAGGATCTTGAGTTTTATGTAGTTTTTGGTTTTTCCTGTCTGCATGAAAATAGCGACCCTGGCATGGGCACCTATTAAATAAACGCCCGCGTGAGCAGTCGCCAGTTTTCATGAATTTGCGATAGTGTCCAGGGCGTCTTTTAATGAGCGACCATAGCCCTGTCGCCAATTCTTTAAGTATTTAGTAAATACCACATGCTTAAAAATTAATATCTATGTAACCTGATGCTAAAATTATTACATGAGCATGTTCTTGGAATCCTGATATTTTTCTCTGTCTATGCATGTCTTTACTTTCCTGATTATGTGAACTCCAAGTTTATGAGGAGTGTTGTGTGTCTAAAAACGTACCTGCCCGATGCATAGCATCAAACAAAGAATGAGTGATAGTCTTATCGTCGCTATTTAAAGAATGGGCGCCGCTATATAGTGGCGTTGATTTGTAAAATAATTAGTAAAATGAAATATATGGAAATTATTATTCTGCAACCTTATAGTAGACGTTATTTAAAGATTGGGCGCCGTTGTGAACGCTCGCCAATTTGAATTAAATTATATTGATTATGAAAAATTACAAGAATTAGCGCTAGTCCATACAGTCACAAATTCTCAGTAATTTAAAATGGATTTCTGAAAAATATAAGATTGAGCGACCCTCTAGAGAGCCGCTATTTTCTGATATAGCAACCTCTGATAAGGCGTCAATTCTTTTCTCTCAATTTTATCGCATTTCTTAACCCATACCGCAGGTTACTTGGCACACTCATCTCACATACGTAGATGGAGTCCTTGTTTTCGTTTCTATCAATTACACACTAATTCTCGGTGATGTTTGAACCCTCTGTGGGATATTCCTTCCTTCGAACTGGTGATTTCATCATGGAGACCACCGTAAGTCTACGCTAGCCTTGGATTCCCACAAGGTAGCCAAGCATGTTGTACCCTAAAAACCCGGGAACCCTCATTTATCACGTCACTCTAAAGAAATGTGATGTTTTAGCCGTCATGGAGCGCTCTTTCTGACCTCTTGTAAGAATTTTGTTATGTCAACAATTAGCGACACTGACTAGGGCACTAGAAGGAATTGGCGACCAGTCCAGTGGCATCATTTCCCTAATTTAGCGACCTAAGCCTCGGCGCTATTTCATCGAGCCTGTACTGTTCACAGGAATTAGCGACCAAACAGTGGGCGCTATTTCTGTAATTGATGGCGACTGAGTGGGCGCCAATTATCCAGATTCATGACATGTCTTGGTTTTCGTGTGGTTTAACGGCGAGACATACTTGATCAATGTTCTGCCCTTGAACTCCTTCATTCATGAAATCTACGTTATCATCGTACAATGGTTTATTCCTTTGGAACTCTATATTGACTATAACTATAGTGGATGTCTAAAATATACATGACTCAATGCTTGTGGCTATACGGCCCGATCTGATCCTGGGAGGAGCACCCGAAAGTACTTGTGCCCATGGGAGCTATATTGATTACGGTGTGGCATTACACCTTAGTGCATGACTATCTTGATTTATGGCATTCCACAAACTCTATAGTACTTGACTTGACTTGACATGACATGACTTGCGTGGCCCGGAATGGGTATTTGCTTGCTTGATATTATAATAGCCAATTCACGTGACATGACTTGATATATTCACATGCTTGACCATCTTGATATATTTTACATGGTTACCTTGAAATCTTGCTAGTTCATCTCTATTAACTCTTGTTACACTCTCTCTCTCTCGTCATTTTCATACGTACATACATATCTAGACTTGCATTCATGTAACATGTAATTACTTAAAGCAAGCTTGTACTTGAGATATAATTCCTACAGAGCATTCACTCACCTAGTGTTTTCCCTTATTTTCAGGTAACTCCGATGACGAGAATCAATCAGATGGGAATAGGAACGTGTAAAGAGCGTAGAGCAGTTTCAACTATCGATGCCATTATCTAGTCCTGTCTTTTCTTATTTTCTTGAGTCAATCATTGTAATTTTCTTTTATTGAGTCTAGAATATCCTTTAGTACTCTTTTCCAAAGAGGAGATTATGTAATAGATTTACTTATTATGAATAAATTGGATTTGGTTATCTTGCAATTTGTGCATCTCTGTATATAAGGTCGAATTCCTTATGCTCTGATTGACATGAATGCTATAAACTCGTCACGCGTACTGGGTTCCTTCCGTGCTCCGGGCATGACAATTTTTGCAGTATCAGAGCCTAGGATATTCAATTCCTAGGAAACCAAGTCCAAGGATAGGTTTATACCTTTACCCGGTGAGATGGGTAGAGCCATGGGTTAAGTTAACTTAGGGACTTAGACTCTTGGTTAATCATATATTAATATAGTTACTTAAAATCTTGTAGGATCATGGCCACTGAACATGCTCAATGGCACGATATGCAACGCACTGTCCAAGGCCTCAATTAAGCGCTACAACAAGTGGCGCAGGGCGGAGCCAATCGCGGAGCAGGAGATCTCCACCGGAGTTTTCGCAACATGAACCCACCAAAGTTTATTGGTTCGACCGACCCCGATGATGTCGAGCACTGGATTAGGGAAATTGAATGTATATTCCGTGTCATGTAATGCACGGATGAAGAAAAGGTCCTACTAGCGACTTTTCAACTAGAGCGGGATGCCCGATTCTGGTGGGAGTCGGTAGAAGCATCATTACCCCATGAACATATCACGTGGGGGCGAGTTCGTTGAACACTTCAATAACAAGTATTTCTCAGACCGGATCCAAGAGAAGAAGGCTGCGGAGTTTGCCGTGCTTAAACAACGGGCTCTATCTCTGGCCGAGTATGAGGCCCAATTTTCCCATCTGTCAAGGTATGCACCCCACTTGGTGCGTACCGAGAAGATGAAAGCTAGAAGATTTCTCAATGGGCTTAGGCCGCAATACATTACCCAATTAGCCCCGATGGACATTCAAGTCTATTCGGAGATGATACGCTGAGCCTAGCTACTAGAAGACGCCACAGAGTTGTCCGACCGGATCTGTGGAAAAGATAAGAAGGAGCATGTTGCAAACTCTGGCACCTTTAAGCCGACCTTCATTAAGAAGAGGTCTAGCAACGGAATAGATTCCTCCGAAGAGAAGAAGTTTAAGAAGAATAGCAAGCCCTTCTCCATTACTACCACACCTTCCAAAGAGGTGTGTAAACATTGCAACAAGGTCGGCCATAAGGCCGAGGAATGCTGGAGAAGATTGGGAGCTTGTCTCTGTTGCGGGAGCCGTGATCATTGGATTCTCGACTTCCCCTTACTAAATGACCAAGCCAGAGACAAGAAGCGCCCGGTGAAGAAGCAAGCACGTCTTCAAGCTCTTCAAGAAGCGGAGCAAGATGAAGGCGAACTGCTGAAAGGTACATTAAAGATTTGTTTCAAGTCTGCTCGTGTCTTGTTTGATACTGGTGCATCACAATCTTTTGTTTCCAAGAAGTTTGCTGATCCATTACCTATGGAACCGAAGTGGATAGATCTAGTTATTTGAACCCCTCTCAGAAACGAATCTGAGATTTCACACCATTATCTGAATTATGAAGTTATGGTGAAAGGGAAAAATCTTCATGCCGATCTAATATGTCTAGACATGAAGGATTATGATGTTATACTAGGAGCCGATTGGCTATCCACACACAAGGCAGTTGTAGATTGCCGAACCGGCAAGGTAACTTTTAAAGAAATCCTGGAACTTGTCTACACTAGTCCTTGGAGTCAAAACAAGTCATCCCTTATTTCGGCCCTCCGAGCTAGTAAGCTTTTGAGGAAAGGATGTGTGGCTATCATAGCATTTGTGACCGCCACGGAAGTGAAGGAGTCTAAGATAGAAGACATCCGAGTGGTTCTAGAGTTTCCCAATGTATTCTCAGAAGATTTGCCCGGATTACCCCCACAAAGAGAAGTGGCCTTCACCATCGACCTTGTCCCTGGTGCTGGCCCAATTTCTAAGGCACCTTATAGGATGTCCCCCGCCGAGCTCAAGGAATTAAAGGAGCAGTTAATGGAGCTCTTGAAGAAAGGATTCATCCGACCGAGCACTTCCCCGTGGGGAGCGCCCGTGTTATTTGTAAAGAAGAATGATGGATCGATGAGACTCTGCATCCATTATCGGTAGTTGAACCACCTTACCATTAAGAACAAGTATCCACTGCCAAGGATCGATGAATTATTTGATCAAATATTTGGATCCAAATATTTCTCAAAGATTGATCTCAGGTTAGGATACCACCAACTAAGGATCAAGGATGAGGACATTCATAAGACCGCGATCTGGAGCAGGTATGGGCACTACGAATTTATTGTTATATCTTTTGAACTAACGAATGCCCCTCAGCCTTTATGCAGGTGATGAATAGTATATTCAAGCCTCATATAGATCAATTTGTAGTAGTTTTCATTGATGACATATTGATTTATTCAAAGACCGAAGAAGATCATGAAGAACACTTAAGGATGGCATTACAAATATTGAGGAATAATCAACTCTACGCCAAACTTAGCAAGTGCGACTTCTGGCTCGAGGAAGTGTCCTTCCTAGGGCATGTGATCTCGAAGGATGGGATTTCTGTTGACCCGTCGAAAGTCGAGGTTGTAAAGAATTGAGAAAGGCTAACCAATGTAACAGAGATCCGAAGCTTCTTAGCTCTAGCTGGCTATTACATGCGATTCATCAAGGACTTCTCCAAGATCATTGTCCCTCTTACTAGGCTGACCCGCAAGGAGATTCCTTATAGGTGGGATGAAGAATGTGAGAAGAGCTTTCAAGCCTTGAAGGATCATCTAACAACCGCCTCGGTCTTGGCATTACCAACTAAAGGGGAGAAATTCGAGGTATATATCGATGCGTCTGGCATTGGCCTTGGATGTGTGTTAATGCAACAAGGGAGAGTCATTGCTTACTCATCTTGACAATTAAAGAAGCATGAGAAGAACTACCCGATGCACGACTTAGAGTTGGTCGTGGTAGTATTTGCTTTAAAGATTTGGAGACACTATCTCTATGGAGAATAGTTCACCGTGTACTCCGATCACAAGAGTGTCAAGTGTCTATTTTCTCAAAAGGAATTGAATATAAGACAAAGGCGATGGCTAGAGTATCTCAAGGACTTCGACTTCACAATACAATACCATCCTGGAAAGGGTAATCCTGTAGCTGATGCCCTCAGTCGAAAGCCGAGAGTGCTATTGGCCAACTGCATGATCCAATAATGGAAGTTACTAGAACAATTCTCTAAGCTGGATATACGCACGGACAAGGAGAAAGGGTGTATCACTCTATCACACATAAGGATACAACCGGATCTACTCTCTGAAATCATAGGACTTCAAGACAATGACCCGGTGCTGGTAAAAATCAAGTACTAGATGGAAGAATGACCTGACTTCAAACTAGCATCATATGAAAGGTTATTGTTCCGAGAAAGGACTTGTGTGCCGGATTGTCCAGAATTGAAGAAGAAAATTTTAGAAGAAGCTCACAGATCAAGGTACACGATTCATCTCAGATCTACTAAGATGTACCAAGACTTAAAACAGACCTTTTGGTGGCCCAACATGAAAAGGGAGGTAGCGGACTTTGTGTCTCGCTGTCTCACATGCCAACAAGTCAAGATAGAACACCAAAAGCCTGCTGGTAAGTTATATCCTCTGGATATTCCTAAGTGGAAGTGGGAGGATATCGCAATGGACTTCATTATGGGTTTGTCTAAATCTAAAGGAGGACATGATGGAATTTGGGTAATCATCGACCGTCTCACCAAATCGGCCCATTTCTTGCCCATCAAAAGTCAATGGTCGGTTGATGTCCTAGCTGCCATATGCATCAAAGAGATTGTTAGATTGCATGGAGTTCATGTTTCGATCGTGTCTGACCGAGACCCGCATTTCACTTCTCATTTCTGGAAGGGTCTACAACATTCGTTAGGGACGAGACTCAACTTTAGTACTACTTTTCATCCTCAAACGGATGGTCAGATCAAGAGAATGAACTAAGTAGTTGGGGACATGTTATGAGCCTGTATCATTGATTTCGGTGGAAGTTGGCATGATCACTTGCCCCTAGTCGAGTTTGCATATAACAAATGTTACCAGGTAAGTATCCAAATGGCACCTTTCGGGGCATTATACGGACGGAGTTGTCGATCACCATTATGCTGGTATGAAGTTGGCGAAAAGCAACTACTAGGCCTGGACATGGTAAGAGACACCACCGAGAAGATTCAACTTATAAGAGAGAGACTCCAGATGGCTCAGTGTAGACAAAAGACTTACGTCGATACTAGAAGGAGAGACCTCGAGTTCCAAGTTGGAGATCACATCCTTCTTAAGGTTTCCCCAGGATGAGGCATTAGAAGATTTGGTGTTCAAGGCAAGCTTACACCAAGATATATCGGTCCCTTCGAAGTGCTAGAAAGAGTTGGCGAGGTTGCCTATCAGATCGCCTTACCTCCGCAACTATCCGAAGTGCACAATGTATTTCATATTTCTATGCTCAAGAAGTATGTTCATGATCTGTCTCACGTCATAGATCATGGCGACCTGGTGATACAAAAGGATCTCACATATGAACAAAAGCCTTTGAAGATCCTTGATCGCGAGGTTTGTATGTTAAGGATCAAAACTATTCCCATTATAAAAGTACAATGGAGCAAGTGCTCAGAACAAGAAGCCACATGGGAGACTGAAAAATCTATGAAGAAGAGATTTCCCGACTTATTTCGAAATAGTAAGTATACTGCACCCTCCGTGTTTATATGTAATTAAATTTGGGGACTAAATTCTTTCAAGTGGGGGAGGGTGTAGCAACCCAGATAAAATATAGGAATAAAATTTCCTAAATAGATAAAAAATCTCCAATTAAATAATCAAAGGGACCAAATAAATTATAAAAGCCCAAGGGATGAAGCCAAGAAGGCCATAACCTTTGAATGGGCCTCAAAGGTACAACCCTCTTGCTTAAACTAATGGGCCTCAACCTTCACACATTAAGACGAAGCCTTGATTGCATAATGGGCCTCACGAAGGTGAAGTTTAAGAACAAAAAGAGCATATGGGCTTTAATAGCAAAAGAAGGCCCATGGCCGCTCCACGTTTTAAGAAAAGATGGAGATATATATATAGATAATATGGGTGAATTCAAAGGCACTCAGGACTTATCACGTTCAAACACTGCATGGCTTTAGGGTTTTAAACCCCAATAGGTTAGCGACTGTGGATATAGTAATAGGAAGATTAACTTAGAAGTTTTAAACCTATTAGGATTCACAGTTGGGAAACTTAAATCCCATTAGAAGCCAGAAATATCAATCTCTATAAATATAACTCCCTTCGAACAAGCTCCAATTACTGCTGCTATTACGATTAATCCTACTGACCGCCATCATCTTCCTCTGCTATTCAAGCGCGGGGTGTTCTTATTTTGCCAAGAGAAGCCTGCTGTGCTTCTCCTTGATCGTCTGCTCTTGTTGCTGCCTGCGACGTGAAGAAGCTATGCTTCTTCCTCTTCCTTTCCTTCTGCTAGGGTTGAAAAAGAGAGGCTGTGCATCTGCTATAGTTGCTCTTGATACTTCATCGTACTCCTGCTCGGTACGGTTGCAGTTGCTGCTGTAGCTTATTTTTTCTCTTATCTTCTCTGCGTCGTTCGTCATCCAAACCAAGCAAAAGAGGTAGGTTTTCTCAAGTTATAAAGCCCAAGAAGATAACAGATAGCATAGGTCATGCAGATACGATCATATTAGAATCTTCACATTTCATTTTCGTAGTCAATATCTTGAGTTTTCTGTAGTTTTGGGTTTTTCCTGTCTGCATGAAAATAGCGACCCTAGCATGGGCACCTATTAAATAATCACCTACGTGAGCAGTCGCCAGTTTTCATGAATTTGTGACAGTGTCCAGGGCATCTTTTAATGAGCGACCATAGCCCTGCCGCCAATTCTTTAAGTATTTAATAAATACCACATGCTTAAAAATTAATATCTATGTAACCTGATGCTAAAATTATGACATGAGCATGTTCTTGGAATCTTGATATTTTTCTCTATCTATGCATGTCTTTACTTTCCTGATTATGTGAACTCTAAGTTTATGAAGAGTGTTGTGTGTCTAAAAATGTACCTGCCCGATGGGTAGCATCAGACAAAGAATGAGTGACAGTCTTATCATCGCTATTTAAAGAATGAGCGCCCCTATATAGTGGCGTTGATTTGTAAAATAATTAGTAAAATGAAATATATGGAAATTATTATTCTACGACCTTACAGTAGACGTTATTTAAAGATTGGGCGCCGTTGTGAACGATCACCAATTTTAATTAAATTATATTGATTCTGGAAAATTGTAAGAATTAGCGCCAGTCCATACAGTCGCAAATTCTTAGTAATTTAAAATAGATTTTTGAAAAATATAAGATTGAGCGACCCTCTAGAGAGCCGCTATTTTCTGATATAGCAACCTCTGATAAGGTGCCAATTCTTTTCTCTCAGTTTTATCGCGTTTCTCAACCCATACCGCGGGTTACTTAGCACTCTCATCTCACATCCGTAGATAGAGTCCCTATTTTCATTTCTATCGATTACACACTAATTCTCGGTGATGTTTGAACCCTCCGCAAGATATTCCTTCCTTCGGACTGGTGGTTTCATCATGGAGACCTCCGTAAGTCTACGCTAGCCTTGGATTCCCTCAAGGCAGCCGAGCAAGTTGTACCCTAAAAACTCTGGAACCCTCATTTGTCACGTCACTCTAAAGAAATGTGATGTTTTAGCCCTCACGGAGCACTATTTCTGGCCTCTTGAGAGAAGTCTACTCTGTTAGCAATTAGCGACACTGACTAGGGTGCCAGAAGGAATTGGCGACCAGTCCAGTGGCGTCATTTGCCTGATTTCGTGACCTGAGCCTGGCGCTATTTCATCGAGCCTGTACTGTTCACAGGAATTAGCGACCATACAGTGGGCGCTATTTCTGTAATTGATGGCGACTGAGTGGGTGCCAATTATCCAGATTCATGACATGTCTTGGTTTTCGTGTGGTTTAACAGTGAGACATACTTGATCAAAGTTCTGCCCTTGAACAACTTCATTCGTGAAATCTACCTTATCTCTCTACAATGGTTTATTCCTTTGGAACTCTATATTGACTATAACTATAGTGGATGTCTAAAATATACATGACTCAATGCTTATGCATATAGGGCCCGATCTGATCTTGGGAGGAGCACCCGAAAGTACTTGTGCCCATAAGAGCTATATTGATCACGGTGTGACATTGCACCGAACTGCATGACTAGCTTGATTTATGACATTCCACAAACTCTATAGTACTTGACTTGACTTGACATGACATGACTTGCGTGACCCAGAATGGGTATTTACTTGTTTGATATTAAAATAGCCAATTCACGTGACAGGACTTAATATATTCACATGCTTGACCATCTTGATACATTTTACATGGTTACCTTGAAATTTTACTATTTCATCTCTATTAACTCTTGTTACACTCTCTCTCTCATCATTTTCAAGCGTACATGCATAGCTAGACTTGCATTCATGTAACATGTAATTACTTAAAGCAAGCTCGTACTTGAGATATAATTCATGTTAGTATGTGAGGACTAGGTGCAATGGTGCACACACGGATTCAGAGGGGGGGTGAATGAATCCCCTTAAAAAAATTCTGCCCAATTTAAACTCTAATAGGTAAGCTATGCAGAATTAAAACTGATTGACTTCAACTAAGTATGAAGCACATGATCAAACACTGGGTGGCTGAATGTGAGCTATATTGAGGCACACTAAAGAACAGATCGTAGGTCTATGCAATGGGCTACTCGGCAGCAACTGTGTAGTTAACAGAAACACTCCAGGTATGCAACGCATTCTAGATTCACTCAGGCAGACTTGATTGAAAGTGAACCTAGACATTCATCTAGCATAAATGAATGAACAATCAAACCATAGCACACTGAAGATTTTTAGGTGGTTCGGTCCTCTAGACCTACATCCACCCCACACTCCAACCAGAGTGTGGATTCCGCTGATACACAGCTTAAACTGTTGGGCCTTACAGCTTGCCTACAACCGCTGGCTTACATCTTGCTCCATTGGGCATTACAGCTTAGCCACCATTGGGCAATACAGCTTAGCCTCCGCTGATTCACAGCTTCAAACTGCTGGGCCTTATAGCTTAAGCCACTGCCGAGCAATACAGCTTAGCCTCTGCTGATTCACAGCTTCAATCCGCTGGGCCTTCCAGCTTATGCCACCGCTGATTCACAACTTCAAACCGCTGGGCCTTCCAGCTTATGCCACCGCTGATTCACAGCTTCTAAAATGTAATGTAAAAAGGGAAAAATAAGCATGAAACAAATCTGCAACAGAAAGTTGGAAATGAAGCACAATAATGTAGCTCGCTCAGGAGCAGTGTGGTCTAGATCTGATCCAGAGGCCACAGATCTTCTTGCTGAAAATCCTCTGATAAGGATCTGTCTTCTCCTTCTTCAATCTTTACTGCTGCAACTCTCTTCTTCTCTCATGGCTCTCTTCTCTCAAACCTTCCTCTGATTCTTTTTCTTTCTCTATTTTCTACTAGCTCTATGCTACTCACACTTCATTTCTTCTTTTTCCTTCACATCGTTGCTCTCTCTTCTTGTGCTCGTTCTTCCGCAATCTGTCTCCTACTAAGTTGGGCGATCTGCCCTCTTTTATAAGCAACCAGCGATGGGCACATGGAAACCACGTTTCTTGCTCAGACTTCCACGCAGATCTGGATCTCTTTCTTCCACGTGTTGTAATCTCAGCACTTTCACTTTCCACATGTCGGCTTCCAGCCTTTCTGAGAACACGTGCCTGCATCAGTTTCGAGCTCACGTGCTACTTTGATCCTGTTAGTTGGAAGAAAGATGTTTCATCCAATGCCTTGTGAACATGAGTCATAAGAGATGCACAGACTTTATGGTATAACGTGCAAACATGCACAGACCTTAGGTTCAGTCAAACAAGATGTGCACTGACCTTAAGTTGAGTGTGCTACAGTACATGCACAGACTTGTATGACATACCAGAGAATGGGCATTGACCTTAGTCACTCAAGTTAAAATATGCACAGACCTATATGCGCTATGAAAGTGATGCACCGACCTTCATATGCTTGCATGCAAACATGCACCGACTGGCTACAGTATATGCACCGACCATCTAAACATCAAGCAGCAACATGCACAGACTTTCATATGCTTGATAGAAAATGTGCACCGACCTACTACAGTATTTACACTGACGTTGAACCTTTGACACCTAAACCTGCACCGACCTTTATGCATAATGCAGACGCTGTACTGACCTTGGTCGTGCACAAATGGGATGTGCACCGACTATATGAGGAATATGCATTGACCTTATGCTTGGACATGCAAGACAAAAATGCACCGACCTTGTATAAACACAAGGCGAGTGTGCACCGACCTTTGTGCATGAAAAAAACTTGCACTGACTTCTATATGCGAGAGGCAAAACATGCACTAACTACATGCAATCACAATGCGGACGTGCATCGGCCCTATCGAAGACTAAAGCCGATATGCACCGACTTAACTCAGCACACGGTAAAAACCTGCACTGACTTATGTATGCGTATGACACCACATGCACCGACCACAGCAGCAAGTGGTCTGAACTTGCATCGACGTCAGTATGCAAAACAATGCAAAGTAGCACTGACCTTTGTACGTATGAAATGAAAACTAGCATCAACCTTAGCTATAACTAGCACCGACCCTAGTTATGCATGATGCAACTGGCGTTGATTCTATGTAAGACTATTGCAGTGTGAAGATCATGCCCACCACCTGTTTGACCAAATGCATGCCACGTACATAGGTATTCAGTGAAGTGTCATGTGCACAGACTTTATGTAGACGCGTTGACTTTTGGTTGACATGTGATGCGTTGACTTATATGAACAGTTGTACAAGACTTTATGCAATGCTTGTGCAGAGACATCCACAAACATGCAGAGATATGCACGAATATGTACAGACAACCACATATGAACTGAGATGCACATGTGCAGCAGTTCATTCCATGTAATTTATCTGTACAACAATATGAGCATTGTATGTACACACCAAACACTGTATGGAACAAGACACATACTATATGCAATAAACATATATGAAATCATACAAACACATATGCCATCATACATATGAGTCATAGTGTTTGTCATCATTAAAACATAATATCCAACATTCTCTCCCTTTTTGATGATGGTAACACTATGAGTCATATGAGTCATGAAAACTAGACACAAAAATTATGACAATATGCAATTAACAATCTACAAATGAGCAAAATTATGCTGACACAGATATGTACTAGCATCAATGCAATCTCTCCCTCAATGCAATCTCTCCCCCTTACACAATGACTTAATGCCATCTCTCTATTGATAGTCAAAAACATTTTCCAAACATTCTCTCCCTTTTAATCTCTTCCTCTTTTGACTTCAGCAAAATATGACCTTTTCACATCTCAGCTCTCATGACCTTTTCACACCTCAGCTCTCATACCTACATGACGATATGACTCGACCAATATTTCCCCCTTTGACGTCATCAAAAAGTGAAACAGAAAAGGAGTCTGAGTGGTGAGAGCAAGTGAGAGATAGAATGGAGACACAAGACCAAGTGATCAGAATGAGATAGGAGAAAATAGAAAGAAACTTAAACTCCCCCTGAGGAAATAGAGGTCAATACCAGAAGCAAGCTGATAGTTAAGAAAATGCCAAAGAATCACATTCTCCCCCTGATATAGTCAAGACAGGTCACAGACATTTCTCCCCCTATGAAATGCAACAAATGAAGTGCTGACATGATCTATCCTCCCCCTTTAAATCAATGCGATGCAAAGCTTTCTGTTTAAAATGAAATGAGGTAAATGAACAGGAAGGTGAGGAATATGTCAGGAATAAACCAGAAGGATCTCAGAAAGATACTGCTAAGAGATTTGCAGCAACAAAATACAAGGGTTTTCTATGATAGAATCATGAAGATAAAAAGAGACAGGGACACAGTGCAAAGATAACAGGAGATATAAACAAATATGCAAGTTGAAAAAAAAAACTGATCAAAATAATTTTATAGCAGGTACCACTGTTATAAATCCATGTAAAGATTAGACTCTCTTATCGTAAGGGCTTATGAATTAGACTGCATGACAAAACTGGTTTAAGCATGATGTATACCAAATTTGTCAATCACATTCAATACTCATATCTGAAACTGAGTTTTAATAACAGTGAACCAATTATTCTTATGACATTCCAGTTCAACCTTCTTCCATCTTACTCAAATAATCTCAACGACTCCTTTAGGAGTTACACATTGTAGTATTGAGATTAAACACTTTTAATTGTAATTGAAGTTTAACTATGTTGCAGAAAATTTCTGATATCAATTGAAGATTCTCTGTCAAGTAACCAGATTTTACTTTTGAATAGCACTTTATTTTTCTTGAGCAATCTTGGTTGATCAACACCTTTTTACATGAGGCACAACACTTCTCAGGTGAAGTGACCCAGTTATTCAGTGTGATAACCGTATTGCCTCTCAATCATGAGAACAAAGTTAGCAATGTGAGTATCTTTTTACATGAGGAAACACCTTGATTAGAGGCCGAAGTCCCCAGTTACTCAACACAACCATGCCATTGCTCTGTCAGATTTTCACAAGATTTTCAGAGAATTTATTCTTTTAGCAGAGTTAGCTATGGTACTTCATGACACAGTCCTTTGGACAGATTTCTCAGTAACCACAATCATTGCTCTGACTGTTGTTTTTCTTTTTAGTCAACTTCATACAAATTTAATATTTAGGAACAATACTAACAACATGTATCTCAACCAAAGTAACCATGATTTCAAATTTTCAGATTTCAGAAGATTTTATCCAGAGGTTACATGAAATAGTTGGTTAAAATTTATTAAAACTTGTGATTTAGATATTTTCAAGTTTTTCAAAGTCAAATTCATGAATACATTGAACTTATACCAATCTAGATCAATCAGTTATTCTTAAACCTATATAATAGGAGTTTCTTTGATAATTTTAGATTCATAAACAAGGTACAACGATTTAAGTAGCTTCAAGATCAGTTCAATCAACATCTTCAATCAACTTGCCAACAGCAGAAGTAATGACAGGTTTGCTAAGAAGACAGTAAGAAGATTTGAATTTGTAGAATATGTGATCAGAACAGAAATCGACATATAACAGGAGTGATTCAGAAGTTTCTGAATAGAGAAGTGAAATGATTTTCAAGTAGGTGCAGCAATAAGAATTTTTGATACCAGAATTCTTCAAGGTTCATAGCAAAGAATAAGATCAGACAAACCAACTTGTCAGGAGTAGAGTGAAATGTTTGACAAAGATAAGCTGGCAGTAGATGAAAAGACTGAACTAATTACAGATGGATACATTGTGCACTAATGAGTCATGAAGAGGTATGAGGGGGAGGTGGAACTCTAGGAGTTTGCTCACCCAAGAATAGTCCACCTTCCAGATAGGCACAACCTATCCTTTGTGTGAAGTCATTTGATATACCTTCTTCTAACTCATGAATGCACAAGGAATCTAGCAATTATTTCAGACACATTAACAACAGTAAATAGAGTTTCAGAAATCTGATTTCAGATGAGAATAAGTGATCATTTGATAATGTGAGTCACTGTCTTACATACATGACAGGTTTGATCAATTGGAAGACATGAAAATTCAGTCAAGGATAAGCTGAGATTATGAAATACTCCCCTTGTATAAATGTAGTAACTCATCACTTTTTGGATTTTTCAAAATAAAAGATATGCATTGCAATTAACTATATGCATGTATATGTAATGACTTCTCTAATACTCAATGGATGAATATGAGTGGCAAAATCATAATGCAGGGACAGACAACTCCCTCTGACTATATGCAGTATATGCAATGAAGGCTGAACATATGATTTTATGACTCATGCTCATGATCATTCAGACTGCCCTATATGCAATATGACCCATGGTACTAGGCAGAGGACTTAGTCTAAAAGACCACCTCACACATAGTAAGAACCTCCAGACAGATTTCATCTGCCCTTTATTAGCTCACCATTTGATATACCATAATGGTCATTCATGACAATGCAGTGCAAAAGCAGTCCTATATGCATCAGATTTTCAATGACTGTATGTCAGACAGATGTGTATGCAGACAATTGACATAAGCAACTCACTTATATGCACAAATATGCAGACTATGCTCATGAGTTCCTAACATTCTCTATGTGCACAATCAAGAGTCAAAATATTAATGCATGCAGATAAGAAATATGCTGCTCAATGCAATTGTTAAAGCAAAAAGGAATATGTATGCATGAAAACTTTGACTACTCAGATTTAGCATGATATGCAGTTTCAACTAAACAATATGAAGAATGCAACTGTTACCTGAAAAATGCAGAAATGGGGTTTTCATGCTTGAGTGCTTTAGTTTATTACCCCCAGTTTATTCTTCAACCTAAGGCACACTTGCAAAATATCAAATCATTTGGCACAAACAGGCACCCAAGATATCTTGGGTCCTGAAATAACAATGGCACCTTTGACCGGTGCTCTAAACAGTTTTTGTGCTTGAGAGTCATCAATCCTCATCAGATAACAGTTAGACATAGTATGTCCTAGCAGTCCACAATAATGGCATGATGCAAAATTAAAATTCTTTCTTTGCACATTTATGTAATCATGAAGTCTGTGTGCATTTTTATGGAAATTTTTGTTAACAGAATTATTATTCTGTTTACTGAAGCCAGCCAACCAACAATCAGCAGCTCTGTGGCCTAGCTTTCTATAGTTAAAACATGTAATGACTTTTTCTTTGAAAAGTGATTTATTCCAAAAGACACTTTGATTTACAGGGAATTTAACATATTCAGATTTCATATTCTTTCCCTGAGCATGCCAACCATTCTTAACTGTATGGCCATACTTCCCACATTCGGAGCACACATTGTGCTTGCCTCTAGAACCACAATCATTTCTATCAAGAACATTTTTGTTAACAGGGAAATTAACAAATCCAGAGTTAGATTTCTTTCCCTGAGCATGCCAACATTGAGCAGCAATGTGACCCAATTTGCCACAATGAAAATAATGAATTTTCTTATTATGAAATGCATGATTTTTGACTTGAGCTTTCCTATCACGCATTTTTCTAGCATTTAAATCATCCAATTCCATTAATCTACATTCATGCATTTGATGACCACCCTTGTGACAGTAATGGCATGTCATGAGTTTCTTTTTATGTGCATGTATAGGTGTATTAGTGTTTTTTAAAGCATGCACATTCTCAATATAAGTGTGATTCAGCCTTTTCTGCAAGTGACTGGTCTTTTTTATTTTTTCAGTTTGTTTGTGAGTTTTCTGATTTACAGTATCCTCAGGATCCTTTTGAGCTGTGAATTGAAACGCTAGAGGGTTTTTGGTACTTGTTTGATTAGTGCTACATACAAATGATGTATGCATTTTATTTCCAAAGCTCTTCTTATTTATTGGATTATACCCCAGCCCCTCTTTTTGAAAATTCACTTTCATCCCCAGCAGCTTATCCAAGTTATCTTGTCCTTTAACAAATTGAGACAAGGAAATTTTTAGATCCTTAATTTCATTTCCCAGAGATGCAATATGTATCTCATAACTAGCAATCTCTTGTTCACTGCAATTCACATACTCATTTAACACCATGTTTGTGGTTTTATAGTTCTCAATTTCTTGTTCTAGATTGTGAAGTTTTTCAGACTCTTTTATACAAATAGATTTTCCTTTTTCCAGGATTAACAACCTTTCAGATGTGACATTGTTTACTTCTGTCAATTTTTCATTTTCAGACTTTAACTCCTTGATCTGTTCAGTAAGATTAGACATGGAACTCAGCTCTTCAATTAGATTATCCTCTCTTTGTTCAATTTCCAAATTTTTATCCAATAAATTTTTGTTCTCTTCCCTCAAGGATGTCATTAAATTTTGATGCCATTCCAAATCACGGTGAAGGCTTTCATTCATTTCTCTCAGAAATTGACATTTATTACAAACTGATTTACCAGAACACTTTGATTCAGCTTGGAATTTTTCACATTGTTTCCTTAGGCAATCATTCTCAATTTTTAGGGTATTCAATTTAGAGCTAACACATACAAAATCTTTCAACAGTTATTCATCCTGAACTAAATTATCGATATGAACCTGATCATCATCAATCGAGCTAAGTTTTTTTTTTATTTTAGAAATTTCACATGCAAGTTCTTGATTTTTGTCTTGGAAGAGACCATTTTGTTTCTTAAACGTTTCTTTTTCAGATTTCAAATGATCAAGTTCTGAAGTAACAGAATCAAGGTTTTTCAGTTATCTTCTAAATATGTCATTTTCCTTTTTAAGAATTATAATTATTGTACCCTTGTGGTTTTGATGATGTCAACCATTATGATTCATCTAAGCATGAAGTCATATGTGTTGATGTGGCAAACACTTTCTAGTTCTGATGCTACCAAACATATGGCTTATGTTGTTCTACATGTGCATCTTAATATGCTTGCTGTAAAGTGTGATACAGGACAGTGGCAAGACAATCAGATAGAAGAGAACTATTGACAGTAAGAGATCAGCAGGTTGAGCTAAGGAGATCAAGGATGAAGTCTGACAGGTTGATGCCTTAAAGCCAGAAGTCAACGCACAGTCAAGAAGAAAAGTTTACATGGTCAATGAAGTCAATGATCAGTCAACAAGTAAAGTCAATAATCTTTGTGGCCTGTCAAAATTCCATACAGTACAAGTTGTACTAGTGGCTGACAACAAGGTCGGTGCACACTAACATTTGATGCTGTTCAAGTCGGTGCACATGCTGATGAGGTCGATGCAGCTTATGTGGTTGATGAATGAAGGTCGATGCCTGTTCAGTGCCAAAGCAACTAAGGTTGATGCTAGTCCTGTTGCCAGAGCAACTAAGGTCGATGCTTGTTCAATGCCAGAGGAACTAAGGTCGATGCTTGTTCAATGTCAGAGAAACTAAGGTCGATGCTTCCCTAGTTGTTTATGAGAAACGTTTGTGCACATGTCCAATGAAGGTCGATGCTAGTCAACTGGGGACTGATGACAGTCGATGCACATGTGCTTACAAGGTCAGTGCATCTTTTGGCATTTGGCTTACATGGTCGGTGCACCTTGACTCATTCAGCAAACAAGGTCAGTGCACCTTTGGTCCGTCAGCAAAGAAGGTCGATGCACATTGGTTAACTATGAAAAGAGGGTCGGTGCATGGTCTGGTTCAAACATATAAGGTCGGTGCAAACACTTCGTAAACAAGGTCGGTGCATGGTTTGGTTCAAACATACAATGTCAGTGCAAACACTTCGTAAACAAGGTCGGTGCGACATGCAAGTCTGTGCAACCTTGCTGTCAAGGTCAGAACACTCCTTGCCAGAGTGTCATACAAGGTCGGTGCAGGTTTTGACTTCAACCCAACAAGGTCGGTGCATACTAGCATTCGTGGCATCGAGTCAGTAGACATAAAGAACTAAAGTCTATGCACATGAAAACTCAAGGTCTATGCATTATTTTAAAGGTCTGAGCATATTACTGTGCGAGGCAAACTAAAGTCGAAGCATATGGCTATAAGGTTGATAGCAAAGTGTTTTATGAATTGCCTGACTAAACATTCAAGTGCCAGCGTGTAATCTCAAGGCATGGGAGCTCGAACCAGGTGATGGCACATGATCCCAAGTCAGCCAATGATGGGCACGTGTTTCTCTAGAATGATAGGTAAAGTGGCACGTGAACCCAGGGAACACATGCTGAGCACGTGACCACCTTGAAAGTGGGACATCAGAGGAATTACTCATAACATCTCAGACGCAACCAGTGAGCATCCCACGTGTGGATTCCTTTTGGCGCGAAAAGGTATGTCTCCATGCCAGAGTTTCTGAGAGACTAATGATTAAGGAATATTCTCATTCCAAGTGGATTCACATGATTCACTCGGTACCTTCTCGATACCCTAATTTTGGGTATAAATTGGAGGCCTTTTTCAACAGAGATATAAGAGCCACAGAAGAAAGAAAAGAGGTCGACTGGAGCTGCGAGAAAGGTGATAGTATCCATCTGGAAGAGTGAGCCACGGAAGAAAGAAAAGAGGTAGACTGGAGCTGCGAGAAAGGTTAGAGTATCCATCTATAAGAGTGAGCCGCAGAAAAAAGAAAATAGGAAGTATCAGAGTTTGGGCCAGTGTGCGAGAAAAAAGAAAAGAGAAGGAAAGAGAGAGTTCAGAAAAGAAAGTTTTGAGAAGAAGGAGTGAGCAATCAGAGCCTTCATTGAAGATCTGTTTATGTAGTGACTCGTGGATCAAATCCAGAGTCATCATGCTCCTCGGAGCTACATTTGTTTGTGTTTTTTCTTTTATGTTTTTCATTGTTCTCTTCCATTCCTTTGTGCTTTTCGATCCTCTGGTTTGAGGTCGGGTTCCTCCTGAAGATTCAGGAGAAGGGAGACCGTGTCTCCGATTGGCGAGTGGCGGGGTGTCACTTGTGGTTTCCCTCTGGGTTTCAGAGGAAGGGAGACTTGGGTCTCCAGGTGTGAGTGGCTGGGTGTCACTCACGTTTTCCCCTCCGGTGTGGAGGAAGGGAGACTATGTCTCCGGTTGCGAGTAGTGGTGTGCTACTCGTGGTTGTCCCTCCGATTTGGAGGAAGGGAGGATTGGTCCTCCGGCTCTTATCTTGCTGAGGCAAGGTCAGGTTTCAGATCCTGTGGGTTGCAGGATCGATGTTGAGGGATTTGTCTCCCTCAGGGCAAGCTGTTAGGTAGTGGTTTGTCTGCTTTGATTTCTAGCTTGTGCTAGTGGAATCCTCGCTCGGTTTGAGTGAGGGATGGACGTAGGCAGACTGTGGGTCTAGCCGAGCCACCTAAAAATATCATGACCAACGTTGTTTGATCTGTGCACATACCTCCATATCTTCTAGCTCCACTTCTCTACGTGATCTGTCTGGTTAGTTGTATGCAAGATACTCGATATCGTTCTATTTGACCCATTGTCTGCAATGTGTGAGCTTCTCTCTCTGTGTGTTGAGCGTTCTGTCTTCATGAGAATGAATCTCGATAGAATATTTGATTAGCTCAGTCGGCTAGTATTATTTCCGCACAAATCTTTCAAAGTTAGTTATCAATCAGAGTATTTTTATAACCTGGGATTCATTCACCCCCCCTCTGAATCTCAGTCTTTCACCCTCACATTCTAACAATTGGTATCCGAGCGAGTTACTGCCTCATCAGATCCAACGATCTGCAGAGGATCCTGCTATTTCTTGGTGCATTGCTTTTTCTGATTCATTAGTCTAATTTGCTTCCATGGCTCATCCACCGGTTTTCAATGGCTCTAATTTTAATTCATGGTTTAGCAGTCTGCGTAGCTATGTTATCTCAGTTGATCCGGATCTGTGGAAGTTAATTTCACACGGTCCATACAGATTACCAAAGAAAATGTCCAAATGGACAGACAGTCATAGATCAAAGTGTGGTGAAAATCAGAAAGCCTTGAACTTAATGAAAGCAACCACTAACAAGGCTTTCCACTCATGTTTTCATGATTGCAGGTCAGCTAAGGACATCTTGAACAAACTAAAGACTGTCTGCCGTGAAAAGGAAAAACAAACATGCATGATGGCTGAAGGAAGCAATGAAGGAGAGGATGAAGAAGAGGTAAACAACCCTTTTGCTAACTTTACTTTAGATGATTGGGAAAATGCATATGCTAATTTGCTAGAGTCCTATGAAAATCTGAGAAAATAGAAGAAATCCCTGAAAAAGAAGTTAAACAAATTTGAGAATGCTGAATCTGTAGGCAAGGACATTGAAATTCTGAAAACAGAAAATGGTATATTCAGAAGACAATTGACAGATCTTGATGCTCTTAGTTCAGAACTTGATTTCTTGAAATCTGAGAATAAGAAACTCAAAAATCAGGTTCAGGAATCTGAACATAAATCAATGAATCTTGAAAGTGAAAATAAAGTGATATCTGAAAATCTGGAGGCTGTTAGAGTAACAAATCTAGAGCTTCAGAAAAACTTTGACAAACTTCAATCAGAAAATCAACAAGAAATGTTTAATGAATGTCAGACTTCTTTAAGTGATTTGGTATTTGATGATGAACTCCAGGAGCAAAATAGTAAACTAATAGAGGAGATTAACCAGCTGAAACACCTGAACTCAACTATGTCTGAGAGACTAATCACATTTAAAAAAGGTAAGTGCCTGAGCATGGATAGTTCTAACAAGCTGGTGAATGCAGAACAAGAAATTGAGAGTCTAAAAACCATTAACCAAATGCTGAATGAAAATGCCACTTGCTATGAAGAGAAGATAGCTGGATATGAGCTCCATGTCTCAAAACTTGAATCTGAAATTTCTGACTGAAACAAATCTCTTGAAAAATTTGTGAGTGGAAAGGATAATTTGGATAAGCTCCTTGGCAGCAAAATTAATTTCTAACGTAAGGGTCTAGGTTTTAACCCTGCTAATAAAAAGGGCTTTGATAGTAAACTTCACACTTCATTTGTGTATAGTTCTGAGCCGACTAGCACATCCAGTGCACATATCTTCCAATTCAGTGCTCAGGAAAACCAAAAATCCACTGTCAGTTCCAAAGCTACTGAACAAACTCAGAAACTGAAAAAGGATGAAATTTCACAGAAAAAGATAAAAGGCATTGCACACAAGTCACATGCACCTCCACACATTCATGCAAAGAAAAATTCATGCCATTACTGTGGTAGGTTCGATCATTTAATGCATGCTTGCAATTTAATGATAAAGGAAAATCAGAATTTTGGTACAAAGCTTGCTAAGAAACCTTATGTTAGAAATCATGTCTTTCAGAAAAAGAATGTTCAGTGTTTTTGCTGTGGCAAGATAGGCCACATTACTGCACATTGCTGGTTTGCCCAACAAAGAAAATATAATTCTAAATTTGTTAATTTCCCTATCAACAAAAAGGTGTTTGTTAAAAATGAGTTTGATTCTAGAAGTAAACACATTATGTGCTTCTATTGTGGAAAGTATGGCCATACAGTCAAGGACTGTTGGCATGTGAAGGGAAAGATAGCTTTTAATGATAAATATGATAACAAGTTTAGTTATGATCAGAGATTTTATGCTCATTCTAATTGGCATAAGAAGAACTTAAAACCTGTTATCTCTCATCATTACTGCGGGCAGGTTGGGCATTCCATGAATAGTTGCTCTTTGATGATTTCTGATGATGAGAAAGCCCAAGGGATGTGGAAAGCACCTATCAAAGGTGCTACTAACCATGAAGGACCCAAGAGTTCTTGGGTACCTAAATCTGCAAAATAAGAATCTGTTCTGCAGGAGTGCCTTGGGAGCTGAGGAATAAAAGAGGGTTTCAATAAACCAAGGCACTTGAGTATGGTAAAAACCCATTCATGTTTCCTTTTGGGTTTGATCATTTGAGCCTTCAATAACTTTTCTTTGATGGCTGCATATCATGCTTGATCTGTTAGTTAAAATCTAGTGCATGCAGGCTTAAATTTGAATCTGATAATCTGCTTTATTTCTCATGAACATATGTTGAGCAATCAGTGCATTTGCATTGCATTGTCTGTCGATCATATATGCAATTGGCATTTGACTCCAAACATATTCTCATCTGAACGAGTTACAGGTATCTTCCATATCAAGTATATAAAAAGCTATGGCAGGAAAGTTTGGTTACGCCAACCTGGAATGTCATACCTTGTGTGAGGGATCATAGATCATACCTCCACCTAGTACTTGATCATTGATACCTTATATTCGCTCTAATGATAATTTGTGAAATCATCTGAACACTATCTATCATTTTCCCTCGGGTATACACCTATCTGAAATTCTTAGCATTTGTTAGATTGCTCATGCATACTCTCAGGGGGAGTCTGTCAAGATAGCTTCTGTGTTTCATGCAAATGCATACGTCCCTAGATTAGCCAATGTCCTCTGCATGGTTTTCATGTTAAATATGATAGTTCAATATAGTCAAGTAAGGGGAGTCAATGCATATGCATACATATGTTAACTGCATTTCATTCATATGTCAACAAGATTGGTTGACGCAAATGCACATACATAGGAGGAGTTCCTGCATTTTATAGTTTGCTCATGTGCATTTCTCATGCATACTCTGATTTCAGAATTGATTGCATGACACTCATATTGAAAATACCAAAAAGACTGTTTGAGTGCATACATTCAGGAGGAGCATTAATCATGTCTCTGAAATTGCATGCCTGTCATCTGCTTTCTTCCTCGCTGCTCCATTAATGTTTGGTTCGATCGACCACAATTTCATAGTTCGGTCAACCGAAACTTCCATCTTCAGGTTGAGCTACTATCTTTTGGGTATGATCGTTTTGACATATGCTCTGAGCTGCAACTTGTCTGTCATGCCCCGAGATTATGCAATGAAAATAATCGGGAATGCGAACATCCTGTATGGTAAACCTCAAGCAAACAATATAATCAGAGCGCAAGACAATCACACATAAGAGTAATTGCACAAGTAATTCACTAAAAACCTTTAACTTTATTCCTTCATAAAATAATCCGAAATTATAAAAGAACCTTGATTCTCATTTCTAGACTCAAGAAAATTAAAAATTACATTCCAACTCGACTAGACATGAATAACTAAGGCTTCTCTCGAACCATCAATCACTCTCGGATCCATCACTTGAGCAATCTGAATCCATCCCACTAGAATTTCTTGAAAAAGATTGGAAAAGTAGGGTAATGAACACACTTGCCTAGTAGGTATCTTCGTATCAACATGTGTTAAAGTAATTAATGTTTTAGCTCTAAAAAATAAGATAAATCATGTAAATATGATAAAACATGCGGATAAAATAAGTAACACAATAGCTTGATAAGGTCATGATATATGATGAGTGATGACATATGAACAAGATGGAGTTGAATATAACAAGAATGTAACTTGGCCTTTCATGAACAAGAATATGCTTGCTTGTATCAAGAACGCACTTTTACTTTCACTTTTCACTTTTCATAACCATAGAGGTTATGCACTAGAATGTCATGTAACAAGCATGTAGCAATTCAATCAAGAATTAATCTTGTAGGAATTTCATGGATTTCACTTATTTATAAAGAAAGTACTCCCAACGCAATGTGACGCCAGTAGCATCATACCCCATGGTTTACAGTATGTTTCCGACAATCAGCCAAGGGGACTAGCATAGAACCCTTGAACACAATCTGTGCTCAAACTGTATCTTCACGTATAAATCAAGCTACTTCCACGAGTATAACAATAAAGTACGGCCAATAATTCAATTTCAAATAACAAGTTTCATGATCAAGTAACCAAGGTATAGAACGTACCAAAGTTTGATTTGATGTCAAAGAATGAGTTAAAAAGGACATTATGCTACAGAGGTTGTAATGACCCGGTTTCTTGTCGGATCTTTGTCGAATCCTTTGCAGGTCTCGTAGGATCTTTAATGGATCTTTCGGGTCTGTTTCGGATTGGTTTCGTTGAGTTTCGGTTCGCTTTGGTGGCTTCCGAGTTGAGTTTGACGAGCCGTGTGGGTTTTTCTCACGTACTAGTTACGGAACCCTACGGTGAGTTTGTTTGTCAATTCTCGAACTCGTGGATGCTGCAGCGACGATGTACTCGTCGAGCCGGTCGTTTCAACTATTTTTGCATATTTTTCAGAATTTGTGCATTTTCGGCGCATTTTCGAAATTTTCAGAAATTAGGAAAATTTCCTAATTTCTTTTCCTTTTTCTTTTCTCTTTCTCTCTCTCCTTCTCATTCGCGCGATCGTCCCTCTCTCTCCCGTTCTCTCTCGTTCTCTCCCCTTTCCGGCTCCGGCTGCAGACGGAGGCGTGCGTGGGCGAGGTGGCGAGGCCGTGGAGCTGTCGAGGTGCGCGATAGGGCGAGGATCGGATCGATTCTGGCGCGATCCCGAACGGTGGATTCAAAGCCGGTGAAATCGGTTCACGAGTGGTTTTCGGCGTGGTTTAGTCCTTTCGGGGCGCGGTTTCTTCGGTGGAGGTAGGGTGACGGATCCTTGCTTCTTCATCTTCGTTTTCCCTGCCATTGCACGGCGTTCGGCTAGGAAACGAGCGTGTTTGGACTTGTTTTGCCTAAATCGTGATTTTCGTGGTTTTTAGGGTCGGCCGGTAAACGGTGACCGTTTGCGGTTCAGTTAGTTTCTAAATGACCGCAGGGATGTTAGAATCCCATCCACGTAGTTTTCGTGCGATTTGGTGTTCATTCGAGGCCGGTAGAAGTCCGGGAACCTCGGTGACCCACTTAGGGTTGATTTGGTAAAATCGCCCGAATCTTGCGTTTTTGTGCGTGCATGTGGGCGTTTTGGCCCTTGAATGTTGTATTTTGTCGAATGGGTTTGTATCCCCTGCGTTTCGGCGTGAATGGGGCGTGGAACGGGCCAATCCGGCCATTCCTCTGTTTTCCCGCCGTAACCGAAGTAGCGGTCTAGCCAGCGACCGTCACTTGCTTTTGACAGCCCTACGATGGACCGTTATTTGGTTTGAGGGTTTATTAGCCCTTTTGCTTCTGGGTAAGCGACGGCCCTAGCTTGGAGCGTCGTTCCCGTGTAACGCGCCGGTGCCTGGCCGTTACTTTGCTTTCATCGTTTTTCCTTGGGGTTAAGTCAGCTGATCTAACGTGCTTGACCCAGCGCGTTAGATGGAAATAACGCGCCTTGCCTTGGCCGTTACTTTCTGTTGACTGACTTTGACCTGTTGAGGCGGTTCCTCCGACGGATGTGTTCCCATCCGTTGTTTTGAGTATAACGTGCCTGCCCCTGGCCGTTATATTCTGCGTGGACGAGGTTGGGTGGCTGTCCCGTTGGAAGCGACGGTGGAGCCCCTGTGCGTCGTTAGAGAGTAACGCGCTCACCCCTGTCCGTCGTTTGCTGTGGTGTTGGGTTGAGGGTGGCTATGCCGTTGTGAGTAACGGATAGGCCCCCGTGCGTCGTTTGGTTCTGACGGCCCTCCCCTGCCGCGCTGTTTTGTGAGTGACGCGCCTGGCTTAGCGCGTTGCTTCGTTTTGGGTTTGGGTGGCTATGCCGTTGGGAGTAACGGTGGAGCCCCTATGCGCCGTTTGCTTGTAACTCCCCTGGTCCCGTGCGTTACTTGGCTTTTGTGTGCTTTGTAGGTTGTTATGGTGGTGTGAGCGACGGCCTGTGTCCGTCCGTCGTTTGGGAAATAACGCCCCTAAGCTAGACCGTCACTTGCTAATAACGGTCTAGGGCCTGTGCGTTGCTTCCCTTGTGCCTTGGTTTTCCGCCCGATGATTCTGTGTGTCTTGGCTTGTCCTTGTGGTCTGCCCGTTGTCCCGTGGATGTCTCCTGACGTCCTATGAGGGTTAAGACTACGTTGTGAGGTAGCCAAGAGTCTTCTTACTTGTGGTAGGATCCTTGATCCTACTCTTGTATGATTTTGTTGTTTGGGTTTCGGTCAACCCGGTGTGACCCAGTGGTTGACGTGTGACCTTGTCTGTGCGTGTCTTGGCAGTTCTGTCCTATCCAAGACGCTGCTTCTAGATGTTTCGAGGTGTTGTTCTACCTCGGTTTGCATGTCCAGCTGTGCTGAGGGTTCTTGGTGCTTCCCTCAGGTCTCCGTGTGTTATTTTCTGCGGAGCGTGGTTTTTCTGGCCTAGGATTAGACCGATTGGCGGCTTGTCCCGCTGTTTGTAACGATCTTGCCTTTGAGTCGTTCAACTCAGGATCGTTACATAGGAGGTCTAGTTGCTTGTCCTGAGTTGTCGGCGGTGGTGATGCTGCCATTTGGTGCTTAGAAGTACGAGTAGATGGGCGTGGTTGCCTGTCTGTACTTCGGCACTTGTGTTTTGAGCTTCTGTGTCGTGTGAAGCCTCCACTTGTGTGACCTAAGGCCTAGAGGTGCCGACCCGCTAGCGGATGGCGGAGGGGTTTTCCCGGTGAGCAGTTTTTAGTTAGTTCCGCGGGCTCCTAGTCAACGGTGGCGTCCTGCCGAGGGAGAATACTAGCTAGAGGACCTGGCTTAGACTATAGCCAGTGTGTGCACACGTGGTTAGGGACTGAGGACTTACGTCGACGGGCGTGACCCTGACTAGTTACTTGTTTGCTGTTACTGTTTGGTTCAGCTGGTGTCTACATCTCTGCTGTTGTTACAGCAGTACTGTAGGTGAGACACTTGAGGTGCAGCATGAGACGTCAGTGGACGCAGCTGGCTTTTTAAGAGGTGCTTCCATCATGTGACGCGTAGCTCTTCGCGTTTTCTTGCGCGTTGTGACCTTTGCGAGTTGCCCGTTCGTGGCTGTGCTCGAGGTCAGTGTTCTGTCATCTGCACGATGTTCTGATCGTGCGTGGGGCTTTGTGCACGACGTTCTCTGTCGTGTTTTGTCTGTTTCCCGGTGTCGGCGTTCGCCTTCGCCTTTGTTTGGGCTGGTTGACAGGCCGAAACCCTTCTGTGTGAGTTTAGGGTCATCCACCTGTTGCCTTTTTGTTTGGAGTAGTTTGGGATGCCGAGGTTAGTTCGGTAGCCGCTTGTTTGGTGCGGGTTCTCACCCTCTCCTGCATGTTCCCTACTCCTACTTCCCGTCTGTTCCTTTACAGCTTTGTAGTGTAGCTTTCCTACTTTGCTACGTTGCTGTTCTTGCTGCATTTGTTGCTGCTTCCGTTGCTTTTGCTTTGTGCGTTTTCCAGTGGGGATCCGCGTGACCCCTACTGAGTTTCTGTTGAGACTCACCCCTGCTGCTTTTCAGGTGGGTTTCGACGTCTGCCTCTGCTATTCCTGGCGGAGTGCTCGCTTGCTGTTGTAGCTGCCAGCTGTACCTGCGTCGGGCTTCTCCCGACTTCTGTGTACGTTTCTTTCTATCAGACTGTACTGTGCTAGACTTGTTGTCTTTCCTTTGGGCTGGACTCTGTGTTTAATTGTTAAAAATTTATTAATGAAGCTGTAATTTTATTTCTGCTACTTTAGCAATCCAATCTAATGAAATTTACTTGCTTACTGTTATATCTCTGTGGCTTCAATGTACTCTACACATGCCCTCCTAACCCTTCAGGGGCCTCATCAGCCTCTTGGGTGGCCTCCCCAGTTCTTGTTATCGGTATATCGGTATCCTGAACTCTGGGTCGTTACAGAGGTATTTCAACAGCATAACGCTATATTCTTTAACTCTCAAAATTACTTAGGTATCTTTGGATTAATATGACAGGTTCTAGATAATCAATTGGACCATCTAGGAACATAGAAAAAATCAACCCTTGAGTCAAACCCCAGGATAACCAAACTCATGTCATTGGCGGTCGTTTACTAGACCGTTTCTTGATAATGGCGGTCTAGTTCAGGACTGTTTATGATAAGACAGTTCAATAGTTGAAACAGAACCTCTGGAGCTTTAGCGGTCTAGCGGGGAACCATTTAAGATCCGTTAGCGGTCAAGTCAAGGGCCGCTAGCAGTCATTGGTGGTTAACCAGAAGGCCGCTAATTCTAGAAATATAAAACATCGGTATATGTGCCTTCTAGACAATTGGACTTTAATGGTACAACCAGGTCGGCGTTCTGGAGGGAATCTCAGGCTCGCAGAGTTTTACAGAGGCCTTGAAACAAGATTTCCTAGTCTATTGGAAGGAATATCCAAGAGAGAGGTCATCATGTCCAAGATTGTGTTCCTAATGTGTAAAAAAAGTGTAACTAATAATAACATATCGGGATATGTGCCATGTACTTAAGAAAATGACTATGAGAAAAGAGAGAATCGTAATGAAATAGTGATTAAGTTAAATCATGAATCCTCTATTTAAAATATGTAGTTAATTACGATAGTATATTGTTTTGGTCATAAATTAACATAATTTAAAAATACTACCAATGTGCACAAAACATGAGATCTACTATAATGAACGATAGAATTAACTAAGTATATGAAACCAAAGTTCAAACTCGGAATAAAACTTAGCTAACTATGCTTAACATATACTAATCATGGCTAATCTGTAATATGTATCGGATTTACAATATTATAGAAATCAGAACAGAAAAATGATCTAATACAGGATCGTCTCTTGCGGTTTAGCAGTCTATCGTATGACTGCTAGATTTCCCTGGCAGTCGATAGGAAGACCGTTTCTTCCTGTATACATCCGAGTTCAAAAGATAATAAGACTAAATGCTAAACTAATGCATATCATGCCTGGAAATTAACATATTTCAACTTCCTTGATCAAGATAGAACAATAGAAGGCCAACAATATGCATAGGTTTAAGTGATTACAAGAAAACTCATATTTGTACTTCATTTGGGCTAGTTCATGCATGAGGAATACACTATGTGCGTAGTCCTAAAGAAAACATGAAATTCACAAAATATAATACATGAAAATGAATGAAACAAGAGGACTTTTGTTCTTAACTTTAAATTTAAGCCTTTCATGAGATAACCTACCTTTAATAGTGCTCCTAGACTTCGAATTTCTGACTAGAATCAAGCCCTAGTTCCTGCACTTTCTTTCTCTAAATCAATAACTTCACGTCCCTTTAACTCTTGATTCCCTTGACCTATGGGCCTGAAATTTTGAGGGTATACAGAAGATATGAAGGGGAACATAAAGTTCGAAAGACACTTTTGCTAAATACCTCGTTTAGGGCTCCGAATTTCTTGATTAATCAGGGTCAGATGCACTAACTACTGAGTTACTTGTGTAGAATCAGCAACTTTGGGAGGCTCTATCTTCCTGTTGGCTTGATCTCCTAGAACGAAAATTGGAGGGAAGTTAGTTCTAAGTATAATAAATAAATTCCTAGAAGAAACTTACCTCTAATTCGATCTCCTTACCCGAGTTCCATGCCTGCCAAAAGTAAGGGTCGCACAGGTCAATTTTGGGATCTATTTATAGGTTTAGCTAGTGTTTTGAGGATTAGAACGAACTTAGAGTCCTAGTTAGGCTTCCAATTCGATCCACAATCCTTCTAGACTTATCTAATTAGTAGATAGAGTCGATCTTAGGTGATTTAGATGCTAAAATTCTAACATTTTCACACTTTCTTCCTCTCACGGAATCTGACAGAATTTAGTGGTCTAGGACTGGACCACATACGGTCCCCTAGCGGTCTCACGACAGATCGCTAGCCTTCGTGAGCGCCAAATTTCACACTAGTTCAAACTCTTTTAATATTATCCATGGTATTATCCTTCCTAAAGAGTCATTATCCCTTAATTCCGTGAATACATAAATTTCTAGCTTATAGAATATGGGCCAAGACTAGTGGGCTTGGTTTTGGGTCCTTTGGGCTTATTTAATTATCCAAATTAACTGGTTATTATTTTGGGCTTCAATAATCAAATTAAATTAATTATAATTCATTTACTAGCCTCTTTGCCTTGAATTAATTCTAGAAAATTTCAAAATATCTTATATAAAAGTTTGGGGTGTTACACCCTCCCCCACTTAAAAGAATTTGGTCCCCCAAATTCAATACATGGTTTTGAAGGAAGAGTGTATTATTATTAATTATTTAATTACTTGCAATATCGATTAGTGCTAATATGTAAATAAGTCAAGTTGTTACCTGTACTCGTCTTACCTTCCCCGTCCAAGATGGCATTTAGTCAACCTCGTCGTCCGCGTCCATTGTTATCCTTTAAAAATCATTCCTTTATGAGAGGACACATAGGTAAGCGATGTTCCCGACTTCCACACTTGAGACAAGCACTGAGACGCTTCCAGCATTCTTCGGCCGTATGTCCAAATTTTTCACAAAATGTGCAAGTCGTAGCGACCTGTGTTTCTTCTTCCTTAACTCCTTTATTCCTTCCACTGCCATTCCGTTTCCCTTTTCCATTACCGTTTCCATTACGGGACCTCTTATTGTGACAAGGTTCATTCTCATCCTCTTCTTTTTCTTCTCGCCTGTCATGTTTTCGGTTCGACCTTTCTTCCTTCCCTCAGAGCTTTTCCACCTTCTCCATAGTTCTTTCACATAAATGGGCCCTTTGAACCATTTCTATATAGGTACGGATATTTTGAGACCCAAGTTGTTGTACAAATTCGGGCCTTAAACCATTCATAAATCGATTGGCTTTTAATAAATTTGTGCTTACTAGGTGGGGAGCATAAGGTGCTAGTCGAGAAAATTGGAGCTCATATTCTGCCACGGTCATCACGCCTTGTCTTAGAGAAGCAAACTCCATAGCCTTTCGCTCCTTGAGATGCTCAGAAAAGTACTTGGCTCGAAAGAGCTTAAGAAAACCTTCCCATGTATGAGGTGCATCAGCTGGTGGTGCATGAATAGACTTCCACCACGTACGTGCATCCTTATTGAGTTGGAATGTAGCGAGATGAACTTTCTCAAAATCGGTACATTGCATGACATCGAATATTATATTCATTTCATCGATCCAATTCTCTGCATCGTCAGGGTTAGAGGATCTAGAGAATTGTGGAGGATTTAAACTCTGAAAATTGCCATGTAAGTTACCTACACTAGCCCTTGTACCAGCTTCGGCCACCATTTACAAGGCTTGGGTAAGACCCGTGATAGTCTGCTGCATCTCATCCCAGTTCACACGATGAGCCATCGAGAGTTCAAGGTACTTGAGAACATGGACATTATTGTTATTTAGAGTCGGGAAGATTTATACTAAGATAATTTATATATAAATACCTCGTCTCCAGGTTCTACCCAATTCTCACATGGGTCTAGAATTCTTTCCTAGTTTCATAGGCGTGGGCCCTTAAACTTTGGACTTAACCTATGACATGACTTTTCCCCTAGGAATAAGTAAGTCCTAAGACCTATGCTCTGATACCACTTTAATTGTCACGCCCCGAGATTATGCAGTGGAAACAATCGGGAACGCGAACAGTCAGCATGGTAAGCCTTAAGCAAACAATATAATCAGAGCGCATGACAATCACACATAAGAGTAATTGCACAAGTAATTCACTAAAAACCTTTAACTTTATTCCTTCATAAAATAATCCAAAATTACATAAGAACCTTGATTCTCATTTCTAGACTCAAGAAAATTAAAAATTACATTCCGACTCGACTAGACATGAATTACTAAGGCTTCTCTCGAACCATCAATCACTCTCGGATCCATCACTTGAGCAATCTGAATCCGTCCCACTAGAATTTTCTGAAAAAGATTGGAAAAGTAGGGTAATGAGCACACTTGCCCAGTAGATATCTTCGTACCAACATGTAGGCAATGTTAAAGTAATTAATATTTTAGCTCTAAAGAATAAGATAAATCATGCAAATACGATAAAACACACGGACAAAACAAGTAACACAATAGCATGATAAGGTCAAGATATATGATGAGTGATGATATATGAACAAGATGGAGTTGAATATAACAAGAATGTAACTTGGACTTTCACGAACAAGAATATGCTTGCTTGTATCAAGAACGCACTTTTACTTTCACTTTTCACTTTTCATAACCATAGAGGTTATGCACTAGAATGTCATGTAACAAGCATGTAGCAATTCAATCAAGATAGAATCTTGCAGGAATTTCATGGATTTCACTTATTTATAAAGAAAGTACTCCCAGCGCAATGCGACGGCAGTAGCATCATACCCCATAGTTTACAGTATGTTTCCGACAATCAGTCGAGAGGACTAGCAGAGAGCCCTTGAACACAATCAGTGCTCGAACTGCATCTTCATGTATAAATCAAGCTACTTCCACGAGTATAACAATAAAGTACAGCCAATAACTCAATTTCAAATAACAAGTTTCATGATCAAGTAACCAAGGTATAGAACGTACCAAAGTTTGATTTGATTTCAAAGAATGACTTAAAAAGGACATTATGATACAGAGGTATTTCAGGAGCATAACGCTATATTCTTTAACTCTCAAAATTACTTAGGTATCTTTGGATTAATATGACAGGTTCTAGATAATCAATTGGATCATCTAGGAACATAGAAAAAATCAACCCTTGAGTCAAACCCCGGGTTAACCAAACTCATGTCATTGGCGGTCGTTTACCGGACCGTTTCTTGATCACGGCGGTCTAGTTCAGGACCATTTATGATAAGATAGTTCGATATTTGAAACAGAACCTATGGTGCTTTAGTAGTCTAGCGGGGAACCGTTTAAGATCCATTAGCGGTCAAGTGAAGGGCCGCTAGCAGTCATTGGCGGTCAACCATAAGGCTGCTAATTCCAGAAATATAAAACATAGGTATATGTGCCTTCTAGACAATTGGGCTTTAATGGTATAACCAGCTCGGCGTCCTGGAGGGAATCCCAGGCTCGCGGAGTCTTACGGAGGCCTTGAAACAAGATTTCCTAGTCCATTGGAAGGAATATCCAAGGAAGAGGTCATCATGTCTAAGATTGTGTTCCTAATGTGCAAAAAAAGTGTAACTAATGACAACATATCGGGATATGTGCCATGTACTTAAGAAAATGACTCTTAGAAAAGATAGAATCGTAATGAAATAGTGATCAAGTTAAATCATGAATCCTCTATTTAAAACATGTAGTTAATTGCAAGAGTATGTTGTTTTGGTTGTAAATTAACATAAGTTAAAAATACTACCAATGTGCACAAAACATTAGATCTACTATAATGAACGATAGAATTAACTAAGTATATGAAACAAAAGTTCAAACCAGGAATAAAACTTAGGTAACTAGACTTAACATATACTAATCATGGCTAATCTGCAATATGTATCAGATTTAAATATTACAGAAATCAGAACAGAAAAATGGTCTAATATAGGACCGTCTCTTGCGATTTAGCAATCTATCGTACGACTGCTAGATTTCCCTGGCGGTCGATAGGAAGACCGTTTCTTCTTGTATACATCCGAGTTCAAAAGATAATAAAACTAAATGCTAAACTAATGCATATCATGCCTGGAAATTAACATATTTCAACTTCCTTGATCAAGATAGAACAATAGAAGGCCAACAATATGCATAGGTTTAAGTGATTACAAGAAAACTCATATTTTTACTTCATTTGGGCTAGTTCATGCATGAGGAATACACTATGTGCGTAGTCCTAAGGAAAACATGAAATTCACAAAATATAATGCATGAAAACGAATGAAACAAGAGGTCTTTTGTTCCTGACTTTAAATTTAAGCCTTTCATGAGATAACCTACCTTTAATAGTGCTCCTAGACTTCGAATTTCTGACTAGAATCAAGCCCTAGTTCCTGCACTTTCTTGCTCTAAATCAGTAACTTCACGTCTCTTTAACTCTTGATTCACTTGACCTATGGACGTGAAATTTTGAGGGTAGACAGAAGATATGAAGGGGAATATAAAGTTCTAAAGTTTGCTAAATACCTCATTTAGGGCTCTGAATTTCTTGATCAATCAAGGTCGGACGCACTAACTCCTGAGTTACTTGTGTAGAATCAGCAACTTTGGGAGGCTCTATCTTCCTGTTGGCTTGATCTCCTAGAACGAAAATTGGTGGGAAGTTAGTTCTAAGTATAATAAATAAATTCCTAGAAGAAACTTACCTCTAATTCGATCTCCTTACCCGAGTTCCATGCCTGCCAAAAGTAAGGGTCGCACAGGTCAATTTTGGGATCTATTTATAGGTTTAGCTAGTGTTTTGAGGATTAGAACGAACTTAGAGTCCTAGTTAGGCTTCCAATTCGATCCACAATCCTTCTAGACTTATCTAATTAGTAGATATAGTTGATCTTAGGTGATTTAGATGCTAAAATTCTAACATTTTCACACTTTCTTCCTCTCAAGGAATCTGACAGAATTTAGTGGTCTAGGACTGGACCACATACGGTCCCCTAGCGGTCTCACGACAGACCGCTAGCCTTCGTGAGCGCCAAATTTCACACTAGTTCAAACTCTTTTAATATTATCCATGGTATTATCCTTCCTAAAGAGTCATTATCCCTTAATTCCGTGAATACATAAATTTCTAGCTTATAGAATATGGGCCAAGACTAGTGGGCTTGGTTTTGGGTCCTTTGGGCTTATTTAATTATCCAAATTAACTGGTTATTGTTTTGGGCTTCAATAATCAAATTAAATTAATTATAATAAATTTACTAGCCTCTTTGCCTGGAATTAATTCTAGAAAATTTCAAAATATCTTATATAAAAGTTTGGGGTGTTACACCCTCCCCCACTTAAAAGAATTTGGTCCCCCAAATTCAATACATGGTTTTGAGGGAAGAGTGTATTATTATTAATTATTTAATTACTTGCAATATCGATTAGTGCTAATATGTAAATAAGTCAAGTTGTTACCTGTACTCGTCTTACCTTCTCCGTCCAAGATGGCATTTAGTCAACCTCGTCGTCCGCGTCCATTGTTATCCTTTAAAAATTATTCCTTTATAAGAGGACACATAGGTAAGCGATGTTCCCGACTTCCACACTTGAGACAAGCACTGAGACGCTTCCAGCATTCTTCGGCCGTATGTCCGAATTTTTCACAAAATGTGCAAGCCGTAGCGACCTGTGTTTCTTCTTCCTTAACTCCTTTATTCCTTCCATTGCCATTCCCTTTCCCTTTTCCATTACCGTTTCCATTACGGGACCTCTTATTGTGACAAGGTTCATTCTCATCCTCTTCTTTTTCTTCTCGCCTGTCATGTTTTCGGTTCGACCTTTCTTCCTTCCCTCAGAGCTTTTCCACCTTCTCCATAGTTCTTTCACATAAATGGGCCCTTTGAACCATTTCTATATAGGTACGGATATTTTGAGACCCAAGTTGTTGTACAAATTCGGGCCTTAAACCATTCATAAATCGATTGGCTTTTAATAAATTTGTGCTTACTAGGTGGGGAGCATAAGGTGCTAGTCGAGAAAATTGGAGCTCATATTCTGCCATAGTCATCACGCCTTGTCTTAGAGAAGAAAACTCCATAGCCTTTCGCTCCTTGAGATGCTCGGAAAAGTACTTGGCTCGAAAGAGCTTAAGAAAACCTTCCCATGTATGTGGTGCATCAGCTGGTGGTGCATGAATAGACTTCCACCACGTACGTGCATCCTTATTGAGTTGGAATGTAGAGAGATGAACTTTCTCAAAATCAGTACATTGCATGACATCGAATATTATATTCATTTCATCGATCCAATTCTCTGCATCGTCAGGGTTAGAGGATCTAGAGAATTGTGGAGGATTTAAACTCTGAAAATTGCCATGTAAGTTACCTGCACTAGCCCTTGTACCAGCTTCGGCCACCATTTACAAGGCTTGGGTAAGACCCGTGATAGTCTGCTGCATCTCATCCCAGTTCACACGATGAGCCATCGAGAGTTCAAGGTACTTGAGAACATGGACATTATTGTTATTTAGAGTCGGGAAGATTTATACTAAGATAATTTATATATAAATACCTCGTCTCCAGGTTCTACCCAATTCTCACATGGGTCTAGAATTCTTTCCTAGTTTCATAGGCGTGGGCCCTTAAACTTTGGACTTAACCTATGACATGACTTTTCCCCTAGGAATAAGTAAGTCCTAAGACCTATGCTCTGATACCACTTTAATTGTCACGCCCCGAGATTATGCAGTGGAAACAATCGGGAACGCGAACAGTCAGCATGGTAAGCCTTAAGCAAACAATATAATCAGAGCGCATGACAATCACACATAAGAGTAATTGCACAAGTAATTCACTAAAAACCTTTAACTTTATTCCTTCATAAAATAATCCAAAATTACATAAGAACCTTGATTCTCATTTCTAGACTCAAGAAAATTAAAAATTACATTCCGACTCGACTAGACATGAATTACTAAGGCTTCTCTCGAACCATCAATCACTCTCGGATCCATCACTTGAGCAATCTGAATCCGTCCCACTAGAATTTTCTGAAAAAGATTGGAAAAGTAGGGTAATGAGCACACTTGCCCAGTAGATATCTTCGTACCAACATGTAGGCAATGTTAAAGTAATTAATATTTTAGCTCTAAAGAATAAGATAAATCATGCAAATACGGTAAAACACACGGACAAAACAAGTAACACAATAGCATGATAAGGTCATGATATATGATGAGTGATGATATATGAACAAGATGGAGTTGAATATAACAAGAATGTAACTTGGACTTTCACGAACAAGAATATGCTTGCTTGTATCAAGAACGCACTTTTACTTTCACTTTTCACTTTTCATAACCATAGAGGTTATGCACTAGAATGTCATGTAACAAGCATGTAGCAATTCAATCAAGAAAGAATCTTGCAGGAATTTCATGGATTTCACTTATTTATAAAGAAAGTACTCCCAGCGCAATGCGACGCCAGTAGCATCATACCCCATAGTTTACAGTATGTTTCCGACAATCAGTCGAGAGGACTAGCAGAGAGCCCTTGAACACAATCAGTGCTCGAACTGCATCTTCATGTATAAATCAAGCTACTTCCACGAGTATAACAATAAAGTACAGGCAATAACTCAATTTCAGATAACAAGTTTCATGATCAAGTAACCAAGGTATAGAACGTACCAAAGTTTGATTTGATTTCAAAGAATGACTTAAAAAGGACATTATGATACAGAGGTATTTCAGGAGCATAACGCTATATTCTTTAACTCTCAAAATTACTTAGGTATCTTTGGATTAATATGACAGGTTCTAGATAATCAATTGGATCATCTAGGAACATAGAAAAAATCAACCCTTGAGTCAAACCCCGGGTTAACCAAACTCATGTCATTGGCGGTCGTTTACCGGACCGTTTCTTGATCACGACGGTCTAGTTCAGGACCATTTATGATAAGATAGTTCGATATTTGAAATAGAACCTATGGTGCTTTAGTAGTCTAGCGGGGAACCGTTTAAGATCCATTAGCGGTCAAGTGAAGGGCCGCTAGCAGTCATTGGCGATCAACCATAAGGCTGCTAATTCCAGAAATATAAAACATAGGTATATGTGCCTTCTAGACAATTGGGCTTTAATGGTATAACCAGCTCGGCGTCCTGGAGGGAATCCTAGGCTCGCGGAGTCTTACGGAGGCCTTGAAACAAGATTTCCTAGTCCATTGGAAGGAATATCCAAGGAAGAGGTCATCATGTCTAAGATTGTTTTCCTAATGTGCAAAAAAAGTGTAACTAATGACAACATATCGGGATATGTGCCATGTACTTAAGAAAATGACTCTTAGAAAAGATAGAATCGTAATGAAATAGTGATCAAGTTAAATCATGAATCCTCTATTTAAAACATGTAGTTAATTGCAAGAGTATGTTGTTTTGGTTGTAAATTAACATAAGTTAAAAATACTACCAATGTGCACAAAACATTAGATCTACTATAATGAACGATAGAATTAACTAAGTATATGAAACAAAAGTTCAAACCAGGAATAAAACTTCGGTAACTAGACTTAACATATACTAATCATGGCTAATCTGCAATATGTATCAGATTTAAATATTACAGAAATCAGAACAGAAAAATGGTCTAATATAGGACCGTCTCTTGCGATTTAGCAATCTATCGTACGACTGCTAGATTTCCCTAGCGGTCGATAGGAAGACCGTTTCTTCTTGTATACATCCGAGTTCAAAAGATAATAAAACTAAATGCTAAACTAATGCATATCATGCCTGGAAATTAACATATTTCAACTTCCTTGATCAAGATAGAACAATAGAAGGCCAACAATATGCATAGGTTTAAGTGATTACAAGAAAACTCATATTTTTACTTCATTTGGGCTAGTTCATGCATGAGGAATACACTATGTTCGTAGTCCTAAGGAAAACATGAAATTCACAAAATATAATGCATGAAAACGAATGAAACAAGAGGACTTTTGTTCCTGACTTTAAATTTAAGCCTTTCATGAGATAACCTACCTTTAATAGTGCTCCTAGACTTCGAATTTCTGACTAGAATCAAGCCCTAGTTCCTGCACTTTCTTGCTCTAAATCAGTAACTTCACGTCTCTTTAACTCTTGATTCACTTGACCTATGGGCGTGAAATTTTGAGGGTATACAGAAGATATGAAGGGGAACATAAAGTTCGAAAGACACTTTTGCTAAATACCTCGTTTAGGGCTCCGAATTTCTTGATTAATCAGGGTCAGATGCACTAACTCCTGAGTTACTTGTGTAGAATCAGCAACTTTGGGAGGCTCTATCTTCCTGTTGGCTTGATCTCCTAGAACGAAAATTGGAGGGAAGTTAGTTCTAAGTATAATAAATAAATTCCTAGAAGAAACTTACCTCTAATTCGATCTCCTTACCCGAGTTCCATGCCTGCCAAAAGTAAGGGTCGCACAGGTCAATTTTGGGATCTATTTATAGGTTTAGCTAGTGTTTTGAGGATTAGAACGAACTTAGAGTCCTAGTTAGGCTTCCAATTCGATCCACAATCCTTCTAGACTTATCTAATTAGTAGATAGAGTCGATCTTAGGTGATTTAGATGCTAAAATTCTAACATTTTCACACTTTCTTCCTCTCACGGAATCTGACAGAATTTAGTGGTCTAGGACTGGACCACATACGGTCCCCTAGCGGTCTCACGACAGACCGCTAGCCTTCGTGAGCGCCAAATTTCACACTAGTTCAAACTCTTTTAATATTATCCATGGTATTATCCTTCCTAAAGAGTCATTATCCCTTAATTCCGTGAATACATAAATTTCTAGCTTATAGAATATGGGCCAAGACTAGTGGGCTTGGTTTTGGGTCCTTTGGGCTTATTTAATTATCCAAATTAACTGGTTATTGTTTTGGGCTTCAATAATCAAATTAAATTAATTATAATTCATTTTCTAGCCTCTTTGCCTTGAATTAATTCTAGAAAATTTCAAAATATATTATATAAAAGTTTGGGGTGTTACACCCTCCCCCACTTAAAAGAATTTGGTCCCCCAAATTCAATACATGGTTTTGAAGGAAGAGTGTATTATTATTAATTATTTAATTACTTGCAATATCGATTAGTGCTAATATGTAAATAAGTCAAGTTGTTACCTGTACTCATCTTACCTTCCCCGTCCAAGATGGCATTTAGTCAACCTCGTCGTCCGCGTCCATTGTTATCCTTTAAAAATTATTCCTTTATGAGAGGACACATAGGTAAGCAATGTTCCCGACTTCCACACTTGAGACAAGTACTGAGACGCTTCCAGCATTCTTCGGCCGTATGTCCGAATTTTTCACAAAATGTGCAAGCCGTAGCGACCTGTGTTTCTTCTTCCTTAACTCCTTTATTCCTTCCATTGCCATTCCCTTTCCCTTTTCCATTACCGTTTCCATTACGGGACCTCTTATTGTGACAAGGTTCATTCTCATCCTCTTCTTTTTCTTCTCGCCTGTCATGTTTTCGGTTCGACCTTTCTTCCTTCCCTCAGAGCTTTTCCACCTTCTCCATAGTTCTTTCACATAAATGGGCCCTTTGAACCATTTCTATATAGGTACGGATATTTTGAGACCCAAGTTGTTGTACAAATTCGGGCCTTAAACCATTCATAAATCGATTGGCTTTTAATAAATTTGTGCTTACTAGGTGGGGAGCATAAGGTGCTAGTCGAGAAAATTGGAGCTCATATTCTGCCACGGTCATCACGCCTTGTCTTAGAGAAGCAAACTCCATAGCCTTTCGCTCCTTGAGATGCTCGGAAAAGTACTTGGCTCGAAAGAGCTTAAGAAAACCTTCCCATGTATGAGGTGCATCAGCTGGTGGTGCATGAATAGACTTCCACCACGTACGTGCATCCTTATTGAGTTGGAATGTAGCGAGATGAACTTTCTCAAAATCGGTACATTGCATGACATCGAATATTATATTCATTTCATCGATCCAATTCTCTGCATCGTCAGGGTTAGAGGATCTAGAGAATTGTGGAGGATTTAAACTCTGAAAATTGCCATGTAAGTTACCTGCACTAGCCCTTGTACCAGCTTCGGCCACCATTTACAAGGCTTGGGTAAGACCCGTGATAGTCTGCTGCATCTCATCCCAGTTCACACGATGAGCCATCGAGAGTTCAAGGTACTTGAGAACATGGACATTATTGTTATTTAGAGTCAGGAAGATTTATACTAAGATAATTTATATATAAATACCTCGTCTCCAGGTTCTACCCAATTCTCACATGGGTCTAGAATTCTTTCCTAGTTTCATAGGCGTGGGCCCTTAAACTTTGGACTTAACCTATGACATGACTTTTCCCCTAGGAATAAGTAAGTCCTAAGACCTATGCTCTGATACCACTTTAATTGTCACGCCCCGAGATTATGCAGTGGAAACAATCGGGAACGCGAACAGTCAGCATGGTAAGCCTTAAGCAAACAATATAATCAGAGCGCATGACAATCACACATAAGAGTAATTGCACAAGTAATTCACTAAAAACCTTTAACTTTATTCCTTCATAAAATAATCCAAAATTACATAAGAACCTTGATTCTCATTTCTAGACTCAAGAAAATTAAAAATTACATTCCGACTCGACTAGACATGAATTACTAAGGCTTCTCTCGAACCATCAATCACTCTCGGATCCATCACTTGAGCAATCTGAATCCGCCCCACTAGAATTTTCTGAAAAAGATTGGAAAAGTAGGGTAATGAGCACACTTGTCCAGTAGATATCTTCGTACCAACATGTAGGCAATGTTAAAGTAATTAATATTTTAGCTCTAAAGAATAAGATAAATCATGCAAATACGATAAAACACACGGACAAAACAAGTAACACAATAGCATGATAAGGTCATGATATATGATGAGTGATGATATATGAACAAGATGGAGTTGAATATAACAAGAATGTAACTTGGACTTTCACGAACAAGAATATGCTTGCTTGTATCAAGAACGCACTTTTACTTTCACTTTTCACTTTTCATAAGCATAGAGGTTATGCACTAGAATGTCATGTAACAAGCATGTAGCAATTCAATCAAGAAAGAATCTTGCAGGAATTTCATGGATTTCACTTATTTATAAAGAAAGTACTCCCAGCGCAATGCGACGCCAGTAGCATCATACCCCATAGTTTACAGTATGTTTCCGACAATCAGTCGAGAGGACTAGCAGAGAGCCCTTGAACACAATCAGTGCTCGAACTGCATCTTCATGTATAAATCAAGCTACTTCCACGAGTATAACAATAAAGTACAGGCAATAACTCAATTTCAAATAACAAGTTTCATGATCAAGTAACCAAGGTATAGAACGTACCAAAGTTTGATTTGATTTCAAAGAATGACTTAAAAAGGACATTATGATACAGAGGTATTTCAGGAGCATAACGCTATATTCTTTAACTCTCAAAATTACTTAGGTATCTTTGGATTAATATGACAGGTTCTAGATAATCAATTGGATCATCTAGGAACATAGAAAAAATCAACCCTTGAGTCAAACCCCGGGTTAACCAAACTCATGTCATTGGCGGTCGTTTACCGGACCGTTTCTTGATCACGGCGGTCTAGTTCAGGACCATTTATGATAAGATAGTTCGATATTTGAAACAGAACCTATGGTGCTTTAGTAGTCTAGCGGGGAACCGTTTAAGATCCATTAGCGGTCAAGTGAAGGGCCGCTAGCAGTCATTGGCGGTCAACCATAAGGCTGCTAATTCCAAAAATATAAAACATCGGTATATGTGCCTTCTAGACAATTGGGCTTTAATGGTATAACCAGCTCGGCATCCTGGAGGGAATCCCAGGCTCGCGGAGTCTTACAGAGGCCTTGAAACAAGATTTCCTAGTCCATTGGAAGGAATATCCAAGGAAGAGGTCATCATGTCTAAGATTGTGTTCCTAATGTGCAAAAAAAGTGTAACTAATGACAACATATCGGGATATGTGCCATGTACTTAAGAAAATGACTCTTAGAAAAGATAGAATCGTAATGAAATAGTGATCAAGTTAAATCATGAATCCTCTATTTAAAACATGTAGTTAATTGCAAGAGTATGTTGTTTTGGTTGTAAATTAACATAAGTTAAAAATACTACCAATGTGCACAAAACATTAGATCTACTATAATGAACGATAGAATTAACTAAGTATATGAAACAAAAGTTCAAACCAGGAATAAAACTTAGGTAACTAGACTTAACATATACTAATCATGGCTAATCTGCAATATGTATCAGATTTAAATATTACAGAAATCAGAACAGAAAAATGGTCTAATATAGGACCGTCTCTTGCGATTTAGCAATCTATCGTACGACTGCTAGATTTCCCTGGCGGTCGATAGGAAGACCGTTTCTTCTTGTATACATCCGAGTTCAAAAGATAATAAAACTAAATGCTAAACTAATGCATATCATGCCTGGAAATTAACATATTTCAACTTCCTTGATCAAGATAGAACAATAGAAGGCCAACAATATGCATAGGTTTAAGTGATTACAAGAAAACTCATATTTTTACTTCATTTGGGCTAGTTCATGCATGAGGAATACACTATGTGCGTAGTCCTAAGGAAAACATGAAATTCACAAAATATAATGCATGAAAACGAATGAAACAAGAGGTCTTTTGTTCCTGACTTTAAATTTAAGCCTTTCATGAGATAACCTACCTTTAATAGTGCTCCTAGACTTCGAATTTCTGACTAGAATCAAGCCCTAGTTCCTGCACTTTCTTGCTCTAAATCAGTAACTTCACGTCTCTTTAACTCTTGATTCACTTGACCTATGGACGTGAAATTTTGAGGGTAGACAGAAGATATGAAGGGGAATATACAGTTCTAAAGTTTGCTAAATACCTCGTTTAGGGCTCCGAATTTCTTGATTAATCAGGGTCAGATGCACTAACTCCTGAGTTACTTGTGTAGAATCAGCAACTTTGGGAGGCTCTATCTTCCTGTTGGCTTGATCTCCTAGAACGAAAATTGGTGGGAAGTTAGTTCTAAGTATAATAAATAAATTCCTAGAAGAAACTTACCTCTAATTCGATCTCCTTACCCGAGTTCCATGCCTGCCAAAAGTAAGGGTCGCACAGGTCAATTTTGGGATCTATTTATAGGTTTAGCTAGTGTTTTGAGGATTAGAACGAACTTAGAGTCCTAGTTAGGCTTCCAATTCGATCCACAATCCTTCTAGACTTATCTAATTAGTAGATAGAGTCGATCTTAGGTGATTTAGATGCTAAAATTCTAACATTTTCACACTTTCTTCCTCTCAAGGAATCTGACAGAATTTAGTGGTCTAGGACTGGACCACATACGGTCCCCTAGCGGTCTCACGACAGACCGCTAGCCTTAGTGAGCGCCAAATTTCACACTAGTTCAAACTCTTTTAATATTATCCATGGTATTATCCTTCCTAAAGAGTCATTATCCCTTAATTCCGTGAATACATAAATTTCTAGCTTATAGAATATGGGCCAAGACTAGTGGGCTTGGTTTTGGGTCCTTTGGGCTTATTTAATTATCCAAATTAACTGGTTATTGTTTTGGGCTTCAATAATCAAATTAAATTAATTATAATAAATTTACTAGCCTCTTTGCCTGGAATTAATTCTAGAAAATTTCAAAATATCTTATATAAAAGTTTGGGGTGTTACACCCTCCCCCACTTAAAAGAATTTGGTCCCCCAAATTCAATACATGGTTTTGAAGGAAGAGTGTATTATTATTAATTATTTAATTACTTGCAATATCGATTAGTGCTAATATGTAAATAAGTCAAGTTGTTACCTGTACTCGTCTTACCTTCCCCGTCCAAGATGGCATTTAGTCAACCTCGTCGTCCGCGTCCATTGTTATCCTTTAAAAATTATTCCTTTATGAGAGGACACATAGGTAAGCGATGTTCCCGACTTCCACACTTGAGACAAGCACTGAGACGCTTCCAGCATTCTTCGGCCGTATGTCCGAATTTTTCACAAAATGTGCAAGCCGTAGCGACCTGTGTTTCTTCTTCCTTAACTCCTTTATTCCTTCCATTGCCATTCCCTTTCCCTTTTCCATTACCGTTTCCATTACGGGACCTCTTATTGTGACAAGGTTCATTCTCATCCTCTTCTTTTTCTTCTCGCCTGTCATGTTTTCGGTTCGACCTTTCTTCCTTCCCTCAGAGCTTTTCCACCTTCTCCATAGTTCTTTCACATAAATGGGCCCTTTGAACCATTTCTATATAGGTACGGATATTTTGAGACCCAAGTTGTTGTACAAATTCGGGCCTTAAACCATTCATAAATCGATTGGCTTTTAATAAATTTGTGCTTACTAGGTGGGGAGCATAAGGTGCTAGTCGAGAAAATTGGAGCTCATATTCTGCCACGGTCATCACGCCTTGTCTTAGAGAAGCAAACTCCATAGCCTTTCGCTCCTTGAGATGCTCGGAAAAGTACTTGGCTCGAAAGAGCTTAAGAAAACCTTCCCATGTATGAGGTGCATCAGCTGGTGGTGCATGAATAGACTTCCACCACGTACGTGCATCCTTATTGAGTTGGAATGTAGAGAGATGAACTTTCTCAAAATCAGTACATTGCATGACATCGAATATTATATTCATTTCATCGATCCAATTCTCTGCATCGTCAGGGTTAGAGGATCTAGAGAATTGTGGAGGATTTAAACTCTGAAAATTGCCATGTAAGTTACCTGCACTAGCCCTTGTACCAGCTTCGGCCACCATTTACAAGGCTTGGGTAAGACCCGTGATAGTCTGCTGCATCTCATCCCAGTTCACACGATGAGCCATCGAGAGTTCAAGGTACTTGAGAACATGGACATTATTGTTATTTAGAGTCGGGAAGATTTATACTAAGATAATTTATATATAAATACCTCGTCTCCAGGTTCTACCCAATTCTCACATGGGTCTAGAATTCTTTCCTAGTTTCATAGGCGTGGGCCCTTAAACTTTGGACTTAACCTATGACATGACTTTTCCCCTAGGAATAAGTAAGTCCTAAGACCTATGCTCTGATACCATTTTAATTGTCACGCCCCGAGATTATGCAGTGGAAACAATCGGGAACGCGAACAGTCAGCATGGTAAGCCTTAAGCAAACAATATAATCAGAGCGCATGACAATCACACATAAGAGTAATTGCACAAGTAATTCACTAAAAACCTTTAACTTTATTCCTTCATAAAATAATCCAAAATTACATAAGAACCTTGATTCTCATTTCTAGGCTCAAGAAAATTAAAAATTACATTCCGACTCGACTAGACATGAATTACTAAGGCTTCTCTCGAACCATCAATCACTCTCGGATCCATCACTTGAGCAATCTGAATCCGCCCCACTAGAATTTTCTGAAAAAGATTGGAAAAGTAGGGTAATGAGCACACTTGCCCAGTAGATATCTTCGTACCAACATGTAGGCAATGTTAAAGTAATTAATATTTTAGCTCTAAAGAATAAGATAAATCATGCAAATACGATAAAACACACGGACAAAACAAGTAACACAATAGCATGATAAGGTCATGATATATGATGAGTGATGATATATGAACAAGATGGAGTTGAATATAACAAGAATGTAACTTGGACTTTCACGAACAAGAATATGCTTGCTTGTATCAAGAACGCACTTTTACTTTCACTTTTCACTTTTCATAACCATAGAGGTTATGCACTAGAATGTCATGTAACAAGCATGTAGCAATTCAATCAAGAAAGAATCTTGCAGGAATTTCATGGATTTCACTTATTTATAAAGAAAGTACTCCCAACGCAATGCGACGCCAGTAGCATCATACCCCATAGTTTACAGTATGTTTCCGACAATCAGTCGAGAGGACTAGCAGAGAGCCCTTGAACACAATCAGTGCTCGAACTGCATCTTCATGTATAAATCAAGCTACTTCCACGAGTATAACAATAAAGTACAGCCAATAACTCAATTTCAAATAACAAGTTTCATGATCAAGTAACCAAGGTATAGAACGTACCAAAGTTTGATTTGATTTCAAAGAATGACTTAAAAAGGACATTATGATACAGAGGTATTTCAGGAGCATAACGCTATATTCTTTAACTCTCAAAATTACTTAGGTATCTTTGGATTAATATGACAGGTTCTAGATAATCAATTGGATCATCTAGGAACATAGAAAAAATCAACCCTTGAGTCAAACCCCGGGTTAACCAAACTCATGTCATTGGCGGTCGTTTACCGGACCGTTTCTTGATCACGGCGGTCTAGTTCAGGACCATTTATGATAAGATAGTTCGATATTTGAAACAGAACCTATGGTGCTTTAGTAGTCTAGCGGGGAACCGTTTAAGATCCATTAGCGGTCAAGTGAAGGGCCGCTAGCAGTCATTGGCGGTCAACCATAAGGCTGCTAATTCCAAAAATATAAAACATCGGTATATGTGCCTTCTAGACAATTGGGCTTTAATGGTATAACCAGCTCGGCATCCTGGAGGGAATCCCAGGCTCGCGGAGTCTTACAGAGGCCTTGAAACAAGATTTCCTAGTCCATTGGAAGGAATATCCAAGGAAGAGGTCATCATGTCTAAGATTGTGTTCCTAATGTGCAAAAAAAGTGTAACTAATGACAACATATCGGGATATGTGCCATGTACTTAAGAAAACGACTCTTAGAAAAGATAGAATCGTAATGAAATAGTGATCAAGTTAAATCATGAATCCTCTATTTAAAACATGTAGTTAATTGCAAGAGTATGTTGTTTTGGTTATAAATTAACATAAGTTAAAAATACTACCAATGTGCACAAAACATGAGATCTACTATAATGAACGATAGAATTAACTAAGTATATGAAACAAAAGTTCAAACCAGGAATAAAACTTAGCTAACTAGACTTAACATATACTAATCATGGCTAATCTGCAATATGTATCAGATTTAAATATTACAGAAATCAGAACAGAAAAATGGTCTAATATAGGACCGTCTCTTGCGATTTAGAAGTCTATCATACGACTGCTAGATTTCCCTGGCGGTCGATAGGAAGACCGTTTCTTCTTGTATACATCCGAGTTCAAAATATAATAAGACTAAATGCTAAACTAATGCATATCATGCCTGGAAATTAACATATTTCAACTTCCTTGATCAAGATAGAACAATAGAAGGCCAACAATATGCATAGGTTTAAGTGATTACAAGAAAACTCATATTTTTACTTCATTTGGGCTAGTTCATGCATGAGGAATACACTATGTGCGTAGTCCTAAGGAAAACATGAAATTCACAAAATATAATGCATGAAAACGAATGAAACAAGAGGACTTTTGTTCCTGACTTTAAATTTAAGCCTTTCATGAGATAACCTACCTTTAATAGTGCTCCTAGACTTCGAATTTCTGACTAGAATCAAGCCCTAGTTCCTGCACTTTCTTGCTCTAAATCAGTAACTTCACGTCCCTTTAACTCTTGATTCCCTTGACCTATGGA